>JAMXDD010000006.1:28597259-29197259 GCA_024733475.1 Syzygium grande | reverse complement strand
GGGTGTGTGTTGGCCGAGGTGGGGGCGGCGGCAGTAGAGAGGATGATAGGGAGGGGGAATGATAAAGGTCATGAAGAGGCTTGGTTCTTAGGACATGAGAGGTGGATGGATCGGTATTAGAAGATACCGTGGTAGCCAATGTAGAAGAGGCCTGGTTCTTAGGACATGAGAGGTGGATGGATCGGGATTAGAAGATACCATGGCAGCCGATGTAGAAGTCTATAAGCTCTATAGTGGCGGGGGGGGGGGGGGGGGGGAGTGGAGGGAATGGCAATAGGGGTCGAAGCCCACGGTATCAGGATAAGTGTAGGAAGTGATGAATTAGGTGATGGACCGAGAATGATGGAGTTGCAAAGGGAAAACATGTTTCATAGAAACGAACATGTCGGGCAATATATAAATGATTTGTGACAAGGTCAAGGCAGCAATACCATCTGTGAAAGGGATTGTATCACAAGAAAATACAAGGAATCGAGCGGAAATCTATCTTATGGGCATTATAGGGCCATAGATATGGAGAACAACGACATCCAAAGATTTTTAAGAAGGAATGATCTGGAAGATGATTGTAAACTATTTGAAAGGGGGAGATGCGATTCGTAACCTTGGATGACATACGGTTGAGAAGATAGATCGTTGTTTCAAATGCGTAGTGTCAATATTGGTGAGGGACAGAGCCATGAGCTAATAACATTAAACCGGTTTCAATTATATATGCCTGTGACGATTAGCAATTGCCCCTTGTTGTTCATGGGTACGGGAGGCGGAGAGACTGGGGAGAGATATTTGGGGTCTGAGTGTTCGGGTTTCAATTTGTGTTTTGGTGTATTGGGAATTAAGTTTGCATTAAGGTAATGCATCCATGAGTGGTTGGTGCTTCGATCGTTTTTAAACTTTTGGGAAAATTTCAAATAAGGACCCCAAGTGGGGTCCTTTTCTCAAAAAAGGACCCAAAGTGAAAAAAGTGTCAAATAAGGACCTAAAGTGCCCAATCAGTCCCAAATAGGGGCCCAAAGTGCTCAATTCGTCTCAGGCAAGGGCACAGGTTCATTGGCCGGCGAAAGCATCTTTGTTCCGGCGACCAGAACAGTACATTTAACCTCTTTTTTTTTTTTTTTTCTTTTTTTTTTTTCTTCTCTTCCCTCCGCCGGCCATAGCCGGGGTCGGTGGAGGTCGCTGGCCTCAGGTGAGGCCGCCCTCACCCGACATTAGGCGAGGGCCGCCCTTGCCTTGGCGGGCGGTCGGCCTCGCCGGGTGAGGTCGGCCTCGGCCTGGGCTTTCTGGCCACCGACGCCGGGCGAGGGCGAGGGCTTGCCGCTGTTCACTCTTGCTCGCTGGTACGCCAAGCAGGTCACCTTGCCGCTAGTGGAAGCAGGTGGCCTGGCCGCTGAGCGACGCCACGCGAGGTCGCCTCACCAAGAATAAAGAAGCGAGGGTGGCGCGCCAACGCCGACCAGGGCGGCCTCGGCCTCGGGGCCCCTCGACCAACGCCATGGGCCAGCTACTCCTCTCACGCTATGGCCCCAAGAGAAGAGAAAAAAAAAAAAAAAAAGGAAAAAAAGGTTAAATGTAATCGCTTTGGCCGCCGAACAAGATTTCTTCTCGCCGACCGACGAGATTTGGCTGGCCGGCGAATTCAGGCCCTTGTCTGAGACGAATTGAGCACTTTGGGCCCCTATTTGGGACTGATTGGGCACTTTAGATCCTTATTTGACACCTTTTTCACTTTGGATCCTTTTTTGAGAAAAGGACCCCACTTGGGGTTCTTATTTGAAATTTTCCCTAAACTTTTTGAAGAAGCACATAAATAACGAAGAAGGACAAGGGAAGTGAGTCAGTGGTTTGTGCTTCAAGAATGTCTAAAACCTTGAATTCTCCGTTCATTTATGAAAGAGTTGGTCGGCGTGACGCCCCATGAAAACGCAGAAACGAGGCCCAGTCCCACTCCCTGTCGCTACTCTCCTCTTTTGCCATCTTTCTTCTTCTTCTTCTTTCTTCCTTGGGTTTCTCATCACCCATTTTTCCTTTTCTTTTCCAATTTTACAGCTTTCACATCTTTTTTTCCAAAATTCCTATCCTTTGGGCACAAATTGCTCATAGAAATACAGATCATCAGCTCAAGAGCGACAAGTTCAAATCAAGCACAACAGGAACCGTCAAGATTCAAGGCCTTCCTCTCTCCAACGTTATGAAAGCCTTTGGAGTTCGGATGATCACCACCACCACCATCATCTCATGATTTTCCTCCACCTCAATCATGGTACATTTCCGGCGATCATTTCATATATTTCCTCGCATGAATTCTTTCTTCTTCTTTTTTTCCTTTTCCCACCTTTTTCTTGGCTCTCTCCTTGTCCGTTCATGGGTCTGCATGCATGTATTTTTTTTTTAATCTCTAGATCTTGATTTTCTGACTAGTTTTCTTGAAAATGATTCCTTTCTTGCCGGTTCAATATGGGCACTCATGCATGCAGTCCCTCAGGCCGTTGATGACGGGTTCACTGGTGAGGCTAGTGACGGGGCTGGTGGCTCAGCCGGCGACCACCGTGACCACCTTGCTCTACTACAGCGATCTCCTCCCCCGTCACCTTCGCTTCGACCGCCTGGTCAGCCCCGAATTGCTTCATCCCCACCATTTCTTGTTCCATTTTATCATCAATGTCCTCCGATGCTTCTGCTAGGTAAAATATATCAGCTAGACTTTCTTCTCTGTTTTTTCTTGTCTTTTCTTTCTTTCCGTCGTATTTTACTTTATTTTTCTTGTTGGTTTTGTGCCCTCCTCGTGATTGGCGTTCTCTGCAGCTAAACCCCTTTTCTCTTTTCTTTTGTTTTCATCTATTGATTGATCGGAGCAGATTTCGCACGGTCGTATTGAGCTGGAGAGAGAATTCAGATTTCGCACGGTCTTATTTTATAAAGAACTTAGTATTCATATGGTGTATGTAATCTTTATAGCATATGAATTGTTGCTCAACTTAGGTGTTGAAATCGTTCGCTAGTCAAAACACGGTCATACGCAAATGCCCAAAAAATTCAGTGGCTCGTGTAATTGATGGGCTTATTTCTGGTTCAGAAGCTATGCAGTCATGAATTGTTATAGGCCAAAAGCCCATTGAAAAAGATTTCGAGCCCATTGGATTTACTACATGATGACCGCTCAAGCCACAGCCTACTTGTGAGAGAGAGAGAGAGAAAGAGTTTCTCCAATCAAGTGTCGAGAAAAGTTTCACGAAGAAGATTATGTTCTCCTCCATCCCTATTTAGGGTAAATTCCCTCCGACCAGTCGTTTTTTATTTGTGGGTTACAAAGGATAGACATTGATATCACCCACGAGCAAGCCAATTAATATAAAGGTGACAACGTCCGCATTACATTAAAACCCCATTTAATCTTTGGGACTTTTGGAATAGTCGTTGATGATACAGAATAATTCCAAAGATTAATGATAGTATAGTGATATAGGCTGCCCCATAACATTGGATGTATTTCGCTTTCGTGAATGGATCGTGGAATTCGGATGATCAGCGGATCGCAGCAATTGACAAGTGATATCGATAAATTCTCAACTCCGAATGTTGTCGAGAGTGAGGTTTGACTTGACATTATCTGTTGTGTCTCAAGCCACGTGGCATCATGGGACCCTATCTATTGGCACTTTCCTTATCACTAGAACCCACATCAATAAAAGCAAAAGTCCATTATTGTCACCAATCCTTATAAATCATTGCAACACCTACCCCTAATTGCAAGCTGCTCTCTCTTTGCTCTTTTTTCCCTTTGAGCTAATTTGCTCAATTTGCTTTGAACTTTCCACAAAAATCACCGTCGTTGATTAGGTGCAAATAATAAGTGTGTATGTATAGTAGGGATTCTTGGTCTCCATCTCCACTGGCATAGCATTGTTGGTCCTTTGACCACTTGTCACGAAAGGCCATTTCAAGTAGGTTGTCTTTTGCTTTATACAAAGGGAAGGTCTAAAAGAGACCAGTCGCTAGCAGTTGGCTGTCCATGCATCAAATATAATATAGGTGCTTTAGCTTATAGAGTTGCAAGCAAGCACACATTTGGTGGATTCTTAGCTTGGTTTGGCATACTTGTGGCCTCCAGCATTTGGCTGTCCATGCATCAATGTAATAGAAACATAGTTATTAGCACACACTTGGTCGATTCTAGCTTTGATTTGGCATACTTTTGGCCTCTAGAATTTGGCTGCTCATGCAATACTTTTGGTCTCTAGCATTTGGCTATCCATGCATCAATTTAGCATAGGCTCTTTAGCTTATAGAATTGCAAGCACCCAATTGGTCGACTCTTTGCTTGCTTTGGCATACTTTAATTTGTTGAGAAACATAACTCTTCTATCGTAAAAGTTGTCCAAAAAGTCCTAAAATTATTGTATTTTTGCCAATTCGGTCATAAATCTATTTCATATTTTGCCAATGGAGTCCATCCGATTAATTTTGGCCGGAAATCAATGATTTGGATGCCGGCCGTCCTACATTTAAGATTGAATTCGCAAAAGTGCAATAAATTTAGAACTTTTGGGATAATTTTTGCTCCTCCTCCTCCTCCTCCTCCTCCTCCTTCTTCTTCTCCTTCTTCTTGGAGTTTCTTTTGGTCTTTCATCAACTGGAAAAAGTTCCTTGATCTTGCAACATTGATTGCATGTATGTATATACACGTAATATCCTTTCCCAATAGTGGACCTAATGGAAGCACTTTCATAATGTCGAACTCGAATGCGATCCCTCACTCAGCGCACTAGATTGGTTTGTCTAGAGGTCTACTCTTGTATCTAGATCGGAGGAAAGCACAAAGCGATTGAATTTTCTTTGTCCTAATCCGACGTCATTATGGTCCAGGGATAGAGTTAGCAAAGTCAGTGGAAAATAAAAAAAGAAACCCGACCCGTGCATCAATCCATCATTTCATAGGATCCAATCACTTAACCCCGATCGTTTGCAAAACTCACATTATCGCGCTCGTCCTTCCTACGAATTGTCACCTCAAGAGGCACGTAACTAACCGTCGGCACATCATTTGCGTCTGGACACATCGCGAGAAAAAAAAGAGAGCGAAAAACACAACGGATCTCCCACTTCACACAAATTACAGGTACGACATACTTGCAATCCTTAAAAACAGGCATGAGAAGCGGGATAACCAAGCGGAGACCCGTTTCCTTCGTCACAAATAGAAACTAATCCTTCGCGGAATCCGGTACAACTCCCGCGATTCGATGGCGTGAAGGCATCGATCACACGGCAGCAGTAGGGACAAACAAAAGCTATTATTCTTCTGCACCGAACCCCGTGATGTTGTGCGGGCAATGATGATCAACAGTTTATACATAATTAAAGGAAGGAATCGACGTTCCATGTTCGAATGTGCGAGCTGATCTTCGTCGTCTTTGTTTATCGGACAACCCCATAAATTAATCCTAAGATCTCGGCTTTTTCTCTCAACAAACATATCAAGGGCCCCGAGATGCAAGGCACCAACCAGAGTAATGTCATATGTAATCATTGTGAGTTTTCACTGTACGGTGGTTCTATCTTGACCGTGCCCACGACCCTTGAGTCAACAGATATTCATGGCCATAAATCAGGCAGGCAGCACAAGAAATTTCGAGAAAGGTAATTAAATTCCACCCGAAAAGCATCGAGAATTTAAGCATCGAGATTCGATTAGGGTTTGCATCAATAAAGCCTATCGTGAATCGAGTGATGGCTTCGGCTGGACTGGCGGAAGCGGCTCGATATAACCATCCGGCCGCTAGAGAAAGATAAAGGGGAAGGAAAGTTTGGGGACTAGGTTGATTGAGTAAAGGTGCTTGGTTGACCGCCTTTAGGACCCAAAAGCCGAATCAGATGGCTCGAAAAGCAATCTGAATTTTTCGAGAATAATAATAATAACCGGCGCGCCGATTATTAAAATGCGAAACTGGAAGGAGAAGATCTTTTGCACTTCGAGCAAGCAATCGCCAGGTGTTGCCCAACATTCCACAGCTGTGGTCTAGTAAGCAAAACAACGAACCTTGTATGAATGAATAAACAAATGGTCGACTCGCATACTACGTTAAAAAAGTGGGTAATGCCACGTGCATGCCGATGTGGCTTCGGACAGAAAATTGTTAAGGAAAAGCACGCGCGAAATTCGACCGAAGCGGTATGAATTTTATGCAAAACCTGACCATCATATTACGTTAACAAATCCACCATAATAATATTAACTGATCGATCAAAAGATATCGCATGAGTAAAATGAGTATATAAGCCCTATAAGCAAGCGACACGAGTTGCTTTAATAAAGTTCAATAAAGTTAGCCTCGATATGATTGCGAGTATAACTCTTAAAGTGATCCTTTCGTTAGATACTAAGATCAAATTTATGTGCATCCTCCACAAAAGAAAAACAGTAGTTTAGGACCTTTTGGTTAAGATTGGGTCACTGAAAGGAATTTTTTCATCATGACCAGATTCCCTGGTCCTACCCATTTTTATATAGATTAATTAATACCTTGTATCATATGGTAAACAAGGGGCCAAACCCTTGATCTTGGCTGGAAAATAATTAACATTTGAATTTGTAAGCCTAAACCCAATTATTAATTCTTTTCCGTGGGATGGAAAAAAGGAAGAAAAATGGTTGGCGCAGTTTCCTTGCTCAATAGTCTACTCAAACAACCCCATTCTTCAATTGCCCTTCTCGTGCACATCTTCCTTAAAATAAGCAAATGAAATAATTTGATGATGTTCTTTCATCATCGTTCGACGCAGGCCCGTCGAATCAAGGGGAGCCATTGAAGGCCAGCTGCTCGTTTTCTTTTAATCCTTCGTCATCAAATTTTTTGGACTCGATCAATTGATCTTTTCACTTGGAACAGAGACATTTCGTTTTAAGATCATCTAATCCTGTTTTAGTAAAGAATCGAAATTACAAAATACATGTTCCATTTATTAATTCTTTTCCGTGGGATGGAAAAATGTAGAAAACTGGTTGGCGCAATTTCCTTGCTCAATAATCTACCGGGACAACAACGTTTTTCAATTGCCCATTCTTGTGTGCAACATCTCCCTTAAATTAAGTAAATGAAATAATTCGATGATGTTCTTTCATCATCGTTTGATGAAAGCCCGTCGAATCAAGGGGAGCCATTGAATTCCAGCCGCACGTTTTCCTTCATTCCTTCGTCATCAAATTTTTTGGACCAGGTTGATTGATCTCTTCGCTTGGAATAGAGAAATTCCGTTTTAAGATCGTCTTATCCCGTTTTACTAAAACGAATAGAAATAACCAAAACCCATGTTCCGACATATTTTATCGCAGCATGCATGGCAACCGTATCTGAAACTATCAACCCTGATAATGGTAATAATAGCTTTTTTTTTCCTCGATTAGCATGAGGAAAATAAACATCTTTACGGTTATTAACTCCTCTTAACATCACTTTATAAGGTGGATTTGCGTGTGATACTAATCTTGGGATCGATTAAAAGTCGGTGGCCATTGTCTATTCTTGTAGATATTAAAGACAAAATGAGGTCGTTAATATTCTTACTTAATAAGTCAACATCACTTTGGAAAATGCAAAATTAATCAAGTTGCTTTCTTTTTCTTTTTCTTTTTCTTTTTTGGGAAAGCCGGTACATCTGCCAGTGCCAGGACAGCCAACGGCCGGCCGGCGGTTTTTTCTTCCAAGCCCTCGCTTCGCCCCGAACTTCCCAAAATGCCCTCGCTTCACGCGCCGCGGGAGCGGCCTCTCCGTCTAAACCCCCCAACCCCAAATCCGTAATTTCGCCACGCCCCCCCCCCCGGTCCGGGTTCATAAAACGCGCCAAACCTTCGCTGTTGTCGTGGTTGCAGGGAGAGAGACGCATGTCCGACGTGGCAAACCGCACTCTCTCTCTCTCTCTCTCTCTCTCTCTCTCTCTCTCTCTCTCTTCGCCACCATGCCTGCCAGCTTTCGATACCTTCCTTTTGAGCTTCTTTTTGCCAAATGCTGCAGATTCTGCGTTTCTTTACATTGACGAACCAGACCAATTCTAAGCTGCTTCCTGCCCAATTCACCGTAATATACATGCACATCGACCCACCATTCATTTAAATTATGATCACTTCTATCTCCCTCTCTCCTCTCTCTCTCTCTCTCTCTCTCTCTCTCTCTCTGCTTCTTGATTTTCCTGCCCATATTCAGATTCTTGAATTCACCACCCATCTCTCTCTCTCTCTCTCTCTCTCTGTGAGGAACTGTAATACCCGTATTGGTTTCTGTTTTGAGCTTCCCGGGTGCAGATTCTTGGCGTATCTTGGGTTGCCTTTTACAGGCGACGCGCTTGTTCTTTCCTTAACTTGGCCATCAAACAAATCGCCCGTTGAGCGATACTCACCTTCCTTATCAATCTCTCGCTCGCTCGCTCTCTCTTTTGAACCCCCCAAAGGTTTCGTCTTTTGCTCTCTCTCTCTCTCTCTCTCTCTCTCTCTCTCTGTCCCCCGTTCTTTCCTTTCCCCCTCCGGAGGCCTCAAAGCTAAGAGCGGCCATCCACAATGTTCGACAGTTTATTGAAATCGAAGTTCCGTAACAAATGGTACGGCGAATTTCTTTTCCTTGTTCCGCCCTTTCTTTCTTTTTTTCTCTTTTGCATGTGAGTTTGTTGCTTTCTATTTTTCTTTGCAAATTCTTTGTTGCTGATCCTCTGCTTAATCTGATTTTCTCTGGGATTCTTCCTCTTCTTCTTTGTTTTCTGGGATTTTTAGCAAGACGGCGATAAAGCTCACGAAGACGCGGTTGGAGACGATAATGAAGAAGAGGAATGCTGTGGAGAAGTACTTGAAAAAGGACATTGCCGATCTCCTCAGGAACGGTCTCGACACCAATGCCTACGGCAGGGTAATTTTTGATTTCTTGACTTTCTTCCTTTTTGAAGTTTTACGTTCATCCGGCCAGCTCTTTTTGCACGGTATCGAAAATCGGTTCACAACTCGCCAAGGCTTATCCATTCCGTGTTAATTTGCGGTCGATCTCAATTGCTATGTTTTAGCTGTGAAATCGGCCTTATGTTTTGGAGCTCTGCGTGGAGAAGATGACGTTTTGACCGTTTCCATCTGATCCTTGACAGAACCTTCTTTCATCGGATCTTCCAAGTGCTGAAATCAAATATTAATGGGTTTTGTTTTATCTTTTTTGTCTCATCCTTTTTGGGACTCTTGTTGACAAATGTCACCGGACATCGCTTATTTGTCCTGCACAACGGTAAATGGAATTACCTTGTGTTTGGAGTCTTCTTCTTGATCAAATCATGCGATCACATGTTTGGACAATATGGGCTGTTTCTCTGGGCCCGGAAAACTCGCTCTGAGCGCGCCTGCTATCCGATGAGTGCAAGCCACATTTGATTGTGAAATCCGAGACATTTGTTGAAATGTCATGCAATTTTCAGTCAGATACAATAATTGTGATTGTATGTGAACATTTCGATTCTATAAGTCCGAACTAATAAGATGAGGTGAATGTGGAAGCAGGCCGAAGGTCTTCTCGTTGAGCAGAACATGACCTCGTGCTACCATCTCGTCGAGCAATTCTGTGGGTGCATATTGGGTCAACTACCAGTATTGGAGAAGCAGAGGTATCTACGGATACCGATCTTTATGTTCACGATCTAATTCCAACACATTCAAGTTTGTGTTCGCTCCCATACATTTGTACGTGAACTAATTAGCACACACCGTTCTGTTCTTCTCAGTGAATGCCCTGAAGAATGCCGAGAGGCCATAGCATCTCTAATGTATGCTGCTGCTCGATTTGCTGATCTGCCAGAACTACGTGAGCTGCGAAGTTTATTTGCGGATCGTTATGGAAAATCTCTCGAACCCTTTGTTAATAAAGAGGTAGAGTAATCATCTCCGTAGCTTGAAAATAACTTTGTCAATTTCTCATTATTTATTACTTTATTCATCGTTGTGACTTACTAATTTGTCGGGTGCAGTTTGTCGAGAAAATGAGGTCGCCGCAGCGCACCAAGGATATGAAGCTTCAGCTGATGCGTGACATTGCTCTTGAGTTCCCTGTGGACTGGGATTCCAAGGCATTGGAGCAGAAGCTATTTAACCCAACTCCACATGATCAAGTGAGCCCATCGCTTCATCAATTATTTGCAGCATCCATTTTACACTGGAATAGCATTGCCCTTCCTGCTTTTGTTGTGAAATCATATAATTAACTGACTAAATGAAAGAAACAATTTAGCACGAATTGGGTTGTAGGCCTCATGCTGTCAAAAAAACTGATTCTTCGCCTGTTCGTAGTCTCACGTTTCTTTTTTCTTATTATTATCCTAGCCATTCTACTAATGCAAGCAAAATTGGAACTTTCATCTTTTGTCAGGACAAATCCAAAGTCAGGTCTTCAGGCAACACCGCTGACGAGTATAAGCAGCATAAAAGTGAGGACCGTGCTGACTCAAAAAGAAAGAGTGACTATGCTGAAGACAAACCACAGAAGGACATGCTTGATCCTTCTGCATCCAAAAGAAATGGAAGCAACCTTACCTTTTTCGGACGAAAAGAAGTCACAGACAACATAGATAAGCTGAGTAGCAGCAGCAGCAGCAGCAGCAGTAGCAGCAGCAGTGAGGCCGAAGTGATTTCTCCACCTAAAAAAAGGAATTTCCCTACAGAGACAAGCCTAAGTACAGTTCAAGTTCATCCAGAAGCCCGTCCGAGGAAGAAGCAAGTCATAAGAAGCCGTTAAGCTATAGAGACGTCCCTCCTCCTTATGTCAAAACCAAGACAGAAGGAAACAGAAGCATGACCGGTGAACCTCCGCGAAATACTGCTTCTGAGCTTATTGATAAGAACTGCAAAGCTAAGAAACCAGTAGGTGAAGCCAAGCCAAAGCCGAGGTCAGTCAGGCAGCGCCCGTTACCACCGCCCCCAGGTCGTGAATCCGAGCTGACCTCCCGAACCACACAAATCGATGATGAGGATGAAAGGAAGTTAGATGGGCTCTTGATGAACTACAGTAAGAAGCAATCGCCTAACGACCAGAGCGAACCGAGGGTGTCTCTAAAACCGCCTCCTAAGCTACGAACGTACCAGGAAAATGGCGAACCCATGCAGCGCAAGAGCACAAAATCTGATGTATTTGCTGCACCAGCTAGAGCGGCATCTTTTCCACCGGAGCTGACGACGCCGGCCGAGGCCACCGAGTTAGCAAAAGGGCACTGCCGGTCCACTTCGCTACAGCCAGACATTTTGGCCGGACACGTTCATCCTAATCTTCCCGACTGTGACGATTTGGCATCGCGGATTGCTGCTCTCAGAGGGAGATAAAAACAGGACAGAGCCAGAGCGTTTAGATTCTTTACTGTTATTCTATTCAATATTTAATTGAATGCTTCTTATCAATATTAAAAACATTGTAACACTACTGGGGCAATTACTAGGCGTGGTACCTTTCTAGGTAGGTCGTCGTCTTCTCGTTTTTGACCTTTTTCTTGTTTTTAGAGTTTCGCCTGTAAGCTCATCATCAGATGACTTCAGCGTCACGTTGCCCAGTTGCTGCGTGGGATGCTATCTTTTACTTTGTTCTCTTGTGCACGTTTCAAGGAGACTTCATGAATATGACATCCTAATCTAACAGAGAGAGATCATTTCCTTCTTGACACCCTCCATTGGTGACAATTTCGTGTTGGTGTGGCTTCTTGCACAACTGCTGACAGATCCTTATCTAGCAAGCGAACGAACGAAGTGCAAATAATTCACACGAATTTGAAAAGTGCAAGAGAGCAGGACACTGCAAGAATGGTGTCCGAAGAAAAGGGGCACGCATGCGATATATACATGAACCTTGGTGATCCTGTTACTCCCGGAGCAGCTGTCATGCCAATATCTTTGCCGCAAAAAAATAGCAAAAGAGGGAAGGAATCATGAAACAGCGAAAGTAAACCGAGCCTGAAATTTAAGTGAACAGGAGACGGAAAAAGAAGATAGAAGGGCGAGCGCTGTAAGCAAGATACATATTTACGCAAAATACGGAAGGATACGAGTTTCTGTTGTATTTTTTACGAATTTGAGCAGGAACATACGATAAGCTTTTGGCAATCCAAATCGGCCCACTTGATTTTTTCCTTCTCGTGGAGAATGGGCCAACGTCGTGTTCTTGAATTGGGCCAAATTCCTCCGGCATTCGTCAACTGATAGCCCGCATTACTCCATGGGCTCTGATAAGTGCTCACGACCAGCCCACGATTGATAAGCTATCACTTTCCAGTTTCACCTGCAGATCGTCCTCTAGGAGCTGGGGGCTTCCACCATTTCGGTCGATGATGCCCAGACCGGTTTTGCGACCCTTTGCATTGTGGGTAAGTATTGTTCTGCTGATTTGAGCTCCGGGTAGATCCTATGGCCCTTGATGCACGCCACCTGTTTGATATATGACCCAGGAATCTTTCTTTATTTTTCTTCCTGAAACCATGTTGAGCGCATGAATTTTCTCTTTCTTCCTGAAGCACCTAAGCACTGGTATCGGTTGTTAAGGCCGGATTTTTTTTATGTTTTGTGACTGAACTTTGTTATATATCTCTATATGGTAAACTTTGATTTCTGTCACTATTCTTAATCTGTTTTGCTCGTGCAAATTTCATTTTGTTCGGAGCAGGGTAGATCCTAGAGTGGACGGATGAGAGGCCAATGAGGTGATGCTATAATTCAAAATATTCAATGGCAATAAGAAAAGTCGAAAGTGAAAATGCATTTCAATTCGAGAACACTTCCTCTTTGGTACAGAAGTTGTTCTCGAATATCTTCTACACCCTCTACTCATCAACAGTTTCGTTCCTTTGAAATCCCATAACAACCCGATCCAAATTACACACCAACCGTACCTGGGAACCGCAACACTTCTCAAGCAGACTCAAAAACTGGACCTGACCTTGTCTACCTTGAAAGCATCCATGATGATTGTGCAGATGAAAGAAGGCATGATGAGTTTGCCGCAGATGTGGAAAAGATATATAGGATTCTGAGGAAGTTTTACTCTAGAGCTCCCAAAATGGAGCTTGCCCTACAAGAATCTGGAAGGCGTGATGAGTTTGCCCCAGATGAATATGCATTCGGTTGCTTGTCGGATGCTTTGTGTAAAATTGGTAGTGTAAAAGAAGCAGCTGCTTTGTTCGGAGAAATGGAATATCGGTTCACACCAGGTATTAAGCTTTTCACATCACTGCTCTACGGCTGGTTCAGAGAAGGGAAGCTTATGGAGGCAAGACATGTGTTGGTGCAAATGAGAGATGCTGGTTTTAAACCTGATATTGCGGTCTACAACAATCTCCTGAGCGGATAGGCATGAGCGCAGAAAATGGTGGATGCATGCAATCTGTTGAAGAGATGAAGCGAAAGGGTTGTGAGCCTAACGCAGCTTCTTATACTACTCTAATACAAGCTCTCTGTTCCCGAGAAAAAATGGAGGAGGCTGTGTGCATGTTGCTTGAGATGCACAGGAGCAACTACTAGGCAGATGGCGTGACATACGCTACACTGATTACTGGCTTTTGCAAGTGCAGTAAACTTGATAGTGCTTACGAGCTATTGGATAGGATCCTAACGCAGCTTCTTATACTACTCTAATACAAGCTCTCTGTTCCCGAGAAAAAATGGAGGAGGCTGTGTGCATGTTGCTTGAGATGCACAGGAGCAACTGCGAGGCAGATGGCGTGACATACGCTACACTGATTACTGGCTTTTGCAAGTGCAGTAAACTTGATAGCGCTTACGGGCTATTGGATAGGATGATACAGCAAGGTCATACCGCATGTGCAACAACTTATTTGCATATAATGTTGGCTCATGAGAAGGAGGAGGAGCTGGAAGAGTGTTTAGAACTCATCAATGAAATGAAGAAGATTGATTGTCTTTGTTAGAAAGTCTAACCCAAAAACTTAAGTTATTAGGTGGAGGGAGACTATATGAATATAAAGAGCATTTAGGACCTATTGTCAATCAATGTGGGATAATACTTCAACACCAGATGAATAAAATCAATGTCGGATGATACTTCAACACCACATGAATATAAAGAGTATTTAGGACCTGTTGTCAATCAATATGGGATATTACTTCAACATCCCCACTCACATGCAAGCGGGATTATGAGCAGCACGTGAAATTTTGACATCGCACATTCACATGGAATTTTTACCACGCACATTCGCGAAAGTGATAGCATTGACTCTGATACCTCGTTAGAAAGTCCAACCCAAAAGTTTAAACTATTAGGTGGAGGGAGATCACATGAATATAAAAAGCATTTAGGATCCATTGTCAATTAATGTGGGCTAATACTTCAATAGTCTTCCCGACATTAGCATCTACAATGTGGTGATCAGGTTAGTGTGTAAGCTAGCCGAGATTAAGGAAGGTGTTAAGCTTTGGAATCAAATGGAAGCAAGTGGGCTTAGTCCATGTCTGGACAGTTTTGTTATCATGATTCATGGACTCATTGCACACGGTCATCTAGTTGAAGCATGCGATTATTTTAAAGAGATGGTGGGAAGAGGTCTTCTATCAGCTCATAGTTATGGCACATTGAAAGACATGCTAAATTCTCTTTTAAGAGCTGAAAAACTTGAAATGGCTAAAGACATTTGGAACAGCACTGTGATGATAGGATATGATCTCAATGTTTATGCCTGGACAATCTGGATTCGAGCGCTCTTCTTAAATGGGCATGTTAAAGAGACGTGTTCATATTGCTTGGACATGATGGATGCAGATGAAATGCAGCAGCCAGATACATTTGCTAAGCTCATGCGGGGTCTTAGGAAGCTGTATAACCAACAAATTGCAGCAGAGATAACTGAGAAAGTGAGAAAGATGGCTGCAGATAGACAGATCACTTTTAAGATGTACAAAAAGCAAGGCCAGAGAGGCTTGAAAGAAAAAATCAAGGCAAAAAGGGATGGGAGGAAGACGACGGCTCAGAGACCCCGGTGGAGGCGGGGGCGGGGCCAGGGCCAGGGCCGTGCCAAAGCAGATATCTCATCAGGGCTCTGTTGATGGGACCCTGCATGCTATCTCATAAGAAGCCGTTAGGCTATAGAGACATCCCTCCTCCTTATGGCAAAGCCTAGACAGAAAGAAACATAAGCATTACCGATGAATCTCCGAAAAATACTGATTCTGAACTTGTTGATAAGAACTGTGAAGCTAAGAACCCAGTAGGTGAAGCCAAGCCGAAGCTGATGTTAGTCAGGCAGCACCCGATACCACATAGGGGTCATCGGTTCCCGGTCCGATCCGATTACAAGGTGAAACCGGGAACCGGACCGGTCCAATGGAACTGGTCACATAAGGGTTAGTGTATTTTTTTTGTCAAACACTTAGGATTTAGTTCACATTCTATTAATTTCTGTCAATGAATTTATGTCAATGAAGTTCATTTAAGGTTTAGTTTACATTTTACTCATTTTTTTGAAGAAAAAATTAAAATATATATATGTAGTCGGTCCAGTCCAGTTCGGTTCCCCCTTCGAACCGGGAACCGGACCGCCCAGACACAAGTTTCATTTTTAAAAATCGGGAACTGGACCGACAATCCCGGGAATCGAACCAAACTGGCCGGTCCGGTCCGGTCCAATTCGAGCGATCCGTTTTGCACACCCCTAAATTACCACTGCCCTCAGGTCGTGAATTTGAGCCGACCTCTGGAGCCACACAAATCATTGATGAAGAAGAAAGGAGGTCACACAGGCTCTTGCTGCACTCCGGTTAAAAGCAATCTCCTTACGACCTGCGCAAACCAAAGGGCTCTCTAAAACCACCTCCTAAGCTACGAATGTACCAGGAAAATGGCGTCTCTTCCGCTGGAGCCGACCACTCCAGCCGAGGGCACTGAGTCGGCAAAAGGGCACTGCCAGTCCACTTCGCTACAGCCGGACATGTTCATCCTAATCTTCCGGACTATGACGATTTGGCAGCGTGGATTGCTGCTCTCAAAGGGTTCTATTCAATATTTTATTGAATGCTTCTTATTAATATCAAAGCATTGTAACATTACCAGGGCATTTACTAGGTGCGGCACCTTTCTATGTAGGCCTTCGTCTTCTCTCTTCTTTTTTTCAGAGTTTTACCAGTAAGCTCATCATCAGATGATTTCAGCCTCACATTGCACAGTTGCTGCGTGGGATGCGTCTTTTACTTTGTTTACTTGTACTTGCTTCAAAGAGACTTAGTGAATATGACATCCTAATCTAACAGAGAGAGATCATTTCTTTCCTAACACTCTCCATTAATGACAATTTCGTGTTGGTGTGGCTTCTTGTACAGCTGCTGACAGATCCTTATAAAGCAAGTGAGTGACCGAAGTGCAAATAATTTACACGGATTTGGAAAGTACAAGAGAGCAGGACACTACAAGAATGGTGTCCGAAGAAAAAGCACACACGTGATATATACATGAACCTTGGTGATCCTATCATTCCCGGCGCAGCTGTCAGGTCACCCAATGCAACAGAAACGTTTTCTTCGCTTCTCTTCTTTTTCACTGCTCAAGTTTATCCCGTTAGTCCTTAGTGGTAAGGCTCTTGCCAATCTCTTTGCTGCAAAAAATAGCAAAAGAAGGAAGGAATCATGAAACAGTAAAGAGATGTAACTTGAGCTGAAAATTAAGTGAATTGGAGACAGAAAAAGAAGATAGATGGGCGAGCACTGTTAGCAAGATAAATATTGACGCAGTTATTGGAGTCTAGTGGTTGCAATGTGCATTATGTGATCACAAGGTAAAGCTCACCTATTTCAAAAAAAAGGTTGTTGATATTTTGTGCAGTTTTCGCTGAAGTCTCTATGAAGAACATCCCGTTTTCTTGAGCAAATTGCTCTGCGTCCTGCAGTGAATAAAGATGAGTATAAACTCAATCATAGCTGAAGGTAACTGCAAACCCATTTGAAGTGCACTGATATCAAATGCAACACCACAGGAGGTTTGCTTCGCGACTTGTCTTCATAAGATGGTCATAGTGCAAAGACCATTTCATGATGCCCTAAAAAATTTGGTAAAAGAGACAGCTCTGCACTGTTTCTCTCAAGAAAAATTTATTGATTTCCGAGTAGGTTTTATCTTTAAGAACAATGGACCACTATACTTTTGGACAGGCATGGTTATGGATGTATATACATGTACATTTCATAAGGTTATATGAAGATGTTGTCTCTGCTGAACTATCTTGCATAAAACACCGAATAATGTAGTGAGCATTGTGTAAGAAGGGAGATCAATGATAGACGTCTTGCCAAATCTGGTCTATTTAAGCATCCTCTTATATTATTCTACTTAGGCATGGTAAACACAGATTCTGTGAGTACCTCATTTTGCACTTCGCGCTTCGGATCCAGGTCAGATTTGTTCGCCACCAGTGCCATCACTAGATTTGTGTTTCCTATGAGAGAAACAAGCATTTGACATGATTGAGAAACAACAAATCAATCACAATACAACGATCAGAAGTAAAAGTTGATTACTAATGCCACTAGTTACTCATATTTTGCTCTGACGAAAGGCAAAACGATATAACGGGGCCAAGTTGAAAGCTGTACTGTGACAACAATAAGTAAATTCTATACTGGTTAGAGATTAAAATGCTAACAAGAATGACTCATAGGATCGTAACTTGTGTTCTGGATTTTGTGAACCGTCAAGTTCTATAACAGCCCAACAGAAAGGGAAGAATGAAAGGCGAAGGTCACTATCATAACATTAATACACCTTTGCACTAAACAAGATCATTTGCAAATGAAGGACCTACAGTTCGGTCTTGTGAACCTAAATAGTATACATGAATCAATAACTTCATCGAGAATAAGCGTCATGGCCTTACCTTGTTTTTGCAGTTCTTCAACCCATTTTTTGGCTCGAACAAATGTGTCCTGGTGCAATGGGTGCATGCACATCCATCAACAAACACAAAAGTGCAACTTCCCATATTAACTCAAACAGCAGAAGTTACGTATTTACAAAGTTTACAACTACAGTTGCCCGAACAGATGTTTCTTTGTTTCCAAGCATAACTGACAAATTTAAGGCATATTTAGACTGTGATTCAAGGGCTGTATGGGAAAACAATTTACAAGTCAAGGAAAAGAACGTAATATGCTTTATGCTTCCTCACGGCACCAATTGCTCATCTAGAATCAGTCACAAATGAGAAAGAGATGGCATGAAGGTTAATGACGTAGCCTGAGAGAGCAACCCCTGATTATTGTGGAGGGCCAGCTTTTGAGACAATCAAATCTATACCTATGTACTGCTAAATGCATCGCTTGAATGACCTAATTGCATCTCATATATCCTTCGATGACCTAGAGGGGTAAAAGCAGAACCCTCAATGTAACTGCTAATGCATAGCAGATTGTCACAAAGCTCAAGGCACTCCTATAGTTCAATGATGGCGGGTTTATGACTCGCTTTTAGTTGCATGCAATCAGTAGTGCTAAGAACATCTAGATAACTCTGTGTAATAACAGGGCCATAACTAATTTATACCACGCTTGATATGTCATATACAACAACTGCAGCTGCCGCTCCTCGATAATACATAGGGGCCAAGCTGTGATATCGTTCCTGTCCTGCTGTGTCCCATATGTCAAACTTAACCGTTGCTTCGGCTAATGACAATATCTGGGTGAAAAATGCAGCTCCAATTGTTGGTTCCTGCAATTGGGTTTTGATGAGCTGTAAGATCTGATAAGACAAGCGAGACCAAATTCTATGTAAAGAGACGAAAGGAACCTGACCTGGCTATCAAAGAATTGGCCTTTTATGAATCTCAGCACCAAACTTGTTTTCCCGGTTCCCATGTCCCCCAGGAGCACCTAAAATAGACGAGCGTGAAATAATGTAACTCGACCATAACCTTGGAAGCAGATGGTATTCAGATCATAATTTTGCAGGTGGTTAGGCCCAATATCTAAGCAACACTATTAGTTGCTAACTTACTATGAACTCTTGACTCGTACATATATTTCTGAAAAATCAACATAAGACCAACAAAAAAAATGCAGAACCAGATCGCAACTTGCCATTGCAAAAAACAGAAGCACAGGGAATTAAATGGAAATATGGCAGAAAAGATTTTGTCCGAGCATTGGATTTTCAATTGATGAGCTTAGTCTTGAAAATTGAAATGTTAAATAAGCTCAAACAAAAAACATGGCAAAAGAGAGTAACTTCATGTGGATGTGATCGTCGATTCCTCTTGCTTGTATTAAGTTAAAGGCCTACAGTCAGGATTTTGCTGCCAACGGATTAACAATGGCAGGCACAAGTAAATGCACAAAACAGAGTGCTCTCGGCAATTTTGATTAAAAACCACAGAATTTTGGATTGCCGTATTGCAATTCTAATTAGCAACTAGAACTAAAACCTACACTCAAACAAAAAAGGAACCAAGAAAGAACTCCGGCACTATAAGGCTGCGGAGCTGCCTAGAAAGAAAATACAATCGAAGTTGGAACCCTCCCAATTCAGTTCTAAGAACGCATCCCCTGCAAATGCAACTCAACCGCCAATCTACTTATCCGGGCGATGCGTTGTGATTCCATAGACAAAGCATTTATGAGGATTTCGACCCAGTTGCATGGATCCGTCCTCATAACAATGAGAAGGTCAATGGACACAGTGTTATATATAGTCCCCTCATTCATAACAATCGGATCTCATCCTCGACACGAGAATACATCATCCGAATATCGCTGCAGACCCAACAGAGGATATTAGGCACACAAAAGGAACAAGAGCAAAAGAACATCCTCGAGCACAGAAGCAACTGAACTCAATGAAAGTTTCTAATTTTAGCTGGATTAGGGGATCCTGTGCCCATTTCACAGATCACCAAGAAACTGCCCAGTATGAAAGAAGGCGAAGACAAGAACGGAGGGGCGAGACGTACCCACCAGCTTGGCATTAATAATCCTGTTCGCAGGCCTCGCCATCGTAATCCCTGGGATCGATTGACGACTCCCAGAAACTCCCCCCCTCTTCTTGTTTCGCAGCGAGACAGAGAGATGAGGTTACGCGTTGGGACGAAACGGTGAGCCTGTGGGCCTGTGTCGACTCCAAGCACGGCAAGTCACGAAGAATGACTTGACGAACTGGAGAAGCCAAAGGGCCTGACGAAGACGAATCTTTTTGGTTGCTTCGCAAGGAATGGTAGTTCGTTTGACTGGTAGGTTTCTGTTGCCGGACCCGAGACCATCGTCATCGCCACGAATGAAACCTCGTTTGACTCATTTGGCGTGAGGAGAGAAAAAAACGTCATGTCGCGACAAATGATGGATGAACACGTGTCGTTGATGGGTGGTTTTTAGTCCCTCAGTTTCAGTGTCGGCTTGTTCTACCTGTGACGTAGAATCTTCGGATCCCCCGTTCTTCCTGTTGGACGATGTATATTCTGCTGTAATCTCTGTACAGATCATGCAAGTACTTGCAACAGGCATTCAATGAACAACTGAGTTTTCTCCATGTGTGATGTGAAAAAGCACAGCGGAAACACGGGTGAGCAAAAAGAACTATCCGAATCTGAGTTCTCGGGAGCATCGGTCCATAAAATTAGAATCGGTAAATTTTGGTTAGGTTCCTATTTTTAGGTGTGGAACCACCCACCTAGATTACCTAGAATTGACCAATTTGTTTAAATTTTTTTATTTTTAAAAAATCTAAAAAAAGAAACCATAATCTATCTCTTATTTTATAAAGGAATGCCTTTCAAATCTAGAGCGGCTACGTTCACTTATGTAAGTGAGTAAGATGACATGAACAATTAGAACACAACTTCAATTGCTCATTCCAATCAAATTTTTATGAAACCCACAATATTACACATAACTTGTGACATCCTGAAAAATTGTTCATTTGAAATTTATGAAATACTTAGTTTTATGAATATACTCGCAATTAGTTCTCGTCCGGAACTGATCATTCTTGGGATACTAACCATTAGGGAAAGGCTAATTAGGGAATTAAATTCGCACGACTAAGAGAAAATTCGATCGTGAATTGAATTTCGACCATAAAATCGTCGATGTGACATTTTGAGCCACTGTAAGCCGATCTAAGGATAGTCAGGGGTCAGTTCACCACTGTCATAGTAGTGGATCGTAGGTGATTCCGCCAGACCACGAAATGAATTGATGAATGATCCTAAACTTATACCTAACGATCGTACCCCTCGGATCTAGTGATTGATCTTCGCGATTTTAATGATAACCGAAGTCGTCACGTACCGAATGAACTTGCACGTGACTCGATTTATTATCAGTCACGGGTTGAATATGCGAATTTCCCCAACAAGCCGCCCGTTAGTTTGAGAAACGCTCGAGTTGCATTTAATAAAATTTAATTATTTAATTGAGCCCAAATCGGACACCGAAAAATTAGGAAGTCACAACGGGCTGTTAGGACGACATTGCAGTTGGAACGTACAAATTTGGAATGTCCCGAATCCTTCAGAAAAATTCAATTTCGATGAGAAATGAGGAAAGTGACCATTTTACCCCTAAGAATTAATAAAGGGCATGTTTTATGAGGGATGGGCATTTTGGTAATTTTGCCATAACTTTTTGGTTGGACAATTTTACCCTTGAAATTTTATGAAATTCTCAAATTGCCCTTGGATATTTTGGAAAAGATTCAATCTCGGCCATCGGTTTCAAGATAAGATCGAATATGGGCCGTTAATTAAAAAGATTAGATAAGGGCAAGATGCTAATTTGCCACTTTTGGTCAAAGTTTGAATATTTAAGTCCAAATTCCACTTTCTCTCTCCTCATTTCCTCTCTCTCTCATTCAGCAACCCCCCCAACCGAAACCTCCCTCTCTTCCTCCTCCTTGGTAAATGCCGCCATGGCCTGCCGTTCACCGCCAGCCGTCTTCTTTGTCCCCCACCTTGCCGTCACACCACCATCACCACCCCACGCCGTCCGTCTCTCTCTCTTCTTCCCCGTGGCCATGACCCACGGCAAGGAAGCCGTTGCCGCCGCCGCACGCCGTCCGCCCCAAGCCGCCGAGTCGCTCACCGTTCACTGCCGTCCCCACTGTATGCTGCCACTTTCCGCTCTAGCCACGTTAGTCTAGAGCCCGGTAAGTCGCGCCTTAAACCTTATTTAGGAGCGGAAATAATTATAAAAAAAATTAAGTGCGAAATTATATGATTTTAGGAGCGGAAATAATTGGCGGGCCCTTCTTACCAAAAAAAAAAAAAAATTGGCGGGCCTTAGGATTAAAATCGGATGAGTTCGGTGGATTTTTAGAGGCCGATCGTTGGCTGGAATTGACTGATTTAGGTGCTGTGAGGTTCGGTTCTGTACGCAAATTAGATATTTAGAACCGGCGATTAATGGCGTGAAATTGTCGTGAAGAGCCGGAACTAATTTGACGCAGTTTGGACATGAAAAAATGTCAATTTGTATGTTGATGGTGTGTTTGTATTGTGATTAAACTGTGGTGATGAAATTGGGTGAATTATTGTGCAATTGATTGGTTGAAATGTGTTTGATTATGTGCACGCTTGGGCCAAATTGAATTAATTGTCAATTGGCCATATTGAATGTTCATTGAGCATGAAATTGTATGTGAATTGTTGTGTGCACGGGCCATGTGTAATTGACCATTTGATTGGCAAGTGATTATTGAGCATGTGAATGAGCAAGAGAGTGTATGTGGTATGGCATGTGTGATTGTGGAAATTCCTGAGGCGGTGTATCTATGTGGAAATGTTTCCGTCCTGATGCGTGTATTTTAATGCAGGACGATGTCCGATATTACTGAAAAACTGCCAACCTGAGGCGTACACTTCAATGCGGGTTGTGTCGTAGGTGGTAGATGTTGAGCTTGAGGCGTGTCTTAACGTGGGTAAGAGACATGACCGAGGCGTGTCTTTATGACGCGGGCCCGGGAGTGTTATGATAAGTTGGTCACAGAGACCCGAGGCATGTCTTTATAACGTGGGTCACTGACGAGAGTTCTGGGAAAAAATGAGATTAGATCGGAACAAATGGGCGAAATGAGATGTGAACGTGCATGTGATTGGATATGATGTGAATATGGCTAACGTGTAGATTGCACGCTGGGAAGGCCAGGTAAGTACTGATTGTGTGCCTGCTATGTGGTGTTTGGGTGTGCGATTGTGTTTGCAATTGTCTGGAGGTACATGATAGCCTAGGTGGGATTTAAGGTGTGTGTTTACTGAGATGTAATCTCACGGTTGTTTCAACCAAACATTTCAGAACCCCGACGAGAATAATGAATCCTCCTCCACCGCCGCCACCTGAGCGTTTTGGAGTCCCAATGCACAATGAACATGAAGTTTTAGAGTTTCTCATGGCTAACCATATGACCTGGATTAAACACACCACCGTAGTTTTTTGTAGACGTAGGATTACCTTTGTGGGAACCCCATACTTACACCGTATGGTTCTTCCGAGATGGAGTAGATGAGTTCGAGCCCGGCCGAGAATTTGACGTCCCTTTTGATTTAGTTGGGGACTGGGACCCGGCTGCTATACCTCCCCATGATGGCGAATTGATTAGTGCGGAAACTAGTTTGGCGCGGTCTGGACTGCATCCAGCGCCTGCGACACAGGGATCTTCAGGGGCTGAGCATGAACCCGAGCCCGAAGGATCGCAAGCAGAATATGGTTTGATGGATGTGGATTTGGAACCGATCCCTGAGGAAGAACCAGTAGAGAAAGAACCAGAGGAAGTAGAACCCAAGGTGGAATCTGATAATGAACCTGTTGAGCCCGTTGAACCTGAGGAAGAACCGGGGTACATTTTTTCGTATGAGTATTGGATGGCCCCTGATTTCGTGCCTGAGGATGATTGGTTTGAGGAGTTGGCTGAGGAAGAACAGGTCGAGATTCCCGCTAAGTCGGGTGACATCAATAACCCGATCGAGATTGAGGCTAAGCCGGAATCCTCAGAGGACGAGACTATTCAGGGAGACCTAGATTCAGAGGATGATGAGTCGGAATCAAAGTGGACGCCGAGTAAAGGACGTAGGGACTAGCTTAGGGGTGGATTTTATACTTTTGGGGGTGTACCATTTTTGAGGATAGAACATCCAGGTCATCGGTCCTTTTTTGATATCGATGGTTTATAGTACGGTGTGCACATGTATATGATGGTTTGTAGAATTGTGAATATTATAGTATAAGTTTGAATAGGAAAAGAATATGTGTATTCTCCCTATTCTCCTCAGTTTTATTTGTCCGGGTATTTATAGTTCCGCGGAGCAATTAAAATCTTTGATGTTGATAAATGAGGTTGGCGATAACCTGAGATGTCGCAATCATTCGACCCAAGAAGGATGTCGCGAGATCGATGAGGTTCGGGGCGTGACATAACTCATTGATAGTAAAAACGCCTTAATTATCAAGAACATCTTCAATTTCATTTTGAACATTAACGACAAATTAAAAAAAAATAAACTGAATATGTCACCGATTCCAGGAGACATCAGTCTGATTCCCAGTTCTAGAAACGATTAACCAGTCCCTCTGGTTTGGTTCCTTCCTAGGCGGCAACAAGACCGCCCAGGAGAACCCCTAAGCAACAGCATCCATTCTCAGGTTTAGAAAAGAGTTTGCTAGAGGGCCCGCGTCCGCATCCCCAAATTACAAAAGCAATAATATTTATATCCAGATAAAATGAATTTTTGTTGATAAACGTATTAGCACAGGATTAACTTATCACGTGAGAATGCCAAGTATAGTAATCACCGGAGTTGATCTAACTAATATGAGAAGATCACATTTTTGCCCTCTTTAAGTTTGCAGTATGTCTTCTTTAATCTTACCAGTTGAATCAATTGAATCGGCCCAGCCATTTTACCAGTTGCAATGAATAGAAAAGCCAAGGTTGGCACGCGGGTTGGAAGTTAGCTCGTTGGGCCTTTTCCCTCCAAAAGCAGGCCCAGCATCTGGGATTGGACCAGCAACACTTAACAGCTTTTAAGGGAAAAGTGCCAGAAAACTCCTAAACTTTCTATATTTATACCAATTCAGTCCTAAATTTTTTTTCCTAATTCAGTCTTAAACTTTTTGTCTTTATACCAATTCAATCCTTCCAGCTAATTTTGATCGGATTTTGCTAACATGAACGCCGATCGGCCTACGTAACACCGTCGGTACTAACGTGGACAATTTTTAATATTTTTTTTCGAATTTTAAAATGTTCTTTTCTGACTTTTTCCTTTTTTTCCTTCTTTTCCTTTTTCTTCTACCTTTGGCTGGTGATCGGCCATTGACCATGGCCAGTTGCTTGGCCTCGCCGGATGAGGCCACCGTCGCCCGCCGTAGGTGAGGCCGGCCGACCCTCGCCTGGGCAAGGGTGAGCGAGCTCCCGTCGAGGGTTGGCCTCGCCCAAGCCAAATCTAGCGAGGTCGACCCTCGCCCATGCCACGACAGCCTCTCTGGGTATCACCAACGCCAAGGAGATGCCAGCGGGCTCCCCTGTGGGACGGGCCGATCTCGCCAAATCTAGCTCGGGTGAGGTTGACACTCGCCTGCGTGAGGGTGAGCCCCAAGGGCTCCCCTCGCCAGATCTGGTGGGGCCCTCGCCCAAACCTCTTTAGGCGTCGCCCTCGCCAAGGTGACGCCCGGCAAGACCGCCGTGGCCTAGGTGAGGGTCGGCCCCACCAGATCTAGCAAGGGGAGCCCTCGCCGGGGCTCACCCAGCCTGGCCGGGGCTCGCCTAGGCCTCGCCTCGCTGGGCCGAGCGATGACAACCCTCGCCCAGGCAAGGATAGCCCTCCTGGCCATGACCGATGGCCGACCATTGCCTGTGGCCAACGGCCGATCACTGACAAAGGAGAAGGGAGGAAGAAAAAAAAATCAGAAAAAATATTTTAAAAATCGAAAAATTATTAAAATATTATTAAAATTATCCACGTCGATGCCACATAGGCCGATCGACGTCCACGTCAGCAAAATCCGGCAAAAATAGTCGGATTGACTAAATTGGTACAAAGATTAAAAATTTAATATTGAATTGACAACAAAAAAATGTTTAGAACTAAATTAGTAGCAATGCAAAAGGTTTATGGCTTTTTTGATACTTTTCCCTAGGTACAAGTTTCTTTTTTTATTTACTTATGGAGAAGCAACTATGATATATAAGTTAAAGTAATCTACCGGTTAATTCGGAACTATATCAATTCTGAGTAGCGGTATAAGTTGTCTCCATTGCATAAGACACTTTCTCTAGTAGAGGAATCTCATGAAAAACTCCGAAGAAATGAGTCTCGATGTCTTAAGTATCCGTGCAATATAGACAGGTTAAATGACTTCGAGAAAAAGGAAAAGTACCAAAGCAATCTCACCACCAGCTCATAAGCCGTGACGAGATTTGACACATCGTCGACTCCATGCGTTCACCATTTCTCTGTGGATATTTACCGGGTCTCATTTCTTTACTCAATTCGGGTGAATTTGAACCGTCTTCCGTGCATGTGTATCCAGCTCCCACTTTATACTATCATCCAAGCTGTCCGAAGAGGGTCAAAAAGAAGAAAAGAAAAGGCGGGGAAAACATCAACACGTTGGAAGCAAACAAACTAGGAACCTTCCTTCCACCTTACCAAATATCATACCCAGAAATCCTGCATGCACGTTATGTTTTGGAACTATAAGCTCAAAGTCATCACTCTCTTTCTTGATGTATCATGGCCTCCTCCAAAGCCAATCCACCACCACCAACACCCCTTCCCATCTATTACACTGCCTTGCCACCCCAACCTGATGGCCCAAACTACATCCTTTTACCCCTCCTCCACCGCCCCAAGACAGCTTCCCCGCGGCGGCTCCGTACAATTTGCGCCGCATCGCTAATTCTTTTAGCCACAGTAGCCTATATACTTTACCCGTCCGAGCCGGACGTCGATGTTGTGAGGCTCCGGCTGGACCGGGTCCAGTTCCGCACCACCCCGCATGTGCTTGTCGACATATCCCTGCTCCTCACTATCAAAGTCCATAACCCCGATGTCTACTCCATTGACTATAGCACGCTCGACGTGGCGGTCGGGTACCGGGGGAAGATGCTGGGGCATGTGAAGTCGGAGCACGGCCACATAATGGCGCTTGGGACGTCCTACGTGGATGCGGAGCTGGAGTTCGACGGGGTCGAGGTGTTTAACGATGTGTTGTTCTTGCTCGAGGACTTGGCCAAGGGCACGGTTCCACTTGACACGGTTACGACGGTCGAAGGGCAAGTCGGGTTGTTCTTCTTTGGCTTCCCTTTGAAAGTAAAAACTTCCTTCTTACTTGGATTAGGTCTCCCTTTCTCGATTTAACATACAATAGGTGTCTACAAGAATTGCGTACTTATCCAAAAAAATCACATCAAATATAAGATTTAACGTGTATCTAAACTCGCTCCGTCGGTACGATAATATTGGAGTTTTCATACGATGCACAACTTATTCAAATGGTAGTATACAAGCTGATGGTATGTGTGCATGAAACAGTTGCCTGAATCGAATTATATGCAATATAAAGTTGATATAATCTTTTATTGATCAACATGAGCATAGCCATCTTAGTTGTTCGTCTCTCACTTAAGCAAAACTTGAGATTACTCTTCTTTTAATTTCTTTTTGGGGGCTTTGGACATCATTTATAGGCCAAAGTATCATGCGATGTCTCAGTGAACACCAACAACCAAACCATTGGGCGTCAAAGTTGTTACCCTGAGGTGAGATGGAAGCGTTCATTTTGCTTGATCAATTTTTGTTGTTTCTTCTCTTTTTTGCTGAGTGAAAGAATTAGCCAGTTTCTAACTATTTATACTGTTCTATCCTTTCAGTGACGGATAGCATTGCCACGATGAATCGGAATCGGAAGGCTCCATATTATATCTAGCTTCAATATGTACTTAGATTTCGCAACAGCTCGTAACCGCAATATACATGGACGTCGAATGAACCATATGCGTACAAAGCACGTTAGCTTGTACTGGTATATGCCTACTTTTCAAACGTAATCGTGCATCTGGTTGCACTGATAATGATATAAGGGTCTGCAATACTTTAGTTTGTTATATAGGGATTGTAAGAGAACCGACTTTCGCTGAAGAATCGACCAGAATACAAGTTTGTTATGGATCTCGGTCAGTGCGCTACAGGGATAATTATTGATGCTGGCTTTGGTTTGATGAACATGCTTTTAATCTTTCTAAGATCTAACTGGGTCTTGACAAATGTTTACCGATCAAAGTGAAATATTAACTTAGAGTGGGCCTCAGATGATATGATCTTGAAGGCCATATGATGCTAAATTCACGTATATTCACTGTATGGTCCGCTAGAAGATATAAAAACTTGTGCAGTATTGTGCATCAATACCTTCAGCTTGAACAATCACTAACAGAATCATATTTTTCTAACAAACACGTACTTAGATCGATGAAATCTACACGTGAATGAACCCAGATGGACGGTGGGCGAGCACAAGCACCACTTTCTCGCACCTGTCGCATCTCCAGTGGTCACGGCAGCTGATGAATGCCGACTAGGGGAACTTCTCGAGCAGCCATCAAACTAAGCTACACGTGGTGATTCCGACGGTTTGCAGAGTGACCGGCAAGGACGGTCGAAGGAAAACTAGGGTGACACGTGAACTGATGTTTGGAAACTGTTAACATGACAGGAGAGGAGCGAGTTTCCTGTGGAGGAGAATCTGATTCTTATGGAGGAAGTAGTGAAAAGGCAGGGACTTTGAGGGGGCTAAGGGAAGAGAGGTGCTAAAGAAGTTTTGGAATCAAGTAATGTGAGGTGCAAAAGTTACTTTTTTGAATGGAGGGGTAGTTTTTTCTTTCTCTTTTCATCTTATAGATGAGTCCTTTTTTTTATTATTATAAGTGATTATTTAGGAGGAATTCTTTGATGTATCTTTGTTAAAGTTAGTGAGACTCAACCAATGGAGAATTCTGGCAAATTATTGTGTGGATTTTAATATGAAGATCATGTACGATCACAGCCATTGATCATGTAGATTTTACATAAATGGGCCTAGTAGATTCGAATCTAGAAAAGTATTCCTTTAGATCACATTGTAACTCAATATAAGCGGATCGACACCATTTACTTACCCACCGTTGAGCTACGTTTATGAATCTTGCATAATTTGTAAAGGAATCAGTGTAGAATGCTGCTGGTGGAGGTGCAAGAAAGCTATGTTATTGAGCATTTCTTTTTATCTACTCGGTTTCAAACCCTTCAATTACAATACCATGTTTCATTAACTCAACGGCAATTTTATTCCGGCAGTCGCATTCATTTTCGATTTTTCTATGTTTTGCTTGGATTCTTCAGACATCTATGGATATAGAGACCCTCGAGGACGGCTGGCAGCCGCGCCCTTGCTGCAGATCTGATCTTGGCGTACCATCACTAAAATCTGTGGGGAAAGCAACGACCCTTGCCGCCGAACTGGCACCTACAACTGGCGAAGATACGGCAAGTAAGGATGCTGGCAATGGCTGCAGCCTCGCCTAGCTCACTTATCACACGTACACACGGTCATTTGTTCTATTTTCGAGGGCAAAGGTAGCGGTCGTGGTCAGGTCAGCTTCGCTTGATGCCCGTCACCAGTGCATGAGCGGTGGGGGCACCGGCGCCGCCTCAGCTCCAACTACCTTTTTCTCAAATTGCTGCAGCTACCCCCATCACTACTATTCGATGGTTTGTGTATTTCGGTCCTTATTGGATTTTCCCCTTTTTCCATACTCTTGGTTTTCTAAATTTTGAATTGTAATGTGAAACGCCACGTTGGCATTTTCCTCAAAAAATTGTGATGGAAGGACCTACTCGAACAAAAAAGTATATAATTTAGTACTCAATAGCAAAAAAAAAATTGAAATCTGATTGAATAGTTCAAAATCCTTGTCTGCTTTTTCCTCTCTTTTTGGCCAAATTTGAGTCACAGTGTTTTGTGAAATGGATCTGTATAAATATAATGTTGGAAGAGAATTAAGGGGTTGGAATTTGAAAATTGTGAGGAGACAGTCGGGCTTTGTTAATAGTTGATGGGCCGATTCAGAACATGCCTTTCTCCATGTTCAAGCCCATCCTGATAAAAGAATTAACTGTCTACCGTCTACAAGCACAACAATTATTATTTGAATTAATACCACGAAAAACCCTAAACTGGTACACTTATGAAAATTTTACCTCAAACTATTTTTTTGACCATAAAAACTCAAAACCCGGTACACTTATGACAATTTTACCCCGAATTTTTTTTGACCACCAAAACCCCAAATTGGTATCATGTATGACGATTTAATCTGAACTAATTTTTAATATTATATTTTATTTTTCAAATTTTTTTATTAATTTTTATTTTTTCTTTTTTTTTTTTTTTCTTTTAACCTCCGGCCGGAGCCGGCCGGGCGAGGTCGACCCCCGGCCGCTAGCGAGGCTCGACCTCGCCGGTGTTGGGCGAGTCGGCCTCGCCAGCAGCCGGCGGGGCCGGGCCCTCGCCAGATTCGGCGAGGCTCAACCTCGCCATTGCGGGCGGGCCGACCTCGCCGTGGGGAGCGGGGTCGACCGCCCAACGCTGGCGAGGTCGAGCCTCGCCAATGGCCGACGGGGCCGACCTCGCCCGGCTGGCCTTGACCTTCGAACGGCCCGGTGGAGGTTAAAGGTTAAAGAGAAAAGAAAAAAAATTAATAAAAAAATTCAAAAAATAAAAAATATTATTAAAAAATTAGTTCGGGTAAAATTGTCACATGTATACCAATTTTTAGGGTTTTTGGTGGTTAAAAAAATAGTTCGGGGTAAAATTGTCACAAGTGTACCGGTTTGGGATTTTTATGGTAAAAAAAATAGTTTGGAGTAAAATTGTCACAAGTGTACCAGTTTAGGGTTTTTCGTGGTATTAGCCCTTATTATTTCTACCTACCTTTATATTAGGGAAAAAGCAAAAAAAAAAATCCAAACTATACTCACTGTAACATTTTTTTTTACCCCTATGACACCAAAAATCCCAAACTTGTACCTGTGTGATATATTTACTATCCGTCAAGGTTTTGTCAATGAGCACGGTTAAAACTCTATCTATATGGACACCGGAAAGCAAGCGGTATTTACATGGCACCCACGTGACTTCAATAAAAAAAGAACGACGTTGTTTTGACTGAAAAATCATTTGACAAAACTTTGACGAAGGGTTAATAAATTATATTGGTATAAGTTTAGGGTTTTTTATGTCACAAGAAAAAAAGTTTTGGGTAAATATATCACAATGTGCGTAGTTTGAAATTTTTTGTAACTTTTTTCCTTTATATTAATACAAATTAAGTCATAACATGAACAAATTTTCATTCCTACACATACTTCAGCCCAAAGGGTCATGTTATTGGTCTTAACCTTATTCTCCCTCTTTTTGTTTCTTTCGGACAAGTTATTCTGACATTCCTTGAATTTTAGCTAAAATGCAAAGACAACCCTCCGATTTAGAGTAAGAATGACTGGGCAAGCCATGACAAGTACAGCGATTTCTCCAATTCAAGTGGTCTGAAAAAGCCAATATCACCAAGGTGTGCGCAAAATGTGGTGGAGAGAAAATGACAAAAGAAACGAGAAAAGGTGCTCGGAATTCATGCTTTAGATTAACTATGCAGTGCCTCAAATCCTGCTAACTTCAATGACAAGGAACCGTCGTCGCCAAGTTCAAAGGTCCCCCTCAAGAAAGAGGAGAAAGTGAAAGCATGTTTGCTTGTTTTGAGGAATTGAAACGCTCGTCACCAACACAACACAACCCAACCCCAAATCCCATATATAAAGATTGCTCATACTGAATACTGAGCATCAATGAGTTGACGTGTAAATCTGAAGAAAAACCCTTGGAGTGAGACCTTCGTGGTCCTCAATCTAGCCCCACACAATAATACCATCCTGCTCCATTATGGTACTCAAGCCCATCCTCGTGTTCAGAAGTTACTACATCATCACAGAGGGACAAAGAGTCCACAGCTTGCAGCATATGTTTCACTCTACATAAGGTGAAATTTAATGTGGATCATGGTTCTATATCTTCCACAACTACTTACGCACGAGAAACCCATTAGAAGACAAACTTCCCCAAAATTTTCGTCAGTTTTTGGGTCATCCTTTAAATAGCCTTGCCCCCCTCCTCAGAGAGTCCAGAGCCTTCAGAGTTACGGCATTTGAATAAATAGTCTAGTGGAGTTAGTAACTGCTGTCTCTCTAAAACCTCCTGTCTTGGCTTTGTGCATTCTAGCATGAGCTCGAGCAAGCGCTGGAAGTCAATCGATCTATGCACCAACCAAAGCCAAAGACACCGCCCAAAGTGTGGGTTTAACATGCTTGTTCCGTTCAATGTGCTGTTGACTGCTGGATCGAAATTGCCGGTGTGGAGGATTTGGCGGAGGAAGATCAAGAAGGAACAGAGGAGGATCTTCCATTTCTCTGCTCCGGCGTGTGCCCCATATGATCCCTTCACGTACGCCCAGAACTTCGATCAGGGACAGACATGGGCCGATCCAGATAACCTCTCAAGGACGTTCTCTGCTCGGTTCGCTGTTCCATCAAGGATTCTTGAGGAGACTGATTTGATGGGTTGATGCAAATTATGAGTTTGATGTGGTTTTTACTTCATGCTTGCTGCATATTTACATAAGGGAAACTAGATCAGGCCTTTTGATGTTTGTCAATTGAGTACTGTAGCCTACGACAAGATTTTCCCTCCTCGTAAATCTCCATCCTCTCTGTCCCTCGTTATCCGTCGGGTCACGACGGATTTTCATGGGAAGGCTTTTACAATTTGCCTGGCCTAGTAATGGCTTTATTTGTTCAACCATGAGGCAATCAACTATAACTCTTAGAACCAAAAGCATTCTTCGTGTGTCCACTCAACAGTATGTTTTCTTCAGATAATCAGAATCATTTGTGCAATACGAAATAATACGATTCAAATCTACCCTCAGAAACAATATATTTACAGCTTTAGTACTAACTTATATCTGTGTATTAGTAGTAGGGGTTTGAGTGATTAACCCCTGAAGAGAACTGTTAGCAGAGTTCCATCTAGATAAATTATCCTCTCCTTGATAAAGCAAAAACAAACGTTATCAATGAAAATGTTACAGCTTTCTTCATGTTTGCAGACCCTTGAAAACGTGGTTAGATGGTCCAAACGCCAAAATCTGTAGGCATGTTGGGCCACAGTTCTGGCTGTTTCACATGTGCCACAAAGCAATTACTCTGCAGCTACTTACCAGCATTAAATCACAGTACGACCGCAGCTTCTCTCAACAAAAAAAGGACCAAGCTGCTTCAATGCGATGTAAACGGGTCAAATTGGTAGGCCACTCGAAAAACTGTACCTCAGAATCCGAGTCCTGCTGAGTACTTAAAGGTCATTCTTTTGGAAGCAACTCCGGACCAATAAATCTCACCGGATCTCCGTTCCGTTTCCCCATTTCATGACATTTCTAACAACTCTTCAAGAGCACCAAGAACAATACCATTTTCTTAGTCGAGTTTAGTCTATCAGTTTAGTCTATCAGTCATACAAATGTTTCGGATTCTTGTTCTTCGTCTGATAGAGCCAGAGATTATCAGGATCTGCCTTTCGAATTTAATAAATTCATCATTGTCCAGTCAAAGACAAAGATTCAACTCCAACATCTTACCAAACAATTTCGCAGGGTTTTCAGGTGATCTTGGTGAAACTCGAAGATACCTTTGAGAACTCATCACGAGTAAAAGAAATCCAACCAGAAGAGTGAAAACCATGACTAATCAAAGTCGTGGTTACTAACTTGAAAAAATTCTTTGTGAACAGGTCAATTTGGTGTGAAATTACGAAAACATGGAACTTCAGGTGACTGAACAGCAAAAACCTTTGATTTTTATGAACTCAAGAGTGACCCCCCGTAAAAGCTGAATACCAATGGGATACCTCTTGACATCTCACTAACTGATGCGCAGAAATTTTAACAATTTAGAGTCAGAGAATGTCGAAACGGTGATTAACAGAAGTACGAACAGTCGACAGAAAATCTTCAAAATTAGAGAAGTTGTGCCGGCTTTTTCCTTCAAAATAAATCCAACTAATCACGAAGCAACTCATGATTATCACCTCATCAAGATAGTCAAGCTCATCCCATACACGAGACGGGACAGTGAAAGATTACACAAATGCCTGGAGTAAAAGAAACACTTACTACAAGAACCACTAGAATGCTAGCCTACAACCATGGTTTCAACTTGATATCGCTTGAGAAGACTACACTACGGAGAGGCAGCAAATAACTATCACCACGTAAACGCTGCAATCTATAAAAACTCCACGCACGGTCTGGTACACCGCCAACCCTCTCTCCAAAACCTTAACTGCTCCTCCCCAGTTATCACTATCCTCCTGAGATTCCCCGCTTTCATCCACGCTCTCCTCGGCATTTCTTTGCATGTCAAGGTACATCCGGACGAGCACAATCGTCGCATCTGTCACCAGCAGTATGTACAAAGGCCTCGAGGATATCACACTGTCTGACTTTGCTACAAATGGATAGCCACTGCAAGATAGAACTACCGAGACCGCAATGATAAGAGCACAGCAAGCGCGCGTGTTCTCTGATTCTAGAACGCACGAGTTCAGCCTCTTCGAACTGAAAAAACGAGGCTGGTGCCTCTGCTTGGAACCGGACGAAGATCGTGAACCCGCAGACATTCTTTGCGCCGATGGTGCTTGTATGTGATGCCCACCGATCTCGGACTCGCGCAAGTTGGTCTCAGCAGCGGATTCTCCAACATGAGATATCTCTTTAGCTGAAGCCTCAGCATCAACATTTTCTTTGGAGGATCTAGAAATGCCAGCACGATCGTCACCCACGATGCCACCTATAGAAAATAAAGAGATGAATCAGAATTCACGCGACAGGCGATAGAAAACGATTACACTAGCTTTGAGGAACTCTTGATTCGAGTCTGCATGCATTTCCAGCATTAGAAGCGAAGAAAATGGGTGGACAAAAAGAGAGAACTTTTCATGATGGGTTTTCACTGGAGAAGAGAGAGTCAACTCAAAAGGGAAAGAAAGCGAGCAACTGCTGGTTCCTTTGCTTAGAATCAAATAGGCTAGTCCGGTTGGATACATCGCAACTAATATCTCAGAAACTTTGGACTATCAACAAAGGCGTCACCAAGCATCTCCAGCGCAACAATCATATCAACCGAGACGCTCCCTTGCAACACGGGACGATGACGTAAGCATCGTCGAACGAATCATTCGTAAGCAAGGAGGGCTTCGACACCACGACCAAATTAACTGAGGCAACCATCTTTAAATTATAAGAAAATGAGCAATCAGGCATTCTCGTCGCGATGAATCCCCTCTTGAGAAACGCCAACGCATGACGAGCGAACGAAGCCACGGGGCATGCCTCCCCCCGGACGACGACGAACGGCCGCCGGAAAAACGCCGCGGCCCCTAATCGATCTTGAGGTCGCGCCGACCGCGAGCGGGGCAGGACGTCGACGAGCGCGTCGGAAAGGTTTCGCGCGATCGGCGTGGAGACGAGGAGGAGGCAGAAGAGGGAAGGAGACTGGAGTTGATTCGCGGGGGGAATTACCGGGCAATTGATTGGGGGGAAGAGATGGGGCCCGGCCGGTGATGAGGGCCAAGCGATCGGATCCCCGGTCGACGATCTTCCGCCGCCGCTCCTCCCTGCTCTTCTCCGTCGCCATTTCTCGCGGGACGATGACGGGAAGGTTTCTGCCTTGGCGATAGCTTCGCCCAACTGAATAACCGTAAAGATTCTCTTCTTTTGTGCGCGCGCGAGAGAGAGAGACAGAGACAGAGGCAGGGAGGGGGATAGGCGGATCGGTTTTAGGGTGGGTCGATTCTAAATCTGAAACTTGAAATCGATCCTGTTATAATCGATCTCTAATTTTTAGAACTTAGAACTCGTCCTTTTGCCTTGGACCCTATTTTGAAACATACCCTATTTTTTCGATCCGGTTTCAGGGTCTATCCAAGAATCAATTTTTTTTTTTATTCCTCTTTTTGGTTTCATTTTTTTCCGGTAGCAAATAGGAAAAATTATAACTCAAATCAAAGGTTATAAGCTTGATTGTGCAAACAATCTCAAGTATTCATACAAAAGAATATTATCTTAATCCTAATAATTTAATGAACGTAATAAAACGGCATAGGTTTCGGTTGGATATGTAGTTTTTTCGTTACAAAATAAAAGAATTTAAGAAAAGGGAAATTGTTCCATATAATGCTTACAAGCCCTTGAGTTAAACTATCCGCAAATAACGATTCCCTCCCTCATCCTTCCTATATAATGCTTTGAATTATGGCCATATAAAATTGCAAGTGAACCTCCATGTAAAATCGGTTCTAAAATCAGTCTGGGTTGATTTTTACTTGGAACCGGAAATCGGACATGTTCTAACCGATTCCCAAAAAATAGAACCGGTTCCCGGACTTGTTTTTCGAGTGGGCCGATCCGTTTTTCGAGTAAACCTAGTCCAATTGCACACCCCTAGAGAGGGGGCTCCAAAAAACGAGACATGACCGCCTCAAGAAACGACGTCGTATCTGTAGGCGGGCTTCGGCTTTTGCCCTTGCCTATGAGAAGAGGAAATGACACAAAATGGTTTACCTAAATTTTTAATTTGTTCAATGCGATTCACAAACTTTAGCTCAATTTGCAATGTCGTCCCTAAACTTTTAAATTGTTCGATTCAATCTCTGGAGTTTTTGTACATGTACAACTTAGTCCCTACTCTATATGAAGGTGTTCATATAGTTCATGGACCATTTGTATCATTAGAAATAATGGCACATATGGTCCATGAACTTTGGTCCGATATATAATGTGATCTCTGAACTTTTAATTTATTCGATATGATCCACGAAATTTAGCTCAATTTACAATGTGATCCATAAACTTTCAACACATGTTCAGCTTAATCCCTGAACTGTATGAAAATTCCATTAATTCAAGTTCGAGAATAATATTTGATATTTTTATATAATTTATAGTTTTTCCACGTCATTAGCCCCTGCGAGAAAAACAAAAGGAGCATTAGACTAGACAGGATACGAGGAGGACCGACAAGTCCTTCATGACTCTCGGGCTTTGGAGCAATTTAAAAAATAACATCTAGGCATGACAATGTGCAGGCCTCTACGCATAAAGTTTAGATTCTGTGCCTGACCTTGGTCTAGTTCATCGACAATCCTTCTAGTCTAGAGAGCCCTTTTGTATCTTATTGCATGTGGGACGAGCTTACAATTCCGTTTGTTTGAAAACGAATCCGATTTTCCGTGACGGTAAATTTCAAAAAGCGCTAGTAAATCTCCATTATCGTTAATTTGGCTAGCAATTTTCGGTCGACTATTGGTAACTTACAAACGGGCAACGATTTTTGTTAGTGTCATGTATAGGATCTAATAGTAGATTATCGAATGCTTTCAGATTTAATAAGTGGGCCCGTCGATTAGCCGGGAACTTGCTAATAACATTACGTTTTTAGCACGCTCACATTCTACAATAGATTACCAATTGCTTTGATTTTACAAAATAAGCAATTTACCGTCTGCAAAATCTAATTGTCGATAGTTGATTTTTGTACTTTTTGTAATGGTAAATCAATTCAAGAATAATAATCAAACTATCTGAGTGCTTTAATGTTCTACGATTAGTCCCGTCAAGTAATTCATAACATGCTATTGAAATAACAATTTTACCACACCCCCATCGGACAATAGATTTTAGAGTGCTTTAGATTTTTACAAAATGGACCCGTAAAATAATTGGTAACTTAACGAAGAAATCGCGATTTTACCGTCCTCGAGTAGATTGAGCATGTAGCAGATTACCGAGTGCTTTAAAATTTTACAAGTGGGTCGTCTGCTAAGAGGCAAATTTCTGAAGAAGTTGATCACTTACTATTCTACACGAAATTGGTAAATTCCGGGCTACGTTTACAGGGCTAAAAGCGGGCCTACGATGGTAACTATTTGTCACTAGTGAGTTCTTAATTCCACTGGTAAGATTTTGTTTCCATAGTGGCAACTTCCTAAACGGCTGACAAATTCGCTATTGAATTTGATGTTAGTAGATTTTATACTTCATCTAGTGCTTACTACCCTAAAAATCCCAAATCGATATACCAATTAGTTGCCACATGTAATTCGACTCAGTAATTTGACGGTAAAATTTAACGAAAATTAACAGAGGGTAAATCTACTACAGGTGTACCGATTTAGGGTAAATTTATCACAATATATTTATTTGAAATTTTTTGCGATATTAACTCTTTAAAAATATGGATCGGATTGTCGACTGCAGGCATTAGTATTTGTTTTTTGGTAGTGATCGAGAGCATCAACAGTGTCATCATAAAAAGATTACGTTTTCTCGAGGGAACAAAATCATTTCAAACTCGCATCGATTTGAGTAAATTTTCCATCGGGGGTGAAAAACTTAAATGCTTTGATTAGTCGAAATGGAGATAAGAGTCCTTCGACGGGAGTTAGCTGTTTTTATTAAATACCGTCGAGTCCCGATCTCAACCCTCAACCGAAACTTCAGTAATGAGCATTTACGTTACTTATAATTCATCTAAATTTTTTTTCTAAAATCCAAAGTCCCTCTCAAATTTTCTCCAATTGCATCGAAATAATTACACATTAATGCATATTTAATCTTAATTTTTATTTCGCAGTTATTTCAATATCGTTAACGCCCTTGTTTAATAGCGAATTCAAGACGTATGTTTCAAGCGGCATTTACATTTTTATAATGTATATGCACAAGTTACATTTTTGGCGTTCGCTTATTTATATGGACCGACCTGCCGTTCTTGATATTCAGTTTGAGCCTCCACCCAAGTGCTGAAAGAAGAGAAATGCCTAAGAAACTCCAGAGATCTCTCCAAGATTACCTTTCCAAGATCAAGAAGGCTAATCGCACGCCTCCTCCAGTTCACGACTCCGTCTCAGCCTCCAAGAACTGGATTCTCGCCGGGTGCAAGCACCCGAAGACGCCGTCGTTCGCCATCGACCGGGGCAGGAATGGCGGCGGGGGCGGCGGCGAGGCGGCGACTCTTGACGACGTTGATCGCTTCCTCTTCGAGAATTTCAAGTCGCTGTATCTCCGAGACGACGATGGGGGAGGAGCGTGCAAGAAGGGCAAGGGGAACGACGAGAAGGAACGCGGCGGGTGCGATCCAGTTTTGTTTGAGTCGCCGAGGTTCATCAACCCGCCGGCGAACCTCTGCGGGTCGAACCGGTTCTTCGTGGCCCCCGGCTCGTCGAGCTCCTTGATGGAGGAAGCCCGGAGCAGCTTGACCATGTCGGAGGACGTGGCCTCCAGCTCCACATCGACCGCGACCAACGTGACTACCTCGACCACCACCACAACCATCACCACAGGGAGTTCAGACAATCCCCACGAGAACGAGACGAAGGTCTCGCTCCCCGATGACTGCATCGCCGTGGTGACGCATTCCACGAGCCCGTATGACGATTTCAAGCGCTCCATGCAAGACATGGTGGAGGCCAGGCTCGACGGCAATGCAAAGGTCGATTGGGAGTTCATGGAGGAGCTCCTGTTCTGCTACCTGAACCTGAACGAGAAGAAGTCCTACAAGTACATTCTGAGCGCCTTCGTGGATCTGATAGTGGTCCTGCGCCGGAACCGCGGCGGCAACAGGGCTCCGGCTCCGGCTCCAGCTCCGGCGAAGTCACGGGACAAGGAGGGAAGGAAGAAAACTAGGGAGATGTGCAAACGTCAATCTAGGTCGAATTCGAATTAAATTAAAGGGGGTGACCAGGAGGACCGCCCCTAGGTGTTGAATTCCATGGCTCCATCACATGCGATGTTGTTCATAATGGAGAAGGGTCGCATGCTAAATTACGTGTTTTGGTTGTCCTGGAGCTTTGTTTGTTTCTTGTTTTCGGTAAGGTTTAGGAGGTGGTTACGATGATCTTTGTCCGGGGGTTGTTCCCCGATGTTGTGCAGGAACTTGCCTTGGCACGTTCCACAGTGGCCTCCTGGATCTAGTTTAATCCGCTATTTATCATTGTATCTTAGAGACCTTACCAGCCTTACAATGACGGAAAAGGAGTGTTTTGAAGAAGGTGATTTATTTAGAGGTATTGGGCAGATTCCCTTGAATTTCGGTATTATGATTTGGATGGAAGGTAGAGATAAATTGTTTCTGCGTTTTTCAGTTTTTTCTTTTTCCTGAGCAAATGTGCACGAATCGTGCTTTCTACTCTGATTTGCATTGAACCCTAGCGACCCCACGTTTAATAGAAAAACAAAAAGAAAAGAAAAAGACCCTGATATTAGGGGTGAGTACCAGTCTAAGGATAAATCCTGAAACCTAACCCGACAGAAATTACCAGGCCAACCGGCCTGGTTCCAAATTTTTGGAACTAGCTACCATCGATCCGATTCTCGATTCTAGATGCAAAACCATATCGACCTGGATTGAGAAACTTTCATTATCTTCTTTAAATTATACCTTGCATCTCATATTCTTGTTGTTGCTGCCTTTACTCTTATAAAAAAAACTAGTTTACTAAAGTTTGTCATTTCAATGAATAAAAAATTGGGAATCAGTTCCGACAAAGAAGATTCCAACTCCCCTAAACCGCTCACCCCTGTCCAGAACACAAATCTTGACCGTTGAAACCATCAGTTAACAATACCGCATTCAATTATTTTCACCAGGAACAACTCCCAAACACGTGCTAATACCAATGAACTTTCAGGAGAAAATTATGACAGCTACTCAGAGGGAGCATCTATTTCCACTAGACTTATAAAATTTCCATCTATACAAGACCATGAAAACAAGGGACTACTCCCGATAAACTCGCAGCATGTTAAATTACAAGGACGATGGAAGACAGGGTTTCATTTGATCTGGGAAGAGAATGAACTCTTTCAGTGGTCAAGTTATAGCAGTGCCTGATAGCTTCAGCATCCAAACGATTTCAACACAAACGCTACTGATACAAAACTGCAGAGCCGATTGACATGCAGCCCTCTGCTTAAATCTCCATCATCCTTCGGTTACGCCATCTGTATTGAACCAAAACATGTGGCATGGGGGGGCTGGAAAATTGTAAGATTGCCTTTGCTTGTGTCTTCCATCAAAAGAATAGTCTTACGACTCGGTTGTTAAGTACAGTCCAAGGTTCACCAAGTGAAAGTGAAAGCTCATTGTCCCCAGCAACGAACCATCAACTTTGCCTGAAACTTCAGCAAAGACGACTAGTGTGCATATTTCCCAGACAGGATGTGTAATTGTAAGGAAAAAGAGTCACAAGCATGTCATATCCTATCTTTTCCACTTCAAAGGAATGATAGGGAAAAAAAAGAGAAGATGAATAGTTCAATTTGACTCTTCACGACTGTGATAAGTAGGGGACCATGTGAGTCTCTTCCACCATGCTTCATTTGCATTTGACATCATAAGACTCAGTAAAAATATATGTGATTCAAGTGGATTAAAACTTAGTTGCCATAATCCCGCTTAGTCCACATATAATGCTTGGTTTCTAAAACCCATATCCAGTATATTTGTAGGCTTAGAACACCGTCTCATTTTTGTCGTGGATAAAGAACGAAAAGCTTTATGAAAATTACTGAAGAGAAGGCATAATTCCAAAAAAAGCACCAACTTTAGGTCAAGGGACAATTCTGGCCCGAACTTTTTTTTGTCCCATAAAAAAAACACCAACTTTAGGTCAAGGAATAATTCTGGACTGAACTTTTTTTTGTCCCATAAAAAAGCACCAACTTTAGATCAAGGGACAATTCTGGCCCGAACTTTTTTGTCTCGTAAAAAAGCACAAACTTTAGATTAAGTGACAATTCTGGCTCCAATTTTTTTTGTCCCATTAAAAATCACCAACTTTCATCATAATCCCAAATTTGGCCCCTGTTGACTTTCATCATTGTTTGAGAAAGAAGGTTATGGTGGTGAGCTTGGCCAATCTCGTCCATGGCATCTATCAACAAGCGGTGGTTAGCTTCGAATTAAGTTTGGCTAGAGAGATTCAATCTGGAGATATTTTTAACTTGTCAATGAAATGAAGGAGACGAACAGTTTTATCGTTATTCTCCAAATTGTGGCTTAGAGAATAAGACAATGAATATTGCTTTAAATCCAGTCAGCAAGCCACGTGGATTTATTGCTATTGTGAAATAATCAAGTTATATAATCAATGGTTCTAAGTCAATAGGGGCCAAATTTGGAATTTAAGTTAAAGTTAGTGCTTTTTACGAGACAAAAAAAAGTTGGGGTCAGAATTGTCTCTCGACCTAAAGTTGATACATTTTTACAGGACAAAAAAAAGTTCGGGCCAAAATTGTCCCTTGACCTAAAGTTGGTGCTTTTTTATAGGACAAAAAAAAGTTCGGGCCAAAATTGTCCCTAGACTTAAAGTTGGTGCTTTTTTTTTAAATTAACCCTTGAAGAGAATGCTAAAATAGACATATTAAATAAGAAAGTTCAACAAATCCTTACTTCAACCATCTGTGATGCCATCATTTGCTCCAAGATACTTCTCATACAGAGAGTGGTACTTCATGGGGATAAAATCCTTAAATCTGTCAAAAGCGACAATGAGGTTCTGACATGAAACATACATTTTCTAATAAGAAACAGAACATTCTAGCTATTATCAGCAACAGCAACTGACCCTTTTTTCCCTACTAGATGTCAGTTAAAAATTTATATGCAGTAAAGAAAAGGAACTACACAGCAAGTATAGAGTATACTAGAGTAATGCTGAAACTCGTATCTTCATCCATGGGGGAAAAAAATTACACTGGCAGACTAGAAACAACCTAGTGTACAGTAGCTTGATGATATGTCCTCGAAATATATGTGGAGGGACACTAGGGTACAAAAATGAAACAGATTTATGACACATCAATAGTATTTCACATGTTAAGTATCCCAATGATAAATGAAAGCCTGATCATAATACAGTAGTTCAGCTATGACTAGCATTATTATAATAAACAAATATTAAATTACTTAATGAAAAAAAAGACAAGTACAAAAGCATTGACTTAAAGCTTTAAACAATAAGGATCTTTGTGGCTGGCTGCTCCTCACAAAACTATAATCCTCCATTCTCTGAGGAAGTTCCTATAAGCGAGTGGAAATCCACATGGACACTTCGAAAATTTTTTAAAAAAAATTAACTGCCCATCAACACAACTGAAATGCTCACACAGAAATACCCAAATGTAACTATTTGCTATCCGTCTAACAGGACAGATAGAAAAACCAATGAATACTAATTAAGCATTAAGCATGAGACAATTTAAAAAGGGGTTTGAGGAGACACCTAAATGTGTTAGAGCATCTACATATTAAACCAAGCCATCATTTAACAGTTTAAGTTCTTGGGAATTAACAATGGTCTACAAATTTTACACGGTATCAAAATAGGAGGTCTAGTAGTCAAATCCCTCTAGGTTCCTCATTTGCCTCCCGTTTCTCATCAATTTTTCACGTTTATTATTAGATCAAATCTCAGTCAACACGTGAGGGAGAGGATAGGAGTACTAATATAACAGACCACGCATTCATCTAATAACTTGAACATTTAGATTAGTTGACACTTGACAGTTGACCTTCATGGGTGACTAGTTCGACCAACCGGGTCAATCTGCTTTCATGGACAAGTGTAACATGATGATTTGAGTTATAGTATGAAAACCCAACACTGCACACAAATCATTACCTTTTAGAAACCTGAAGCCTTTCTGGTCCAGAGAACAGTCTTGCAATCGACTGAAGAACGTAACTTATTTTCATTGCTTTAGACTTCAGTGCCTTCATAAACCCAACGAATTCTTTATATTCTGAAGCACTAAGTTTCTCCTGAACCTGGGCAAAAGAGATTTTAATGGCAACAATTGCAAAAGGTTGGAGTCATGCATTACAATTAATAAAAAAAATTGAAAAAGCGAACACCAAGAAACTCAGGATATCTGAAGAGACTGCAATGCATTGACAAGCCCCACACATCATCTTGACAGTCCATTCATAAAGATCAGAGAAGCAAATCACCAAGAAGTCATTCTCAAATAGTGAATCCACCCCAAGATCTTGCAGTAGCAAAATTGATACATCAAGGACATTTTTTCCTGTACCGTCATTTATAAAACCGGACCATCAAGGTGACCCATCCACTGAATGAATTTGACAATAGCACTAAGCATTCGTTCTCGGCATACTATCTAACAAAACTTACTTGTACTTACAGGAATTTTTTCCCCTGGATTAGTAACTATTTTAAAGAGCTCTGAAAGGATTGATGACTATAACACAAATAGAACGACTTCTGTTTTTGGTCACAGAGAAAAACTCGAACTTCAGATTTATGCTGCAGCAGCATCTTGCAATTAATCAGATTTTGCATAGCATTTCACAAAACCTTCATGAAAAGCCACTTTGTAGAGCCATGATGAATTTCCTATTTGACAGGGAAACGAAAGCACTGGATGCAGTACTCTAGTTTGGACGTTGTAGGCATTCTTACTGGATACTTGTACACAGTAAACCAAAACTACCATCTATAGATTTTAATTGAACACGCAGACATATATGGCGGCCGTTTAGGAAATTGACAAAGCTGTCATGATCCTTTATAATTGAGTTGACCTGCTATGGAAACAAAACAAATATACACCCACTCAATTTCTCGTGCTTTTGAGTTCTGTACCTGCAACAGAAAAGCAGATCCTTTATCTTCCTCATCTTTGCCAGGTGCAGTAGCATTTTGGACACCTTTGTATCCCTCTGAGAGAGAATTAGCATCGATTCTTGGAATAGTCTCATCATCTTGAGGAAGAGAAATCGAACCAACTTGGGCTTGTTTTCTGCTGCTACTATCAGAAGTAGATGAATTGTCCAATTCCACTAAATTTACGCATGAAGAGCGGCACTCCGATTGCGAACATTTGGCACCACTGGCAAACTGACTGCTATTTCCAGCATCAAGCATAACACAGTCCATTAGGGGAGACATTTTGCGCTTCTTTGTAAAGCAAGGTGCTGTTAGTCCTTTATATGGTTTCTCATCAACTAGGGAATCAGCAGTTAAATCTACTATTTCACTTTTCTGCTGCATATTACCCCTCCCCGACATTAGTAACTTCTGTCCATCACCAGTATAATTCCCTGAAGAACTCCCTATTGATCCCAGGAACTTTTTCGACAGAGTAAAAGAAGAGCGATTGGCAGGAATAACTTCTCTCAACTGGCTTGAGTTGGTGGTTCTTTTCATTTCACAAGCTAAAGATACCGGATGTACATTGCCATCATCATCTGTTGGCAAAGCCTGTAATCACAACCATTAACAAGCAACCAATATATAAAAATGGCAAGGGCAGAAGTTCACAGGGAAGTGCAATCCAAATCTAGAGAAAAAGAACAAAAGGTTTACCGGAGGAGTTTGACAAACGGGTATAGGTTCCGCAGTTTTTTGTATCTCCTGCATACAGTATCATTTACCCATTTACTGTAACATCAACGTAAAGCAAATTTATCGGGCAGGGTACACTATTATTGTTACACAAGTTTGTATCAGCAACATTGAAAGGATTCTTTATCAGCCTCATAATAAGGTAAATCTAGGGCCTCTCCAGTTGGATAAAAGGATGTTATAAAGAGGGTAGATAGATGGACATAGTAAAGAACAATGGTAGGTTCACATCAAGTGGATATGAGAAAAGTTATTTATCATGTTGTAATTTCAGAACATCAAGCACAGAGAAGGATCCAAACTTATCAGCATTTGATGGATAAATAGCTCAGAAAAATGCAGCTAGAGCAATTGATCAATGTCTGAACATAAATTTTATAGAAATGGAGAAAGCTCATAGAGCTTACCACTGTCTTTATGTTGCACTATCTTTGGCTTTGCAGGGGCACGGTTCCCTCCATCTCGGAAAAAACGGGTCAAATGATAAACTACTTCTCCAAACTTAGAGTAACACTGCAATGACAGCGATTAGTCATGGAGAGAGAGAACTGTAAGAAGCTGTGAGGCACTAGATTTACCTTAATATGAGGCTGTATCCAACGTGATATTTGGGACTGACGATTTGGCTGTGCAAATCTGTACAAGTTGCAAGATGAAAAGATAAAACTATGAAAGGATCCGTGTTGAACTGGTTACAAGTGGTTATTAAAGTACCAGCATGCTTAAGGAGAATAGGGACAGTGATAGTATGAAAATATAAGTCCATAAGCGGTGTTTGAACTTCTGACAGTGAGAAACACTGTGATTTATTATGCTATCTACTCAACTATGTGGGCAGTTTCATTTATTTATTTATCTTGGAATATTTCATCTGCTACCCTCCTCCCTTTAAGTACCTGATTTTCATCCATGCCCATACTGAAAGAACAAATTTGTCTGTCAGAAAGACAACAAAGGGCACATAAAGGGGAGAACTGCCTAGGTACATAACTTGTATGCCCAATATGCAGAAGTTTGTGCCAGGCCATCAACAAGCAAGCTCGGGAAAGCTTTAAATGCTAGAACTTCCCCATCTTCATAACATGCTTGCAATATGCAAAATTGAAACTATCGAAGAAAATGAAGTTATAGGCATGTAAATATGCTCTATTGAAGACATGCTTTAGTAAATGCAGATAAGGACATCTTCTCAGGGTTTTAGATGAGATTCATGAGACAAGAACAAATGATAACCTTTCATCCAACATGATTATTGCACCATAATCATCACGATGACGAATAACACGTCCTACAGCCTGGTTAACAGCTCGCGATGCTTGTTGGTTATACCATTCATCTCCAGTAAGAATCTGCAAGTGCAAGTAAAGGTCCAAATTTTATTGAAGAAAGCAAACATATGTCAACAGCAAAATTTTAATCCAGCATCAAGGACGCTACCCTCCTTTCCTTCTGCAAGCGTGCCAACTCATCCAAGTACTCTCGTTTCAGACGAACCTGTCAAACTGGTCTATCAGATGAGAAAGTGGGACCTCAAATTTCAATTATGCAAAAAAAGTTCATAGAACCATTGACAATGGCTTCTAGGAATACTTTCAAACACAACCGAGTAACACCTGACAAACTACAAATTAACCCGTAATATTATTTGTTTTAATAAGTTGGAACCAATAGAGCCCTCTCCACAAACTAATATTTTATGCCCACATAGGGCCAACGGGCCATTTATTTATCTTGCTCATCAACGTTGTCCATTTTCCACAATTTTTGGATGCATATGCATATCATGATGCTCCTAATGAAAATATGTGGACTACAAAGCGGTAAACATCAATTTTGGTCCTCATTACTGTCATGAACTGGGACAATCACATCTTGCTAAAATTTTAACAAACACTAAATAGATTACATGCAAGGAATGGAGAGACAAAAGAAAAAATTACCGCAGTATGGTTCATAAGGTCCTTGTGGTCCATTTATTTAAGAAAGATAGCCAATCACTCTCTTTATTTTTTTTGTGCAAATAAGTACTCATAGCAAATCTTCATGTAAGAAGTTAAACAAGAGGCCAGCACAATGATACCTTTGGATCAGTCCTAGTGGCAAATGGCAAGCCTGTGACTACAACAGCTCTGCCAGCATTGTCTGCAAAATCTAATCCTTCACTTACCTGAAAAATATATGGAAGTGCCATACTAGTCTATATTCAGGAGAGTCTAAGATGTTATGTCAACATTCTATCTAAATCAAATCTTATAAAGTATCAAACAGTAACCAGGATGTACAGCAGAGCAGGAGAAAACTTCAGAAATAAAAATAGAAATGCCAATGCAAACAACTGAAAGCATAATGTTGCAATTGAGGATGACAAGATATTAAGAGACCAACAGTTTTTGTCCCTGCTAATTTGTCACTTTCGAAAAAAACAAAATAGGTATTGGAAGTTAGTCACATGTAAGGAATATTTTACATAAACTTAAGGTAAAGTTCTCCTATCTGACCTTTTCCAGGGAAACAATATCAATTTTAGTTTTAACCATCTGAAATTGAAGAGGATAGAGATGTTGAACTGGATGAGCATCCAATTTGTGTAGCTCAATAAGTACCTGTGGACACTACTTTTGCCACCAAAGGGCAATTCAAAACTTTTAGCCATTAACCACCCTTATCATGTCTATGCAACAACATAATTATTGTCAGTTAATTTTTCCGGATTCTCCTTTCATACATACACTCAAAAGAGGTTATCCAACTAAAAGGATGAATTCATGTCACCCTGTTGACACTTGCCCTCACTGTAGATGGTTACATGAAGAGTATCCCTATTTTCAACTGATATGCGGTGACTAAATCGTTGTATCGTATAAAATAAAATGAGAATTTCTTGACATATAACATGTTTGGCTGTATAAATATCTATTAAAAATAGGATCACATGTATGATATTAGGTTAATAACATCTGCTAAACATACTTATGAAAGTCTAACAGTAAAACATATTAAAAATATTGAAGTCGAAATCATGTATAATACATGGCACAGTTCCATTCCCGAACCATATGTTATCTAAAGATAATCAGTGAACCAATGCTGTAAAGAAGTCAGATTAATGCATAATATTTCAAGTTCTAACTTAACAAGATTGACAGAATCCGAGACCCTCAAACACAATGTGTAACGACTAGACAGTGTACATCAATTAACATTTGAAGCAAGCAAAATTTAAGTGCTTTGGCTCAAAAATGAAAAATTAACATTTGAAGCAAGCAAAAACAAAGGATAGCATTTGCAAGGAGAATGTCTGCAATTTGCTTTTTATTCTTGGGAGAATATTTTGGAAGGCAAAGACACTAGAAACAAGACAACTAGTTTAGGATTGATTAGATATGGAATCATAATTCACCTTATGCGCTTCTAAGTATGCTACTTGCTGATGCCATGCAGTAAATTTGATTTCACATACAACGAAAGCTCCTCTTAAGGGTCAATACTTTTTGTTCAACAAAAGAGTCAAGCCCTATTGCTTATCCCAAACATACCCCATCTGAAAGCTCAAAGGAATAGATATTGAAAGGATAGGATTGATAAATTAAAGATAGATCGATGACATGACAAGTTTAGAATATTACAGGCCGAGAATCTCCAGATAACCAGTGTTGTTCTGTGTAAATTGTATGGCAATTTACCAAACCCTTGTAAAAAGTCAATACATGATGCAATGTCTTTGTAAACTTGTGACCATCGTGTCCATGAAAGAAGATATACCTTGCCACGACAAACTGCAAAGAATATTGCACCTGAGTTTGAGGTATCATTGAGCTTAGACATGTAGTCCTGTCAAAAGAATGAAATGAGGCCATGCTATAATCTCGCACATCTGCAGGAATAGTGGAATTTTTTTATTGAACTTGCAATAATGATGACCTCAATGGCTAAAGGAAAGAGTGACGATTGTCGAGGTTCCACAACGGGCTTTTTATATTTACAAATCCTTTCCCATATGGTGTTAGAGTCCACTGAATTGGGATGAGCCTATTACAAACAAAGAGAATTTATTGGAGTAAACAGTATAAAAATCTCAATTATTTACCAGTCATGATGAATGTCTCACCATATTCTTCCAGCACTGAATACATTGATCCAAAATGTAGTAAGATGGGAAAAATACAAGCAGTCCATCCGGCACTATTCGAGCGAAATTGACTGCAACATAAAGCTAAAGTATTAATTCAACCCAAAAAAAAAAGATCAAGTATTGCAATGGGTCTCAAACCATAATTTTATAATAGGGTTAATACCACGAAAAACCCTAAACTGGTACACCTGTGACAGATTTACCCCAAACTATTTTTTTGACCAAAAAAAAACCCCAAACTGGTACATCTGTAACAAGTTTACCCCAAACTATTTTTTTGACCACCAAAAATCCCAAACTGATATACTTATGACAATTTTACCTTGAAGTAATATTTTAATATTATTTTTTCGAATTTTTTTTGTTTTTCTTTTCTTTTCACTTTCCTTTCCTTTTCTTTTTTTTTTTTCTTCATCTACTTTATCTTCAACCTCTGGCCAATCGCTGGTCCGGCGATCGACCAGAGGCGAGGTTGGCCTTACCCCACCCCGGGCAAGGTTTGACCTCGCCAGTTGCCGGCGAGGGGTCATCCTCGCCATTGCTAGCAAGGCTCGGCCCCGCCGTCGCTGGCAAGGCTCGGCCCCACCGGCAATTGGCGAGGTCAGCCGTGCCCAGAAGTGGCGAGGTTGAGCCTCGCCAACGACGGCGAGGATAACCCCTCGCCAGGGGTGGGGCAAGGCCGACCTCGCCAATTGTCGGTGAGGGGTCATCCTCGCTATCGCTTGTGAGGCTCAACCTCGCCGCTTCTAGTCGAGGCCAACCTCGCCAGCAACGGCGAGGACGACCCCTCGCCGACAACTGGCAAGGTCAAACCTCGCCCGGGGTGGGGCGAGGCCGACGTCGCCGACCAGAGGTTGAAGATAAAGAAGATGAAGGAAAAAAAAAAGGAAAGGAAAGGAAAAAGAAAAGAAAAGAAAAACTAAAAAAAATAAAAATAAAATAGTTTTAGGGTAAAATTGTCACAGGTGTACCAGTTTGGGACTTTTGGTGATCAAAAAAATAATTTAGGGTAAAATTATCGCAGATGTACTAATTTGGGGTTTTTTATGGTCAAAAAAATAGTTTGGGGTAAATCTGTCATAAGTGTACCAGTTTAGGATTTTTCGTGATATTAACCCTTTATAATATGAGACTTCTATATCAAAGTGACATGACAACCTAATGAATGAAACATATGAATTTTAAAATAAACAACCACAATGATGGTTTACCAAATTTTCAATTGGACCACAAAATCAATTTTAAAGTTCCATATAAGCAAAGGCATCAGCAAAAACGTGGATAGACATGGATTGCATAGCGGAAAATAAAATGTCATAACACAATTTTATAAATTGGGATTTTATATCTTTAGGACAAACAGGTGAAATAATAACTATATTAAGTTCAACTTTGTTACTAAATTTCTATCTTGACGAATCAGAACAGGAATAAGGGCTTTGAGAACTAAAATAACCACATTATAAAAAAAACTATCAAGTGCTAGGCTCAGCAATTGCCTTTAAACAATAATAAGAGACTAAACTAAAGGAAATCATCAGAGTTTCCATCAATGAAATCGAGTGGCAAAGTCATCAGTAACAAAGAACAATCGCACCATAAACTAATTAACTTGAGAATGAGTGCTTAACAGCAGTAATCAGACTTACCAATAGCATTGCCAAGCTCTTGCTTGTATTCTAAGGAATCCCGATTTCGATAAGAGGAATTAAATAAGCAGCCAGATGGACCAGCTGCTACCACTCCAGCCCATATCTGATTCGAAGATATGACATGAGGATTTTCCAGCCGCACAGGAAAATCTCTAAGTCATCCAACAGTATTCACTTTTCAGCAATATTGACAGTCAGAAACAAGAAAATAAAATTCACCACTAAGTTACTCACAGATTAAGTTCTTGAGCAAATGAATCCATGGGAGACAATGTGCCAGAGGTCAATATAATAGAACCAACTCCCATCTTTGAAAACTCTTTCATTGCTAATCCAGGATTGAAACACCACCAGCTGAGAGTCCTTGATGCCTTGCCTGCACAACCAAAAGAAATAGACATATAAGGACAGATTCTTCTGGTGTAAATGGATTTCATCATACTATTGGCATCTATACACATACCGCTAAGTGGGTGGTTGTTGGATGGGTATCCAATATATGAACAAACACAAAAGAATAATTAATTCACTCCAGCATCAAAACTTTCTTAAATTACCTTTTAAACCATATGAAGGATGAGCGTCAAGTTCCTGCACATGAAGCTAAAAACAAGAAGTAAAAGTGTTGAAATTAGAAAATGGTCAAATTGTTATAAAAATATAAAACTAACAGCTAATGTTGATCTTGGCAGGGATGCACATTCAACTGTCGAATGATAAGCTTAAAACTCGTAAGCTTCTTACACGATAAAAATTCGAATGAGCATTTTCCCTTTCTTTGAAGATCAGCTTAAGAATTTCACCCATAGTTTCAAGCCTGCAAATGCCACCCTTTGCTTCCAGTTCCTTGGATTCCTCAAGAAGCACAGAAGCCTCCTCAATTATTCCAGTGAGCATAGAGGCAGTTTCATGGGTGATGTTTAGTTCAGAAAATAATTCATAGATGTAAGGTCCAGGTTTGGTAAAACCAAATTCCTTGGATTCAACAGGTACTTCAGCAATTCTCTTTTCAAGCTTCAGAAGTAACGCTGCAGGATGAGAATTATAACGTAAGCTTGCTTCAGAAAGAAGAATACAGTAATAAAGCTTGAGTGCGCTATAATGCTCACACCTTCTTTTACAATATGTTTGCAAACGAAAGCTACCATAGAAGCCCTCCATCAAGCATAGATAATATACTAAAGTATTAGTATCTGAAGTTCACCAAGATATTGCACCTCTAAGAATAGCAAAATTGTCCGGGTTACGAGATTTATCATTTGATTTATCTCTTCTATCAACGGAGAGATCAACGCAACTTTTGGCTTCAGAAATGCAAGCTGTCAGAAGTCCAGAAGGCAGATCAAATGAGGCAGCATCTGCACATAAGCTTTCCTGCATTTTGTTGGTCTTATGGATGTAAATAAGCTAACATGAAGATAGAAAGTAGCAATAAGAGCAGATTGTTTTATTTTCCCCAAATATTTAAGCTCTGAAACAGGAAAGGAGAGAATCAAAAAAAAAAAAAAAACTGGAAGTACATCTATCGTAGTTTGATAGCAAAATAATCAAGCTTCTCAGGTACAAATTTCAAGTTTGTTTACTCACCAAGTTGTGTGCTTCATCAAAAATGAGTATACTATTGTTCCAGTCAAGGGACAACGACTTCCTGTAGCTTTGATCAATCAGATAATTGTAGGGAGCGAAAAGAATATCAACAGCCTTGTGGAGCTCTCTTGATATATAGTAAGGACACCTACAGAAATTTTGAATAAAGGATTGAACAAGCAAAAAGGTCCATAGTGCAGCCAAAATAATAGCATTCCAAAACCAGGAAAAATTATCAAAATCGGAATGATCGACAGAAGAGAACCTACGGCCCAGATTTTCTTCCAATAGAAATCAAGTCCTCTATGTCGATAGGATCATCTCCAAGACATGGATTGTTCTTCACATAGTCTTATAGAAAGCATGGAGATGCACAAAAGTTAGCTATAATTGTATGAAGTCAGATTACTCAAGTGTGTTAAAAGATAGAAACCAATAAAATTGCCAGCATAACAGCGTGGGCAGTTGGTAACGTATTAAAGTAAAGGAGACAGCTACTAATGAGTTAAACCAGAGTAGAATAACAAACTAATGCTAAATATTCTCTATTTTGATATGTCAAAGAAAAATCAATAAAGTTTTCCTCGTTAGCTCTGATAACATGTAATATATGTCAAGATACTAAAAGTTTATAAAGGAGAAACTACCAACACCCTCTGATCGTGAAATAAAAAACTTACTTCATGTTTTTATGGTTGAAAAACTGCAAAACGTATATATTGTGAATTGATATATTGCCACCTATTGAAATGCATCTGCTAAGTAGCCACACTTATGGAGGACTAGAAAAACACTCCAATTACCAGTGACGAGAGAATAATGCTTGCAGCGACGCTTTGCACCCTTTCTGCAAACATAATGGCAGGCATTATTTTGTGCTCTTCCTCGAAGCAAACTAACCTCATCATCGATGCATAATTGCTCTCGAGAACCTAAGACCACCATCTTAGGCCTGCAAATTGGACAAACTTCTAAATCAACAAGTTGACTAAACACAAGACATAGATATATTACTAAGAAGCCAGACACAATATTGGCTGTATGTATTTGCTAGGAAAAAATCTAACACTTATGGCTGCTTCTACTGCAGTACAACAGAAAATATTGATACATGGCGCATACTAGCATACTACATAGATGCCTGCGGGCCATATTGAGACCAATGATGACAAGGAGGTAGATTTACCAATTTGAGGAGCTATTTAAACAAGATAACAGTCTCAGAGCGGAACTGATATGCAAACAAAATACGGACTGTGTAAGGGAAAAAGTGCAGAGGCGAAAAAAATTCTGACCTGTAGTTGCTTCTTTTCAGTTCTTGAATCACTTGACGCAGCTGACTATGAGTGCGCGAAGTGTACACTATGGTCGGAAGATTATTTACATCAGAATTAGACAGTGAGTCTGGCTGACTACTTATTTCCTTTTTAGCAGAACCAGTTGAGAAGCCTCCCAAGCTCTTCCTCCATGCCAAAGTAGCACAAAGAAGGCATAATGTCTTTCCAGTTCCAGTAGGACTCTCCAATAAAGCATTACACCTCTATAAGATCATAAAATCCACAGATCATGATGAATAAGCTGAGTTTATTTCATAATGAAAGATTGAAGAAGGGAATACCCTTTCACAATAGAATAAGCAGGTACTACAAAATTAAGTGAACTGCATTCAATTTTTCTAAATCCCCCGATGTCACCCCGAGGCATTACTGATACTCAAGGTATATTCTCATATATTCAGCTAAAGATGAAAGAGCGCGGATATTTGCGGTGGTCAGAGAAGAGTTCATTTGAGTTGTTCAATAGGAGATAACAAAAAGAGAATTCTTCCCACCTTTTTACAGATTTCTTAAGGGACGAAACATGCGAAATGCAATTATACCATCAAAATCACCATGAAACGTATACATCCGAACTAAAAGATTGTGGGGCGCAATACTCCCTCCTTGGCCAGAATGATCTGTCATACCAAAACATTTTCTCGTTCTAAAACATGTCCATCTACAAATTTTGAAAACCAAATTCGAAGAGACACTGAAAACTTCTCTAGTCTGATAGAAATCACAACATCAACTGATCATATTTCGTATGTGATGTAAGATCATCGACAATGTCCACTTACTACACAACGGAGCGACAAACTTACCATACGACATAGCTCCAGATAACAAAGCCAGTGCCGATTCGAATGAACGATATGCAACCAAACAAAGCTATGTAAGCATGCACCTAGTAAAAACAAGCTATGCGGTACGCAACGAAAGCAATAATTTCCACAGCTCACTTCTTGGAGAGACTGGATGACTTTCTCCATGTAAACGAGCTGGCAATCGTAGGCATCGAAGGGGAAATCCACATCGATCCCCCTTATCTCGTACGTCGGCATTGCGGCTTTGATTCCTTCAGGAGCTCGATCTCCGTCGGAGTTCCGGTGGACTTTGATCTTTCCGATCGATTTGGAGCGATGGATGAAGGAAACCCTAGAAGAAAGGAAACTGCGAAAATGGTGGCGAAACGAAGAGGATGATTGCGAATGGGAGATTTTCCCGCCACATCTGAGATCGATTGGGCTTGGGCCTGTACCATTGGGCTATGTTGAAGTATGGTCTGGTCCCTCTCGTGGGCTTAATAGAAAATGGGTAAACTTCCACTTCTGAACCCTGAATTTGTGCATTTTTTTGCAATCCAATCCTTAAATTTTGATCTGTCTATCGAATCTCTGAACTAGCATTAACTTTTATAATCGAATCCATCCGACTCCAAATTCGATTAACTGGAGTCGGCATGTCAGTCGAAGTTGGCAAGTGCTTGACGTGAAATTGAAAAATTTTATTGCTATAAGACTAATTGTGATTTTTCCTGTCGAAATTTTGGTGTTACAAAATTCAAATATTGATAATCCATTTGACCAAAAAATATATATATTGATCGTCCATGATGGAAAAAGAAAAATCATGTCAAAATCTTACCAGCACCCATGAACATGTTGGCCTTAATTAACTAAATTGTCTCCAAACTTGCCCAATTCGCAATGTCATCCCTAAATTTTTAATTTATTTAACATGATCTTTAAACTTTAGTCCAATATACAGTGTCATCCTTTAACTTTTAATTATTCAATGTGATCATTGAACTTTGTATAAATGTTCAACATAGTCCCTACATTGTATGAAAATGTCCAAGGTTATCTTTTTATTAATTCAAGTTATCAGAATTTGCTAATTTGACTTACAATCTGTTAAGTTTGAACTACAACAAAAAAATAGCATTACACATGGATTATCCATGTAAGATATTCAACTCAAATAAGAAATATAGTAATCATGTCATCATATAACATGGATAATCATTTTCTTCTAACCGAACAAACTAGACAGATTAAAATGATTATTAAATTCTAACTTGAGTTGAATATCTTACGTAGATAATTCGCGTGTAATGTTTTTTTTTTTTTGGACCATTCAAACTTACTGGATTGGAAGCAACATCGGCAAATTTCATTAACTTGAATTAATAGAAGGATAACATCGGACATTTTCACATGATCTAGAGACTAAATCGAACCCGTATCAAAAGTTCATTGACCTTTTGAAACAAATTAAACATCAATGGGTGACATTACAAAATGAACTAAAGTTTAGAGACTACATTGAACAAATTAAAAGTTCATATCCGATATTACAAGTTGAATGTGAGTTGAGGAACCATTTAAGTCATTTTTTCTAAAAATAATTACCAAGAAAGTATTTTACTCATTTCAGGTTATGAAAGGGAGAAAAAAGGAAAGTGGATGAACATTCTCACTTGCACTGTTTTCCATACGAAATAGCCTTTACCTTAGCAATTCTAATTAAGGATAACACCACCGGTACGGTCCTTTTATTTTTGTCCAAAAATCAAAATTATCTATTTACAGGAACACAATCATGGTTTCGACACGTTTAATTGAACTTTGGTCGGCCCATAGGAATCTAGTTCATGTAGTATGACGATCCTTCTTCCTTTCCTCGATGTCTATGTTTCTATGTATGCACATACATGTGTTGATTATGGAATTTTTAGCGTTAGATTTGGGTAAAACATTTAGTAGATTTTTTTACAAATTACCAAGGACTCTAAAGGCGTGAATGGTAATCATTCTGCTCCAGAAATTAAATTCTTGCCAAAAATTGATTTCCAGAATTCTTACCGAAAATTGATTTTTGGAGGAGAAATCTGTTTGATAAAACATGAATAATTTTGCTCCAGAAATTGATTTCTGAAACAGAAATCTATTTTTATTTTTTTCTTTTTTTGGGCACCTCAAAAAGATAAATTTCACTCAAAATGGGTGCCCAAAGGTATTCTAAGCTATTTTATGAAATTTTGAAATTTTTGATTTTTTTGGGCATCTCAAAAAAATTAAATTTCACTCAAAGTGGGTGTCCAAAGGTATTATAAGCCATTTTGTGAAGTTTTGAAATTTTTTATTTTTTTGGACACCTCAAAAAAATTAAATTTCACTCAAAATGGATGCCCAAAAGTATTCTCAGCCATTTTGTGAAGTTTTAAAATTTTTGATTTTTTGATTTTTTTGGGCACCTTAAAAAAATTAAATTTCACTCAAAGTAGGTGCCCAAAGGTATTCTAAGTGATTTTGTAAAGTTTTAAAATTTTTAATTTTTTGATTTTCTTGGGCAACTCAAAAAAATTAAATTTCACTCAAAGTGGGTGCCTAAAGGTATTCAAAACCATTCTGTGAAATTTTGAAAATTTTTATTTTTTTATATTTTTTGAAAAAAATTCACCAAATTTTCTATTTTCCCAAAATCTGACTTTTTTTTATTTTCTGGAAAATTTTATGAATTTTTCTGGAATTTTTCAATTTTTATGCATTTTATGAGAAAAAAATTAGTGAGAAAAAGAGAGAAAATAGAGAGAATGCATTCTGGAAGAGAGAAACTACAAAAAGTAGCTTCTCTTTTTCTTACACAAAACTCATTCTAAAATCAAAAATGATTCCTGGAATCGAGAATGCATTCTGGAATCAAGTATTTTTAACAAATGCATTTTTATTTCAGAATGCAAAAATTGCTCCAAAATGCATTCCAAAAATTGTTTAACAAACGCATTTCTATTCCTGAATCCATTCTGGAACAAAATTTCTACTCCAAAATGGATTCCATGTGCGTGCTAACAAATTACCTTTTAATGGAAGTAGCTTATAACTTCAACACAAAATTACCAACATTGATGAGAATAAGTTGCCAACCTTCCTCCAATGAAGTTGTCAATTTAATTTTAGGTTAACAATGCTTATCTAAGCCACATGTCAACATTTTATTTGATCAATTCCAAATTACCATCTTATCTAATGAATTTTTGATTTTTATTTGAATTACCGGCTCTTCTTTCAAATTGCTAACTTCTAATCATTTTTAAGTTACTTTTAACTCAATAACTAAACATTTGAAAATGCAAACGTTGAAACAAAACATACAAAAAATAAAATTTTCTCTTTTTCAAAGTCCATAATTATAATAAGTTTTAAAAAGGAAAAACAACACAAATTATCCTCAAATTTTGGCCCAATAACCAATTTGGTCTCTTGATTTTTAATTTATTTAATGTGATCTATAAATTATTTGTAATTATTCAACCTGGTCCTTTTGTTTGCTCAAACAATAAATCAAACGTTATTAGGTGACGTGTATTATTATATTACGAATTGGATTTTTAAAAATAACAAGTCAACATGTTCATCTAGTTGTCCATCTATTTTAGAAAAGGAAAAATTGTAACGCCATAAAATTACCGCTTACTAAAGCATTCTTAGTCTTTTCACTTATAGCACAAGCGAAAGGCAAACCATAATCAAATTAAACATCTCTCGCTCAGTGAACATATCCAGTGCAAAAATACCACATCTTCATTTTTCACTTTTTATTTGTATACAAGGATGATTTGGATTACATTATCATCAATCACTAAACAAAAGACAACATCCGGGAGGTCATAAAGGCATCCTACTTCCCCTATATCATCCAAGTGAAACTAACGATTTTTCATCAATCTCTAATCACCCAGCCTTACTCTCATACCAAAAAGTGAGTAATAAGTAAGGTCGATCCTGATTTCGCAACAATCTTCCAACAAAGGGATATTCATTCTAGTTATCTGAAAAAAATGTAAATCAACGGAAGTGAGCTAACGCTCAATAAGAAATAAGATCAGTTTATAAGCAATCCGATCTTACTAACTCTCGATTCCTAGGACACACCTACGTAATATGCATTTTAACCAACAAGTATGATTAATAACATATTTAAAGACCATAAGTATCAAGTAATTTTAAATAAGATCATTCACTCAAGTGCAAACGAATAGCATATTATCTCATAATACCACATTGTATTTCATTCATTTACACACATGAGTTCACATTTGTCACTAGATAGAAACATCTCAATTCACGAGGCATTTCAACTAACGAGGCATCATCACCACCAACTCATACGAGATAGAATTGTTCATACCCTTTGTCATGCCTCGACTAGATCTGTCAAATGGGTGGGTTGGATCGGGTCGGGTTGGGTTTGGGTTGGGTCATAAATGGTTCGACTCAAATTGACTTATTAACCCATTTATGCGTAATGCAATTTTCTTTATCCATATCCGACCTGACCCATATCCATACCTAACCCATACCGGATCAGACCCATATTGCTAAAATACTTTCATATTTAATTAAATCTAGAAAAATTCATATCCAAACTGATATGAGTGCGCGAAGTAAGTGAGCGCAAGGTTGAATAAGAGCGAGAGAGATAAGTTGAGTTTAAATCAGTTGTAAACCCACTTATGACCCATTTACGATTCATTTAATACTAATATTAGCCTTTTACCCATTTATGACCCATTTACTAAATATAACTAACCCATTTATGATCCATTTACTAATATATGGGTTAAGAACTGGATTTATGACCCATTTTGACAGGTTTAGCCTCGGCCCATTCATCACGGGTGTCCTCTTCATTAATGGATAAATACATCACTGTACATCTGCATGATTATGGTCATTTTTAACATCATACCATGACAAAGCCATGTCATACCATGACTATAAGAGTCATGTCATATCACGACTACACGAAAACATGTCATGATAGGATTTCATATCATCTCAATCGAGGTAAATATACTACAAGTGCCAAAACTTTTATACGGAGGATACTTAAGTACCATAACTTTTTTTGGCTCACTTGAGTGCCACATCGGAAGTAGAAATAAAACACTTGAGTGCCACTTCCGGCCAAATGTGCTACGTGGATTTCTGACTTAATTTTTTTCATACGTGGAAATTAAAAACATAAACGGACATCCAATGTGGAAAAAGGATATTCCACGGGAAGAGAAATGACGTCATTGATCGGATCTCTTTGAGTGAAAGAAACGTCGTCGTTTCTTATAAATAAAGAAACGTCGTTGTTTCTTTCGTTTCTTTCCTCTCCAACGCATGAGCTGCTTGTATACAACGATCAATTATGGCAAAATTAAGGCATCTCTCTATCTCACTCCCAAATCGATCGATCTCTATCCCTCATTGATCATCCTATGTAGTCGCGAATTAGGGCTTCGATCTTCGTCAACACTTCGACGAAGGAGCAAATCGAACTATCCTTCACTCATATCTTGTTCATCTGTCAATTTCGGAAGAAAATTGGATCTATCGCATGCCAAGTGTTGGTTGATAGCTAGTAAAGGTTAGCGAGTGATTTTTTATGTCCACTAGCCAACCAAATGAGCTTCGCTTTATCCTTTGTCGTCTTTGAATTCTTGGTGTTGTTGACAAATTGTAAAAGCACGTTAAACGACCATTAACCGATGCCCCAGATTAGCATTTGGTGCAAAAGTGTAAAGGTGGGTGCTTTATTTTGTTCGTCATTATATTTTGTCGTCTTGTATCCATTTAACAATGGCCAGAATTATCGTTTATTAAACATGGGGATAGATCGTAAACTTGTCTTATCTCTATCTATTATTTAGTTAAAATTGGGTTGAAAGTGGGGACCGAATCGATTGCTCAACTTGTCCTCTTGTGTCTATGTATTGTTTATTGAAAATGGGGACAAATCATACAACTTGTCATCTGTACGAGTTGTGGTCCCGGACAATAGAATAACTTTTTTTTGTCATTATATTGCACACCTGCTGGAAGCTGACCTTATTTTCCCTGGCTCTCAGCATAGATCCCCTCATTGGTATCATAGCATGGTTTTATGCCTAGCTTGGTTCGTTCGATGTGCTTAGTTGGTGATTGTTCAGTAATGTGAAGAATCCTTTTTCTTCATCATGAGCGATCCAGATACAACTCCCAATCGCTCTTACTGCTTCTCTCACTCCATCGTCTTCTTCTTCATCTTTAATCAAGTTTCGTACTTCACATGCTTCTAAGATAGATTATCTCTATGAAGTCTCTCTTAGTGATAAAACCAAGATTTCCGAAACGCAACTTCCTCTCATGAATCCATACTCGGCCTTTGCCAAACCTGCTACATCTTTTTCCCTCATCAGGTTTATACGACATCTCATCCGTCAAACTCCTAAAGAGGTCAAGGAATATGTCCAGTCTTCCAAATTTGACCAACACCCAATTCCTGCCACTGAAAAGGAGTACTTTATTACTCTTCAAATTCTTCCTGAATTTCGTAAACAGTGGATCCAATAAGGGTATTCGCATATTCATTATGGCGTAGTTCGTCTTGCTCTTATCTTTCATGGGCGAAAAGTTTTGCCTATTGTAGCAAGAATGGCTCTTTTGGATACGAGATTCCTAGACTATCAGCATGCTTATATTGGTATTGTCCAAACCACTTTAAATGCTGGAACAGTCTTTGTAACCATTTATCTAAATTTTAATATTGCCCTTTCCGATTCCCAGCTACTTTCTTTCTTGAAAGTGAAACTTCATCTTACTGGAGCTCCTCAAACTGCTGATTCCATTGCTATAACTCTTTATTACCAAATGGTGTATAGAGTCCAAAATCATGCCCTAGATCTGAATTTCCAACATGGAAATGAAGATGCACTATTTATCTCTATGCAAAATGATCAGGCATCTTGCATTCATGTTCCTCAACAAATCCCAAAAGAAAAGCTAGCCAAGCTTTTTCCTGAATCTTGGATAACAAATTATGAAAAGCTCCACCAAATTAGCCAACCTCTCCAGTCTTCACAGATTCTGAATTTGTCAGACAAAAAGATAGTACTGTAACCATCAAATTCCGCAAAGAAAAGGAAAAAACTCCTTCCATCTTTCCTGTTATCTTTATGATAGAATCATGTGTTCCTAATTCAGTTCCTGAGGAACCAGATCCAAAAAAGCTAGTCCAATACTTCAAAACTGACGGGCATCTTGTCCATCACTACAAAGACCCTTATGGTCATTGCTTTTGGGATCCTTTTTGCCAGTGTTCTTCATGCACAAATTCCCCAAATGAAATAGATCCAGCTATTAGGCCCAATCGAAAAGTCAGGAAGGCCAAGGACAACTTCTACCAAAGATATTTGGATGGAGACCCTACCATTGATATTCTTGGAGAAAGTAATGGATACCAGTTTATGGTATCATATGGATCACCATCATCTTCATCAACTTCATCACACCCATCATTTCCATCATATCCACCATCATCTCCAGCTTCACCCCACACAAAAAATCTGTTATTTCCCCTTTCTACAAACCTATCTATAAATAGGTAAAGAAAAATTCTTTTCCACTTAAAATTATAATCTTTCCTGAAAACCCAACCACTGAGCAACTTCCATCTATTTCCATGTTCAATAAAGCTGACTTCCCTCCTTTTCTTTTCCCGCTGCTGAGGAATTTACTGATCCGTAATAACGATACCTTCATGCTCTAAAAATTCCTTCTTCGACTGATGTTAATGAACGTGGAAGGCCAAAAAGAACGCCTGCTGCTGAGGCTTGTTCTAAATTGACAGTCGAAAACTCTCCTGGCACAAAATCAAGCTTTCAAGACACTTGACTCCAAAATTGTTGATGAGCAACAAGATATCTGAAGGTACGACAAGTCCATCAAAAAGATACTTGTGGAATTCCAGAAAAGACTTTATGCCCTGGAATCAGGCCGGCATCTTGGCTACCATTATCTTGAAAGTCCGAAAAATGAAATAGAGAAACTCAAAAGGCAAATTAGTCTCTTTGAAGAAGGAAAATTTAAGTCTACTGATTTTTTCTCTATTTCGAGAATCGGATATTCTCTTCCACTATCGCAAAGCTCTTCAGTTTTTGCTGTAGTTGCTCTCGCAGCCAAAAATTCTACTCAACGAGACAAAAGTGATATGACAGAAATGCGCAATCGCATTCAAGAAATGGAAAAGCTCCGAAAGGAAAGAATGAAAAAAAAAAAAACAAAACCTGTTGCTGAGTCCTCTAGAAAACCTGAAAAGAGTTCTGACTAGCAAATGATGATCTCAAACCCCTTGGAATCCCTTCTAAGGGATTTAAGCAAAGATCAACAATAGAATCCAAAAGCTGATTTAGACCAACATCTACCAGTGCACTTCTCAAGTAGCAAAAGTATCAAATTTGCTAAATTCAGATTCAGAATCTGACTCCTTATCCTCTTCCTCTTCGTCTACCTTTCTAATTCCTTCCATAGTCTTTCCCAGTACCACCAACCATTTCTCCGATTTTCATGGCTGATCCACCAGAACAAAAAATGGAACCAAATCCATATGAACCAGAGGTTATTCAGGTCAATAACCCATCTCATATTTTTGTTTCCTCATCCAAACAGTTTTTCACTCTTGATGACACTCCTTATCCAAAATGACCAGAAAAGTTGGATGAATTTCATGCTTGGTTGAACACCAGAGCTCTTGTTGTTGAAAGTAAATATGATGTTCTTTTAGAATTTGTCACGAGGTTTACTGGAAGCCTTAAACATTGATGGCAATTAACTTCTGAAATAGATCAAATAACTTTTCTTCTTCTGCAAGATTTTTCCTAAGCCATTAGAATCATTTACCTATATTTCATAGGAAAACCTACTGATCTTCTTGAACTCAAAAGAAGAGAATATTTTGAAAGAAAATGTTGTTCTCTTCAAAAAAAGGCACCTAGATCGCCATTACAAAGAAATGCTTAAACTCTTTTATGGCCTAGGAGCTGATCCGAATTTGAAATAAGTCTTCTTAGCTTCCATTCCTAAAGAACTCTTCCAACAAGTTGATAGATCTTCTTTCAACAAGCAAAGAAGAATTGTTGATATCCCCTTTGGAGAACTACAGCAAGAACCATCTTTGTCGTGATGAACTTTGCCTCTGAAAACAAATGATGAAAAATTACATCAAAAACAATCATGAACTTAATGGTGCTTGCTCCAAACAATATTTGAAGATCAAATGTTCAAAAAAAGATTGTGACGGATCCTGCAGAGAATATTCAAAGAAAAACAAGCACTTCAAAAAGTATCGAATGAAAAGATCCAAGCACTTTAGAAGAAGGAAAAAATGGTGATTCCTGCGAAAACGAAGAAACTTCACAGGATACAAAAAACCAAATCGTTGCTTCATTTGCAATAAGAAGAGCCACTTTGCGAAAAATTGCCCCCAGGCAAAAAAAAAGTCAGAATCATCTCATTCATAATATAAAACTAGAAACAGGAATCTTTCTTGACAATAATGATATCGAATCCCTGTTCTCTGTCGATGAAAATCCCATTGACCAAACATTTTGCATCATTCCTTATTATCTCACCCCCAGTGAAACAGACTCTGACTCAGAACCTAAAGAACTTTTCCATTTATCATGACAACTAGAAAATCTGGACCCCAATATACATTCCAGTCAACTTCATTGTCTCCACTTCCCAGTCAAAATCTATCACTCAAAATTTGCTAAATCAATCTCAGTCATTGCCCTCATAGATACTGACACTAGTGTTTCAATCCTAGACATTAAAGTTCTTCCTAAAGAATACTAGATTTCCTGTGTTTGGTATTTCAACTCTGCTTTAGGAGACACTTTTTCTACAAATGTTCACACTATACATGTGTCTATTTAGTTTTTCCCCTAGTGTTCCATTACCACCAGAATTCTTGGATCTAGTCTTCCCAATAAAGACTTGATTATTAGATGAGATATCATGACCCAACTTCCAATTTTGAGAATCGTTCCTGGAAAAGAACTTAGGTATACAAACCAATTCTCTGAATTCATCAATATCCAAAGACTATTTTCCATTCAAATGAGTCTGTTAGATCCAATCATACAGAAACTGTTGGAATCATGCTTAGAAAATCATTTCGAATTCTCCCAAAAATGTTTTCATCCTTTGTGGAAAATCCAAAATTATATGTTCAACTCCCCTTCAAGAAAAATGAGGATATAAATCCTACTAAGGCAAGTCATTCGGGAATGAATCCAGAGCATTTGGCTATTGCTCAAAAAGAATGCTTAGAATTGTTACAACAAAGCCTTATTGAAACTTCAAATTCTCAATGGGCTCGTGAAGCTTTTTATGTCAATAAACATGCTGAGCAAAATCAAGGTAAAATGAGATTGGTTATCAATTACCAGCATCTTAATCTTTTCCTCCAAGATAACAAATTCCCTTTGCCTTCTCGAAATTCACTTTTTGCGGGAATCACTAAAGCCCATATTTATTCAAAGTTTGATCTTAAAGCCGGATTCTGGCAATTGGGCATTCATCCTGATGACAGACCAAAGACGGGATTCTGTATCCCTAATCAATACTTTCAATGGCGAGTTCTTCCATTTGGTCTCAAGGTTGCTCCTTCCTTATTCCAAAAGGCTATGTGTCGCATATTCCAGCCGATCTTATATAGTGCAGCTGTCTATATTGACGATATATTGCTCTACAGCCCAGACGAAAAATCTCACTGTCGACTTCTTGAGCAGTGTGCAGAAATTGTGAAGAAATATGGCATCATGCTTTCTTAGAAAAAGATGAGCATTGCCCGGACAGAAGTTGAATTTCTTAGCATGCACCTTAATAAAGGTACATATTATCCAGGACTGCATATTGCCAGGGAATTACTAAAATTTCCCGAAAAGAATTTTACAACCCAACAAGTTCAACAATTTCTCGGGATAATCAATTATCTTAGAGATTTTGTCCCGAATATTGCAAAGTTGTTAATTCCTTTGCAACTAATATTAAAAAAGCATTCAATGGCCATGGGGAAAGGCACAAATCAAAGTAGTGCTGAACTCAAAGAAATTATGCAAGATCTTCCCCCTCTGCAAATCCCATCCACAAGCAAGAGAATTTTACAAACTGATGCCAGTGATGAATATTGGGTGGCCATATTGTTCGAAGAACTTCATGGTAAGCGATATCTTTGCGCTTACAAAAGTAACAAATTTTCTCATGTAGAAATGCATTATTATTCTACCTTCAAGGAAATTTTGGCAATAAAGAATGGAATAAAAAAGTTCGAATTCCATCTTATTGGCCACCATTTTCTTGTAGAACTGGATATGGCTTCTTTTCCCTAGATAACCAAATTCAAGCAGAAGCAGATCCCTCATCCTTAGCTACTCAGATGGGCTGAATGGTTTTCGAAATACTTATTCGAAACCAAACACATTGCAAGAAAGAGAAATGTGCTTGCAGATTTTTTCACCAGATCAAAAGTATCGGCAAAAATCAACATGTATATTCTCAGACATTCCTTCCCGTTCCGGACAGACAAGTATAAGATTGAACGGTTTCGAAATTGGTCAAGCATGGAATATCCTCAAGAAATAATTGAGCAAATCCATAAAGATAAGCTCACTGAAAATCTTGACAACCTCATGTGGCAATGCCACACAGACCTTTTTCGTCACCATGGAAGATCTATTCTTGACTCTTCTGGATTACACTCGAGGTACCCTTTCATTCACCCATTATTTTGGAGAAAAAATGATTTTCCTGACAAAGTTAAATAGCTATTATGGTATCTAACCAATAAGTACTTAATAGCTATTGAGTTTCCCACCAGAAAATTTATTCTCCAATTAATCAACTTACTTCTGGCAAGATTACATTCAGCTAAATGAACACGAAAAAAACCTTTTAACCATGCTCAAAATGTTTTACCCTCTTGTTTATTGAAAACGACTCTTTCTCGAAGAAGTAAAAAAGGTCCAAGATGATTCAGAAACACACACTGTTGTACTCTTTTACCGTTCTTAAACTTTTGTGCATAATAACGGTACCATTTTCAATACTCCCGCCACAGTAGGTACCACTACCTACAAGCCTCAATCACAACTCCAAGTTGCATGTGTCTATAAATCGTTCCCCAGTCGCATTGGTTCTGTTGAATATAATTAGAGGGAACTCCAAAGAATCCTATGTCAAGAAAATCGCATTATTCCAGAAGAAGCATGGGATTACTTTACACCCATCTCATGAGATTACGAAGGATCTTCCTCCACAACAAGACAAGCACTTAGTGAATATGAGCACGAACAGACACAAGCACAGCTCGGATTATCACAAGATTACGAAATGTCAGACATAGGAAATCCAGCACAGTTATCTCAGGATCCATGGGGTGGACCACTCTTTCAAGACCCCTATGACTATGGACCATTGTCCTTATCTGTTGGATTTGACGCCAGCTCTTCCTCTCACTACACACAACTAGGAAATTGGCCCTAGCCACAGCCAGTCTTACTTGAACAAAATCCACACCCAAACCTTGGCATCAGAATGTGGAATAAACTCCTGTTACCATAAAACACTCCAAATACTACTTTTCCAGACTTTTCGACACATGCATCCTCTTCCTCGAACCCAACGCCACTCATCATTGAAGATAATTTCGAATACATTCTGACATAGAGACAGAGAGCAGAATACGAACATGCAAACAGTTCAGATAGCTCGGATTATGACTATAACTCTGGATGGAGATAAGCTTGTACTATTCCACCTAACCGGCATTGTCTATTCTAGCATGTCATAGTCGGGTCCTATTTCACCTATGAATAAGCTTTAAGTGTTCTACAGGTGTGTTGTAGGTGTGCCCAATAATGTACTTAGTTTTAGGTAATTTTTGTTTTATGTGGACAAGAAGTCCAATAATATACCCGTTCTAGGTGTGTTTTGTCTTACTTGGACCCTCGTCCAGCATGTATTCCCCAACGCCTATATAAGGCCATGTAATCCTTCGATTTAGAATAGAAGGGAAAGTTATGAAATCTCAATTCTTTCACTTTCTATGCCTTTCTAAAAATTCTTTTCTTCAAAGCCTGGAATGATCCTCTAAGAAAGGCAGCTCGGCCAGTTAGGCATAACATCATCCTGGTCACTCTGAGCGTCTCTATGCTCTGAGCTAAATCTCTGGGTAGTTTTACAGCTAAAAGGCAGTCCTGAAAGGCTTGAACAAGAGGTTCGCCTATGTGGGATGGCATCCCTGCTGTAAGCTGACCTTGTTTTCCCTGGCTCTCAGCATAGATCCCCTCATTGTTGGAGGAAGTATTGCTTTTATTAGGGTTAGTATCAGTAATCTATCATATAAAGACCATGAGAAAGATATATCGAAACAGTTGCGGTGCAAAGTAGGAAAATTGCACTATCAAATATTTGGTAAGAGTCTGAAAGATGAATTGAGATATATGTATGATGATGGTGGTGTGAGAGATCTAGTTTACCATTTTCTTCATCGTCATGAGGTTTATGTGTATGTTGAACTTGTTAGTGCTAAGTATGAGGAAATAGTGTTGAAAGTCGGTATTGAATCTAACGTTGGTGATAAATCTATTTTAGAACAAGATCGGATATCTGAGAACATAGAGACTTCTCTCACAGCTTATGTGTTAGAGATATGTGAGTAACTTAAGAAAAGTAATGGCTTAGGTGATGATGAAGAGGAGACACTGCCTGAATCATCGAGTAGAATCAATTTAGGTTCTTGAAATTTTGCACCGTCTAATGATGAAGATGAGGAAACATTACTGCATACAATTTACGCGAGTGATGTTGATGATGAAGACATTGCAGTTGTAAGGGAAGAAGTGAGGGTATATTAGCAAGGAAGGAAAGCATCAATTAGGATAGTGGATGAGGGCACTTCAGTAAACCGGGATGGTGGAGCTCCAACGGCAGATCGTGATGATACGGAATATGAGCAAAGTGGTGACAATAGCAGTAACTCAGAGGATCATGATAACGAAGATGTTGTAACTCAACGTACAATGAGAAGAAGATATCCTTCTTATAATTCAACCGATACAAGTCCTATGCTTTGCTTATCGATGAGTTTTGATGATGCTAAACAATTTAGAGATGCTATTGTGAGGGACTCAATCACTCATCAAAGGAATATCAAATTCACTAGAAATACCAAGGATTATGTTAGAGCAATATGTGCACAAGCTAATTATCCATGGAAGGTATATGGTGCATTGAGTAAGAAGACTGGGTCATTCCGATTTGATCACTTCGGGAGAAACATAACTGTGGCATTGTATTTGATAACAAAAGAGTGACTAGTACGTGGTTGGCTAAGCAGTTCTTTAACACCATTAAGATCATGCCAGAAATCAGGACTTCTCAATTGAAACAGCTAGTGAAAGAGCAAGTAGGTGTGAATGTATCAAAGAATCAATGCAAGAGAACTAAGTCTAACGTCATGAGAACATTGATGGATACATACAAAGAAGAATACACTCAGATTTGGGAGTATAGTAGGGAATGTAGGCTTTAGAATTCACTCAGTAGAATTCATGTAAAGATTGTGGAGAAGCCATTGCCTGAACATGGGACACAATTTGGTAAAATGTACGTATACTTTGATGCATGTAAAAAGTTTTTAGCTGGTTGCAAAAGAGTGATAGGATTAGATGGTTGTTTTTTGAAGGGGTTATGCAAGGGAGAGCTATTGGCTGCTATTGGGACAAATGAAAACAATCAAATGTTTCCATTAGCATGGGCTGTTGTGAAGATAGAAAACAAGGACACTTGGTCCTGGTTTTTGAAAAATCTAATGGCTGACCTTGGCATAAATGATGGAAGAGGTTGAGCATTCATAAGTGACCAACAGAAGATGATGTCACTAAACTATTGTATTTTAATATCATTTACATATTGTTGCTCACATATGTTTGTTGGTTTAGTAAGGACTTGTCCCGGCAATTGCTAAGTTGATGCAATATGCTAAGCACAGAATGTGTGCTTAGCATATATATGCAAATTGGGCAAAAAAGTATAAAGGTGATCCACTGTAAAGGCAATTCTGGCTGATTGCAAAGTGCATAAATATGACAGAATTCAGAATTCACAAAGAAGTTCTACATACCTTATCAACTGAAGCTTTTGATGCATTGTTCCAAACTGAAGCAAAACATTGGTGCAAAGCCTTTTTTAGTGAAGAATTCAAGTGTGACGCCGTGGACAACAATCTTTGCAAGGAATTCAATGGCAAGATCATAGGAGCTAAGTGTAAATCCATCATAAGTACACTTGAGGATATTAAGATTTTGGTAATGACGAGACTAAAAAAATAGAGGGATGAATGTACCAATTGGCCTACATAGTGTGGGCCTAAGATTGTGAAAATATTGGATAACAACATTGCTACTAGTAGGTTTTGTCATCCAATTTGAAATGGAGACGATAGATACAAGATTATGCATAATGGTGACAAGTATGTTGTTCGCTTGGAGAGGAAAAATTGTTCCTATCGAGCATGGCAGTTGACTGGGATACCTTGTTGTCATGCCATTTGTGCCATCCTACTCAAGCAAACCAATCCAAAGGATTACGTAGATGACTGTTACAAAAAACCTAAGTATCTTGCTGCATACCAATTCATGATGCAGCCTTTGAGAAATAGCAAGTTCTAGGATAAAACAAATCATCCACCCCCAAAACCTCTACCGAAGTTGCTTGGCAGGCCTAAGAAGAAAAGGAGATTGCAGAAAATAGAGATTAGTAGTAACAGAATAAGTAAGGCTGGTGGAATCATACAATGCTCATTATGCCATGGGGAAGGGCACAATAAGGTTGGTTGTCCAAATAAGAAGCAGTAATAGCGACAAGAGTAGACAACACAGGCTAATGATGCAGGGGTACCTCAGGGAGCTACACAAAGTAATGATGGGGAACCAAGTGGGCCAACTCAGTCCAACAATGTACAGCCAAGGAGTAAAATTCAAGTAAGCTCTTTGTTAAGAATATTCCACGTGCATGTACTTATTTGTGAATTAACCTCATTATGTTATGTCATTTTGCAGGTTAGAAAAAGACCAAGTGGAGGTGTTTCCACTGACAGTTCTGCACCACAATATACACGTGGTGCACTTAGAAAAAGACTTAGGGAATATGACTATGGGTTGTTTACAGACATGAATACCGGTATGACCATTTTGAATATAAGTTTTTTAGTTGTTATGCATTTAACATATGTCATATGGTTGACATGGTAACTAATGGTTATATGATTGCATCCTGGGAGACCTTCAGAGGTGCTGATATCTTAAGGAGGACCAAGTCAAGAATTAGCTGCACCACCAAGAACAACAAGAAGTCAAGGGCAAGCACTGCTAAACCAATCAATGATAGCTCGAGCACAATCCAAGAGCAAGCAATCAATGGCACTACCAAATCAGAAGGTGCAAAGGCTAGCTCGAAAGCAGGCACCCAAAAATGCCACAACAGTGCTTGCGTCCAAATCAAATGATTTTGAAAATGTCATTACACATCAAACAACCTGCTACCACAGTGGCACCAATCACAAGAAGTTCAGCAAGAGACAACACCAACAAACATCAAGGACCAAGCAAAAGAATGTCTCCTCCAAAAGCTAAGCCAGCTGAAAAAGAAACACGATCGAAGGATGTGCCTAGAGTTCCAGTTCAAAAGAGTGCGAGAACCATGAATAATATGAAGAGTTGTTCGTCGAACAAAGGAAGTGACCAAGTTGTTGACATTGACTAATGGGATGATGGGAAATGCTGTCTATTTATGTGTGTTTAGGAGGATTTTGTTAGGTGTTTAATGTTATTATTGTATTTTGGCTAGTGATCTGTTTGGTAGCAATGTTGTGAGGTGTTTATGTTGCTGCATTTTGGTTGGTGATAACTTCATTTTAGCAGTAATGTTATTCGGATTTATGTTTTGATGTTGATGTAAAATAACAACATTTTGAGGTGTAAGGATTATGTTATCATGTTTGACGAATGAAATTGCCATTTGGTGTCAAATCAGGCTAGGTTGATGGCAACTTGTTACTTATGGTGCATGTTACAGGATAACGATGTCCAAGAATCTTTGCTTTAAGCTAACTCAAGATGTGTTGAAAAAAGTGAAACCAACAGCTTACAAATTTTTTTATTTATGAACCTAAATGCTCACTTTTAAAAAGTTGAGGAACCTAGGTTATAATTTTTTAAAAATTAGTGAACTTAAGCGTTCACTTTAAATAATTTGTGGCACTTAAACGATCATTCGTAAAATTATTTGGAACTTCTACTGTCCTTAACACCATACGCAAGATAGCCAACACCAATCACAAAATCGATTCATTACAGCTTGCCGCAAAAACTGCAGCAGAAATTGCAAATCATCTTACTCTTTATAATAATGAACAAATTGCATTCTAAAACACCATTTATCAAATCAACAATATATGGTCATTCGACACAATCAACAATAATGCACAAATTGCATCATAAAACACCATTTCCACTAAATCAACCATATGTAGCTATTCAACCCAGTCAAGCAATCACAAATAGATCATTAACTCAGATACACAAAAATTACCATAACTATTCAAGCATAAACATATTCCAAAGCCTAATATTTATTGCTCCAATTATCACAATACAATTCTTCAACTATGGTAGACTCATAAGCTTCTTCTCATTACCAATGTTACGTATGATAAAAAACCAGACCAAACCCAACAAGAACAACACAAGCAAAACTCGATAAATATCTCTTTGAATTTTCATCCTTGATACTTCCTTCTTCAAATGCTTCACCAAATATTCTAGACCCTTGATTTCGGCTTGCATTGAGTCAACATCATCCAACTCGTCCATCAATACAGGGCAAGCTTCATGTCTTCCTTGAAGTAGTTCCAAGATCATCGATATTGCTTGATTCGAAAATTTGGTGTCAACCTACTTTGAAATATCCACAATTGAAGTCTTCTCTATACTTAGCGTATCCATGGAACCTTCTCCCCGGATTCTCTCTCGTCCAAGCCGTTCTTGTTGGACTTCGTAGCCCACAATAGCAAAAATATCGACTTTCATCTTCGCTTTGTTCATCAACTCGTGAGCCACTTCTCTTGCTTTTTCTTCCCATTGCGAATGTCATGAGATGATTTGCCTCAACTTGGACGATTGGAAATTGGAGATTCGGTTAGGGTTAAGGTTGAAGAAGATAATTGCTCATTTTGGCCCAATTTACTGAAGAAGCCGAGGGCTTTTCAATTTGTGATGGTGTACGACGTCGTTTCGAACTTTAAATGTTGACTTCAACTTTTCGGCAAGCCACGTAAGATGAGTTAATATTTTTTTAAGCCACGTTGAACGTTTCAGTGACAATGGCACTTATATAAGCGTTTTTTTTTTAAATATGGCACTCAAGTGAGTCAAGAAAAAGTTATGACACTTAAATGTCTTCCGTACAAAAGTTATGACACATGTACTGTACTTACCCCATCTCAATCTTATAGAGAACCGTTTCATACAGTAGAACATCTAGTTGACTCCAAAGTCTCATCCATATACTCATACAAGGGAATTCATTCGGTGACGAATAGGTCGTGGCAAAGGGCTTAATCACGTGGCATCATTCACATACATTTCATAATAACATAACAATCGTCACGTACATTTCATCATTTGCCGTTTCTCATGCATAATCACATTTGTCCCATCATTTGACATCACATCAAGGTCAATCATATCTCATTAGAAAGCTCATAATGTATAAATTTTGTCTCTAGAAAATATCAAATCCAAATTCTCAAGGTTTCATGTAAGAAATTGTGCATCTTTGAAATTGGGTAAATTTGGGCAGTTTTACACTGTCCGAAAACTAGACTATCGTACTACTCATATCAAGTCCAAAAATTTTGAACCTGAATCTGGTTTCCAGAACTAGAACAACAATTGAGTCCGAATGAAAAAGCACCAAATTTGATTCAACAAAACTTATAGCCAGCAACTTGAATGGGCATGCAACGCCCATTTGGAACTCAAGAACATATATGCACTTCATTTTAAGGTCTGGTCATACCCATTCATGCTCAACAAACATCAAGAACTACACATGCAAGCCACCAAATTGCATCTATAACTCAATTCTTGCAAAATCAAGGGTATAAGAAGATTAGAAGCCTTAGAAATGAGTCTCATCTCCTTGCCTTGGGTTGTCTAAGATTGGTAACACCTTCCCTTAGTTGTTGATCACGCCCAAAGCACAAGAAACAAGCTGGTATGAAGTAGGAATGTCAATGGTTCAGTTCGATTCAGATTTTTACGAAAACTGAATCGAACCGAATCGTTTAGATGTGTGCTTGCTTCGAACCAAAAGGCTACACGAACCGGATATGATCCAAACTAAAAACGCGATTCAATTTGGTTCTTTTCAGTTCGGTTTTCATTTTTCCTTTTTTTTTTTGCGCTTCTTCCCTTTGCACCCTCCCCTTCCCGACCCAACCCGATGACATGCCCATGTCGTCCCCGAGCTCGCCGTAGCCCTATGCCGTAGCCGCGAGCTTCCCCAAGTACAAGGAGGCGACGGTGGTTGAGAAGTCCAATGCGGCTTGTCGACGCTGCTACTGCCGCCGCTCCTCTTCATCTTCTTCATTGCAGCTTTGTCTCTCTGTAAGAAGCTTCTGCACTTCCTCTTGCCATACTCGCTCAACCACTCGTTGAAGCTCCCGACCACCCTTCTTCTTCAAGTAAAAGGGTTTGAGGAGAGAGATTGCAAAGACATGGGGGGGCAGAAATAGAAGGGATCATGTGAAGTGATGGGGGAAAAACATCTCTTTAAAAGATCGAAGCCAAGAAGCTTGCTGCAATAAAAGAAGACAACGAAACAGTGCCTTTTGCTCTTTCTCTCTCCTTGGGATGCTGAATTATCGCAGAGGAATAGAGAGATGGTATGTAGCGTCGCTATCAAAGTAGACGCAAAGAGAGAAAAGTGAGTGGGAAGAGAGAGAAAAGGGAGAGAGAGTTGCGGTCCAAAATCACGAACAATGAATGAGGAGAGAGGGTGTACGTGAAGGGAAGAAAATAAAAAAGAAACCGAAATTCGATCCGATCTGATCCGAACTGATCCAAACCAAAACGAATAATCAACTAACTGAATTTTTTTACTTATTATCCGAACTGACATCCAAACCAAGCCAAAAATACATGAATTTTCGAATCGGTTCGATTTTGGTTTAGTTTTTGACACCCGAATATGAAGTAGGGGTGTCAAAAATACCCGCTCAAACATGACCCGACCCGAACCGACTCGATCCAAACAATGAATTTTCGTATTGGGTCGGGTTGGCCTTAACTTGTTTGGGTAACAATACAAACAAGGCTTAAGCTTGTTTTGGATCTACCCGAACCCGTTCGAAACAAGCCCATCCAAAACAAACAAGAGCCAATTGTTCTTCTTGCTCCAAGCCCACCCCAAACCTTGTTTGCCGTGATAGTGTGACGTGATCAGTCATCTTCTTCCAGAGCTCCGGATCTGCAATCGAGTAGTGCGACGCGAAGGCAACTAGCGGCAACGATTGGCATCTTCGCCGCTGGCGCCACCCTAATTGCAACTGGCATCACCAAGTCGGTGAAGTAGGGTTCTGTAGTGTTCCAGAAATATTCTCATGGGTTCGCGACCAGAAGTTCTCTGTTCAATGAAGGTGAATCTATGAGGGAGGGAACGAAGGAAGAAGAGAGAGGTTAGTCGAATCGAATGTGTGCCTTGAGATTTTACGTTAAAATCTCCGCCTCCAGCTTCTCCTCCCCTGTATCGGATCGTTTGCGGTTCTGGGTTGGTCTCGGCTTCGGCTCCCCTCATCTGGATTCAGGCGCTCGACCGGCGTTTGGTCTTTGGTCTGGGTGAGTTGGGTTGCTCTAGTCTCCCTTATTTGTATTCGTGGGTGATTCCGCTCTCTGTGACTTGGGTCGTGCCCTATTTTCATTGCTTTTGCCTATGTTGGTGTGGGTTGAATTCTCGAGTTTGGTTTGGCTTCTCAACTGGAAGTGGAAGTGCCATCCTTTGTTGAAAGTCCTGTTCTTACCTTGCTGGCATTTGCTTTTCTCTTTTCCCTCTTTATTGCGTGATGAATGGAATTAAAAGGTGTGTGATTGTATCGAGAGTTTTCTTAGTTCAATTTTTTGTGTACTTGTTGTTGTTCTAGCAACTGATCTTTGCTCTGCTAGTGGGACTTAAGCTAGCACCACCTTGTGGTGTGATTTTAAGGCAACATCTATTTGTGGGATGACCATGTTTTGACTAACCTCTGTTCAACAGAATGAGGAACCCATCTAGATGCTTACTACTTATTCATATGCAATGATTGGTTGCTTACTCAACAGAATGAGAAGCTTTTCATCTTGCTCCTGGAAGGTCATATCGGGTGATGATGATTTGCCAAAGAGGGATGATATTGGAGAAAGGCGGAGGAAACATGAGCTTCAAGTATTGGCTGGAGCTAGAGTTAAGTTAGAGGATGATCTCGGTGATGAAGATGGGAATCTTGAGGCTAATGGAGATGCTGACTCGAGGACGTGAATCAAGAGTCGCAGATGAGTTTTATAAGCAAAGCGAAGCGAAGAACGAGCTGCAAAACTTGCCGCTAAAGCAGAGAAGTATTCAAGGTTTGTTTTCTGTTGCTCATCTAAGATCTTCCATCTTAATCTTAACGTGGTCCCAGAAGAATGATAATAGGAACCCATTTTCATCAATCAATTACAACTTATGCTTTGAAAAGTAAATTGATAGTTACGTGCTGCTTGGAGAGAGCCCTTTGGAGTAAGTTTTTCTTTACACGTTTCGTTCATTGTTACATTGTCCTTTATGTGATTAATACAGCCCCTAATTCACAATGCTGGTTGGTTTTTTATAACAGAACGTTGAGCAAGAATGCATTGAGAAACAAGAAGAAAAGGGAGAAACAAAGGGAAAAAAAAACTGCGGAGGTAGCTATGATAGTTAATGTGAGTTGCATGTCTAGAATCTTGATCACTGGTTTGATTTCCTGTGCATAACAAAGAGGTCATAGGGAAAAATAACGGCGCAATACCTTCTGGCAATTCCTTTAGAGTGGCTCCAATGCTGTCGGTATTGGGCTTTTGAGTGAAGATTGGAAGACGAACTTGTGAAGAGATGCTCAGTGTACTTCTTTGCTCTTTGTTCATTGTTCTTTGAATTTATTGTGGTGAGGGGGCAGCATCGTGCCAACTCGGAACTCCTTTTCTTCGAATAATGTTCAAATATCCGTGAAATAGCATAAATTGTTCGATTTACTTAGCTTCTACTAATTTGGCGATTGAGTCGTGTTCTCGTGTGTCTTGGTCTATATATCTATGCATAACAAAAGCTATTGCCAATAGAGCATTCTTGAGAGCTTTGGTCTATATATCTAATTTTGTGTTCCCTCTTTCCAAAACACGAACCCGACTCAACCCGAACATGACCCGAACGGACCCGATTATGTGGCTATATCATGTTTGGGTCTTGTTTCGGGTCGGGCCAAGCACACATATTCATTATTTCGGATCGGATCGGGTTATAATGAAAACCCGACCTGAACCGACCCATTGACACCTCTAGTATGAAGGTGGTCTAGCGGTGAGAAGCAGCTGAGAAAGAGGGAGACAAGAGTGACGGAGAGGGTGCTGCTAAGAGTTCAAGGGAAAGAGAGAGAGAGAGTGAGTTGCTATGAGGGTTAAGGGAAAAGAGAAGTAGAGAGAGTATAAAGATAATTCTTCGTCATAAGCCCCGGGATGGTGTGTTCAACAAGCACCCACCTTGCACAACAAGCTTCATCATTAATCCTTTTCATGCAAGCTTTCATTATTAATTTTCTCATGCAAGCTTCATTGGTAGACATAAGCAACCTTTCATAATTAATTGACCTTAATTTCTCTAATTATGCATGTAAAGATGGGAACTAAATTGCCGGCCATATGTGGGGTAATAGGGGCACAAATTGTGTCTTATAATGATTATTTCAAGTGCACAAAATGTTCACATAAGACATACAATAATGGTCATTGTCCTTGATCATTATTAAATAATCACCATAAATATTTACATATGGATGAAATAGGGCCCCTCAATTGTCCAATGAATTCTCTAAAATTTTCAAATCAAATATATGCCAAGCGTATATCACCGAAATTCCTTAAATGTCTCGACAATTGTATAATCAAATATTGGTTATCACCAATTTCAATTCACATAACACCACTAATCAGTTATGCGAAATTTTGGGATGTCACAAAAATAATAATAACTAGGGTGTTAACATGTCTATTTTTATTTGATGACATAAATTATTATATGCTAAATTTAGATGCCACGCGTAACTTTTTTTCCAGCGTTTAACTTGATCACATTAATAAGTTCAATTTAGTCTCTACATTGTACAATCCACTCGGCGGAACAATAGATCATGTACCGTCAATGTACAGGAAATGTGATACCGGTGAGCTAATTAACCATTAATTTAAAAATTATAACAATTGATGATCTCAAATTAAGAGTATATAACATCGCTCGTGTAAAACATTTTACAATACCATCGCTTTGACTTCCCGGTTTTAGCATTAAAAAACTAAGGGATAATTACACAAATTGGCCATAAACTTTGACCCAATGTTCAATATCATCTATGAACTTTCAATTTATTCAATACAGTCCATGAATTTTAACCCAATGTAAAATATGATCTTTAAACTTTTGATTTATCTAATGTTGTTCCTGAAATTTTGATAATTATTCAATCTAGTCCCAAACTATATGAAAATGTCTAATATCATCCTTTAATTCACTCAAGTTTAGGGACAATATTAAATATTTTAATATAATTTGGGGACTAAATTGAACATAAACAAAAAATTCATAGACCACCAAACACATTAAAAATTTAAGAACGATATTACATATTAAATTAAAGTTAAGGGACCACATTATATAAATCAAAAATTTAAAAGATCACATAAAAATTATTGGTGCCATTTTCCCATCAACCAAAGTCCCCTTGAATCTACGACCCCATAAAAAAAGCGCCCTTGGATCTCATTTTCCGCAATCTACACGGTTTTGACTGGGGATATTATGGTAAATTCAAGTTATCAACGAACTCGAGTCGAGCGAGAAAAAGTGTACCGAGTCTGATTCTGATGAAGCAAAGCGCTTTATCTTCTTCCTTCTCCATCTCCTCTCCTCTCATCTCATCCTCCAACTCAATCGAGCGAATAAGAAGGAAGCAGGCGAAGCACAGGGCATGGGCTTGGCGATCGGGAGCTCGTGCTCCCCGCATTCTTCTCTCCATCGGCCTCCGTTCCTCGCCCCTTCCCCGTCTCGCCGTCGCCAGCCCCTCTTCTCGTGCTCGAGGAACCCCGGGACGCGGCGGTGGAGGGGAAGGGGGAGCGCGGCAACGCGGTGGTCCTCGCGCGAGGAGAGCCCGACCGAGGACGCCGCGTCTCGCGGCCGGAGGGCGGCCCTCTTGGTCGGCATGTCGGTGCTCCCGCTCCTGCGCCTGGGCGCCGCCAAGGCAGTCGAAGCCGAGGAAACCGGTGAGGTGGCGATTTGGGTAGTTCTTTTTCGTTTTCGTGCTGCTGTGGGATATGGTGTGTGAACGTCCGAGGAATCGGCGAGATTAGGGGAGAATACGGTTTCGAGTTTGCGAATGGATTGAATATTGGAGGAGTTACTACACTATCGTTTAAACGGTCCTGGATTTGGTTTGGGCCGATCGTATCTGCTTTCATTGCACACCGAATAGGCTTCGACATTGATGTTCATACAGAAGTAGAAATTTGGCAGTGTAGATTAATTAGGTGAAAATGGGTTTTCATTGTTATCATCTTTTTTTTTTTGTGGGGGGTGGAGATTGACATTCATGTTTTAGATTTTGCCAGGACAGTCTTTTGGTATTTGCAGTCTGGTTCAAGTTTTCGTTTTTTTCTTTTTTTACGAAAGTGTGACGCCAGTGGCACCGTCACCCGTTCTGTTGAACTTTAACATTTGCGAATGATATACTGCAAATTTATGGATGAAAGATCTGTTTCCCTCAGGTATCTGACTGACTGAATAGAGTTTCTGGAACTTTGGGCTTGTTTTCTTTTGGGGATGACCGAGCCTTTTCCTTTTAAGATTATTCCCTTGACTAGGCGAACAAGTAATCGTCAGATTCTTCCTTTTCTTAATTTATTATTGTTTTGTCCTCAGGTTGTTCTAAAGCATTTATTTGATTTCCATGTTGATACTTTCCCAGTGCTGTCTTCTGAATTCTTCTGTAGACTTTTGAACAAGTACTTCAAAATAGCCACTGTAATGGAGTAGCTTAGCCAACTGTTAGACATTGATGCAATTTGTTATATGAATATCTGATGTGAAGCTTGGGGAAATTCTTTTTACCTCATCTGTATTGTGACTTGTCAGCCTAGGGGCAACGCTTTGCTGTTCAATTTTAAACTGGTTTAAGTGTGAGGACTTTTAGTCGGAAGGCCTATTGTAACCCTTAAACCATTAAACATTTTATATCTCACACAACCTTAAAATTATGAAATTTGTGCTTCTGTTGTTCTTTCGTGACTGATATCGAACAAGGTGAGACAGTCGTCGTCGTTGCATCAGTGGAGCTTTGGCTATCTCTAAATTAGCTTCAAAACTTTAGCCTTGAATATTGAAGACAACTGCTCTGTATGCTTAAAAATGGCTTTTCTCTGTATGAATTTTCCTTGTTTTGAAGTGGTCAGCTGTTCTTTTTATTTCAGATAAAATCGAGGTAAGGACTACTCCAGATAATCAGAAAGCAGAGGTTGGATTTTATGCCTGATTTGCACGTCCTTTGTCCTTGTCGATGTTGCACTATCCATTTGAAATTATGAAGCATAAGCTTCTCTAATTCAGTTCTCATGGCCAGGAAACAAATCCTTTCTCTCTTCTGAATGGAGTAGGAATATTCGGTTCAGGCGTGCTTGGTTCTCTCTATGCACTGGCTAGGAAAGATAAGGCGGCTGCTGATGCCACAATAGAGTCGGTAAGCTGCTAGCATTTTACAAAGTTAAGCTCCTCCTACGAGTTTATGCAAGCGGGAAATGTAACCCTTCGATGAGAAATCATAAACATAAAGTTGCTTGACCAATCCTGTAGAAAAATTATCCCTGTAAACAGAAGAATCAAAATATTGGCCTTTTTGTCTTTGTTCTTTTAATTATTATCATTTTGATCTTTTGCTTAGCCATTGGAATCTGTCGTAATAAATACATGGGCTGGCTATTTGACTGCAGATGAGGACCATGTTGAGAGATAAAGAAGCTGCAATTGTTTCCTTGGAGAAAAACTTTGAAGCAAAGCTAATGAATGAACGAGAAGAACGGACCAACACCATGAAAAAGGTCAAGGAAGAACAGCAGTCTTTGACGAATCAGTTAAACTCTGCGAACTCAACAATTGCAGGGTTAGGAAAGGAGCTAAAGGGTGAGAAAAGATTGATCGAGGATCTGAATGTTCAAAAAGATAGTCTTCAGACAATGCTTTCAAAGAGTGAGGAGGATAAAAGATCACTTGAAGAAAGTTTAAAAGAGAAGCTTGACTCAATTAAACTTTTAGAAGAAAGAATAAACTTGCTGAGCTTAGAGCTGAAGGAAAAGGAGGACCGCCTTCAAGGTCTCAGGTCCTCGCTTGCTGCAAAGGAATCAGAGTTGGAAGATGTTTCTTCTATTTCCAGTAAAACTAAGGATGATTTAGCCAAAGCACAGTTGGAGATCAAAGCATTGAAAGACGCTCTTCTGGAGAATCAGAAAGAGCTGGATTCGAAGAACTCTGCAATTGGCGAATTGAATGCAAGAATAAATTCTGTAGCATCGGAGAAGGATAATCTTGGGAGAAAGCTGGATTTGATACAAGAGGAATACAATGATCTGAAGTCTTCATCTGAACAAAAGTCAGCTGTGGATGCTAAGCTTTTGGAAGAGAGACAAAATGAAATTCACTGGCTTAATGAACAACTTGAGCTTTCTTACAGTCAAGTAACTGAAAAGCAGAAGATGATTTCCAATTTGACAAATGAAAGGAATGATCTGGAGAAAAAACTGGATGTAGAGGTTAGCACCGTAGAGAATCTGAAACATGAACTTGGTACTGTTCAGGATATGCTGGATAAGTCGAGAAAAGAAGCTTCTCATTTGTCGAAGGAACTAGAGTCTTCAAAGAATTTATCTTCAGAACTTCAGGCTGAAATATCTCGGACTAAAGCTGAATATGCTGAGGAAAAAATTTCACTGCAGAGGAGCCTCAATGAAGCCGAACAGAGGAAAGAAGCGGTATCGACTGAGCTTGCTTCCGCAAAGGAAAGTTTGAGCGAATCAATGGCGGAGCTTCAAACACTGTCTGAGGAACTGGCGTCTTTGGTTGAAAATCACAATGGCCTGAAGAAAGAATTGGTTGATGCCTATAAAATGGCGGAATCTTCCGCAAATGATTTAAAAGAAGAAAAAAAGATGGTCGCATCTTTGAAGAAAGAACTACAAGTTTTGGAGAAGCAACTTCTGAAGGACAAGGAAGCACAGGAGTCCCTCAAGACTGAATTGGAGGAAGCCATAAAATCACTCGATGACCTGAACCGAAACACATTAACTCTCTCGGGGGATCTAAACACGGCCAATTCTCAGATTTCTACGCTTGAGAATGAGAGGGAGGTGCTGTACAGATCCCTAACTGAACAAAAGAAAGTATCCAAAGAGGCCCAGGAAAACCTGGAAGATGCTCATAACCTCGTAATGAGGCTCGGAAAGGAGAGAGAGAGCTTGGACAAGAGATCTAAGAAGCTCGAGGAAGATTTGGCATCGGCCAAGGGTGAGATACTGCGGTTGAGGAATGAAATGAATTTGACGGAAGTTGTCGTGAACGATCAGCAACCCAGGAGAGATGAAGCTGAGGGCAAAGTCACTGTTAGTGCAAAGAGAAGTGTCAGGAGAAGAAGAGGTGCTTCTCAATTAGACCATGGGACGGACGGCAGATGATAGACTAATGTTGCTGAAGATTCTTTCCGATGGTTTTGCTAATATTTCTGGGGGCAGTATAGTTCCATGCGCACCTTCCTTAAGTGGGAATTTTACCCTATTCCACTATACATTTTGTGAATGTCACTTTATCCTAAGTTCGTAAATATGTAAATTGTCCTTGGAGACTCATTTCTCTTTTGCTCTTTTTGGGCTCAGAATTCTGCCTAAGCTCAGCCGTTTTCTCCATCCTTTCTAGCTCTTATTAATCAGAGGGTTAAACTGTAGCCTTGAGGAAAGTTTATAGACGATTTTCAAATATCTGGCTATTTTTTTTCCGGATTTATGTCACGAAAAACTTCAAATTTGTACATTTATGACAAATTTACTTTAAACTAATTTTTTTATTACAAAAAACCCAAAACCGGGACATCTGCGATAAATTTACTCTTCGTTAGTTTACGTTAAATTTACTACCAAATTGCTGAATTGAATAACACGTGTCATTTGATGGGTATACCGGTCTAGGGTTTTGCTCCTTTGTTTGTCACATATTTACTGGTTTGTGATTTGCCGTGGTATTAATTTAACTTAATGGAAGGTAAATTTATTACAGATGTACTAATTTGGAGTTTTTGATTGTTAAAAACTTAGTTTAGGGTATTTTTGTCATATGTGAATTAGTTTAAAGTTTTTTGTGGGAAAAAAATTAATTTTGGGTAAATTTATCACAGGTGTACTAATTTAGGGTTTTTCGTGATATTAATCTTTTTTTTCCAAATATATTCCTGCAAGCAATCTAAATAGTGTGAAAATTGAGGGGCATGGTCGACATTATATTAATTACATTTGTTCTACCGCTTTTGATAGTTTCATAATTTAATGTTGAAAGGCAAAAATTGTTCGCACCATTTTCACGTTTCTCATCTTTATATCTATAGTCTATTAAATGACATATAAAACATTTAGTACTAAATATATAATTAACTATATTGTGTAAACCGACAAAAAAGAAAAGGCTCGCGTAAGAGAAAAGCGGTAAGCGCGCACCGACCACAGTGGGAGTCGAACCCACGACCTTTTGATCCGAAGTCAAACGCGCTAATCCACTGCGCTATGCGGTCCTCGCTATGCATGTCACTCCACTAAAAAGATATATAAAGGTTAGTTTCAGAACTCGGTAGTGCTTTCGTTAAACCCCATTGGAGTGATAGTTTACTTCCTTTTCCCTTTGTTTATTTTCCGAATTAATGGAGGTAAAGGTCAGAAAAATAATGGACCCTCTTTTGTCCTCAATGAATAAGACAACATTCGTCAAACAAATTCAAGTCTGATTTTTAAACATAGAAGAAACATGCATGAATGCTTATGAAATTAACAAGTAGAGCCCGATTGATCCCGACCAATGACTCCAACACCTTTGACTGGTGCAACTTTTCCATCACGGTTCCAATTGGATTCGCCTACATGAACTAAAATCAACACAACATCGATTACTTCGCAAAAATTGTTCTGATGATAAACAAGTGGTATGTATTATCTTGTCCTTGATTCAATTGTAAATTTTTGAATTTCTTTCGCGTTCTCTATCGAACTTCCGCATTTGTTGTCGGTGTTAGCCCTAACCAATTTTTTGGCATGTAAAACCAAGACTTCCTTGGAGGGATCGCTAGTCGCACCTTCTCTTGAGCTTGGAAGCTATCGTGATTCTGCTTCTGTCAATCACTATTACAGCTGAAAAGGGAAAAAAATCTAATACTATGAATATGCATGACAGGGAACTTTGTCCATTTAAATCGAGAATGGATGATTTTAACGTTAAGTTGACTCCTTATAATTCTATCAGAATGATATTGTACCACAATAAAGCTAAATTTAAATGAACAATAGCATACATTATAAATCAGCAATGTAACTCGAAAGATTCTAATTACCGAGAATTAGTTTTTCTATTTAACTTCATCTCCACGATGTTTTCTTCCGATCCCCCCAAAAAATAATTTTGAAACTGCGTTTTATCTCATCTCCGTTCCAAACGGTCGTCGTATTTGATACGATATTAATTTGAAATTTTTTTTTTAAATCAATTTCCTTTTTCATTTTTGTAGGGAAGTGGGATGAACTTGGCCATTTTTCATGGGCCTAGTCCTGATCCTTCCTTCCCTCGGCTCGAACGTCGTGTCCGCGGGCCGCCGTCGTTTCGACGCTCGACGAATCAAAACCGAAAACCCGGGGGGGACGAAACGGCACCGCGCACGACTGCAGAGAGAGAGAGGGAGCCTCAAAAGTCTCGGAGAGGGGCAAATCGGTCAAATCCTCCGCGAATTCCACTTCCCTTCGCTTCAAAGCGTCAATCGATCTGGAAAAAGGAAAAACACAAAAATTCGAAGAGGAGAGAAAAAAGCAAAAACTCTCTCTTCATCGTATTGACACAGAGCTCCTCCCTTCCCTCTGCACTTCGAAGCCTCCTCTCTCTCTCTCTCTCTCTGTGGATCACTCTCTCCGGGAGATAGCTGGATCTCCGGGTTCCGCCAAATTCCAGATCGACCTAGCGATCCCGATCGACAATGGTGAGCTCTCCCTCTCGGAATCCCTCGGTCTCTCCTTTCGCCCCCATCGGTACCGCTTAGATCTGGCGGGATTCGGCTCCGATGCGGCGTTCCCGGATCGCCCCGCGCGAAACGGTCCCGGTTTCGGGCCCGAGGACGGCCCGGGCCGGGCGCTGGCGCGCGGATCAGTGGCCGTTTTGTGCGGTAGCGAGCCGTGCCCCGAACGGGGCGATTCGACAATCCTCGGCGTTGATCGGAGCCGACCGCGCTGGCGTTTGATGCCATCGAATGCTACGTGGACTGCTGCTGTTTCTTATTTCGGGGAATGCATCGGTCGGCACGAAATGCGCGCGATTCGAATTTTCGTGTTTTTCTCCCGTTTTTTTTTCTTTCGCTCTTTGGCCTTCCCCGGTGGGATGATGGGTTGTTGGACTGGATTTGTGGGGTGTTCGTTTGATTGATTGTTTGGACTAATTGTTTCTCTCCCTTTTGCTTTCGTTTTGATGTCGACAGCCTCTCAGACTCGAAATCAAGGTACTGCTATCTAAGTCTTCTGAATTCGTGTTCGTTGTTCTCGATGCGTTGTTCTTTTATGTGGGAGTAACAGTTTTTCTTCCAATCGCCTGTTACCAGAGGAAGCTCGCGCAAAGATCGGAGAGGGTAAAGTCTGTCGATCTACATCCTACGGAACCATGGTATAGCGCAGTCTCTGAGCTTGAGCTTTTTGTACCCTTTTTTCCTCTCCCCAAGACGATTTAGTTGTGCCCTGTGTGCATTTATTTGAACAGTATAGGTACATGTATGTCGCCATCGTGTCTGATGCATTATTTTCAATCGCAGGATCCTTGCGAGTTTGTACTCGGGGACTGTTTGTATCTGGAACTACCAGACACAGGTAGGGAATTAAAGTTTACCTTTCTTAGAGATGATTCTTTTTGCGCTTAGAGCGTTGTGTGTTCACTTGTCAGTTGAAGGAAAAAAGTCAAATGATTGGTCGAATTTAAAGCATTCTTGTCGGGGTTTTTGATTCGTTTCTGCCATCTGTTCAGTCAGTAAAAGAAAGTCACTTGAGATAGAATTGAGCGGAGTGTGCACATTACTAATACTTAAACCGATCCAAGATCCTTGTGTTAGATTCTTAGTTTAAGTTAATTCTTTTGGCTTGAATGCGATGGCTACTCACTCAATATGAATAAATGACTAGAAACAAGTTGACGTTCAAGCCTTTTTGAATTTAGAATGTACGTAAGCATGCAAGTTCCCTATGGTACTCTTATGGTGAATTCAGTTTGCACTTGCATTTTAAACACTGAATCAAGTTAAAAAGTTCCTTGTCTACTTTTGATGAGCAACTTGAAGAAAATTGTCTAAACTGCTTGAGCATGGCTTAAACGAAACTAAACTTGATTGAGTCCCAGCAAGTCGAATGGACTTCAAGGAATATAAGAGCAGCAGATAATTAAAGACAGCTCACATTATTTTATTCATATCACGGGCCTTTATAATTGATGTCTCCTAATGACTAATGCTAACCTGTATGAAACATGAACTTTTCTCCAACATAAGATGAGATGACAATATTTTATGCTTCTGCATATAAACTTCCCCTGAAGCTTGATCCATGTTTTTTATGCAAGAAATTTGGTTAGTTGGCAGTCTCTCCACAAATAGGATAGAATTTGTTGATCATGGCCAGTGTGTCACTATGAAATCTTCATTTGATTAGCATTTTTCAGTTGTCTTCTTTGTTTAATATGTTCTACGCAACTTCTCTGAAAACTCTATATATTTTGAAAAACTGTCATTGATCTTTTATCGTTGCTTTCGATGATATGTTAAACTCATGTAGAAGCTCTTCTTGTAGGAGTAATGCTAAGATATATTGGTAATGTACTTTTGAAGGAAGCTTAAACATGCGTCAATCATGTAGAATATATTAGCTTATCTTGATGTTGTATGAGCAATTTTGCTAACTTAAACTTTCTTAATGCTATTAGACCATGGTGAAGTCTTTCGAAGTCACTGAGCTTCCAGGTACTTAGTACATGATTTAATTGCATTTGCACTTTCCCGAGAGGGATTGCTGTTGCATTGGACATTCTGTTGCCATCATTTTTGTTATCCATGCTTTCTGAAGTCCTCACCATTTGTATACAGTTAGATCAGCCAAATTTATTGCACGGAAGCAGTGGGTTGTTGCCGGAGCTGATGACATGTTTATTCGCGTTTACAATTACAACACCATGGACAAGATAAAAGTATTTGAGGCACACACAGATTACATTAGGTGTGTGGCTGTCCATCCCACTCTCCCATATGTGCTCTCATCATCTGATGACATGCTGATTAAACTTTGGGACTGGGAGAAGGGATGGGTGTGTACTCAAATATTTGAAGGACATTCCCATTATGTCATGCAAGTGACATTTAACCCGAAAGACACCAATACTTTTGCTAGTGCATCACTTGATCGCACAATAAAAGTAAGAACTTTGACTTTTCATTATTTCCTGCTCGTGGTTTCTGCTTTTATTGGTAGTAATGCTGATTCTACTATATGATCTTTTGCAGATCTGGAATCTTGGCTCACCTGACCCAAATTTTACTCTAGATGCTCATCAGAAAGGAGTCAATTGTGTGGATTACTTTACTGGCGGTGATAAACCATATCTTATTACTGGTTCTGATGACCATACTGCAAAGGTGTGGCACATACTCTCTCTGAGCTATGCAGTAGTTCTGCATCCATACTGTTGTTATTCACTGTTTGGTTGTATTGAGCAGGTCTGGGATTATCAGACCAAAAGTTGTGTCCAGACACTGGAGGGCCATACACATAATGTCTCAGCCGTGTGTTTTCACCCTGACCTACCTATAATAATTACTGGTTCTGAGGATGGTACAGTTCGCATATGGCATTCAACTACTTATAGGTGAGTCCATTTGAGGGCACAAGATGTCATGTTAAATTTGAATTGTTTTTCCTTTTCCCATTATCTGTATTAGACTGCTTGTGGTCCATAGCCCAATGTATGCATAAAATATGAGCATACTATGAATTGCTTGAATCCTATGTGGTCCGAACACAAGTCTCTCATAGTGTACCGTAAGTAGTGGAATTCTCAAATTTACAATTTGAAATATGGAGCTTAAGTTTTCAAATTCTAGTAAATGCGAAATCCATCAATTTTGGTATAGAACTATTATTTTCAATGCATGATTCATGTAGCCTTTCTCTGTTCATCCTGCTAAACAACATTGGCATGGAACTGTGTCCATTATCTGCGCTTCTTTTTTTTGACTGTAATTATCAGCGCTTGTCATTCTCATGTTTTTCTATCTGAAGTTTTGTAGTGAAGAATAGAGTTCGCACAATCCTACTTTACGTAACCTTTTTTTTTTGGCAGGCTTGAAAACACATTGAATTATGGTCTGGAAAGAGTTTGGGCTATTGGGTACATGAAGGGATCGCGCCGGTAAGTTTTAACATTGAATTTGCTACTTATTTAGCTTGATCACTATAGTATTTTTGCTGTCTAAGCCATTCACTTCTTTTTGGAAGATTTGGCAGTTGAATTTGCAATTTCATGTGGAATTGTCTTTAACTTTGCTATTTGCTTAGAGAATACAAAAACAATATAAAGGCACAGGTCGACAGCCATACCTCCATAGTTCTCTCGCATAGTGTTTCAGCATATTTTAGATTCTTTTGTCTGTAGTACACATGTCACTTTCTTTCAAGTTATTGCATGCTGTCTCTCATCTTTATATTGCTTTGAATAAGTTGCATGCAAATAGAGTAACTAGTGCTCTCCTTACAGGGTTGTGATTGGTTATGACGAAGGAACTATCATGGTTAAACTTGGTCGGGAGGTTCCTGTTGCCAGTATGGACAACAGTGGGAAGATTATATGGGCAAAACATAATGAAATTCAGACAGTGAATATTAAGACTGTGGGAGCAGATTATGAGGTTTGAGGCACCTAAAATAATGCATTGTCATGGTTGATGTGTTTTGATTAGATTTTCACAAGTTTTTTTCCTTTTAGATTACTGATGGAGAAAGACTGCCTTTGGCTGTTAAAGAGTTGGGAACCTGTGATCTTTACCCTCAAGTAAGTTCCTATACTCTTAAGGTACTTTGTCAATGAGAGAGAGAGACTCCATTATGACATGGGTTCCCTCACACTTCTCAAAAATGTGGGCTCTGATAGCAACATAGTGTATCTTCATTGAGAAAATAATTCGTATGGAAGTTCTTTCAACTGTTACTTTGGAATTTTTTTTAGCATCATGACTTTTCATTCCTTCATGTCCTGTTTTTAACTCAGCTGTGAGTGGAACGCATTTCTGCAGCATTTGAACTTGATCCTTTGGAAAGATTTGCGATTAATTATTGCATTGCCTGGCATGCAGTTTTCAGCAAAGTTTTGAACTATGTTTCACTTTCCAAAGTAGGAACTATTCTGACAATGTGGGAAATGCAGAGATTAATGAATTTTGAATTGGCTATTTACCAGAATGTTGTGTGCTTACTGTCAAGAACATGTCAAATCACTTGTCTAAATGGCTTCTTTATTTTTGAAGTATGAACAGCAAACAAGGTTTTGTAATGAATTCCATCTATCTTAAAGATATTTGCTGTTTTCAGAGCTTGAAGCACAATCCCAATGGGAGGTTTGTCGTTGTTTGTGGAGATGGGGAGTACATTATATATACTGCATTGGCATGGAGAAACAGGTCCTTTGGTTCTGCGTTGGAGTTTGCGTGGTCATCTGATGGAGAATATGCTGTTAGAGAAAGTACTTCAAAGATCAAAATTTTCAGTAAAACTTTCCAGGTTTGTATATCCAGGTCAGAGATCATAGTGTTTTTATGGTTCTTTATCGGTGGAGATTCTGGAAGTCCTCGTTGAGTTGTTTTCTACTAGCTTTTCTTTTCTTTTAGTAAACACAATGGCTGAAACTTAGTTCCCAATTTCTCTGTTTCTACTTTAACTTTTCTCTCTCTTTGTTAGCTTCTAAGTCTGCCATTGTTTGTACTTGTGTCATATTAAATGACTCCCAAAGCTCAAAGTTTCTTCTGGTTATGGGTGATTTTTGATTAGTTAATGTCCTGCTTCTCTCTCTTCATTTTGCCGAACCTGTCTGAGATTTTCTGTGGATGGATTAGTGCTATCTATTTATTGCTTGAATTGGAGGATGGCAATGGAATATAACAGAGTTTCTTCTGGTTATGGATGATTTTTGATTAGTTAATGTCCTGTTTTTCTCTCTTCATTGTGCTGTACCTGTCTGAGATTTTCTGTAGATGGATCAGTGTTATCTATTTATTGCATGAATTGGAGGATGGCAATGGAATATAACAGAGGTCGATTTACAGGAAAAAAGAAGTGTTCGGCCAACCTTTTCAGCGGAACGTATTTACGGTGGAACATTGTTGGCAATGTGCTCCAATGACTTCATCTGTTTCTATGATTGGGCTGAATGCAGGTTGATCAGAAGAATTGATGTAACCGTGAAAGTAATGTCACCAGATACCTTTATCATTTCTATGCATGTTTCAGCCACAATTCTCCGCCTTCCTAACACGTTGCTCTGCTGTTTCAGAACCTCTACTGGGCTGACAGTGGCGATTTGGTGGCCATTGCCAGTGATACATCTTTCTATATCCTGAAGTACAATGTAAGGATCTCATGTTCTACATTTCTCATCGCTCTATCATCTCTGCGTGGATACTTAAATAGTTCTGGGAGACTGTACTATTCATTCGTTAAATTTATTGTCTATTGACATCTAGGTTGTATATTGTTTTGCAGAGGGATGTAGTTTCTTCTTTTCTGGACAGTGGAAAAGCTGTAGACGAACAAGGAGTTGAAGATGCCTTTGAGCTTCTTCACGAAACCAATGAACGTGTTAGGACTGGAATTTGGGTTGGTGATTGCTTCATCTACAATAACTCTTCCTGGAGGCTTAATTACTGTGTTGGTGGCGAGGTATAATGCATTCATCTTGTTCCCCCATATTGCTCTTATCTTTCTTTCCTTGCAACTTTCTTATCATTTCGTGATATTACATTATTGATTGATAGTCTTCTTGAACTGTCTGTTATGTCAGGTGACGACAATGTTTCATCTGGATAGGCCCATGTACTTGCTAGGATATCTTGCAAGTCAAAGCCGGGTGTATTTAATAGACAAAGAATTTAAGTGAGCACGTATTTAGTAATTCTCTGAGTGTGAGTTTCACATGGCCAACAGTCACCAAGCTTTTGTTGGATTCTTATACTATTTGTGCAGTGTCATGGGATACACTTTACTTCTCAGCTTGATCGAGTACAAGACTCTAGTGATGCGTGGAGATTTTGAGAGGGCAAATGAGATTTTACCTTCCATTCCGAAAGAGCATCATAACAGGTAAAGCAATAACCGACATTGAGAAAACCTTTTTTTGCACCCTATATCATTGTGTGAAGATGCCGTAAATATTTCAAAAATAATAATTCAATGCCATTGACATTTCGTTATTAATGGCTGCCTTGGCCATGCATAATTCAATGCAATTAAATAGTCTCTCCTTCCTTGGCCTCATGTGAACACATGCAATTTCTAATACTGATTATGACGGTTTAAGCATTTTCATTGTCTCTTTTAACTTCAATTTGGAACTCATGTCACATTTCAGTGTGGCCCGTTTCTTGGAATCACGAGGTATGGTAGAAGATGCACTTGAAGTAGCCACAGACCCAGATTATAGATTTGAACTGGCGATTCAACTTGGCAGATTGGGGATTGCAAAGGTGAGTGAAGTCTTTTGTCATTTGAAGTGTCACTAGAGAACTTAGAATTTTATTAGTAAAATTTGTTGTAAAAGCAGAGAAATTGCTACGGAAGACCTACTTTTACCGTGTTAGCTGTTATGTCACAATAATTTCATTTGCTTGGTTACAGGAAATTGCTGCGGAAGTCCAGAGCGAGTCGGAAGTGGAAACAGTTGGGAGAATTAGCCATGTCTACTGGAAAGGTTCTTTTTATGTTGAACACAATTGTTTTCTAGATTTATTCGCTGCAAGTTTTCTAAAACCGTTTTGAGATCTATATCGCCCATAGTCTTTTTGAATGATCAAATTCCATCCGGATGATGCCTTGAAAGCTGGATTTATAAATGAATCTAATCTTTAAATGGGAAATTAAATTTTTGTTAATGTGAAAGACTAGTGAATTGGAAAACACGAAGAGGGAGGGGGGTGGGGGAGAGCTTTAGGAAGTTCAATTTCTGGTAACTGAGGTTCTTTTTGCAAGTTCTGTTGAAGCTGTACATAATTTTAGGGCTCAGAAGCGTGTTTTTGCATAAGCTAAAGCTCTTTCTTTTTGCTTGATTCTGGTGATTTTATTGTAGTGAGGATTGCATTGGAAAATAATGTGATGTGTAGATGAGAGCTTTAGGAAGTTTAATTTCTGACAACTGAGTTTTTTTTATTTGCAAGTTCTGTTGAAGCTGTCCATAATTTTTAGGGCACAGAAGTGTGTTTTTGCATGAACTAAAGCTGTTTCTTTTTGTTTGATTAGGTGATCTTATTGTAGTGAGGATTGCGTAGGAAAAGAATGTGATGTGTAGATGAGATTCAATAAACATTCTGTCTCGATCTGAGCTGGTCTTTCGGATGTGTGATTAGAGTCTTCAATATTTATTTCATTTTCTATCTCTAAACATTTGCACTGAGAATCACACACACACACACACACATGACCTTTATCAGCTTTTATAATTTTGGCTAAGTTTACATTATTCTAATTGTCATGATTTATCGCAGTTGGATATGGCAGAAGAGTGTATGAATAATGCGATGGATTTGAGTGGTTTGCTACTGCTCTACTCTTCCTTGGGTGACGCGGAAGGAATTTTAAGACTTTCATCCCTTGCTAAAGAGCAAGGAAAGAACAATGTTGCATTCTTATGTCTGTTTATGTTGGGTAAATTGGAAGACTGCCTCCAGCTGTTGGTGGATAGGTAATCCTTATTTTATTGACTTAAAAGTGCTGCCACAAGTGCCATACTTAACACGAAATATCAATCAAACCATTCTTTTGGGCAGCAATCGGATACCTGAGGCTGCTCTGATGGCGCGATCTTATCTGCCTAGCAAAGTTTCAGACATAGTTGCTATTTGGAGAAAAGACCTCAATAAGGTAACTTATTTCGGTTTTCTTTTCCTGATCATACAGCAACTGGTGCTTGTTATTGATTGCCTTGACATGTACTGTTTACTCTTAAACGAGCAAAGCTTTTCCTAAGTTTCCCCAATGCCTGTTTCAATGAGTTATGTTTAGATCCAAAGTTTGCTATAGATACTTTTAAAGGTTTTCTCCCCCTTATCAAGCTATCTTGACTATTTGGTGGAAGTTCTGCTCATGTTATAGTTATTTTGCCCTGTTAGATGCAGCATAATAGTAGATGCTTTCCTTCTAGGTTTTTTGTATGAGTCCCAATTCAATTGCTTGTCCGTTTTAGATATACTAAGTTGATAACTTATATATAGTATAGCCGATGTACTCTTATATTCTTACTTGTTGACAAGTCATTTATTCTTTTACTCAGCAAAGAGTCATTGTGAATGTCTTTCGCTATTGTGGTAGTATATGTTGCTAGTATTAAAATACGCAGCACACCTAATGGCAGGTTAATCCAAAAGCCGCTGAATCTTTGGCTGATCCTGAGGAGTATCCCAACATGTTTGATGATTGGCAAGTAGCACTTTCGGTTGAATCCAAAGTCGCGGAGACCAGGTACCAAGAATCTATCATTTGTGCAAATATTCTTCATGCATTATAGTTTTGAGGTCTAACTGGGACCCTGCTTATTTCCTCTTCTCTCTAAGCACTTCCATTTTTATAGCTCCTTTTAGTATGTGACTCCTATAATTGAGCTGTTTCTTTGGCTGTCTCGTTTTCTCTTGCATGATATGGCAACACATTTTACCTAGTTAGTTGTTTCTGGTCACATGCTTCGTTTCTGGGTTAAAGATTATCCTTGTGTTGTTCAACAGGGGTGTTCATCCTCCAGCGGAAGAATATCTCAATTACTCTGATAGGTCACACACTACTCTCGTAGAGGCTTTCAGAAATATGCAAGTGGAAGAGGAAAATGAACCTCTCGAAAATGGTGACTCAAATCATGAGGTACATTAAAGAATCCTTTATTTTTGAGAGTATTTTTATTCACCTGTCCGATATTTGGGTTAAAACTGATCAGGATATCGTGTTTCTATTATAATATGGCAGTTAACATACATTTGTTGAAATTTATTATCCATGGGTGAATTGTTTTCCTCTTAAATATGACATCTTTCGATTCAGCTGTTAAAAGATGAGGGAAGAAGAGCCTACTTATCTATGATTTGTGTAGGTCACTGAAGTAGATGGAGAGGAACAAATTGGTGAGGAACATTATGCAGAAGAAGAGAGCCAAGAGGAGGCTGTTGTAGTGGATGCCGATTCTAATGACGGTGCCGTACTCGTTAATGGCAACGAGGCTGAAGAAGAGTGGGGTACGAATAATGAAGGAACTCCGTCGGCCTAAAAGCAATTGGTTGGGCCAGTGTGAAAATCCAAATTTTGTCCCTGGTGATTAATTGATTCTAAAGTGCCATTTCCAACTCCCATTTACACAAGATATTTCTGCATTTTAAGTTGTTTGACGTTATTTAGATTTCAGAGGGTACATTTTTAATTAGATGGAAACCAGGAAATTCATCATAATGGTAGATTTTAATGTAGGACTTGTCCTGCTTGTGCTATTTCTGCTTCTATAATATTCTGAACATGCTTTAGAGGCTGTTTATGAATGGCTCATGGCAAAAGAAGTTGGGCTATTATTTGACATTCTCATTTTCTTCTTTCCCGCTATGGGTAAAGGAGCTATACGAAATCATAACATCTCGCTGTATTGATCTTTGTTCACTCAAGATTGGAATCTCTGTTCTTGTTTTTCTCTAAAATTTAGGTTTTTTGCAATTGCTTACTACCCAACTGACCCCTGGTTTAAGAACCGGTTCGTCACGGGGCTGATAACTCTTAGGATCTCAAGATACCTCTGAAGTTTGATAATAGGGCTTATTTTATCGCATGAGATGCATCTTGGTCAATTAGAGCTGGAACTTAGTCTTATAAATAGACATTTTCATCGTATCAACTATATACTATGAGTGCAGTCATTCCCTGTAGCATGGCTTTAATTCTATTGGGATACCAATGTGCTTTGCGGGCCTTTTTCACTAATCTGGGCAAACATACTTGTTTACTGTCTGGTGGTATGAGGCGTATATAGTGCCATTCAGACTTTAGATGGTATGATACATGTGAATGTCGCTAAAGTAGTTTTGTGAATTTTGAGCTTTGAGCCATTTTAATGCAACTGCCTATGATGTTCATGACGTGCTTTGCTTTGCAAAATGTGGCTCCGTTTTCTATTTGAATTTAGTGTTTCCTTTAACCATAGAGCAAGATCTAGTTACTTTTTGTCTCTATTTTATGTTGTAGCATCTGGTTATTTTTCCTTGTGAGGTAGATATCAATGGTTTTAGAGTTGGTTCTTATGTTTCCTTTTCCTTTCTTGGCAGTGCTCACGCCACATCATTAGTTCCCTTATCTTCGAGAGAATTCCTTGCTATCCTTAAGGTGAGAACAGGTACTTTCAGATGGCTGATGGGAGAGGGTTGGTGGAAGAGAGATTTTGGACATGCTCTGCGCATTTCAATCCTCTTCTGTGGAAGTTGAGAATCATGAGCTTTTTCTGGTGGTAGTTCATTTATGGAAAGCGTGCTTAGCTAGGGCAGGATACATTTGTAGGAAGTGTACGTGGCGGATTTTGTTGTAGAGTATAATATGTTGATCAGGAGTAATTTTGATGATTATTTGATCATGTTTGTCCCAAGATACATACCTTGGCAATGAATTGGAGCATTCTTACTTAGGGTACAAAGCTTGTGAGTCTTCAATTTGAAGTGGAACTGCAGTGTGTTCCGCTTGGATTTTACTACTGAAAAAATTCGAAATAAATTTGGTAAGATTCCGGCAATGACGGTAATTTAGTGACTTGAATTATGCATTGCACGGCGTGTTGAGTTTCTTATTTTCGGCTGCTATCTCTTTTTCTTGTCACATTGCTTGAGGAGTAGTTTCCTCATCAATGCTTTCCCAGTCACCGCGAATTGGCCGGATTCCAAGGGCTGAATTGTGGTTATTAGTTGTCCAATCTATCAGCTCTTGCACTTTAGAATGGTGTTCCAAATTCTTATCTGTCGCGATTATCATTTTTTTTCCCATTTGAGCTTTTGTCAAGGTTTCTGGCTTAGCCGTGAAAGGTCCTTCAGGCGAAATGCGTTTACATCACGCGCTCTTCGAGCTGTTGCTTATTTGGGAAGTGTACGTCCCGGTGCTTGGATCTACCGAGTAATTTGGAACATGCAAAGCCCTATGGTCCTTTTGTTACGCATGCTAACGCTGGAAAGTTAGAACCAGCAACGTGCAAGTAGCGACGAGCAGCAGCAGGCAAGATGCGACCAGACATCTGAAACGGTTTCCCCAGTCGGCAGTTCGACCCGGATCATCTAACCTCGCTTAAGCGGTGATAGGATTACTTCGCCTGCTTGGAGTTGGATGGGCTTCTCAATGCTATTTCCAGTAGGCGAAAAAGGCTTATGCTTCAGTGTCGTAATCTCGCGTTCCGCATCCCAAGTGGATTTTGGTACACGTAACTTTTACTTGAAAGATCACTGCGTAGATGAAAAATATCAAGCAGCGAGATTTTAATGAATTTATGAATTTCTTTTTTTACCGGACGACGGATGAAATTAAAAAGTCACGAGAGGACAAAAATGTGCCTCAATAGAGTCCTGCGAAGTTCGGGTCTTGTATCGGAACTTTAACGAAAATGGTAAAATTCTTGTCAAGATTTGTTCTCATAAAATGGAGTCCATAGAATGCGAAGGGATAGTGAGTCGCATGAACACCAAAAGAAAAAAAAATCATTTTCATGTATTCACAGCTTTTCGAATAGCTATTTCGAACGAATGATTTTTACGCAATACAAAAAATGCTGATAATTTGTAAACAGGAAAAACGAGACGAGAAGAAATAGTAAGTCATATGAACTTCAGATATATTTACTGCTTTTGAGATGGCTATTTCGAATGTGTTTTTTTTTTTTTAACTGAAAGATCTTGGCGCGGCATAAAAATGCAATATTAAAGTTTTTAAAAAGAATAAATAAAAAAAAAAGGGGAAAAACAGACGCTAGATCGACGTGTCAGCACAGCCCAATCAGCTAACCCGCAAGCCAGGCCAGAAAGCGTCTCCGGAAACGCAGAGGAGGGCGAAGTCCCCAAAACACCCCTGGGATGGGAGCGCACCCAACATCACATTTCCCACACTTTTGACAGACTCCCCCCAAAAGTACCTAAAACCATCCCGAGCACTTACATCACAACTCCTTCTCTCTCTCTCTCTCTCTCTCTCTCTCTCTGCTCATCTGATGACGCGCACCCACAAAAATCTCTCCCTTCCCCCCCCCATTCCCTCTCTCCCTCTCTCTCTCTAGAAATCTAGGGTTTTCGCCGGAGCGATTCCTTCCTCTGATTGCAGAGCCAAGCTCGACCCCCTCTCCGATTCGCCCAATTCCGGAGCCCCCAATCGCGATTCGCCGCTCCGGCGTCGCGAACTTTAGGGGATCGTCGCCATTGGGTTCGAGATTCCGCCATTTCGGTGCTCTTGCGTCCTCTCTGGTCTTCTGGAAGTTTCGGCTCTTCTCGTGGGGCGACCGTGGCTCGTGCCTGCGCGCGGTCGCTGGGGGGGGAAACGTTCGATCTATCGAGGATAGTTCGTTTCTTTGCGCTCTCCTTCCTTCCCCTTCCCTTTCGTCGTCGCGGTGTTGGCGGTTCGAGTCGTGGCGTTCCGGGTTGAAGTGTCGGATTGATGATGGCTACGGAGAGGGAGGATGAGGTGGATTACGAGAGCGATCCCGAGGAGGGGAAGGGGTCGCTGTCGATGCGTAGGCGGAGGGCCGCGAGCGACGATGAGGAGAGCGAGAAGGGTGAGGAGGCGTCGGATGTGGGAGGAGGAGGAGGAGGAGGAGGAGGAGGAGGCGGGAAGGGATCTCGGATGGGTCGGATTCGCTCCGAGGAGTCCGACGGCGAGGGCGGTGCTGCCGATTACGAGGAGGAGGAGGAGGAGGAGGGCGAGTTAGAGGAGGATGAGGAAGAGCTGGATGGGGAAGAAGAGGAGGAGGAGGAGGAGGAGGAAGGCAATTACGAGGACGCGGAGGAAGTGATTGTCGAGGAAGGAGTGTATGAGAGACGGGCTGGGGAAGTGGAGAGGAATGACGGGGTCGACGCGGCGCACGATGAGGACGAGGAGGAGAAAGAGGTGGTGGCTGGAGATGCCAAGGGTGAGGGTCAGATGGCCGTGGAGGAGTCTCTGGGCGAGTGGGGGGAGGATCAGGCAGAAGATCAGGCGGAGAAGAAGGAGAATGAGCCTTACGCGGTGCCCACTGCCGGGGCTTTTTACATGCACGATGATCGATTTCGGGACAATGTAGGTGGCCGCAACAGGTACTGCTCTTAAATATTTCTTTCGGGATAATGGTGTTGTGAGTTCCGTTGGACTTTTGGGTGTCGTCAATGTTTGGTTTTATGGCTTTCATGCGTAGGATTTGATGGGCTGTGTGATAGACGCTAGTGGGATGAGGGAGGTTTATGGCTTTGACAGTTTTTTTCCCGGGTGCATTTGTTGCTTATGTACGAATGTTAGTAGGAGGGATGTCCTAGGACTTAATTTCTTCTCTACGAGTACTTCAGCCGTGGATGTGGGAACCTTTGGAGGAATGATTTCTTCTCTTTATGATGGTAGACATTAGATAAGTTGGAAATATGAAGAGACTATTACATCGGCGGTAGATTTGTTGTTCTAGATATTATTTGATTTTGTTAAATTAGTTATGGTTAAATGACTTTCTAGTGTGGTTTTGGGATAAAGATTTTACAATTCGTTGGAGGATGGAGAACACGTCATTGTAAGGGTGAAGTGGTGTTTGCTTTGGTAACTTGACAGTGTTCAACAGGTGGGTCTGCTATGGTCCCCCAAAGAAGGTCAGATCTGCTAAAGTTCTCTAGACTTTGTTGGATAAGTACGGAAAACATAGTGAGTCTTTGCTGGCAGATTTTGTTTGATATCACTGAGTAGTCTATGCAACAGATCATCCACATGTATTCATCTAGCAGTTTGTCAGTTTTTTGCTGATTGAAGTCATTGCATTGAACATATTGGATCATCATGAACCCTCTCACTGTGTACATTTTGTTTTTGTTCTTAACAAGCAAATCTTTTACCTAATATCATTCTTTATGGACCCGACTATATTTTTCTAGCTGGCATTTTTGAAGATGATTCTATACCGATACTATCATTCTTCTGGTCTAGAATGATGTTGTTGAGAGCAAGTTAGTGACCTGTGTTCTTTCTGCTCGTTTAGCCGGTGCATGTAGTGAGGCATGAGCGTTTTCCCTTTGTAATCTCTTTGGACATCACTTTTTATGAGTTTTACTATCCTGCATCATATGTTTCTCTGTGTCTTATAGGTTTTAAGACTCAGGAAAAGACCTCTCATTTTTTTTTCCATGCATTTTTTTTGTTTAGGCGAACTTTTGGTGGTAGGAAGCTGTGGGAATCAAAGGATGAAAGGAAGTGGGGCCATGACAAGTTTGAAGAGATGACGATGCAAGAAAGACGCTATGATGAGGTGGATAAATGCTCAGGAGTGGTGCTTTGTTGTCAAGTGCATGTGTTTTTTTAGGTGAACTGATGCTTACCTTTTGCTTTATTGTCATGACATCTAGAGAAGGAGGACTTCCAGAGGTAATTATCGAGGTCGTGGTAGAAACCGGGGTGTTGACCGTGGATATGTTAGAGGGAACAGAGCAAGAGCTTTTGATAACAATAGTCCAGTTGACACAGGTAATAATAGTAGCAATCAGAACCAAGTACCTAGAGGTGTGAGAGGGAGAGGGCCTAGAAGATATGAAAGTTCTCTCAAGAAGAGCAGTCATGCACCACCAAATCATAACAAACAGTGAGTACTGCTTTGTATGTTTATGCGTCAATTAGTCATTTCTTCGTGCTAAAGCTAATACTCCAATATGTTTCTGGTCGCCCAAAATGTCAGATCCAAGAAGCCTCTTGAAGAAGCTTTGCAAGATAACTCGGGGCAAGTGTTTATATCCAATTTGAATACAGAAGCTGATCCAGCTCCTGCAAAAAAACAAACATTTGCATCGAGTTTGAATTCTGCTTCTCCACCTTTTTATCCTTCCAGCTCTTCTAGTAAGGATATTGCATCAACACAGAAAAAGGGTGTGCAAGTTGGAAATCTTAATAGGAACAATCGTGCTTCTGTGGTGGATGACAATTTTTCTGGGCCTCCTTCTAATGCATTGTTGCGAGGAAAGAACATAGCTAATTCAGTTGGCATAGATAAGCTCTCCATCAATGATTCTGTCATTACTTCTGCTGCGAAACCTTTGGCCACTTTGCGTGGTTCATCTGTCAATACTTCTCAGTCTTTTCAGACTAGGGCTCAAGGAAGGGCGATGGCTCCCCCTGCGGGACAGATGCCTTATCAAAATAACCCTTCCCAGGGCCAAAGCAACAGATTATCGCCACAAGTGCAGGTCCATGCTGGTCAGAGAGGTGCTGCCCCAAATAGAGTTCAAACGTCCCCACAAGTACCAGGACAGCGTCCTGGTAGTGGATCTCAAGCTTCCTCTCCACCTAAAACAGCTGCTTCCGTAAATTCATATGAAACTGCAGAGATGGAATCTGCTTCTGAATCAAGCAAGTCAGCTGGAGCTTTGGTTGGAAAGGGAAAAGGCAGTGTTCAAGGAGGTGGGAGGGGCTCTTTTGTTTATAGTGGTGCTCATGTTGTGGGGGCTGGTGGGAATATGGGTGTTGGTCATGGCGATCAAAACTTCCCTGGTACTCCAGCATTTTTACCTGGTAAATTTCTTGCATCTTTCTATTTCTGTGTTATTTTGAAGTTCGGTGAAATATCTGATCCAATCAGCAGTCAGCACTCCACAGAGTTTTCATCTTCTGTGATAACTCTTTTTTCCTTTTGTTTGATTTGTAAAGTTATGATAGTCAGAGTGTTTCTGTAGCAGCAACCTTTATTAGAGTAAGAATTTCATCTTAGTTGAGGGACTTATTGAAAGGACCATTCTAATTATGAATTGTTGGTTAACATGAAGCATATGCATTTGCAGATTTGGTTCCTTATTCCTTTTAGCTAACAAAATTTTGTCTTGTCATGCTGATGAATGGCCTGAAGTTATGCAATTTAGTGGTCAGCATCCTGGAGTCCCGGCTGTCGGCATGGCATTTCCAGGATATGTTGCCCAGCCTCAACTTGGTCTTGGGGGAAATTCTGAGATGACATGGTATGGTAATTTGTCTTATATTGCCCTGTTTCTGTCCAGTCGCTTTCTCATTTTCCTAAAGCTGTATGTGTGGAGTAAGACTGATTAGCTGGCTTGCGTTGAACTGTTTTCTGAAGTTTATGCTAGATTGAGCACCTTATTAAGTGTCTTGCTCGAGCACACAAATGCAAAGTCATTGACTCGGTCAGAGGATGTTAGAATACATTGAGCACCTTATTGTGTTTATGCAGAGTGTTTACTTTTACTTTTTTCCATAAATAGTGCTTAGTCCAAGACCTATGCGCTCTGTAATTACAGAAATACTCAAGTAGGAAATCATTTTCATTGTCATCAGGTTACCTGTACTTGCGGGTGCCGCAGGAGCTTTAGGGGCTACATATTGTTCACCGTACATTGCTGTCGATGGTGCTTATCATGCTCCTTCGGGGCAGACAACTTCAATGGGCACGTCAAGGTTAGTTTTTCGCCTAGGGATAGCTAAGGTGGTTTTAGAATTTGTTGTGATGTTCATTAGGTATTTACGACTTGTTTCAGCTACATTTTTGTTAACCATGCTTGAAGATGTGGTATTTTGATTCGCAAGTGGAGAGATGGAGTAGACGTATTAGAGTTTACTCTTGAGAGAACTTATGTGCCTGTCTAAACATTGAAATTAGTGGTTATTCTTTCTATGGTTTGACTTTGACTGCTATCTTCCAGAAACTTGACAGAAGTCAAGATTCGTATCACAATAGGGTCGAATAGGGTTATGAAAACAAGAAACAGATTAAATGGGATTTTAGAGGAAAATCACTATACGAAGGTTGTCCACTTCATTATAAACAAAAATACTGCTCATATATCATTGCTGGTTTGTTCCAAATGCATATCCAAAAGGAAAATGGAGTCTATCAAGTATATCAACAAAAGTCGACTTTTACAATTTTACATGTTGAAGTCATGGCTGGCTTATTTTACAGTCATATATACGATCATGTTATTTGACATGATGTTGGAAAGTATCTATCCATTCTTTTTATATATTGTGGGAGTGCTGGGAAAATTTGATGCTGAGACTTATTGGCCTCTGTGTTTCATATGCAGCAAGGAAGGTCAGTCAAACAAACCAAACTCTGAATGGAAGCCCTCTCAGAAACCTGGTAAGAGATGAGCATACACATTTGCAGTTGCACTCTGTCTATGTTGGCTTGAGCTTGGTTGAAATTGAAGTTTGTAAACTATTACCTTTTAGGATATGAAATTGAAAATACCGAATTTTGTGTGCAGAACTTGTTAGTGAGGAACATGGACAGCGACAAAATAAACCTCGTAGGCAAGTTGCTCAGTTTCTGCTGCAAATCTCTATTTATTTAGACCATGAAGCAATTTTTTAAATCTCTCTCTCTCTCTCTCTCTCTCTCTCTCTCTCTCTCTCTCTCTCTCTCTCTCTCTCTCTCTATCCACGCACACACAATATGCCTCAATCCAGATGATATATTTGCATGTGCAGATACTCAGAGATGAACTTCGGCCAGTGAAGCTTCAATATCGTGGAGACTGAATTAGCAAGTTTAAGGTCGAGATTTTCCCAATTGTTTTTTTGGCTGATTGTTGTGCTCTATGAATCTGAACGATGATTGTCTGCTCCTGCAGGCCGCCTCTTAGGCCCTTGTGATTTCCAGCTCTTGGTCTGGTGCACTTTGGGCCAACATATGTTCCAAGATAGGTTAGGTATGGCCTTTTTTTTTTTTTTTTTTTTTTTTCCTTGCTTGCATGTGTATATGAGACTATTATTATATAAATTATTTTGTTATTGCTAAAAATTTTGTGGATTATCCATTGAGTCTCGGCAAAAATGTGAAGGAAAGTTCAATTTCATACATATAGTTCAGTGGGAAATGTTAGAATTAGTCTTTTGTTCATAATTTTGTATATGGGTGGCTTCTACGTGAAGCCATTTTACATAGGAGCTTTACCTTGGTACTTTCTTGATGAAATCTTTTTATCATTCAAAAAATAAAAGTGTCAACAAATATGGATTGGCCGGTTGTTTGTGGGTTCTGTTATACCGAGTCTGATGGGTGAATGCGGAATACTAGATTACTTAAAGTATGATTTAAACCTGAGCCATGTTCTCGCGCCTACACTATTTAAGATGTATGTTAAAAGTTGGTTTTTGATCATCATACTGGAAGCTTTGTGCTAGTTGACCAAATATTTCAATTAAAGACGTGAGGATATGATCAGATGGTGTAACTTGAGCTGAGTAGTTACTATGCATTCTCATGGGCTTGGATTGAATTAAATTGTCTTATGGTTTTTGTTAAACTCTGTGTGTTGTAGGTTAAGTGGCAAATACCTGGTCATGCTGCAGTCAAGTTGAGAACCGTATTGTAGCTTGACGGGTGGTAGTTTCTTGTTTAATGTAAGGTATGGGAATTGACCTGGATGCTTCTCTTTTATTAAAACCTTAATTTTCTTCTGCAGAAGTGGATGGAAAGTGATTTTTCACCCTTAATCTGTCTGCTAGGTGTTCTGTTACTCGTCGGATTTACCTGTGGTTTGGTTTCTAAAAGAAGCTTGTGAGAAAGAGATATGGTGACAGGCTTTTTCAGAGCTAATAAGAAAATGAAAAAAGAAGAATCAATGTGCAGCAGCAGCTGTTATGAGACATGAAGTTGATAGTATCGTGTGGTTACGTTCTGTGTCCGTGACATTTGCATCTTTCTGATGCCCGGTTTTCCGGTTTGGTTAATGCATGGTTTTCACTTATATTCTTGAGAACATTCTTCCGGGACATGACTTGGCTCTAGTGCCATGATCCAAGTATTATGACTTAATTGAGTGGGTCAATGATTCTTTTCCATAAACCATCTGTACCATCTACTTTCAAACTCTAATAGTTATTGGAAGCATGTCTGCTATGCCTATACCTACTGTTTATATTTATGGTCTCACGCACACACAAAGGCAACAGTATTGCACATAATTTCTCCTTGGAGGTTAGTGTCCGTCGTCCTTTAAATCTACCCGGAAAATACTTGAATCTTTCTAGCTCTTTTTCTATGGGTTAATGGGATTTTGATGAGAATGGAACTTCTTGTCCGGGCCATGTTCTTCTCCATGCTGAGCCAGTTCCCGTCTTATCATTGTACTCCTCTTTTGTAAAATAGAGGAAACTCGCGGCACGTTTGCGGATTAGGTTTCGAGTGGGGATCGGGTGGATTGAAATTATGAATAGCCGAGTTCGTCTGTCAGCCCAAGGTTCAGTTAGGATGTTCTGGAAGCTCAATAATTGGTGTCAGGGCACGTACTCATCACTATCCAAGAGCTATTTCACAAAATTTTCTTTTATTGTTGTTAGTATCTGCCGGAATCACTCTATAGATAATGTAGGTTGACTTAGATAAAACGTGATTGTATTTATTTTTGTGCGGGACAACTAAGTCGATGGGTCAAACAAAAAACCGTACCATAAAATAATAGACGTTGATCAAAATCTTTGAAGCTTGTTTTAGCTCCTTTCAAGGGTCTCGTAAGAGTTGCTTATAGTTTTTGACATTCGCTAGCTTATAAATCAGCAGATGGTTAGCGAAAATCTGTACTTATCTGCATTTGGAAAGCCAACTGAAAACTTCCAAAACCGGCAACGTGTTTTCTCCCTTTTCTAGACCAGCAATGTTTTTAACATTCACTAACCTGTTTCAGCAATGTATTTTCTCCCTTTTCTAAACCAGCAACTAAAAAATCCTCCAAGAACATTTGGTGCGGAATTACCTAGTGGGAGGATGGAGATCCTTGCGACGCCTCTACCGGAGCTTAACTTGCGGCGACCGGCTAAGTAAGGATGGCGCAGATTCTGCCCATATCATGAAATTAGAATATACTTAACTCGTGCAATAGTGTTACTAATACCAAATTATTGACATATTTGAAAATTTGCTACTGTTTACTGAAAATTATTATTTTTGTACGTTTTGATAAGCATTTGAAAATCACCACTCATTGACATAATGCCTATAATTCGGACAACTAACCCATGTAATTTTGCCTCGCACAAACGAAAATTTCATATTTAAGATTTGTGGATTTTTTGTCAAATTAAGTTTGTGACCGAAAAAAATCAGCCTAAAGCATTAATAACAATCTACCTTGAACGAGCTGTGACGTGATTTTTAGTATGAACTTCCATAAGAAATCCTCCAGCAAAAAACATTTCAAGGAAAGACTAAAATAGTCCCGCGCGCAGTATTGCTCGCTACATGTAAAACAAGTACACGGCGTTTCTCTCTTAATCGCATGAGAGCCGGTTGGTAAGGATCGGACACTTCATTAGTTCATATGGACCGTCCCCAGATTCGATTCTCGCTACCAACGATCCCTCATTTGATAAACGATCCGTAGGTCCACCTAAATATTCACTGCGGGCCAATGGCACATCCTTACCTTGAAGTGGGGTACATCCCCTTCTCTTAAATTTTTTCGTGTCCGAAAAGAAACAAAAAAACAAAAATAAAAATCGCATTAAGGGCCATATACAACACCCAACAATAATGTATTGACAAGGTGTAGGTTACCCAACATATTATCCGAAAGGAAAAAGGGAAAGAAAACAAGTTTATGATCTGTCATTACCAACTGCAACGTCTCCCTCTTCCTCACCATCTTTCTTTCTTAAATATTCAAAGCCAAGTCGTCACAACTCGACCTTCCGTGTCCATGTTCATGTCAAATGCCACCTCTCTCTCCCTATCTCTCTCTATCACACACACCCACACACCAACCTCATTGTTGATTGGTCAAACTCAACGATTCTTCTTCTAGTAGTTATGCAGTTTTCTTTCTACCTTTTTGGCTGTATAGCTCATCTTCTGCTTGCAGAATTTTTCACGTTCTTCTCCCTTTTAGAATCGATATGTGTACCTGCAAGCTTAACGCTTTCTTAGGAGTCTTCTCGTCTTGTAACAATGGAAATGGAGACCCGTTTGAGAGTCGACCCTGCCGCTTTCAAATAGTCAACTCTGATGTTTCCGTGAAAATTTATTCTGCAACATGCGCCAGTGCAGTGTCCATTCAGGTAAGCATGCGATATGGAAGCATAACAGAAGCTGGAAAAGCTACAAGCAACTGAGGAGGATATGAAGGGAGTGATATTCACGCGTAAAATTAGTCGGACAGCCTTCCTTGAGGCAGTCTAGCAGTCATATTTATACCTCCTCCACCTTATCAGGAGTTTCGATGCCTATCGTTGCTCCATCGTCCGAGGGACTGCATTCCAGTCGCAATTCTGGAAGAGCTACTAGAACCGGCATAGGTAGTTTTGCGTGGTTCCGAAGCCAAAGGTTGCTGTATTGGTTGCTAGTGATCGCTTTGTGGTCTTGTCTGCGGCTCTATGCGCAACCCAGGTGGGCTCATGGTGGCAAGAAGGATGATGTCATGGGTTCTGTAGATGAACCAAGCCACTTTATAAATGAGAGTTTCTTGACCGTTAAACATGAGAGTTTTGTGACAGCTAAACATGAGAGCACTGCCAGCAGGCAGAGAGCGAATGGTAGATCACCAAATCTATTAAGGAAGAGGCATATGAGAACTGTCCGACATTCGCGTAGCAGAGTGGAGAGGAAAAAGAAGGCCATGGCGGCAATGAAAAGCCACAACTTAGAGGAGAAGGAAATGGTTACTATGAAGAATGCCTCATATGGTTTGATTGTCGGTCCATTCAGCTCAATAGAGGATAAATTACTCGGGAGCATTGCGAAGAAACAATCAGGAACATGTGACTTGAAGGGGGATTTCGGACGGGCCGTGAAGTCGAGGAAATTCGTGTTGATATTTCATGAACTCTCAATGACAGGTGCTCCACTGTCCATGATGGAGTTGGCAACTGAGCTTCTGAGCTGCCGGGCGACCGTGTCAGTAGTGGTCCTCAGCAAGAAGGGCGGTTTGCTGCGGGAACTCACTCAGAGAAGGATCAGAGTGCTTGAAGACCGAGTGGAACTCAGCTTCAAAGCTGCCCTCCAGGCCGACCTTGTCATTGCAGGATCGGCAGTATGTGCATCATGGATTGGTAAGCAGTTCTTAGCAATATGGCCCATCAAAATTGAGAAAATTATTATGGTTGACTATATTTTAGTTTTCTTCCTTTCTTTCGCTTTCAATATGTTCACTCCATTCAATTTTAAGCATTCGAGGCACCGAATTATGCAACCTAACTTGTAGCATTAGCAAATGATAGAGTCGGTGATGATCTAGGCACAATTTCCTTATCTTTGGGTGCACTCTTTTTTTCCCTTTCGGCGCTTATCTAGGCACAGTTTAGATAGGAGCTGAGGCATAATTTCATATAGCATATCTTTGAACGCTTATCATTTGGCGTGCTTTCTCTTTAGACAAGGTCAGTTTAATGGTGAATTTACTTTCAGAGCAATATACTGATCGATACCCCGCTAATTGGAGTCAAATTGTTTGGTGGATCATGGAAAATCGACGTGAGTACTTTGATCGGTCAAGAATGGTGCTAAACAGAGCGAAAGTGTTGGTTTTTCTTTCTAAGTCACAGTCTAGACAATGGCTAACCTGGTGCGAAGAAGAGAACATTAAACTGAGATCAGCACCAGCAATAGTACCATTATCAGTTAATGATGAACTAGCTTTTGTAGCTGGGATGGCCTGTTCTCTAAATACACCATCCTTCACCCCCGAAAGGATGATGGAGAAAAGGCAGAAACTGAGAAATTTTGTTAGAAAGGGTATGGGACTGACAGATGAAGACATGCTTGCGATAACTTTGAGTAGCATAAATCCGGGAAAAGGACAGCTCTTGCTTCTTGAATCGGCACGTCTGGTCATGGAAAATTACTCCTCGCAAGAATCAATTAGACTACGACGAGATTTTAATTTGATAACTGGGAACCACTCAAGGTCATTGTTCGAGGAGTCAAATAATATTGGATTGCCAAAGGAACAATCTATCCCCTCTGATCCTACCAACGAGAGAGAGAGGAAAAACTTAAGGTTGTCTGGTTTATCAACTGCACTGACTGACAAGACTGCTGTGCCGTTTGAGAGCGGTTGCCGAATAAGGGGTAGAAAAGGACTGTCAGAGAACGAAAGAAAGAACAGCAACACATTGAAGATACTTATAGGTTCAGTGGGATCGAAAAGCAATAAACTGCCTTATGTCAAAGAAATGTCGAGATTCTTATCCCTGCATTCAAACTTCTCAAAGTCAGTGCTATGGACTCCAGCAACTACACATGTTGCTCCACTTTACTCAGCTGCTGATGCTTACGTCATGAACTCCCAGGTGAGTAACCTTCAGAAGTACCTCTCTTTGTTCAAATGAACGGAGAGGGAGAAACTTTCGATTTCATTTTGGACAGTTTCGACATTGAGGCCAGTCAATCCTGCATATACTTGAATATGCATTGAATCTGCTTGAGTATTTGAACAACCACGCAAGGCCTTTTTTTTTTTTTCACTCATTGCATGCTTCTAGTTGAAAACATGGCAGTGTGATTAATGTATCCTTCGAGTCTTTCTATACACTTGTAGCTCTATGATTGCACTCAGTCTTGGTTATCACTCTGCCTTCTGCTAGCCTCTAACTGCTTCCATCCAGCTAATTTTGGATAAGGAAGGATTAGAATTCTGTAGTGCAATGTAGAAAAGCTATCAAAAAGTGGAGATTATGCTTATCAGAACCGTTAAACCAAACAATTTCAAATCTCAATATTCGGGGATCTTGTCTCGTTTTCTCTTTTTCTGGTCAATAGTTGATTTTTAGATTTTTTGAATGGCGGGCAGGGGATAGGAGAAACATTTGGGAGAGTAACAGTAGAAGCAATGGCATTTGGGCTTCCGGTAAGAACAATTTTCGCAGTCAAGGATATTCGTTGAACATCATACCAGTGATTATTTCGTTTCTACATGAGTTCTTTAGCGTTTCTTGTTTCTGAGTTGGAAAATTAGTTTTGTCTTGCCAGGTTTCTCTTGCATTTGTCTGCATAAGCGTAGCATCTCTAGATCCCATCCCTGTTAATATTGATAGGATGATTCTGATCCACGAATAACTAATTTCTCTTTAACCGTATTACCAACTTTTAGTAGTTTCTGTGTCACTTCCTAGAGATACACCCTGTGCCCCTCGTATATCCACTTTGCATCCGTCTGACAGATAAAAATGGGTACAACTTTTTGTCATCACGTAATTGGAATGGTGCAGGTGCTCGGAACTGATGCGGGTGGGACGAAGGAGATCGTTGAGCATAATGAAACAGGACTTCTTCACCCTCCTGGTCGGCGAGGAGCTAAAGCTCTTGCCCTTAACCTCCGGTTTTTGCTCGAGAACCCATCAGTGAGGGAGCAGATGGGGATGAGCGGTAGGAGAAAAGTGGAGCGGATGTACCTAAAACAGCACATGTACCTAAAATTAACAGAGGTTATCTTCCATTGCTTGAGAACGAAGTAAACTTCTAAAACCGGACGATGTCTATTCTCATTCCCTTGATTATACACAGTTCATTCAGAGAGCGCTAATAATCATGTGACAGTATATCCACTAATTTAGCATAGTGGCAGAGGTTTGTCAAATACGTTCACTGTGATAAGGAGCAAAAGAAAGTGCATTCATTCATGCCCGCTTCTGGTGTATTTCTTTAGCGGATTCCTTGGATGAATTGCATTTTGCTGGTCATGATTCGTGGCCTTGGGCTTGTGCTGGGTGTGACCTTTGCATACGCTCAATTTGACAGTACAATCAAATTCAAGATAGAACACCCAACAGCTTTCAGCGGTGGAACTCTGCCTTATCAATTATGTTGGGGTAAATTCATGTTGGCCCAACATGGCCGAACTCGATGTTTCGAAAAGGGCAAGCCATTCCGCTCATGTGTTTGATATTGATTACATGGTTGAGATGGCAAGGGCTTCTTCCAGCTGAAACATGAATTTAAGGAGGAAGGTGATACGTTGAAAATGACCTTGGCAGGAAAGCAAGAAGATTCGTAAAAAGGCAAGATATAATGGGAAAATACCACAAAAAATCTCAAATTATCCCACTTGTGATAAATTTACTCTAAACTTTTTTTTGTGACACGAAAAACGTCAAACTATGCCACTTGTGATAAATTTACCTTGAACTTTATTTTTTACACGAAAAGTTTCAAACTATGTCACCTGTGACACATTTACCCCACAATACTTTGACCCATGGACATTTTCATCTTTTTTCTTTTTCTATTTTTTTTTCTTTTTTTCTCTCTTCCCTCCGCCGTGACTGGCGAAGGGAAGCCGGCGAGGGTCGCCCTTGCCAGATCCAGTGTCGGGCAAGGGTGGCCCGATGCCGATGAGGGTCACCCTCGCTGACTTCCCTTCGCCAGCCACGGCGAAGGGAAGAGAGAAAAAAAAGAAAAAAAAAAGAAAAAGGGAAAATACAAAAATGCCTATGGGCCAAAGTATTATAAGGTAAATGTGTTACAGGTAGTATAATTTAGGGTTTTTCGTATTACAAAAAAAAAAATTTAGGGTAAATTTATCACAAGTGACATAGTTTGAGGTTTTTCGTGTCATAAAAAAAAGTTTAGAGTAAATTTGTCACAAGTGATATAATTTGGAATTTTTGGTAGTATTTTCCCGATATGATAAGAGCATGCATGCTCAAGCAAGACAAAGTAAAGGATAAGCTGTTTTGGGTTGTTCCTTGGGACCAAGGTATGTTGAATAATTCACTTTAAACTGTTAAAGAGTAGGATCTGTGTTTTGAACATTGAGGACTAAATAAGCAGCCGAAGATGTGAATTCTCCATCGCACTATTTAAAATTCTTGGCTGCCTGAACCTGAGATGATCCCCACAAAGCATAGCCAGAAAAAGGACAAAGAAGAGTATTTCTTGAAGCAAAGAAGAATGGCTTTGTATTCTTTTCTTCATCCTCGCTACACGAACTTAAACGGTGGTATGCCTGGACCTTACACGGCATAGCTCATCACTCTCCTGGTTTCTTTGAAGCTCATTTGTCATCGTTCAATCATCTAAAACAGATGATTCCTCAGATCTCCTACCCTCCAAACCCTAGCAATCCTTTAGGCTGCATTTACAATCTGAGAGGTAATGTCAACACGTGGCCGCGAGGGAATATGTGAAAAGGAGAGTCGAACTTGAAGAGATGGAACTATATTCAGGGATAAGTTTACTGAACATCAAATTATGTTCAATATGAAAACTTAACCAGTCACGGACAAAAGTTTCACAAGATGCGAACAAGAGTACAAGCCCACATGGCATCTCAATGAAGAGATGCTAGTTCAACAAGCTCCTTGTATTCATCTGAAACATACGACTTCACCTTCATAGTGGGTTTTCCATTGGCCTTTCCTGGAGATACATACTTTATGCCAATTACAGTGGCTAAACCTGCAACATGATTGGCCAAGGATTAGGTTTTCCACACTGCAGGGTAGGGGTAACAGGGAGAAAAATCCAAGATTCTGACAGTTTTATAGCAATGACCAGCATTAATCACGTCAAATGAATTTCTGATGCTTGTGAAATTTAAACAGTACATCCATTCATAGCAGTTGTCAAATTTTAACAGCTTCCTATAGCTTATTGCAGGTAGTAACATGGTATCTTGTATAAATTTATGCAATGGGAAACTTTATAAGGATAAACAGAACTGTTCAGGAAAATATTGCTCAGCTCTTAAAGCACAATCTTGACCTTTTGTCACTAGCCATGAACCTAACAGACAGTTATTTGTATATGAATTTCCAGTGGCACGTTGCAAAGCATCAATATGCAGTAACTAACATTCTTAAAGCCTTCAGTAGCAAACATTAAAAATTGGGGAAATAGAAAACGCAATTCTGATACTATTGATAGTAGATGCAATATATTGGGGCGTAAACCAAAGAAAAGGAAAAACACTCAGTTGCTAAGTAACAGAATTCTGATGCAGCTTATAATAAACAACCTTCCTGACCGGAACAATTTCCTCATATAATTCAAAGAAGCATGTGAGGGGTCCTTACTCTGATGCACACGACCATACAAAAATCTTTCACCCTTCCAATATTCCAAAGGTCTTGACCTGATTCTGGTGCTTCTCCTTACTCCAGAATTCCATGATGTGCCAGCAGCTAGCAGGGAAAAAATCAAGATATAACATAACAATACAAACATCCATGTGGGATCTCACTGCGTATGCAAATGCTAGCAAAACTACCTGCAAGGCTTTGCCTCCTAGAAAGTCCTTTCCTAAGGCGATCCTTGGATGGGCGTGCCTTTGATTTGTCGAGGGCATTTAATGAAATCTTGGGAGCACCAGCAATGTCAATTAAAAGCTAGTATTTGCCCAAACAAATAATTAAAAGTTAGTGAAGACAATGGGCTAGAGAAAGGTAGCACCTCACAGTACCTAAAGAGAAACAAAGCAAGGTGGAAGGAGCACAGATCAAATCGTAACAACAAAATCATATTTCTGATGCAAGATATCAGACATAACAGACAAAAACTGTAGTGTCTCCTTTCCAAGTAACCAGAAGTATTCACTGCCGGCCTTCAATAAATAGGACCAGCCCCAAGTTTAACAACTAACGCTATGTCTTGTATTATCTTTTAATGATTATATCTCTAATATAGCATGCTTCCTTTCAAACACAGTTCAGATACCATCACAAGCAAGATCCAAAAACAGATTCACAATAGCATTCCATGCTGTCAAATACCTCAGGCTTCATATTATTTATTTATCGTTAAATTCATAGAGCTGACATCTTGAATAAAAAAGGACCAGCTAGTACGTTAGCACTTAGCAATTAAGGTTGTTTGAGCATTTCTATCAATCATAGGTCTTGCATAGAAGCATAAATGTTGCTCCAGCACACCGGCTGTATTTCATGGCAAGAACTCCTAATCTGTCATGGAATACACAGACAGAAAAGAAGTAAAAACTAAGAATTAATTTTCAGGACCCATTACTAAGATCAGTTCAATATATAAATGAAACTACGAATAATTTTAAGCAAAATGGAGCCATTCTTCCACTCGATAATTCACAAATTCATCTCAATGAAATTTACTGGGTTTCTTCTTTTCTTAATTGATTAAAGATGCCATTTAGTCACCCTTACCAAAAAAAAAAAGATGCCATTTAGTCATTTCGTGAGCATAGATTTACAAACTCTAGCATTATAACATAGCAAGGCATTGTCAATATACCCAGAACTGCTGCATGCAAAACCACGTTCTGCCATGCAGACATACATTGTTGTCTCAGTAACAACACATGCTGCATTGCACATAAGATGCACATAACAAACGCATAGACTTAAGAGAGCATTGGACAATAACAAACGATCATTTCCAGAGTATAAATTTTAGATTTATCCCATAAACACCATTCTGTACTTGGTTTTTAGATGCTCAAAAGAATAATAGAAGCAAAGGAATTACCTCAGTTTGCTTTTCAGGAGCTCTGTCAGTACTTACAAAGGTTCCACCTGTTCCATCATCTTTCAATGCGGAATGGTCTGAGGGATCTGTTGGCAGAAGATCTCTCATAGTAAGCGAAAATTCTAGATCAAAACTGATGTACTTGTGTAATTGCGTGAGGTGTACTTTTTCAAACCTGCACACTGCACTTTAGTTTCCTTTGAGGAATATGAAAATCAGTGTGCTGAAAGTCTCCATTGACTACAGTTACCAGGCGAGAGTTTCAAGTTTTACGTAGAAGCAGAAAGCTGGAAACATACCCACTTGATCATGTTCATTGTGATTCACTTCTCCAATGGTTGAGTTCTGCACGTCCACATCAAAGTGGGGAGATGTGACTGCTACCTGCAGCAAATTATCATGCGTTAATTATCCCAACTGACCAAATTAGAGCAACCACGAATTGAGAAAAAACAAAAGAGGACGGTACACCTTCTCCGTTTGACTATCTGTATCGGCAGAAACATCCGGAAAGTCCTCTTCCAATGTCACGAAATCCAAATTAAAGCTTTCACCATTATCATTGGAACTGTACTGGGACCGACCTGTATGTGAAAGATTAGAATAGTATCCAGTATTGTGTTTAAATTGACGCACACTATCTACTATACCGGCATCTTCTTCAACCATTGGTGACTTGGACTTTCCAGAAGTACTAGGGTCTTTCCTCATGTCAGCATTGTCAGAGTATATTTCCAAGCACCTAGAGAGGGGAGAATTCTTCGTGGCTGCTGTGTCAATATTAGCAGCAGAATATGGGTCAATGGAGTTAACCTTAAACATACGTCTCTTCAACAACATCAATGGGGCAAGAGGACTCTTTGTTGGGGGTGAAGGGACGTTCTTTCTAGAAACATCCCCACTTTTTGAAGGTGATTTACTGTAAATCCTCCTCAAAATGTTCTGTATATCAGAAAGTGCCTGTCTACCCTGTGATGTCTCTCTCTGTGAATTATTCAAGTCATTCCCCCTAATATCTTGCATATCAGGGAGGCTCAAGTTCTCGATGTTAACAGGTTTAATCTGCAAGCGCTCTTGTAAAAGATTGACCGCACCATCTCCATCAAAATCTTCACAATTTCTGGATAATAAATCATCCAACAGTTCATTGACCTTGTTTTGTGCCATCTCGGAACCTGTGACGGCAGACACTATCAGATCAGGTACCGAGAAAGTGGAACTGGAAGGAAATAAAAATGTGCACCTTGAGATTTAACACTGAAAATCCCAAGTCGACAACAACCTTTACTTACCAGCTAATTCAGCTTCATCAGTCAACTCAACTGCTTCAGGTTGTGTCGTATAAACTGGTCCAGGGACAATGTCGTTTTGAGATGTCGCTTGTGAAGATATGATAGACCGATCAAAAATATTTTTGAAGGACTTCCTGGATATATATTATACTCTCAAGTCAGAACAACAATTTGGCTAATCAGATGTTTCAAAAAGAAACAAAAAAACATCCTCTCTATCTTGCTGCTCAACCAAATAAAAAGAGGAGAAAAAAGCAAAGACCATACCTCGAGGTTCCTGGTCGGCGGGGACGTGCGTTTCTCACAGTATCGTACTGATTTTGATCCATTGAAACTCCAGTCCGTCTGAGTATTTCCCTCTTGGCATCTTATGACCAATACCAAGATAAGAGTTAATCCACATAATTCACGAAATACAGGAAGATTTTATGAAATGCAGGAGACAAAACATACTCTCAAACATCTCATAGGCCACAAAAAATTCATCTGGATCTTTATATCTATCAATATCAAATGTTGGCTCCAACGTCACCATGGGCTGGCTGTGAAATGAAGATTTACACGACTTAACAGAAGCTGACGGACAAAAGCTATAGTTGAAACTCTTTGAGACAGCTGATTCTCAACAAGTTTTACCTAGAATCAGGCTTCAGAGAAAACCGAGGTCGCTTGAGGCCCAAACCAGGCCTTCTTTTTCTAGTAACTTCATTTGCCATCACCGCATTTACTCCGTTCTTGTCTTCTGATGCTGCCTTGCTTGGGATACTAGTGTTTAGGAGTTCTGAACTATTGCTGATAATAGCCTTGGCTTGATCTAGAAGTCTTGTGGGACTTCGCAAAGCCTGTAATGGTGCAATAAAAAAAAATTAACATTTTCCATTAAAGCCCACATAAGGACTGAAAAGAAAGGCAATGAGTGAAGGCTTCACAGCATGTACTAGAATGGGATAAGACTCATCAAGCGGACCAAGAATTTAATTCTTCATACCCGAATGTTGGAGTCAATATAGGACACAAATGGGTACACAAGAAGCAAAAATGCCTAAGATTTCATGAATAAACACTCCCAATAAAGAAGAAACATAACAATAATGAAGAACCCTACCAAAAAAACAAAGATCAATAATCAAGAACAGTCACTAGAAAACAAAAAGGGCTCCAGTAAGCTTTTTTTAGCACTTAAATTGCGCTTGCACTTCCTCACCCACCAAACAGGGAATCCCAAAATTACTTCACCCCCCAACATGATAGAACAAAGATGTTAAAATAAAATATAAAGCAAAGATAGGATAACTCGTTTGTTGGTGGCAAAAACTACTGATTCGATTAACTTCCTCCTGCAATAAGCGTAAGGCACGCAATTCGCTTCGACCGCGCGCGATACTCAGGAACTCGTGCCACTATATCTTGTAAATCAACCTGTAGATCGATTTGTGCTCACACTCTCCGCCTTCGCTGCGCACCTCGCGCGGCGTCCGCGGAAAACGGCCTGTTCTCAAAGACTGCCGAGCTACGAGGAACGGGAGAAAAGACAAGGAAACCTAAGGAAATGACGAAAGAAAAAATACGCGCGAACGAACGACGGGCAGAGATCAAACAAAAACAGCACAGGAGTTCTCGATTGAACGCGGATAGAGGGCAGAGCAGGTGGAGGGAGGAGGCGGTACGACGGATTTGAGGTGGTCGTGGAGGGAGTCGAGGTCGCGCTCCAGATCGTAGGGCTTCGGGGCTCGCTTGAGGACGCCGAGCGTCCGAGGGAAGAGCGAGAGCACGGAGTACTCCGCCAGCGGATCCGCGGCGTCGGAGCACCCACCTTCGCCCGCCATCTGGGGCGGCGGCGGCGATCGTTCGGAACGGCGGACGGTGAAGAGGGAAGCGGATGGAAGGTTCTTTGAGAGACGATGATGAAGAGAGAGAGAGAGAGAGAGAGAGGGGCTCTGATTTCGAAAGGAAGGGAGAGAGCGGGAGCGTAGCCCGAGGGGCATTATTTGAGAAACAATTAAAATAAGATGTAAAATGCGTTTATTTTCTCAAAAAAATACTTAAAGTTGACGTTATTTTTAAGTAGGAGCCTGCTGAAATGACCACGACAGTTTTAAATAATATCTTGTTGTCGTCTTCCAGCTATGAGGAACTTTTTTGTCCAAAAACCAATTTTTTTTAAAAAAATTCCCTTTCTTTTCTTCCCAGTTCATCATCTGCTTCTTCCGGCAAGAACAAAAATTTATTGGTAAAAAAGATTATGTTGTTAGTTGAATATCGTGGTTCAATTCTCATCGTTTATAAGAATTTTTTATTAAATTTAGGTTTTATTTGTTTCGCGAAAAATATTTATTTTTTATTTTTAGGCATTTGAATTGCTTAGAAAAATAAGTCAACAGAAAATTTATGCTTTAAATTCAAGAAAATAATTTCTTTTTTGAAAAATCGAAAATCATCGCTTGACTCGAAACTTTACGCTTGGGTACAAAAACCTCAACGCTTGTTCCTCGGGTCCCCAATATCCAGGACCAAGTCTCTGGAGCTCCATCAAGGTTGGGGCCATGACCTCGGTGTCGGTGCCTCAGATCCTCAAGGCTCATGCCTAGGTCTATCGAGGTCGAGCCCGAAATCTCGGTGCTTGTACATGGACCTTCGATGCTTGCACTCGGGTCCATCGAGGCCAAGACCAAAGCCCTTTGCGCTTATGCTTGATGCCTCGGCACTTAGGCTCGGGTCAACAAAGGCTAAGCGCAGGATCCTAATACTCGAGCTCAGATCCCTAACACTTGCCCCCTAAGTCCACGGATGTCGTGCCTGGGTCCATCAAGGTCGAGTGTCCATAAAGGTCGCGCTCGAATCCATTGAGGTCGCGGTCAGGACACCGGTACCCAAGCTCGGGTCCATCGAGGTCGAGCTCGGGACCTAAGTTCCAGTGCCTCGATCCCCAATGCCCAGTGTATTTGGTTACCGAATAATGTTTGCTTATTTAGGAAAATCAAATCATATTTTTTATACCAAACGACGAAAAATATTTTCTAATTCATTTTTAGGTTTTAGCTACATATAAAAAAATATTATAATTTTCCTAAAAAACGACTTACTAAAAAAACATTTTCAGGAAATGTGACGTTTCCATAAAACAAACCTACCCTTCACTTGAACAAAAAAAAAAAAAAAAACCAACCCTTGCTTTAAAAAAAAAAAGAGAGTCGAAACCAAGGAACATACAGGAGGAGGAGGCAGGAGGACATTACTCCACATCACAAAAATACAGGATTCAAATGGAACCGCTCCCACTGTTTCTTCGCCCTCCACTCTAAAGGCTTTTTGCTCGAGTCCCCAGCACCATCTTGCTTGCTGCTCCTGCTCTTGAAGAGGAGGGGGGGAGAAATTTCGGCGCTTGTTCCCAGGCGAAGCGAAGAGGTGCTCACTGCTTTGATCCCTTCCTCCCCTTTACTTGCTGAATCCATTGCAGTTTTCCTCGTTTCGTTCTGCTGAGAATTTGGCTTCCCACTGATTCGAATTGTTCATGGAGTTGACGGTGTGAGCTCGGAGCTCACGCGTGAAAATCGAAAACCTGGTCGCGGTGATTGCACAGCCTCGGCATTTTCTCGTCGAATAATTTTACTAGCGCCTTTTCGTGGCGATGATCGCATCGATTCGGTCGTCGCCTTGATTTAGCACCGTTAGTTTTTGATTGGCTCGGTTTCGTCGAGAGGTTCGGCGGTTTGCGTTGCCTGTGGTATGCCCGATTTCGCGGTATCAGAAGCGGGCGGTCCTCTATTTGATTTTCGATAAGCTGTTCTTTGATATCGGGTGTGCTGCGATTTTCGCTATCGCCAGCTAAAAGTAAAAGAGTTGCGGTTGCGAGTGGAATTTGTGTGTTTTTTCTGGTTTCACTTGATGGAGCTGCTGAGTGAGAGCTGGGGCTGGGTTAATTCTTGTTCTAGCCCATCAAAGTCGTCACGTTTCATCGTTGCTAATATCGGCGGCTCTTGCCGTATATTTAAATTTCCATAATGTAGCTTCCCATGTGTTGCATGTTATGGTTGTTGCCTGCCCATGTCGATACTTTGTGCAGCCTGTGATTGAAAGAATCCTGCTAATTGCGGGTTTATCTAGACATGCCCAATTCAAAAACGAGTCCGAGTGACGAGGGGAACAGGACAGCAAAACGAAGTCTTCCTTCCTGGATAACTTCCAAACACAAAGGGAGTTCCCAGAATGGCAAGAATGCAGCTGGTTCAGGTGAAGATAAAGACATTGGAGAAAATGGGAGGCCTGAACAAGCCAAAGGGCTTGATGGAGAACACGTGAGCAGCGCGCTGGCCAAGAAATCTGAGAGCAGCGGAAACCTTCTTCATCGAGCTTGGATACCTTGCAATTTTCCGAACTTCTGGTACTAATTTTTTCTACAATTAAATGTATCCTTCACAAGGTCTTTGCTGACTTGCACTTCAAGTGGGCTCAGGTTGCAAATTATTCGTGCAGGAGGGTGTGGTTTTTGTCTTATCGGGTTTCGTCAATCCAGAGCGCAGTACGTTGCGATCCCAGGCCCTTGAAATGGGAGCAGAATATCAGCCTGACTGGAACTCTGATTGCACACTACTAATTTGTGCTTTTCAAAACACTCCAAAGTTTCGACAAGTCGAGGCAAACAATGGAACAATTGTTGCAAAGGTGCCAACATCACTACCTGGTGCAATTTATTAATTGGTTAACATCACCTTGTAGTAAGCAGGTATTTTGAATGGGAAGTATCTTCTTTTACATGAATGGTCTCGTAAACCACCTGCTTTGGTCTAGACTTCTAATTACTCTGGATAGATGCAGTGAGATTATCAAACTAATCAATGTGTATTCTAGGCAATTCGCTTCTTTCTTGATGTAGATGCTTTCTCCTGATTTCATGGTAGGATTATTGTTTGATATACCAGTAGGCCATTATAAGAATGTCTTAGTTATGGGCAATTGCATCACTAACTAGAAGAGAGACATTTTTAGGAGTTTTTAATATCGTGCATTGATAAATGCTCATTTCTTGCATTCAAGTCAAGTAATTCCGTGAAGTATTTTATTTCATTTTCTGATGACCCGCTTGACTTGGTGGCCTGTTTAACATCCCTTGTTGACACTTTCATAAGCGAGCTTCCTCTGGCTGTCCAGCCCCTGGATAGCTGTCGCTAAGTGAGTATGCTGGGCGAATAGGTACAAGCTGAGAGAGCTGCTTGATCGGTTGATGACCTATCAAAACGGACCCAACTATTTGTGTACTTTACGGCTTTTCCCTCACTAGTCACAGACTCAATGAGCAAATAGACTTTAGGAAAGTGGTTTAGGTAGCTCAGATAGCAAAGTAAAGAAAAGCCCTGCATCAGTGGTTTGAATGCAAATGGTAAAATATTAACTTCCTTTTCTACTTCAAAGCAAAAGAAAGACTTGCTTCAACTCAAGAAGGAATGTCCCATGATTCTGGTAATCTGTTGCAGCAGATTTGATCACAAGAAAGTATTGGTGGACTCATTTGTGAAGTGTTAATTATGACTTGTCCTTTCAAGCTGTTAATAGTTTGTCCATGCTGATCCTGGCTAGACTGGCTTGTCAAGGCAGGCGAATCTGGAGGATTAGCAGTACAGGAGATCATGATTCCATATATATATTTGTGTCTTGCTCCATGGGCTGGATAGACTGACTGGGTGGGCAACATGAATGTCTTTCTCTCCCTTCTTACTATCGGTTGTTGAGAAGGTTCTGGATACCCTATTCTTCTAAGATAGTGGAAAAACTAATTATTTGTTATAGCAAGAGACTGCATTTTGGTCAAGCCCGTCATACTAGGCTCTCCTTAATTTGCCATACTTTTATTACTTGCTTCGTTAGTATTGTAAGTATGAGTATCATCAATCTAAAACAGCGATGGTTTGATCCTTTGCTTGTGTACATAAGGAGTGGATAACAAAGTGCTACACCCAGAGGAAACTAGTTGACATCGAAAGTTATCTAATGCATGCTGGAAAACCATGGAGGAGGAGAAGTGTTTCAGATAAATCAGGCAGAGGTAGTCTAACTTGGTAAATGCTCCTTTTGGGATTGAATGGATTTAAATATGATGCCCGTGTAGCTATTCCTCTATTTGTAAGATTTCAATTCTGTAATGAATCGACCACAAAAAAAAAAAAAAAGAGAATTCTGTCACGAGAAGGATCGAGGACCATCATCTGATGCTACAATTTGTGGGAAAACTCAGCCTCTGTTACTCTTTGCAATTTTCAAGGAATGACTGGAAAATTTTAAGTACATCAAGTAATTGGGAGCACAATAGATGATTGCAAATGGAGTTTATGTTGGAATGGCATGACAAATAAATGAAATGCAATTTGGTAGCTTAAACTTGTGATGACCTCTGTAAATTTGATGCTCCAAAAGCCTTCTTTCAGATTCAGAGATTTCACCAAGTAGAGGCTATCCTAAGCATGCTGAGAAAAGATCACAGTCGAGACAGTCAACTGCTGCATCCTCCAAGGTTTATCTAATGCTTATCATTTGAAGATTTTAAATTTTCAAATATTTGTCTGCATGGATTGGCCCTTTTATTTGCTGATGTCTCTATGGTAGCATGCTTCCTTAATTGTATGGAAATGCTGGACATTCCTACAGTTATCTTAATCAACCAGTTTACGGTACTTTTCTTCTGTTGTTCTCTCCAGCATAAGGCAAATTCTAATGTTACTGAGGACTTATTTATTCCTTCAAAAGTAAAGAGCTGGGCTATTGTTGATCTGAATAGAACGACTACATGGCTGGAAAGTCAAGAAGAAAAGGTTGGTGGCCTTAAGTTCAGTAGATAGTCATGCTTGTAAGTGCCTTGTGAAATTTTGCTCTGGCCAAAAGGAAAGGAAAAAAGATCTAGGTTTGCTGCTTGATCTTCGGTGCATGCTTTTGACGAGTAAATTCTCTATTTCTATTCTTCTTGAGGGACTTCGTGTGGCCTCTCTCTCTCTCTCTCTCTCTCTCTCTCTCAACCGTGGATAATTGTCATCTTTGATGGCTTTAGCTTCTCCTTTTCTGTATTCTTTGTTTTGCCACTCATTTTTTATCATTAGAATTAGAATTTGTGATTGTTAGATCACAATATTCTTCATAAATATCTTCTTTTGGCAAGGTTTCCATTAAGAATCCAAGCATGTACAACGAAAGCATTGAGAAGCGGGAGAAAAAAAAAGAGTTAATACCACGAAAAACCCTAAATATACACTTGTGATGATTTTCCCAAACTATTTTTTTTTACCATAAAAATCCCAAACCGGTACATCCGTGATGATAGTTACCCCGAACTATTTTTTTTGATCACTAAAACCCCAAACTGATCACCAAAATTTACCCGAACTAATTTTTTAATATTATTTTTATTTTTTTCGAATTTTTCAGCTTTTTATTTTTTTTTTTCCTTTATCTTCAACCTTTGTTTTTCGCCCCGTGACCGGGTCGGAGGCTGGGGCCGGGTGAGGTCGACCCATGCCAGACCGGCGAAAAACCTCGAATTGGCAAAAAAAAGCCCCACCCCCGGAAAGGAAAAACTAAAAAAAGGTTTGATCTCACAAATAAAAACAATATTAAAATATTAGTTCAAGGTAAAATTATCACGGGGGTGGGCAAGGCCGACCTCGCCGGTTTGGGGTTTTGGTGGTCAAAAAATAGTTCGGAGGTTAAAATTGAAGGAAAAAAAAAAAGAAAAGGAAAGGAAAAAAAAAAAATTTTTATTAGTCAAAAAAAAATTATAGTTTGGGGTTTTTGGTGGTCAAAAATAGTTCAAAAATTGTCACAGATGCACCGAGTTTATGATCAAAAAAAATTTTGGGGTAAATGATATTAATACCAAAAAAAAAAAAAAAGTAGCAGAGTCAACAATTCCTTTTATCTCATAATTTTTGTATCCTTCATTGCCGAAATTACTTAAATCATGGGCTCTTGGTGCCTGTTATTTCATTTTGACAAAGTTTTACTTTCCACCTAATGGTTATAATTGTGTCGTGCAGTTTTATCCTAAATTTAGTGCTAGCATTTTGCATCTGCTTTGACCTTGCAGCCTCCAGCAGATGAGATAAAGAAAATAGTGGCTGAAGGGATCTTAACTTGCTTGCAAGATGCAATTGATGCCCTTGAGCAAAATCAGGTGTTGTATCCTCACATAAACTGACGTGTTTCCAAATGGTATTTTATATCCTCAAGTAAAGTGGTTTATATATATCAGCGTGCTGTGTGAAATTTGAGCACAAACTTGCATCCTAAATATGTTTTAGTTGGTGTCTCGCTGTTCGTTTTGATGAAGAGGAAAAACAATGATTTTCACTCTGAAGTGAGTGAACCAGCTTGAACTTCTGAGTTGTTCATTGCATTCGGCATGAGCCTGATATATGAAGTACATTTGTGCCTGGGATATTCGAGCTGTCACTTTTTGACAATGCATACATAACTCAATGCAGGATGTCCAAAGAATTAGTGAACAGTGGAACATTGTACCTCGTGTGGTGGAGGAGCTAATTAAGCTTGAGGGATCTGGAGATACTGCTACTTTGATCTCAAATGCAGATCTCTGCAGAAAGGTCATGGATTGTAAGCAAATTTATGAAGCAGAATACAGTCATTTGGAATATGATGCTTCAATGAAGCAAAAAAAGCCTAGAACTGGTGATGGGAAATCCAAAGGGAAAAAGGAAGCTGTCTCTGCTGATGCAGCGGCTGGATACGACAGCGACGAGACCATAGAAATGACCGAAGAGGAAATAGAACTCGCATACAACACCGTGGCTGCTAAAGTTCCAGAATTTTGAGTATTAACTGGATCTGGTCTGTTTTAATGGAGTGTAGATTTTGCGACAAATATCTAGCTACATCAGTACTTTGTGGCAAGTTTTGCCTTATTCTCGGTTTGCTAGCATCTGTCTCCTTCCTACCCGAATGGTAAATTTCTGTTGAAGGTGTTCGCAGTTTTGGCAAGTGAAGTGTCGTAGAGCATAGGGACCTTAAGAAGCCTCTCTGCATGCTGAACCGGCATGATGCAACATAAGTGAATTGATATTAGGATTCAATTGGAATAATTGCCGATTTGAACTTTATTGTTAGCTTCAACCTTATTGAAGGTGGACTATAGATCGGAGTGATGTATGTATGAGCCACGCCTCGGGTTGACATGTTAGGCGACTTGCCTCGTAGAAAAATCCCATGAAGATGTCTTGGGAATTCGCCCGGTGGCACCAGCACAGGCATGGGCGTGGCGGGGGTTGCATGGCATAGAGCCATAGACATACATATCTTTCCTTAGTTTGGAACAAACATTATCATTCAACCATTCGTGGGTTACACTACTCCTTTACTGGAACTTAAAACTATAAAGTGTAGCTTATGTTAAAAAGAGTGATGGTGTTACATTCTGTCTATGGAAGGAAATGATGGGGCGAAATAAGGAATAAATATGATGCAAGTTTTTATCATTTATTTGAGTTTTTATTTTTGGCAATTCTTCATTTATTTATTTATTATTTTCTGAGGAATCCCATTATCGAGTATTGCCTAAAGTCGTGTGTAGTATAACGTCCAATTAAATTTGGATTTTAATTTCACGCCTCGAAGCCTTTTTGGTGCAAAAATGTGGTTAAAGTCTATTTTTCATCGCATATCAAGGAAACTTCTTACTTCCCAGTAAAAAAATATGAAAAAAAAACACTTACGATCAACCATCCAATTATGTACAATCCCAGCATCAAATAGGTGAATTTATAATTAGATTGTTGTCCAACATTTGTGCAGAAACCTCCGATGGAGAACATATTTAGTGGTATCAAAGCGCCATGACATTCGCGCATATTTGCCTAATTGGATTCGTTCACGGTTTCACACGCGGTTGATTTACACCCTAAAGATCTGCAAACTAGAAATGCACCGCAACTTTTGGACCAAAAATTGAAAATGCTTGCCCTTCCAATTTCCCTCTTCAATCCATCTTTTTGCTTTTCTTTTTTGAGAGATGGTTTTATCCTTGCCCCTCGACCGCGGGTTACTGCTTTATTTGACGCCGCGTTTTGATACCGCCCACTATTTGCTCATTTATTGAATGACGTGATTTGAAACAACTCGCTTAATACGTGAAGTGAAACTCTCTCGACAGCATATTTTATCGAGCAAGTAAAACACTAGCCAAACACATCTGCCGATAGAGCATCATTATTAAAAAAAATCGGTCCAATATATATATAAAACGAAAATATGCTAATCATCACAAGGGAGAGATTATGTTTCGCATCAAATGATATACATTTTAATCGCGAAATACAAAGAAAGTGGGAAAAAGAAGGGTTAATATCATGAAAAATATAAGTAAAAAATTTATCAAAAACTAATTTTTAGATTATAAAAAATCCTAAACTAGTTCACTTGTAATAAATTTACCCAAAATTAATTTTTTCATCACAAAAAATTCTAAATCGATACACTCGTGATAAATTTACCTTATATTATTTTCCGTTAAATTGGATTAATACCGTGAAAAATCACAAGCTGATATACCTACAACAAACGGAAATGAAATCTCAAATTGACATTTCCGTCAATTGTCACGTGTCATCAAATTCAACAATTTGACGGTAAAAATTTAATAAAAATTAACGGAGGGTAAATTCGTCACAATTGTATCAATTTGGTGTTTTTCGCGGTATAAACCCGAAAAAGAAAGAAGGAAGAAATAAATCTCGACCGTCGATAATAATTTTGGCGTTTGCTTGCTGAAGAAAGGAAAACTATTTTTAATCGGGATTTACGTAAGAGCCGGGTTAAAATAAATTCGCTCCCCCGCACGCGCGCACGCGTGAAGAGAGAACTCCGAAAACCCTCTCCACCCCCACGGATTCAACCCCCCGAGCTCGCTCGCTCTTTCGGTGTCGCTGCACTCCACACACACACAAACTTCGCTTCTTCTTCCGCAATAGGGTTGCAGCAGATAGACGCCACCACTCTCTCTCTCTCTCTCTCTCCTTTCTCTGCTTCTCTCTCTTCCGCTTCTTCATCTCTCTCGCTCTTCTCCTTCTCCTCTCTCTCTCGTCTCCGTCTGTGCTGCTCTCTCGCTCTGTGACCAACAATGGGCGCGTCGCTGCCTCAGAAGGAGGCCAACCTCTTCAAGCTCATCGTCGTAAGCGCCTTCGATTCTCTCTCTCTCTCTCTCTCTCTCTCTCTCCTGGATTTCGCTTATGCATCGGTCGGGGGATGAATCACACCTGTTCGGCGCGCGACGATTGAAGTGCAGTGAATCGGGCGTCTCTCTCTGCGCTTGGCTCTCGCCTAGTTACTTAAACCCTAGGTTCGCTTAGCTAGCTGGTCGCGCTTTCCCCTCGGCGCTCCCGAGTAGGGGACCGGACGGACGGACGGACGGACGCACGGACTGGCTGAGCTTGTTCGTCGGCCAATCGGGATTGTTTTGCGCGATTGGTCGAAAGCGAGTCGTTGCAGGACTTTGTGTATTAGTATCTCCTCTGATTTGCTGTTGAATAATGGGAATGTTGTGTTAAGGTCACGAGTTGCTGTCAGTCGCTTGCGCAAGGATCTTGGACGAGAGCAGGGGCAGTGGTGTGATGAGCCAGGATCCTTTGGTAGTCATCCATTTCATCTTATGGATGTTTTTGACTCGATTGGGAGATTGTTGGCTGTCGGGTTTTCCTTTTGTAAGCGCAGTCTGCTGATCTTTGTTCTATGCATTTGGAGGGTTGGTAATATTGCGAGACGAGTTCGTCGCTGGAAATTGAATTTCGACGGACGAGATTAGCAATGCTGCCGGGTGGGAGTATTCGGTGCTTTGCTTTTCGTGCTCGAAGCGTTGATCTAGTATCGTCTCTCTTCATCGCTGCTCCATGGACAGTTGCATAACTTAGAAAGCTGTATTGTAGTTTCTTATTGGGTTAAACAATCTGCCACTTCCGAGTTTTCTGAAGTGCTCATTGCATCCAGCTAGTTTACGATTGGTTAAACTAGTGATCGGTTTGTAGTGATGTCAATTCTGTTATCTAGGCGACACATTGTTTATTGCAGATGCATCTTGCCTGCACTATGATGCTGGCTCCATTCCTGATGGTGCCATTTTACTTGTGTCATCAGATGGACCCTAGAGGGGAGCGAATTTCTCATTTTACAACCGCATTCCTTCTTCTCTTTTAAATAGATGTGACCATTCAAAATGTTTTGTGTGTTGCAGAAATCATACGAAACTAAACAGTATAAGAAGGGATTGAAGGCAGCAGATTCCATTTTGAAGAAGTTTCCAGAGCATGGAGGTAAATTTACACAAGACGGTGTTTGGATATGCAGTACTCTCTGTCTTGCTGTCATATAAGAATCTTGCAAATGGAGCAGAGACGTTGCTTTTTGCATATTGAGATGGTTGTGTTTGTGTAATTTAGGAACCTCTTGGTTTATGTTTGGTAAACACTTACGAATTGTGTATTTATTTTGACACTGAATTGGGGCAGAATGCGAGTGATTAGGCTAAAAGTTGGCAAAGCGGACTTTTGTTCTATTGATAGCTTTATAAGTTTAATGAATTTTGTAGTACTGATTATGTAAGTTCTATAGGCTGTTCGATTAAATACTTGAGGAGTCTTCATGGTAAAATCTCATTAAAATCTGGTCATGAACCTGCCTAATGTGAAAATGAGCGGAAACTAATCGGAGGTAGCCAAATTGAGGGAGCTGCTGATATCTATTTTATTGCTTTTGAAATTGTGATTAAAATCATAAGTGTTTTGAGTTTGGTGGATCATCCTGGTAATGCCAACTGATTGAAGAGATGGTCAATATGCCTTCGTTCTCCTTAACCTGCAGGTTGTTACTCTTTTCAACTTGGGTAGTTTAACTTGATGAAACTTGGAAGTTTCATTTGTCTGTTGGGTTATATCAAAGCCATATGGTCTGTTAAGTTCACTTTTAAAGACTGAAAGGCAACTCTTTGAGCAGAAGATGAGGGAAGGGAGGAACGGAAAGAAAAAGTCATGATTCATAATTGAAAAGCGACGCATCAATCACCATAAATGTTCTAATTCTTCCTGTTGTAATTTTGTGCACACTCTGTTTTAGTACTTCTAGGAATTCAGTCGGAATGTTCTAGCTTGACCTTAATTTGAGTTGCTATCTGCCTTGATGATTTGAGTACTTGTCCTTGTCAACAGAAACCTTATCAATGAAGGGCTTAACCTTAAACTGCATGGATCGTAAAAGCGAAGCATATGAACTTGTACGGCAAGGTCTAAAGGTTCGGATTTTTTCCTCAGACAAGTGTGTTGTGTTGATTTTTTGGAGGGTGATGATTTTTATTACGAAGTCTCCTGTTGATGCAGAATGACCTGAAAAGCCATGTCTGTTGGCATGTGTATGGTCTCCTATACCGTTCAGACAGAGAATACAGGGAAGCAATTAAATGCTATCGAAATGCATTGAGAATAGATCCAGACAATATTGAAATATTGCGTGACCTCTCACTCTTACAGGTATGTTTATGTGTTGATACTATATGGAACGGACTGTAAGTGAAGTCTTTGGCTTGGTACTTCCGACACTGCACTAGCATTTATTGTTAAAACTTGAGGCCATTGCTTGAGACTTCAAATCTCCTTTGACAGAATTTGACTTACAGAGTTATAGGGCTCATGGTGTTCTGCTTCAATGCCTGCCATCTGATTGCACTTCATTTTTTTGCAACTAATTGGTTTTTGATTGATCCATATAGATGCTTTGATTTCAGTGTACCTGATTATCCTATCCACTTGATATCTATATCTAAACGTTCTAATTCTGTCTTTAGATGATTTAAACCTCACTTAGATACGATTCACGCTATTTTGCTTGCAATTTTAGGAATTGCTGCCCCAAGCATATTTTCAAATATGGACTAATACAATGATGGTATCTTAGTTCTATAAGGACAGTGGACCTTGAAATTTCAGGGAGGATTTACTCTTGTCTAAATTTATCTTTAGAAGGCAGATGTATTTGGTTGTGAAATCTTCACGAGTGAATACTGTTGATGCATAAAGGGCAGGCATTGTTATTGTAGCTGTTAGTGCTGCAGGTTTGTTTCTACTGTGTTTTGATGTGATGTTGTGACTAAAATTGGTGTTTATCTTCAATCTATTGTGGTGATTAACGAGATAACTGCCGTACTTTAGATCTCTTAGTTTGCTCATCAATCCTCATTTGCGTTGGTATTTCAAGATATTAGGCTGCTGCTTTTATCACCTTCTACTGTATGACCTTATCTTCTCTTTTCTTTCTTCTCAGCTTATTGGAGATCACCATTTTATTTTACAGGCACAAATGCGTGATTTGACAGGCTTTGTTGAAACCAGGCAGCAGCTACTGACTCTGAAACCCAATCATCGAATGAATTGGATAGGCTTTGCAGTTTCTCAACACTTAAACTCAAAGTATGCTTCGTCCTAAGATCTTCACAATAAAAAGCGCTTAAATATAGTGACATTTTTTATGAGATGTAAATTGGTTTCTCGTCAGTCAGGCCTAAAGTTCCTTTACCATCTGCATACTTCATATGTTATTCATACCAATTTGGACTGGCTGAAAAAAGTGAGCTTGTTTTGTGCCCAATGTAATTCTTATGACTTTTAAGATTATAAACCAGGAAAAGATTTGTTGTGAACGGTAAACTAATGAACTGCTTGTCTTGGATTCTTTTGTTTTATCAAGAAGCTTAATGCTTAATACAGCTATTGATGGTCACAGATTACCGTAAACTAGTGGGTTGATGATTGTTGAGCTCCTCATCCTTTTTATTAATTTTTGTTAATTCTTTGTTTAATTCTTCTGCTAGGTTATTCTTATGATTCTGCTCTTTTCTCTTTTCTTTGTTTCGCTCCTTTGTGGGTTTTTGATGGGCTTATTCTTCCACCTTATGAATATTATTAGCATCTCAGGACGTGTTATCTCGCTGAGTTGGTGTGAGTGATTGTGGGTGGTAGAGCGTCTTAATTTGCTCAACCCTACAAATTAAGCAGTCATATAGTGTGTTTACTGAGTGTATCAGGTTGAGCCTCTCTTCTCTTGTAGATATGAAAAAAGTTCCAGTTGAGCTATTTATGACTTTATTCTTAGCTGTATCCCACATTTTGTGTAAGTGTCATTGCATTAATTGGAGAGATGCAACTCTGTTTGTATGTGTGCAGTAGACATACCAAAATTACTATACTGCGGTTGCAATCGAAATTCTTTTGCTGTTTCTGGCTGTCAGGTGTCATTCCAATAGTGTTTCTGTGAGCACTGATATTATGGAATATTTTTCTCTGTTCTCTATGCTTACTTTGCATTAAACATTTTTTGTGGTTTTGCTAGCTCCTCGAAGGCAATTGATATTTTGGAAGCATATGAAGGGACACTGGAAGATGATTATCCTCCTGAAAATGAGCGGTGTGAACATGGGGAAATGCTATTATACAAGGTATTGCGTGTGTGTTGTACCTGCTTGAATTCATTTTAATTGCCTTTCTTATGATTTTGATATGTCCTGATTCTGGACTCTAGAAGAGGAAGTAATTCATTACTATATACAAGTCAATGCTCATCGGTATTTATGTTGCTTGAGCCATCTGTAGACCTTAGTCATACACAATGTTACCCGGAACATAGTTCGTTATGGTATGTGGTGCGAATTTTGATCCATGGATTCACTAGTTCCTTGGTTCGCAGAACACAGTGGTAGGGTTAGATAATTAGCTACTTGGAAATGCGGTACATAAAGGGCGGATCACTCTAATGTTATGCACAAATACCTTATATAGTATACTAATACTGTTGCTTTTCTAAAATTACATACTCTAAGTATGAATAGGTTGGAGTAATGTTCATGCAGAATCTACTTTTATTTGGACCTTTTCTTTCTAATTAGATTAGCCCATGTCTTACCATTGGATTTTAGACAATGGCTTGGGCTAGATAAGTTATGTCCTTTGGGCCTTTCTGAAGTAAAATTATTGAGCAGCCCATGAGTCCTTCTTCATTGTTGATGATTTGTTCAATAAAGATAAAAAAAGGATGATAAAGTCAAATCTAAAAGTTTTGCACATCGCTTGAGGTCTGGAAAAGCAGAGCTATCTCTCTCTGTTGACTCTTCTTCTTCTTCAGCTCAAGGTCAGTCGGCATGTTCCATCTCTCCGATATAATATTTCTTCCAGATTTCAAAGGTTTTTAACTTATGATGGAATTGCCTAATATCGCGGTGTACCAGATCGCTGTTTGGAGGGGGGAGTAGTGGTCCTGGTAACACTGGTCATACATTTCTCCTTTTAAGGATTCGATTAACTATGCAAGTATGAAGACAATTGAGAAGCAGTCTGGCACAAGCTCATCTGCACATGTTGTGTCTTTACCTCTGCTAACCAAGTCTTTTGTAGATGTTAACTACACAAAACAAAGTTACAGTCTTGTAATTTGGAGAGAAGCTGCATATTGTGCTTAAGTATGCAAATTAATAACTTTTGTCAAGAGTTGATTCACTGGCATCTAATTACGTGTTTCAGTCCTAAGATGTACAAGGAATGTGATTTGATTTGGTTATTTCGCCGTAGTCTGTTAATTTGTGCTTGTATTTTGTCTGCTATGTCGTGCAGATTTCTTTGATGGAAGAATGTGGATTTCTAGAGAGAGCACTTGAGGAACTGTACAAGAAAGAGTCAAAAATTGTAAGCATCAATTTCTCAATTCATCGGCTTGCTACACTATTAATCTGAGCCCGGTGACCTTGGTTGCTTATTAATTCTTTGATTGGGTATCTAGCTTGACAAACTTGCATGTAGAGAGCAAGAAGTTTCTCTCTTGGTGAAGCTTGGTCGCCTTGAAGAAGGTGGTAAATTGTACAGGCTGTTGCTTTCAATGAATCCAGATAATTACAGGTGATTTTTCTGTTCTCTCTGTGGATTTGTCAAAGTGGAAGAATTTTTCTGTCTGATAAAAATAGACGATGATGTCAAGTTTTGTTTTTAATAAGCTGAAATATAGCTTGTCTCCTACATTTTCACATTTGATGTACTTGTATCTCGTCATCTGTTGTCGACTGAATGTTTGTGAAACTAAAGATCAGTAATCTGCAATGACTTGAGACTTTAAACTTCTACGTGCTCTAGTGGGAAAAGAAATTCCATGTGCATTCACTTGCATTTATACAGGTCAATACTTCACTTCAAGCGCTAACTTTACTCGCTCTTTTGGCTGTCAGCTATTATGAGGGTCTACAGAAATGTGCTGGGTTATATCGAGCAGATGGTCAGTACTCTTCTGATGAAATCATTCAGTTGATCTCCCCTGTATGGATCCCTTGGAGAGCAATTTGCTTGGTCTTCTGCTGTTAAGGTGAAAGCATCATGTTGCTTTATGTTTCCTAAACAATATACTCAGTTCAAGATCCACAACCTCCACTGAGCTTCATCATATTTGGCAATGGAGTGAGTCTTTTGGCATTATTGCTGCAAATTGTCAGGCGATGAAATTATTGCCTTACATCGTGGCAATCTGCTTCTGAAATCTTTGGCAAAAGTTTGCTTTTTACTGAACAATACCTGTTAGAGAGGTAAAAGTTCAGTAGGAGATTCTTTGTTAGGCTACTTAGCTTGAGAGCTAAATTGATGCCTGAAGTTTACTTTAGCTGAAGCAGAAAATGCTAGTGTCTGTCAACGGTTGATGGTGAACTAAAATTTTCAAATAAGTTTGTTGTATTAATCATTGATATTTAAGCATGACGTGGGAATATTACATCACACAACCAAAATGAAAAGATGAATATTTTGTTTTTGTCGAGTTGTGGTATATTTTCCAGTTAAATGATATGTATGTACCCCTGAATAACATTGTTTGTTCTTGGATAAAAATCAGTTAGTATTAACCAACGCATGTGTCTTCTTTGGGTTTAAGTGTTGGCTTTTCTCAGTTTTCAAGCAGGTGGTCTTCCACTTTTTAATCTGTCTTCTTGTGGGATTGGTGTCAGTGACAGATTTCTTAGGTTTTTTTTTTTTGGTCCAAGACAGATTTCTTAGTTTGACTATAGCATATTGCTGGTTTTATTTTACCAGCCTGTAGATTTCGAAGGGAATTGTGTAGAATCTCGCATGAGCTTCTGACAGTTGGCTTTACACTTTTTTGACAGATTTCGATCAGTCCCTCCCTCTTTTCTTCCATGAACGAAATTAGTAGTTTCTTTTATTCTCCCCTTCATTCATTCTCTGGGGTTATTTTTTTGGTTCTTATTTATGTGACTTTCACCATTTTTAATTTATTGTAGCAATTTTTTGAATGCTGTTTTTCGTTGGTATCCATTATAAGTAGAGTTACATTTTTGTTGATCACATTGTAAATCTGTTTTCCATTTTCTTCAGAGGATACCTCTTGATTTTCTACAAGGTGACAAGTTGCGGGAAGCTGCGATTAACTACATAAGGCCTCTCTTAACTAAGGTCATATAATTTTTTTTACATGGAATACTGACGGTTAAATTAGTTGCGACAGTTTTTGAATTTTTTGTTCGGTTTGCAGGGTGTTCCTTCATTATTTTCTGATCTCTCCCCATTGTATGATCACCCTGGAAAGGTTAGTTTATGACCAGGATCAAATGTTAAAACAATTTGGCAACCTTTTAGTGAAGTATTTCTTTGAGGTCTATCTGTGAGAACTTTTATTGTCATTGGATATTATTTTCTTGGTTGGTGCTCTCTTGCAGGCAGACATTTTGGAGCAATTATTTCTTGAGTTGGAGCATTCAATTACGGCCACCAAGGGATATCCAGGAAGGTCATTACACCTGACCGGCTCATTGTGTCAATTAGAAAGTATAATTATATATTCATTGAAAGTTTTTGTGTTGCAGATGCTGAATACATGAAAATACTAGAAAACATGCTTTTGGTGGTATATCCACAATTTAACACCTTTGTAAAGTGGAACTATTTTAATCTTTTACCTGGATCTTTCTTATTCCTAAGGGGCAATTTCTAAATTAGTAACTTGATGAAGCATTTGTATTTGTACATAAGTCATATAATTGTGGTGGGTCATTGATTGTGCTAGTTTTTTCTGATCTTCTAGCCACGCAATACGACTTTCGTGGTTTGTACTGCCATAAATCCTTTAATGTTTTGGGGGTGGGTTGGCTAGGATGTGGTCCACACATGCTTCAACATATTGCATTATAACCATAGTTAACATAGAAAACTGTGATGTTGATTATGTCATTGTATTAAGTATTCTGTTTGGTTCCTCACAATTGTTGGTACAGGGAAGAGAAAGAGCCACCTTCAACTCTTATGTGGACTTTGTTTCTACTGGCACAGGTGGGCTCTTCTCTAGTTGGCTTCCCTTGTTTCATTAGGTGGCGCTCTGCCTTGTCCTTTTTTTCTTTCCCTCCATGAGATTTCTTACGGACTGTGTATTGGCGCAGCATTATGACAGAAGGGGCCAGTTTGATGTTGCTCTGTCAAAAATTGATGAGGCTATTAAACATACTCCAACTGTAATTGATTTGTACTCGGTCAAGGTCTGTATACTTCATTGATGATGCACACTTAATGACATTCTCGACTTATCTCGTTCTTTTTACTGTTTTAAGTTATTTTGGGTTTTCAACTGGTTTGCATTTTTTTGTAATCTACAGAGTAGAATATTGAAGCATGCTGGCGATTTGACAGCTGCAGCTGCATTGGCAGATGAAGCTAGGTGCATGGATCTTGCTGACCGCTACATCAACAGTGAATGTGTCAAGCGTATGCTGCAAGCTGACCAGGTTTTGAAGTTGTTACATCATCTGTGGTGCTCTCTGGTAATCTTTCTATCTGCTATGTGTCTGATGGGTGAAGAAAAAATTCCTTTTGAAGGTGATTTTGGCGGAAAAAACTGCTGTCTTGTTCACAAAAGACGGTGATCAGCACAATAACCTTCATGATATGCAGTGCATGTGGTATGTTTCCATACAATGCAGGACAGGTTTTGCAGTTTTCTGTATATATTATTGCGGATGCTAACGGAAGTGTATTTTGGAGGTATGAACTTGCTTCTGGTGAAAGTTACTTCCGCCAAGGTGATCTTGGACGAGCATTGAAAAAATTTTTAGCTGTGGAGAAGCACTATGCAGATATCACAGAAGACCAATTTGATTTCCATTCATATTGCTTTAGAAAAATGACTCTGCGTGCATATGTGGAAATGTTGAAATTTCAAGACCGTTTGCATTCGTATCCATATTTCCATAAAGCAGCTGCTGGAGCTATCAGGTGAAACATCTATTCATGCGTCTTCTCAAATGTGGATCTTCTTGTTTCTCTCTTTTTTTTTGGTTTCTGTTGCAACTTTTTCTTGGCTTTCTGATGCTATAAGAAATTGCACCAGTTTGTCTTAGTAGATTTTTTTGCGGTCCAAATCAGTAGAAATTTGGTTGCATAAAGATTGATGATTATAAAATATTCTTTCTCTACCTAAGACCAATGCTTTATGCCTAGTTTTACCTTTCTGATAGCATATCCAAGGAGTTTTTGAACAGTTCACTTGTTGCTGATTTATGCTTGCATGTTTCAGCTACTCTGAGCATTGTGATTCACCCATAATCCATCGATCTTAGAATTGGAACATGGCTTTGATACCATCTGGCTCAACCTGCTTCACATGGGCCAAGCCCCCAAAAGGAGTTTTCAAATGTGGCCACTTAAAGTGGTGACATGTGGGGGTTAGGTATCTACTTATGAACCACTCAAGAAGGGACTTAAGGTGTTGAATATTTTTGGCAAAAATGATTTATATGATAGACTGAAAACATGGAAGAACCATAATTGCATAGACAGGGCATCCTGCTTTTTTACTTTGCCGTTGCTTCTTTACCTCAATCGACTGGGAAGTTTGAGCTGATCTTTAAGAATTTTTTTTGAAAGGAATAGGAGGTAATTTATAATAATGTATAGCATCTTTCTATCTTGTATTGTACCCCATTATGGTGTTAAGTGGTCTTTGTGAGACCTGCTGTCAAACTTTATGATGTTTCTAGGTACGTTTAATGAGACTCAAACTTCAATCGTTAAGTTGCATGTTTTCACATAAATTTTGTGTTTTTTTGCATTTGTATTTGGCTTTATCTCTTCGCTTTCAGCTGTTGGTTGTCATCTTGTTGTGCTATTACCAGTTGACTGCTAGGTGGCTTCCATTTGAAATGGCTTTTTATGGTCCAGATGCTATATTAAGCTGTTTGATTCTCCTTCCAAGTCAGCCACTGAAGAAGATGACGAAATGTCGGAGTTGCTTCCATCTCAGAAAAAGAAGCTGAGACAAAAGCAGAGAAAGGCAGAAGCACGGGCTAAGAAAGTACTGATAGTTTCTAGTGCTTCTGTGCTCTGTTCTGTAAAGTTTCCTGATTGTTTGCATTTTTTGTAGGAAGCAGAAGTTAAATTTGAAGAGTCAAGCAGTACTAGTGTCTCAAAGTCTGGGAAAAAGCCTGTCAAGCCTGTCGATCCTGATCCTCATGGAGAGAAGTTATTGCAGGTTGTTGTGCGACCAATTTTTTTTTTGTAAATGCTTCCTTTTTTATTAATTGTTAGTTACTGCTGTGGTCTGGACTGCATGAACCTTCTTTATGTATATGTGGTGGTAGGTTGAGGATCCACTATCAGAGGCAACAAAGTACTTGAAGCTGCTTCAAAGGAACTCACCCAATTCGTTGGAAACGCACATCCTTTCGTTTGAAGTAAATATGAGAAAGCGGAAAACTTTGCTTGCTTTTCAGGTAATTTTGTCTGGGGTTACTTTGCTTTTTCTTTATTCTTTTGTTCGGTGACTTTTAGTATAATTTTAAGTCTTCTTACTCTTGAAACTTCCTAAATCATATCGTTCTGGTAAATTTTCTGTTTCTTTCTCCTAAATATGTGCTGCTTGTAATTCAATTTTCTGCTCTGTTTTAATATATGCATCTTTATGTGCTGCTCTCTTTTCATGGATCCAGGCAGTGAAGCAGCTGCTCAGGTTGGATGCTGAAAGCCCTGACACACATAGGTGCCTGGTTAGTTTCTCTCTTGTTTGCTCTTGAGATATTGCATAATTCTCATATGTCCTCTGAACTCCTAGGGTTGAGCTGTTTGATATATTTGTCGCATCTTTTGGGTGTCTGTAAGTTTTGATGCAAGTCATAGTATGTTAATCTGTCTTGCTGCTGCTTTTTCCTCGACTTTTTGGCAGTGGTCTACATTGTTTCCCCGGTTGCTAGAGACATTAGGGCTTAGTATTGTTCCTGATGGCTGCTTCTTATGCTGCAGTTAAGGTTTTTCCACGAAGTTAGTTCCATGGCTGCCCCAGCTACGGACTCCGAGAAACTTATTTGGACTGTATTAGAAGCTGAGCGACCAGAAATCAGGTTCTGTACAGCCTCTCTTTTGGACTTGCTACATCTTGCTTGTTGATTGGTTTTATATGACAGTCTTAACACACACAATCGTTCATCTTGCAGTCAGTTGCATGAGAAGTCTTTGTTAGAGGCAAATGAGTCATTCCTTGATAAACATAAAGGTATCATCAACATCAGACGATTTTTCATATGCGTGTTATAACATGTTCTGAGCTTGCTTGGTCTTTTTGTTTTGTGCAGATTCCTTGATGCACAGGGCAGCTGCTGCAGAAATGCTGTATGTTTTGGAACCCAGCAATAAGGGCATGGCTGTGACATTAATTGAGGATTCAAGCAACAACTTGGTGCAGAGGTACTGTTTGGTACAATGAAGTTTTACCACCTTCCTTCATTTCATTTGTTTTGGACTGTTTTATGCTCCCAACCCCTTGATAATCTGTTGAGTATGTCTATGTTATGTTGGATAGAAATGGACCGCTTGGATCAGTTGGGGAATGGAAACTCAAGGACTGTATTGCGGTTCACAAGCTACTTTCCTCGGTAGTAGTTGATCTGGATGCTGCGTCAAGTAAGTTTTGATCTCGTCAACCATTGCCAACTAAAGTTATGCATAAAATGTGGAATATCTGTTGGAATAGTTGAAGTTGCAGCAGTATACGATCGCAATTGGGTGGGGACGTGTGTGAGGGAGGGAGGGAGGGAGGGAGGGAGGGAGCTGTTGTCTGTGTTTCAGGGGACATAATCATGATCTCGTCAGTAAATTTGGTTACTGAATAAAATTAAGGGTACCAAGTGCTACCGTTTTTGCCATTTAAATAGCTTTGAAAATGGTAGAGGCCCAATGCATATTGGGTTGCAGTAAGGGTTACATCTGGTCAATGGGATAAGATTCTTCTATCCCTACTTGCTTATTGGCTTGCACATAGTATCTTTCTGCAGCTCATTTTACTGAATACAAAGATGGGATATTATGATTGGATAATTCTTGATTTGACTTTTGAGTTGGTGTGTCTGACACTAGCACAATACATCTATAACAGGATGGAAAGTACGTTGTGCCGAATACTTCCGGTACTCCACATATTTTGAAGGAAGTTGCAGTTCTGCAGTTCCTAATTCCTCGTACAACCAGATTTCTAGTAATCCTGAAAATGGAGTAAACCATCCTGCTGGCGACATAAGCATGGATTCTCTTGCGCCAAATGGAAAACTGGAAGCTTTTAAGGACCTCTCTATCTAACAAGTGGAGTTGAAAGCTCAATTTGGGCGATGTAATTCTACATTCATCAGTATGCTTGAGAGTTTAGATCACAGCGACAGAGCTGCGGCTTTGGAGATAGTGCGTTCAGCCTTTGGGGAAGTATCATTCATGTGGCCTCTTCCAGTTCATGGCCATTCTGTCGCTTTATTGGATTGGCATTTGCTTCTGTTCTTTTCTGCCCTCCCTCATTCCCTCCCTCCCTCCCTCCCTCCCTCTCATCTAGGAATTTCGTTTGCTGATTGTGTATAATCTTCCTCCACTTTTGTTTCCGGTTGGATCTCATAGCCTCGTGTCTGTGGGCATGAATGAGGAAGGTGGCGGGCTTCATGGGGATGCATTAAACAACTAAGGTTTCCCTTTTTCACTGTTAGTTTTACAATCTATAGGAGATCCCTGAGGAGGAGCGACAGGAGTAATTTTTGAGAACTGATGCTTCGTCAGCATTAAGAACAAGTGGCCTCTGCAAAACTCACTTCTGAAGATATGTTGTACTTCCTTATTTAAGTCAACCATTGTTTTTCCTTTGTATAAACATTGCATTCTGTGAAAAATTTTGGAATGAGAGATGTTACAAATGATAGATTTTGCATCAATAACACGCGGCCTTCCGGGTTGTTTTGTAGTTCTTGCTTTTCTGTTTAAGGTAACTAAAGTTTCCCTTCTTTTGGGGTAAGAGTATGCAAGCGAGTGATTCGGGCCTTGGCTCTATGTAATCCCCGTATGTTCACCGTTGCTAGTACGAACCTCCTAATCTATCCTCTTTGTTGGTTTTTTCATATCACTAATGAAAAAGATGAAGACAAATGGTTTCCTGATAGTACTGTTGTTGCATGGGAGCCATATATATATCTTGATGAACTTGATCTGTTTTCTGGTACGGAAATTTTCCTAGATTGTAGGAAGTAAAATGGTTTTTTTTACAACCTTCAAAGAAAGTATCTGTTGAGGCCTTAGGCAGCTTCTCTTGCTTTTAATTTTCTCATGCGAAGATAATGGCATGCCATTTTTGTTGTTTTCGCACCAACATAAGAAGTCTGATAAATTATATCCAATTTTTTCCCCATTTTTTTATCCCAATTCGAATAATAACACAAATGGTACGAAATATGTAAATTGAAGAGTAGAAAAGATTCTCCTTTTCTATGAATCCAATCCTAAACTGACGCGCCTGTGCAATGTCCTCTCATCTCTTGCATATGGTGCATTTAGATTCCAAATTCTATTGTTCATCTGTCTCCAGTTTTTATACTTATAATTGTTTTTGGTATTAGTTTTTATACTTATTTAAATTTGTTCATTTGGTAGGGGGAGGGGATGGGGGTTGGTGGTGGGGGCTGGGTTGTTTATTCATATCTTGAAACATTTTTTTTTATTTATTACTTAAATTTCTCAATTACAAGAATAAGCAGACTTTCGAGAGCCCTCGAACTTGTCAGTTGCGACACGTAAATAAAGAAACGATCTATTCCACTCTGTTTTCTACGACACAAAAGGGGAAAATAAAAACTAAGTTGTTCTCTGTGCATATCAGCAATTTTTTAGCATATTGCGATAACTTTCATTATGCACTACTGCATGCTAGTTATTTCTTGACCAGCCTTGGGTGACTGTAACAGCAATAACACTGAGGTCCTCCATCTATCACAAGTATGCCCCACTCTAGGTCTCCGAAATAGAATCACATGGCACGATGAATAGTTACAGCTTATTGTGATTTATGTGATTTGATACAACCATGTGTTGTGTTCTTGAAGAAGTTATATACATCATTACCATTATCCTGAGATAGATCAATCTGTGCACAGAGATTCCTTTGCCACTGCAGCACCCTCCCAGATCATTTCACGGGACCCGGCAAATGAGTTGAGCATTCAACTTTGCCCCGGCATTTACATGTCCTGAGAAGAAGGGATTGATCTCCCAAGCAAGAAATCCACTTCTCAATAGTGCAGCAACGGTGAATCATCTGATGCGTCGCAAGAGAACCTCTTTGCAAAGTTAATTTCTTGCTACCCGTGCCAAGTCAAATACACCTCTATGCGAGGAGGCCTTGTTTCATCGTAAGTCTGATGAGAACACATGGCAGTTGGCACATTCACAGGCAGCTCCCTTATGCAAATTCTTGAGCTACTTAAAACTCGGGGTCCTTGGTTCTAGCTGTCTCTGTCAGATTGCAAAAGCCCACCGCTCTCGCTAATCTCACTTTTACAGAGGGGGCATGAAGCATTGATCTTTAGCCATTTATCAATGCACTCGACGCGGAAGACATGGTGACAAGGTAGCTCTTTTAGTTCATCGTTATCTGCATATCTTGACAAGCAAATACAGCAAACCTGCACGAATACAATGGCAACATCACTTTTGTCTGCTTGAAGATAATTATCATGCCTAGCTGCTGATAGTAAGCATTTGCCATTTGCCGCTATCGTGATAATTTCACCATGTTAAGGAACAGATAAGCAAATGTGAGGCGAGGCATTTCTTTTAAGGACATGAAATCAAATGCTAGTCCTAGATTATAGGTCAAAATTCAGCAGGAGGGTACTGTAACTCCAGAATTGGAATGGGTGGAGAAGAGCAGGTATTAAGCTTACTGCATCTTCCCTCGACAAGAAACGCTCCTTTTCTGTCCCTGCAGCCAAGACCCCACCTTCACTTCCTCCTGGGTTAAAATCCCCACCATCAGCATTTGTTTCTCGCTTCACCTTGAATTTGTAGATTGGAAGAGCACTGATGCATTCTGAAGTGGCTCCTCTTGTCTGCGAAAAGTCTTCTCGGATGCCCAGAACAGACATTATGCAAGGCAGGCAGCAACAAATTGTTGCACAAAGTATAAAAGGCATGGCATACCCAATACAGCTAAAAGTTAGAAATACTATACATAACCTGCAAAAGGGCCATAACACATATACGTGATCAAGCACAGCAATTACATGTATAGACAGAACAGAACGGTGTTGCTATGAATCGGTACCTATACAGTTTTGGAGCATCAGAAGGTGAAGAGTGACCTCCAAAAATCCACACGTTGCCAACAACAAACCATACAGCGAAAAAACAGTCTAAGGCCATCTTGAAATGGTCCACCAGTCCACTAAGTCTGCAAAAAAGAAATTAGCTCTTGATTCCATCTAGCATAGATAGTACAGAAGAGGATGTTCCAAACGATGCCAATAATATCCCACAACGTGCAAAATGAAATCCAATTTGAATAGATGAGAAGCAATAATCAACCCATGAGCATTATAAGAAATAAAACCCCAATTGAACTTTACCGTGGACTCAGAGTGTCTGCAATTTGGCCATTCCATGAAGCCGATTCTTCAGAATGTTGATTGCCCTCATTTGTGGACTGAGTGACAGAGATGGCTGTATAAGATCTAGGCTCCGATTGACTGCTCTGAGAAGTCCCTTGATGGTATCGATTGGACTCCTGATCACTACCACGATTGCGAGAACGATAACGCCAGTAAAGAACAGGCAGCGTTGCCATGCAACCAGATGCATAACCCACAACCCATGCAAATAGTGGAGCCTCCGGATTTTCATGTCTCGACAATGACAACACCACTACGGATGCTATAATTTGACCCATGGTGACAACTACCTCGACTGAAATCCATAGTCCAGAACTCAATGGACTTCTGGGATGCTGGTGGTAATCATCACCTCTTCTTGTGCTTGAGGAATTCGTGGAGTTCAATCTGTTTGATGAATTGACAGTAGTTTGATCCGCAGGGGCTGGAATGCTAGGCAAAAGTTCATCCCCATCCTCTGTCAAGTCTACCCTGCGTTGCTGATCATCACGAGATGAAGTCAATGAGGTGTCACCATTTCTCTCTACATCAATTATGTGCTGATGACCACTATTACTCTCCACTTGTTCCATTAGCAAAGGATACCGATCTATCTGGCTATCTCCGTGTCGTTCGGGAGCTCCAACATCCATCTAAGTTAGACCCAAAGACAAACCTATATGGCAGGATCGTCCAACATTGTAAGTTAAAAAACTCACGAGCTTCCTGTCTTATTGAACTTGCTTCAATGAATAATAACTCCAAAAATACATACAAATATTTCAACATCTTTCAGCAGAACTCCCGACACTCGGCATCAGTAAATCTTGACGAATTAACCGATCATCGAGCTACTATTCTTGGAACCCTCCAGTGTAGGAGCAATACAATTCATTACCACGAGCTCAAATTACTCAGAAAACAGCAATTAAAGAAGAACAGCAATCACAGAGTTAAAAGAAACACACTAAAACCTAATGCTAGCGCCATGCGAAACCTAAGATCCGGTCGGAGACCCGCCAGAGGTCCAAGATGCGTCCTAAACCTACTCAAGACGAAAATTTACAACACTAGGGAACCGGACTAAAAAAATCAAGAACCGGTAGCTCACGAAACCCCCTGATCCCTACAAAATTCACGCTAACCCACGAAACTGCACGGCAAATCAACATCAGGGTCAGCCCCAGAACGCAACGAGTCACCAGCCAAAAGCTCAAACCGATCGCAGAAGCGGAATTCCCAAATCAAGATTCGATGCGCATCGTCAGTCGGTCATATCGTTTCCAAGAAAAAGCTACCCGTCAAGGATCACGAACGGCCCAGCGATCCCCAAGATTCGCATTCGACCCAAGACGGAAGAAGGAGAGAGCAAAACAAGCAGTTCAGAGCGAAGTGAACTGAGAAGATCGAGCGACGGGGCATCCACTCACCTCCAAATTCTCACATATCTCACAGCAAATATGACGTCAGCTCCCCTGTTCAGAGCGACTGATAGCGAGAGACATGATCAAGGCGCGAGGTGTAGCCGTGACCGAGGGACATCTGGTCCGCTGGATTAGAAGGATAGACGGCCGCGGACGTCCGACGAGCCCCCGCCTGATCCCCGTGGATTAAGGCGTAAGCCTTTTTGGTTGAAGTAGATGTCGCGACTTAGCGTGTGGAATAAATTAAATATATATAAAAATTTCAAAGATCATATTAAATAAATTAAAAATTTAGGAATCATAAAGTTCAGGAATCATAATGAATAAATTAAAAATTCAAGAACCAGACTGCATGTTGGGCCAAGTTTTAGGGACTTTTTGAGTTATTTTGTCAATTACTTAATTCATATAAAAAATAATAATGAAAAGAAAGAAATTGAAGTGGTGGAAATTTCTGGTAGTTATATGACTATATATGATTGCGATAATAATTCTTCTTTGATATTATGGTGGTCCCCTTTTATCACAAATGTTATATATCTAAAACACAAAATCGAGATTATTTTAAAGATACAAGAGGGGAGTGATTAAACCAAAAGGGGTCACGCTTCCTTTTTGTTTAGTAATGACTAGTTCTTTCTTATGCGCTATGCACGAGGTCGATTTGAGATGATTTAGTAGAGAACATGGATATGAATTTCAAAGGTGAGGGTATGCGCTCATAAAATAAGAATGTGTTTAGGCAACCGTCCGGAGAGATCGGATTTTAATTCGAGGTACGGGTATTTGTAATTTTATCGAATGGACATATAAAAATGTAATAATGGCCACTGATAAGTCAACCACCATGAGGAAGACAGAGATCATTCTCTGCTTTCATAGCCTTTGGATAATTCAAATTGAATGAGGGGCTTGAAGATTTGGAATGTGGCTGTCAAGAGTTAGATATGCTTTTATGAGTGGTGGGTTTTGCAGCCACAACACTACCTGATTAAATTGTTCTTCATCTAGTCAAATTCAAATCACGGCACGTGAGGTCACATGTTATGTAGTCTTTTCATCATCACGTCCTTTTTACTCAGGAAACAGGATCCGTTTGATCCCATAATCGGCTCTACCGATCGATGATCCTGGTCGTTGATTACTCGGACTGCTCCTTTTGATTTTGGTTCTTCACCAGAACTATAGCTTATGAATGAAAACAGGATTGACTGATTGGTCAGACGCTTGGTGCGAATGTAATGGATACCCTATTCGGATCGCGGCGTTTCCTATTCAGAGTGACCTCACAGGCCACGTCAGCCTCCCTGCGAATGAGGTCTCACTCGATGCAACTACGCTAGGCAGCTCTGTGTGCATCTGTTGGGGTTCGACAGAATGGAGGAGTGCTTCATGCGGTGTGTTCTAGTCATTTCAATAGAGTTCAAACATCATAACAAATGAATCGCTCAAAGGTCATTATGTCTCTCACCATCCGTCTAACTTGGTGATTTGCTGTCTGGTGAAGTACTTCAGCATTTCTAGATGCCCTCTGGCTTCTCCATCAGATGTAAATTGCTGGTGTCATTGATCATTTAATGTTTGAATGCACCTAGCTATTTCAAAGCGGCCTCGTGCCTTTTACTCACATTCATGTGCATTCTTGTGGGGTTGACAATGAAGCACAGGAGTGCAATACATTTTGGTGATTCATCATCAAGGCTTAGGATTAGAGAAATGCTGCTGATTTGCCTTAATATCAAACCACTTCCAGAATCCCACTCCACATCTTTGGAAAGTTTTTTGCTTGAATATGTGTTGAAAGAGAATACACCAAAGATAATAACTACCAGATCTCAAAAAAATTTTAAAAAAAAAAAGATGAATGGCTTCAATTTGTTACCATTGTGCAGTTTGTTTTATTAGACGGCTCGTTCAACTTTGTCTTCGGAGCTAACCTTGCTGAAACCTGATAATAGCTTCAGCTTGAAATTTTTTTGTCATCATCAGTGTAGCTGTCCTGGAAAGTTAGGTTAGATTACAGGCAAGGACTATTTGGGGCATCCTACTCAACAATGCCAAAGGACTGCCACAAATTGGGGCACAAAATGAAAAATAAAGAAGATCTGAGTTATCAGTTTGCTCGCCATGGAGGGAATTCGCTGCTTTTCAGTAAATTAGTGCATTAAACAAGTGCTTTTTCTTTAGCAACTCTATCCACACGATCGAGGTTCCAGGACATCTAAGGTGAAAAAGTGTCCTGATTGGCCAAATTGTAGTTTTCATTTTTTATTCTGATCTTATATGCTCTGCCCATGATTCAATCTAATAGTGAGATCACCATCAGAAAAATGGGTTGCAAAGATTATAGTTAATGAATGTTCCCAAGCTTGTATGATATGATGGAACTTGTCTCCCTTAGGATATGCCACTCGCTGTCCATTGGGTTCCTGTCGGAAGAGTAAACCAGAAAGGTCTATGAAAACATTGCTTTTCGTATGAGGTAAAAACAGCAACCATCCATCAATACCTAGGACTGACTGCAAAATGAACTTACAGGTTTGGTTTAAGTTTTGTGGTCCTGGTTTAGGTGGAAAATTTTTATAATCCAAATTTATTGGATAAGATTGAAGATATACCTGAACGAACCAAGTCGAACTATGAAACACGCATAGTTTAAGGAAAAGAGAACCAAAATAGACTAAAAGGATGTCTAAATGGCTCTCGGGACTACTTATAAGAAAGAAGATGGCTCTTGGGAATGGCTATCTGTAGTCTACCTGTTCTGGGGACACAGCCCTGCTTCCAGGACAGCACAACAAGAAGGATGCCCGAGGCTTATATATATATGCCACAATCTTTGTCCTTAAATTAAGCTTGCGAAATAATTAAAGATACTTCGCTTCTTTGTTTGAGTTGTTTCCCGGATAGAGGTGTCTTTCTATATACTATTGTGTTCAACCTTGAAAAGAAGATAAAGACTGGAGATGGAAGTCTATGCAATGCACAGCGATCCGATTATAGACATCAACAATACAAAACTACGATGACTAGTTACCGGGAGAGCACATTACATTCAAACAGGGCTGGCTATAAGTGCTTCTGGCTTTCACTATTCGATAGCTTATAGTAGCATTCCAATTCTTATCATGCCCTCTTTTCTTACGAGGGGCTTAGTGCAAGTGACCTCTATTTTTTGCACTCAATGCTCCAGCCAAAGTCGAAGATCTGGATGTCAATTACCAAGTGAACAATGTCAAGTACATCAGCTGGGTTGTCGGGTGTCTTTCTCTCTTCAACTTCATATTCAACAGTTTTATTTCATTTACTCTACGGAACAAACTTCTGGGTTGTCGGGAGTGCTCCTCAGTCGACATTGGAAAACAATGAGCTTCATGGTGTGAATGTAGAGTTCCGAAGAGACTGTGGGAGGTACGGTTCGTTGCGGTCTCCATTGAAAGAAGTGAGAGATGGTCCTGGACGTGGTGACGCGGATGAAGGAATCAAATTCGATCACTTGGTGCTTCTTGAGAATGGATCAGAAATAGCAAGGGCTTTAACAGATCAGGCAGAATTTTGTACCCACCACACCATATATGAATATTTGATTTAACAAGATGCATATGCTGCTGCTAAGGAAAGTAACAGCACCACCAAACGCATGGTACCCAGACATATTTTGTTGGGTACCCAAACTCCACCTTGTGCGTAAGAATGTCGGCTTATTTTATTTTTCCATCCACTTTGGATGTTTTGAAACAACAGGGCATACAATTATAAGGTTTTACTACAGTTACATTACCTTGTAATGATCCGGCTCGTTCCAATAATACTGTCTGCTGAAGCTTAACTCAGGAAAGAAAAGAAGGAGATGACTGAATTTGTATCCTACAGCTATCAAATATGGACGTGGCAAACATTTGCCGCGCGCTTTCCATATGGTAATCGTGCGTGCGGGGTCAAGTGCCACATGATAAGCACGTGCACGAGTCTTTTCTCAACCCCGACTCAGAATCGTTCAAGGTTATGTTTTTCTCCGGTGCAAATCTGAGTAGTCTCCAACCGGGTCTCTAGTTCGTGAGTGTGCAACTTTTGAACACGATCCACATGCAGACTCAATTGAATATAAATATAGATGGTGCTCACGCTTATAATCCACCGAGCGGAATCCAGATTAGAAGAAATTCCCTCAATTCCGAGGATGAACGAAAATACGATCTTTTATTGTATCGGCAAATTTGTTGATCTGTAAATTTCCTTATTAACAACCTTGCCACTGAACGAGTACTGTTTCGCCTACTTGCACACACTTTTTCTCCATCAACATTTTGATGAGATAGATGACTTCATCAAGATTCAACTTATTTACACTTAGATAGAAGAGAAGTAATAATCCGTAGGTTAAGTCGCATTTAATAGTCGTACTAATTTCGCCAACCCTATCAATATGACCCATGCGCTAATCCCATCTAAGGTCAAAAAGTTCCCTGATTCTTACCGAAATAAATGTCCCCAACTTTTCGATTCTAATCTTTTGTGTGGCTTTTTCAAACCATCCTTTACGTCGTTTTAGGTAAGACCATCTTGAAGAAAAAAGAGTAGCAAAAGAATGTAGCTGACGGCTGTTTCCTAGGTTGTACAATTTGACGCATATGGTCTGTCATTTGCATGACCGAAACGACTCCAAACTGAACTAACGCGAAGAGTTCTGGTTTGGATTGAAAATTTTTTATCCTTGAATCAATTGTTATGAGCGTTCAGTCAAAGAAGCTTTGCTGTTTTTCAATCTGTCGGCTTCTTCCATGTTGCGTGTGATCGACTCTTTTGAAAATCAAGTTATCTCATATTAAGTATGCTTCAAAATATCTAGGGACACTTGTCAGCATGACCCTTAACGAATAGACTTCCGGTTCTTGGAAAATGGCTTGTTTGTACCAATTCTTAGGGGAGAGAGCCTTGCTTCCAGGACAGGACCACAATAAAAGCCCTCTCAATGCCAATGCCAATGCCTATATAAGAATGCCACAACACCTTGAGTCCTGCCTTAAACTTGCCAACCAAGTAAGAGACTCCTCTTCTTTGTTTAAGTCATTTTTAGGTTTTCTAGTGAAAGATGGACTTGACTTGGTTCTTACTTCTGTGTTCGACTTTCTGAACAAAAACTACTTTCCAATGAACACATCAGTACGCAAAGTTCATGCACCACCCTATAGCAGCTATGTTCTTATTTGAGTTCATCTCCTATTTTTTCCTTTCTTTAATTTTGCTTCAGTTATTGCTATGCCACAGAATTTGTTTGGAACTGAACTCTGTTCAGGACGAAGCTTATATCTGTTATCATTATGCCAAGTATTAATTCTTTTTTCCTGGGGTGGGTGTACCTCACAAGTTCTCTTGTCAAAGCTTGAACTTTAGCAGATTGGGTGGCACGACAACTCTGCTTTATAGACTAAGTTCATGTTTGCAGATTGTTCCAATAACAAATCATGCCTTCCCCTTACTTACTTTCTACATTATTGTTGTGATTCAGATATTGTATCGCCCTCGCAGTACCACACAGAAGTGTTCAATTGATCCAGCTAACGAAGAAGAAAATCACATAAAACACCACTCGGTTCTCGTCAGTATATCCATGGCATCGACTTGGACATCGACGGTGACAATTTTACCTTCTATTTCCTCATCAACTTATGAATCAGTGAATTTGAATTGTCAGGTAAGAACGTGTAGACAAAGCAAGTTTGGAAAAGAGGCGAGTTCAGCTCCTCCCAGAAGTTGGACACTCGCAGCACGATCCCAATTTCGTCTCAGAAAGAGCGAACTACATGTCAACCTAGTCAAATCAGCGCAGAATGTGAAGCATGAAAATGACACGGCACTTCTTCCTGAGGGGAAAATCACCAAGCCTCCGCATTTCAGTAGTGTGTTTCTTTCCATTATCAACAGGGTAGCTAAGTCAGTATCAATACTTTCTTATATAAAAGGTGGGCAATGCGACATTAAACTCAACCTGTTCGAGGGAAGAATGCTGCAGGGTGGGCTTGTTTTCCGCCAAAGTTTCCCGGTTAGATCATACGAGGTAGGCACTGATTATAGAGCAACCATGGAGGCCCTAATGAGCTACTTGCAGGTTGGAGTCTCTTTACCTTTTTGGTTTTTTGCTCACTGGCCCTTTTCCTCTCAAGCTCATTTCATTACTTTTGCATGGTGAAGGAAACGGCACTGAACCACTGCAAGAGCATGGGGTTACTGGCTGATGGTTTTGGTTGCACACCAGAGATGTGTAAAAGGAACCTAGTGTGGGTGATACGTCGGATGCAGATCGTGGTCGATACCTGTCCTCTCTGGTAATTCGCCAATCTGATAAGCATATTTGATATATATAGTAAAGGCATCAACTTTGTCATGTCCAGAAGATGGTTCAAGTCTCCTGAACTAGGTGAAGTTCCAAAGATTCCATGACGGTATGAGGTCGTATCCTGATATATTGAATGGGCTTCAGTTCAGTCCTTGATCTTTAACCCTAAGCAAAATATAGCATAACTTACACCCCTCAACGAAATTTAGAACCAAAATGGAAAAGATCTTGTGTGAATTGTGAATCATTTGTAGAAGGTAACAACGGCATCGTTTTACCCTCTAATATCTGCAGGAACAGTGTTATTGAAGTAGACACTTGGACATTTGCATCTGGGAGGAACGGTTTGCGGCGAGAGTGGTTCATTCGCGATCCGAAAACCGGAAAAACTATGGCTAAAGCAGTATGGTACGTCCACACAATATGTACTGATTCTCAGCAAACATGCTCTTTCCACTTTCCTTCCATTTAAACTCTACCATTTCAGGGAAACAGTCATGATGAACAAGGAAACAAGGAGACTCTCATTTTTCAAAGAGGAGATAAGAAGGGAGATAGAAGTTCATACAGTGAAATGCAGTCCTATCGTCGACATGGACGACGCGAAACTGCGGCGACTTGATGCAGGGACAGCAGATTACGTTCGAACAGGGTTGGCTGTAAGTAATTCCTGGATATCATTCTGAATTTGTTGACAAGTTCCAGATACCTTTGGTAAAAAGAAAATGAGTGATTACTTAATTATCACTTGTCAGACTAGTTAGGAATTTACCAATATAGTAATCAATGTCCAAAGTCAAATTGATTCGTAACTTACCGACTTTCTTATAAATTTTACAAATGGACTTAGGTAAGAGGTTAGTAAGTTATCTAAATTGTCATGAATTTACCAGCTTCGAATTGACAATCGAGGTACCGACTTTTTTCATATTTTACAAATTGACTTAGGTAGACGTTAGTAAGTTTATCAGTACTCTGATAAATTTACAGCTAAGTTACCATCATTAAAATGAATCTACCAACAACAAATTGATTAGTAAATTATCAACGCCTTTTGAATTTTACGAATTGCTAATTCTTTTTAAATTGTATGGACACGATTAGAGTTCAGTATGTTACAAATATTATAATGAATTGACCAATATCATATTGATTTTTAAGTTTTCAACTTCTGTTAAATTTTACAAGCGGACTCGGGTAGAGGTTAATAAGAAAGCACATTGTGACTGTCCTACAAATATCAAATTGAGTGGTACCAAAACAACCAATAAGCGCTAAGTGACTCCATAACAATTGGTACTTAAAAGTCGTTGGCAACTTAATCGGATAAAAAAAAAGTTTGGGAGGTAAAATTTCGTTTAAAGTTGGTTATTTGAAGAGTAAATGTTGGTAATTTGTCAAGGTTTAAAATTTCCAAGCCGACTGGCAAAATTTATTAACCAATGGGAAAAATGTGGGTAAATTACTCAACTTAAATTCGGTGATACAAGAATTGGTAACTTTACAATATTGGTAAGCGACAATAACTGTATTGCTATGCTTTTAATATTAAGCATTATATTGGCATTCCAACTCAATACCCTTTGATTAAGAAGTAGGAAAGTCGTTATCATAAGTCACTTAAATAAGAGTTGGTAGTCTCAAGCTAGTCGCTAACTCCGTGGAAAGAGAAGTTGACGACTAGCTAAAATTAAAGTTGCAAATTTGATATTATATTAATCAATCACCTAAAAAATTGATGAGCTTCACGAGTAAATGTTGGTTAATTATTCCAAAAGTTGGTAATTTCAAAATGACCGATAAATGTTCATAAATAACTCAAATAAGAGATGATAAGCTAAAACTAATATTAGTATCTTAATAGTAAAAAAAGTCGGTATATCATTCAAATTGAAGTAGCTAATTCATAACATTGATAAATTCATTACAATGTCGATAAATTATTAAGCAGTTACCTAACACAAATAGCTTACCACGGCACCTATGTTAACTACAGCATTGGAAACTCACCAAAAACTTGAAACGTCTATCAACCAAGAAAAGTTTCGCTTTTTCACTACACAACGACGCTTTGATCAGTGGCATTTCGACTTTTGTCGTTCTGTATTTCCTTACTATTGGATTCTCCAGCCAAGATGGAACGATCTGGACGTCAACAATCACGTGAACAATGTCAAGTACATCAACTGGATTCTTGAGGTGAGATTCTTGTTTCTGCATCTCCCAGTTTCCACAGTCAGTTTTGATCTCTGTAACTCTAGGGAACGACCATCTGCTCGTCAGGGCGTTCCTTACTCGACACTGGAGAACTACGAGCTTCACGCTGTGAATCTAGAGTACCGGAGAGAATGCCGGAGAGATAGCATGTTGCAGTCCCTATCGACTTTGGTAAGAGATGGCCCTGGACACTCCGAGGCGAATGGAGGGATTGAATTCGATCACCTGCTGCTTCTTGAAAATGGAATAGAGATCGCACGGGCCAGGACCAAATGGAGGCCGAGAATTGCCGAAGTGTCGAGGACTCATCTCAGGTGTCAGGAGGAGTCAGCTCGATCTCGAGGTCAACATCAGGCATAACTAACGTATCCTGGGGATTTCACCTGACGAGATCATACAGCTCGTCATATCAATGCTGTTCTGTCAGGATTGCTTAAACAGAAACGAAAAAGGAAATGAGGAAATTTCAATTGGCGTAGTACGTTTCACGTGTATCATGACAGAGAGAATCCATTCACAATCTCGGCCAGCGCCAATGAGATAGCTACTGCTTATCTTTCTTGAGCAAACAACAACCTTGCTGGTGAACGAGCCATGTTTCAACTAGTTATATGCACCTTTCGTTTTCCTTTTGTCTTAGAAGTTCAGTTTTGTTTAAAATATAGCTATATAAGTGAAGTTATAAACCGTCCCAATCCGTAGTGATCAGTTGTCCTGCTAAATTTCGGCATCTCTACTGACATCGTTGTGGTCGAGGCGCCCGAATATCTAAAAGGTGAAATTGTCTCGTGATGCACCAAAGCGTTTGTTTCCGCACATTGGGTGTAGCCTTACGCTTTGCATATGGACGGGGTGGTTGTGCGTGCTTCCGAGTTAGAAGTTCGAATTACCCGGGCTATTAAAAGGAAAAGAAAAGCCCGTGTAAACATTTCTTTTTCAGAGAGGTTAAGCAACAGCCATCCATCAATACCAATTCTTGTAGGTTCATGCAAGTTTTTATTGACTTTTGATGGTACCATAATCTTTGTGACCCATCTGATGTTGGACATGCGGAGTCTTGCGATGTTGTTAACTAAACCAAACCATTTGCAAATTGAACTTACAGGGTCCTGTTTCAAGAGCATTGTTGCGGTTGGGAGTCTTTTGATCTGAATTCGTTGGATGGGATCAAAAACATACCCGACGGACCAAATTGAACTTTGAAACGCCCATACTCCAAGATAAAGTGAACGAATAGAATTGTCGAAAGATGTCTCGATGGCTCTATTAAATTATGGCTCGAATTTGAGCTTGTGTATGGTGCGTGTTTTCTTTGAATTCAGTTGTGGCCGTGAGGAGTGGATTTAGATATGCTGTTTTCTGTTAGGAGATGAAGGGAAACCCATGTTTGACCGATTTGAATAAGTGAACTATTATTTCCTATATTGTATCCGGAAAAGAATTAGGCTCCCAAAGCAGATATATTGTAAAAGCCAATCAGGAAAAGAAATATATATAATAGAAAAAGAAAAAGGGCGTGGATTTATACTATAAGTTTCACATATTTTTGGCGTACATAAAGGTTTTGCTTTGGGCTTGAATACCCGGTAATTTTACACCATGAGTTTTATGTTCAATTAAATTATTTATTTGTAAACATTTTGAGTTTGGGTGTAATTTAGGTATGGAAAACACTTGAGCATATGAGCAATTGTCACTCTGATTCTCTGATTATAATGAATTATTTATTGCTGGGTCTTCCCGTGAATGTAGATTCCAACACTCAGACTGAACAAAGTAAATCTTTGATGCCCTCTATTGTTCCACTTTTCTTTCTTCAATAATTTCGTATTGATTTAAATTGCAAGATCCTATCAATTTCCATGTCAATAATACAACAGGCACTTTATACTTATTTATTAAAAATAAAGCATTTTATTCACTAGTGTCACGGGGCACTTGATAAGCAATCAAGCAAACCGGCATGACAATTCCCAAAGCATTAACTATACTTAACAGGAATTCCGAACGCCCGTTGGTAATTAAAAATGGCTCTTGGGAATAATTAGCTCTACCTAAATCTCACAAGGAGCCTTGCTTCCTAGACAAGAGGAGAGCTCAAAACCTTTGTTATGGAAACAAACGATCAAACAATACAATAGACATATTAAGAGAATAAATCGAATCAACAAAGAATTTCACTATAGGTCAAGCGATACAACGGAGATTACAATCGTACCAGAATCACTCACACACTCTCCCAATCCCCAATTATACTTAATAATCTCACATAGCGTTTAGCCTTAAAATTTCTCACGAAATAATTTCTCAATTTTACGAAAAAGTACACAAATCTTACTACAATATTTAATTGGCTTCAACATTCTCAAATTGCTTCACTTTATTTGAATCGGATTTTATCCGTCAGAGTCAAACTCGAAACATATTTTAACACCCTCTATATATATAAAAATCAAAGGATGCCACAATCTACAGCCCTTCCCTCAGGGTAAGAGACCTGTCTCACTTGTTTCATTCATTTCTAGTTTTCTTACAGAAAATGGAGTAGTTTTTCTTTTTAGATACATTGAGTTCGACTTCTTCTTTCGTTGTAGCGGTTTGCCGAACTACTTTACTATGAACAGTTTCGGTATGCAAGATCCAATGCACCACCATATAGCAGAAACAAAGCCCTTTCTCCTAATTCAACTCCATAGTTCATCTCATTTGGTTTTTGTCATTTGGTTTTTGTTTTTGGTTAGTCTTCAGTTATCACAATGGCGTAGAATTTGTTTGAGATTCTCTTACAGACTAAGTTCATGTTCCTTGTGATTATGCCGCAATGCTTCTTCTTTTATTAGTGCGGGCAACTTCAAATCGTCTTGTTGGGAACAAATGCAGTAGACGCGGCACTTCGGGAAAACGGAACTGTTGACACCTATTTTAAAATTTGCTCAAAATTAATTACATAAAATTTAGGAGTCAAATTCCTTTAATTCCTAAAATAAAAAAATATATTTAAATGAATTGCATATAGACATTAGGCATATTTGCATTGATAGGGCCTATTAGAGCATATTTTCTTAATTAATTTCTTTTAAAAAAATTTTAAAAAAATCGGATCGGGCAGGGCCAAGGCTGGCCCAGCCCGACCCTTTTTTCTTCTTTTCTTCCTCTCCTCCTCCCTCCCTGCCTAGCACACCCCCCCCAAGCCGCCCCCCCTTCCCTTTTTCTTCTCTTTTCTTTTCCCCCCTCGCGGCCCAGGCCCAGCCCGTTTCTTTTCTTCTTCCTTTTTTGTTCTCCTCTGTGATCGTGAGTGACGGGCCTGGCCCCCATCCCCATCCGGCCTTGGACCCACGCCCGCCGAGGGACTCTTCTTCCCGTTCTCCCCGATTTTTCAGGCTCTCCTCTCCCCTTTCTTCCTCTCCTCTTCACGCACGGCCCCCCCCCCCTCACCGGCCTATGGTCATCGGATTCGCGAGGCACGCCGGTGGAGGCCGTCGTCAGCTGACGATGGAGAGCCGAATAGTGGCCCAAGGCCACTATAAACCAGAGAAAGAGAGAGAGAGAGAAGAGGTCATCCACATCGAAAATAGCGAGAGGAGGTCTTGGAGAGAGAGTGAGGACAGAGAGAGAGAGAGAGAGAGGACTAGAGGTTTATAATAATTTTAATTTAAAAATTTTTAAAAAAAATTTAAAAATTAAAATATTTTTTAAAAAGGGTTTTTCTTTTCCTTTTTATTTTCCGTTTTTTAAATAAAAAATTATTTAAAAATAAAAATAAAAAAAAATTAAATTTTTTAAAAAATAAAATAAAATATTTTCAGAAAATAATAATATTTTCGTTTTATTATTATTTTTTTCCGAAAAAATTTAATTTTTTTTTGTCTTTTTTGTTTTTTGTGACTTATCTGAGTGTTTTAATCCTCTATAATCATGCATGTTGTTTTATTTAAATTAAACAAGTATGAAATCGCACGGTAATATGTTGTATGTTTTACTATTACCATTGCATTTTTAGTATGCATGTTTTTTAATACAATTGCATGAACTGTTGTGTTTCTGAGTGTCATCTGACTTATTTAAGGTTAGAACCTTAGGTTGCATGAATTGTTGTGTTCTTGACTGCTAATCGTTTCTGATTATGCACTCGTTTGATCACCTCACATGTTAGGAGAAAGGTCCTAAAATCAATTCAAATTACCTGATAAATGTTTTCAAAAAATGAACAAGTTAAAATGGTACTGAAAGGGCATTAGTTATTCAACTAGTGTAACCAAGTCCCCGAATTCAGTTAATCTCTGGCTCGTAGGAATAGGGTGATCCTCTCGTCACCCTATTTGGGTTTCTAATTGACCTATCCCAAATCGATTAGTGGCAACTCCTGTATGTAAATCACTTACATGTTAAAAACTTAAACCCTAAGTCATGATATGGTATGGGCTTGGGAGAGCCCGAGTTAAGTCTTGAACCTAGACTTAGCACGTACCAGGTGAGCCCCCCTGCTCTTTGCATGTTGTCCAAACCAGGGCTCGGGAGTTCGGTCGCGACAAGAACGGGACACGAATCACAATCTGCAATGTGGTGTTGATGTTCAGTCATGCCTCTATTTTGTATTCCTTGCTAATGTTGCGCTCCTTCGAACCGTGGAAGTAAAAAATCATGCTTCCTGCGAATTTAAAAGTCAGCGTTTGCACATCTCTTTCGAAACTCGTAAGTCTTCTGCAGAATTATGATGATAAACCATGAAAGTTTTCCCCTTTCTGCTCTTATATTAAGATAAATGATAACATCCTTGTAGGCCACTATGTAGAATGATGATTGGACTTTAAATTTCGTAATTCTTCAGAGATCTGTTTATCTGATGCAGCAAGCGACCAAAGAGGAATGCATCTGAACCTCTCTGTGCTCATCAGAAGACCGTGGTGGCATCTTCGACATCATCCATTGCAACTTTACCGTCTATATCCTCATCGACCAGTGAACCTGTAAATTGTCGTATAATAACACGCAACAAACGTACTTTTGGAAAAAAGGGGACACTAGAAGCACATCCCCACGCCCATCCCCGAAGCAGCGAAGAGCATGCCAACCAAGTTGAACCAGCACGAAACATGAACAGCGACAATGGCACAATGCTTCTGCCTAAGAGGAAAACTATTGAGCCACCACCTTTGTGGGACATATTTCTTTCCAATATGAACAGAGTCTTTGCAGCATCTAAGTCGAAATGGATACGTCCTTACGATAAAATTAGGCAATCTTGACATCACACTTGACCCGTTTGGTGGAAACATGGTGCAGGGGGAGCTTATATTTCGCCAGAGGTTCCGGATCAGATCTTATGAGATAGGTACTGATTCTAGAGCAACCACAGAAGCCATAATGAATTACTTGCAGGTTCGAGTCTCTTCTGCTTTCTTCACAGTTTAAGCCATACCTATCACTTCTAGCTTTCCTCTCGAGCTCAGTTCGTCATTTTTGCATGCAAAGGAAACAAAACTGAACCACTGGCGGGCAGTGGGGTTACTGGCCCAAGGTTTGGTTCAACTCCAGAGATGACTAAAAGGAACCTAGTGTGTGTTGAAAATGGGAAGTTCTGAGAAAGGAAGACAAGAGAATACTCAGAATACTCTTTAATATTTTTGTGGCTTGGCTATATATCAAATGATTCAATCGCAAGCCCTTTTATAGGTACATAAAGACCCTTAGTACATTGTATGCATTTATTAAGACCTCATAAAACTCCTAGAACGTTGAGGTACATGAATCTTGAAAATCTAATGGACTAATTAAATGCATGACACATACATGAACTATACTAATGCACCTAGATTCATGAATCAAGTTTAATTTTCAACACTCCCCCTTAAACCTGATTATATCTATTGACTCCAATCGAAGCACACAATTTTGCAAAATCTTCAAACTTCAATGCCTCAGTGAAGATGTCAGCAATTTGATCATTGGTCTTCACATATGCTAGCTTCACTTCTTTCTTCTCAATGCACTCTCTTATGAAGTGAAATTTTGTATCTATGTGCTTGGTTCGATCATAAAAAACGGGATTCTTTCCCAAAGCAATAACAGACTTGTTATCAACATAAATTGTGGTAGCGACCTCTTCTGGCATGTGAAGCATCTTCAATAACTTTCTTAGCCATATTGCACGACGTACACATGATGCAGCAGATACATACTCGGCTTCACAAGTTGAAAGAGTCACAATTGGCTACTTTTTTGAACTCCAAGTAAATGCAGTATCACCCAAGAAACATAAGAAACCGATGGTGCTTTTTCGATCATCAACGTCACGGCCCCAATCACTATCACAATATCCATGAAGCTTGAAGTTTCTAGCGAAAGAATAAATTAAACCATAATCAAGAGTACCTTTTATGTATTGAAGTACCCTCTTGGCCATCTTCATGTGATTCTCGGTAGGTGCTTCGATGTATTGACTGACAAGACCAACACTAGAGAGGATATCGGGTTTTGTGTAGGTTAAATACCTCAAACTTCCAATAAAACTTCTATAAAAAGACGCATCCACCTTCTTACTTTCATCAAACCTTGACATCTTTGCTCCACATTCGATGGGAGTGCTCACTGGCTTACATTTCTCTATTTTGAATTTCTCAAGAATTTTCTTTGCATAAGCTTCTTGAGAAATGTAGATACCACCATCAACGTGCTTCACCTAATTCCAAGATAGTAAGACATAAGCCCAATATCAATCATCTCGAACTCTTGAGCCATCACCTTCTTAAATTCTTCAAACATTTTTACATTATTGCCGGTGAAGATCAAATCGTCGACATACAAACATATGAGCATAAAACCTCCAGCTTGATCTTCTTTGACATATAGAGCATACTCATGTGGAGACTTAATGAATCCATGATCTTGAAAATATTTGTCAATGCGACTATACCAAGCCCTTGGTGGTTGCTTTAATCCATACAAAGCCTTCTTCAACTTTAAGACCTTACCTTCATGTCCTTTGACAACATAGCCCAAAGGTTGCTGAACATACACTTCTTCCTCAAGATAGCCATTCAAGAAAGCGGACTTAATATCCATTTGATAAATTTTCCATTTATTTTGAGCTACCAAGGAAATAATCAAACAAATAGTTTCCAAACGAGCTACAGGAGCAAATACCATATCATAGTCAATGCCATGCTTCTGACTGTAGCCTTTCGCAACGAGTCTTGCTTTGTTTCTTTCCACTTTTCCATCGGCATTTTTCTTCACTTTATATACCCATTTTACGCCAATTGCCTTTTGTCCTTTAGGAAGGGTTGCTACTTCCCATGTGCCATTCTTCTAAATTGCTAATCTTTTGCTCCATTGCATCTCTCCATTTTGCATCCTGCATCGCTTCTTCAAAGTTTTATGGTTCAATGTCAGCAAAGAAACAAAATAAACTTGGAGTATCAACAACTTCCGTTTCTTCATATATGTTGATAAGATTCCTTTTGCACACCGGCTCTTCAGATGAGCTATCATGGGAATCTTGAGAAGGAGGAGATGGAGGTGGAGTAATAACGTCTTGATGTGTTCTTTGGCTTGATTCTCCCTCTTGTAAAGGACAAATGACATATTCATCATTTTCAGCAACATTCCAAACCCATGAGGCATTTTCATCAAATTCTGTATCTCTACTAATCACGATCTTCCCATTGGAAGGATTGTAGAACTTGTAGCCTTTAGATTTAGGATCATAGCCGATGAAGACAAACTTCTCACTTTTTTCATCAAGTTTAGATCTCTTCTCATCCGGAATATGAATATAAGCAATACTTCCAAAAACACGTAAGTGAGAAACACTAGGTTTCTTACCACTCCATGTTTCTTAAGGTGTCATGCCACGAACACTTCTTGAAGAAGATAGGTTGGACAAATATACTGCACATGCAACGGCCTTGGCCCAAAATTCCTTTGGCATCTCTTTGCTTCTAAGCATGCTTCGGACCATGTTGAGAATGGTTCTATTCTTCCGCTCTACGACACCATTTTGCTGTGGAGACCTTGGGACAGTCAAGAAATGACGAATCCCATTGGTGTCACAAAAAGTTTCAAATTCCCTGGAAGTGAATTCTCCACTTCAATTAGTCCTTAATGCTTTAATATAAGAGCCATTTTCTTTCTCAACAATGGTCTTGAATTTTTGGAATGCTCCAAAAACTTCATTTTTAGCTTTCAAAAAATAGACCCAAGTTTTGCGAAAATAATCATCAATAAAGAGTAGGAAATAATTGACTTTACCATGTGAGGATGGTTTGATGGGTCCGCACACATCGGCGTGAACAAGTTGGAGTGGCTTCGATGCTCTTGAAGTGGCCTCCCTAGGAAAACTTTTCTAGGTTGTTTGCCAAAAGACATCCTTCACACAGTTGGTTGGAATGATTGATTTTGGGCAACCCATGCACCATATCTTCATTCGCCAAAGTTTTCAAGCTACCAAAATTCAAATGGCCAAATCTCAAGTGCCAAAGCCAAGAAGTATCTTCAACACAACTCTTCAAGCACCTTGGATGATCAACTTGAACATTGAGCAAGAACATTCTATTTTTCTCCATAGGCGCCTTTGCTATCAACTTATGAGAATCATCTCTCAAAAAAAGGCAACGATCTTTCAAGTGAATATCATATCCCATCTCAAGTAATTGTCCCAAACTTAGAATATTAGACTTCAAAGTAGGAACATAATAAACTTGAGATATCAAAAGATGACTTCTTTTTTTAGCATGGATTAAGACATCACCTTTTCCTTTGATTGGGGCTTTTGTATTATCTCAAAAGATGATGTTACCATTCGCCGCCTCATTAAGAGTTGAGAATGACTCTATGTTGCCACTCATGTGATTTACGGCACCAGTGTCAAGATACCATTCTCCTTTCTCTCTTTCTTCATTTGTTGCCAATAACAACAATGTCTAATCTTCTTCTTCTTTAAGTTCAATATAATTGACCTTCACTTCATTGTTTGTAGTGGCACGCCTACATTCATTAGCATAGTGCCCAAATTTGTGACAGGAATAACATTGAATATTAGTTTTATCATACCCTCTCCTTTCACCTCTATTGTAGCCATAATTTCCACTTCCTCCTGTTTGAAAGCTTGATCTTTCATTGATGGAATGTTGGTCTCCGCTCCTTCCACGACCACGACCAAAGTTTCCTCCATGGCCATGACCACAACCACGATCACGGCCACGATTTTGACCTCTTTCATGAGACCATTCATGCTTTTTCACTTGATCTCCCAAAGAGACCTTAGTTTGGAGTACTTGGGTCACCGTCTCTCCCTTCTTCTTTAATCTTTCTTCATATGCTTGCAATGACCACATGAGCTGATCAAGGGTCATAGTCTCCAAGTCATTGGATTCCTCAACGGCAACACCAACAAGATCAAGCTTTGAGTCAAGCGATCTCAGAATCTTTTCAACAACACGAACATCGTCAATATTTTTGCCATATTGCCTCATTTGATTGGTTACGGAGGATACTCTAGTGAAGAAATCAGAAACGGATTCGGACCCTGTCATATGTAGAGATTTGAACTCACCACGTAGAGATTGAAGACGTACCCTCTTCACCTTCTCAATTCCTTTGAAATTATTTTCTAAAATATCCTAGGCTTCTTTGGCCTTTGATGCGGAAGCAACTTTCTTGAACATGGCTTCATCCAAGCCCATGTGAATAATAGAGAGAGCATGTTGATCACCTTTACGAAGCTTGTTCAACGCGCTCTTTTGATTTTGATTCAAAGCTGCTTCATCCTCTGGTTCATCATAGCCTTTTTGAACAACTTCCCAGACGTCTTGTGAGCCAAGCAACGCCTTCATGCGAATGCACCATTGCCCATAATTTTGTTTCGAAAGCTTGGGAACGGCATAAGGAAAAGAGCTATTCATCTTCAACTGTAGCTCTGATACCACTTTGTTGAAAATGGAAAGTTGTGAGAAAGGAACACAAGAGAATACTCAGAATACTCTTTAATATTTTTGTGGCTTGGCTATATATCAAATGGTTCAATCTCAAGCCCTTTTATAGGTACATAAAGACCCTTAGTACATTGTATGCATTTATTAAGACCTCATAAAACTCCTAGAACTTTGTACTACATGAATCTTGAAAATCTAATGGACTAATTAAATGCATGACACATACATGAACTACATTAATGCACCTAGATTCATGAATCAAGTTTAATTTTCAACGGTGTGGGTGTTACGTAAAATGAATTTGGTGGTGGATAACTATCCTCTCTGGTAATTGGTCATTCTCGTTAGCATTTCAAGCCTCCTGAGCTAGGTGAAATTCCAGATAATAGGGACGGTATAATGGCGTGTCCCGCAAAGAAGTGATGATGAATCACTTTTAGATGGTAACAAGGGCGTCATTTTCTGCACAATATTTGCAGGAACAGTGTCATTGAAATAGACACATGGATATACCCGCTGGAGAGGGATGGTCAGCGCCGAGAGTAATTCGTCCGTGATCTGAAAGCGGGAAAACTTATGGTACAAGCAACGAGGTTTGTCAAAGATATGCACTCTGATTGTGTAGAAATTGCTCTTTTCCTTTTCAGACATGGTGGATCTAGATCCTCTGTATGATGTCCATCGTCTTCGATTCCACCAATTTCAGCGTATTTGTCTCAATGGACAAGAAAACAAGGAGACTTTCGATATTCCTGGAGATAATAAGACGGGAGTTGGAAGCTTACGCGAAGAAGGGGGATCCAATCATCGACGTCGAAAATACAAAACTGCGACGACTAGATGCCAAGAGAGCAGATCGTGATCGAACAGGTTTGGCAGTAAGTACTTCCACCTTTCCTGACTCGATTGCTCTACTGGCAGTTTGATTCTTGTCATGCTCACTTTCTTTCAAGCGAATGACTCAAGTGGCCTATTTTTGCAACAAATCAAAGTAATCCAGCCGAGGTGCAATGATCTGGATGTCAATTATCATGTGAATAACGCCAAGTACATCAATTGGATCCCCGAGGTGACTTCTTGTTTCTGAAAGTCTCCTAACCGTGCGGAACGAACTTAAACGTTGTCAGGCCATTCCTCAGTCGATATTGGAAAGCCATGAGCTTGACGACGTGAATATAGAGTACCGAAGAGAATGCAGGAAGGATAGTTTGTTGCGGTCCCTATCGGCGGAAGTGAGGGATGATCCCGGACGCGGTGAGGTGAAAGAAGGAATTGAATTTGATGACTTGCTGCTTCTCGAGCATGGATCAGAAACTGCAAGGGCCTGGACCAAATGGAGGCCGAGATGCTCCGGAACCACCAGGAACTCGAGAGCAAGATCGGGCATAAATTTTGCGCCGGAAACTTCACAACCAAGATGTAATACCACGGAGTAAATGAATCTTTCAAATACATTAAGACAGTTGATGTGAAAAAACTTGGCATATGACGCCTAAGAAATAACCGTATCACCTCCCTTTTGACACCCAAACACCTTTGGTCTCATGTCCGTCAGAACTCCATTTCGCATTCCTTTTCCATGCACTCCACACGTTCTGTCATATAAGTAATTTGAAACAAGAGTTACATGCACATTGATGAGGTGTACAGTGCTACAGTTAAATCAAGTCGCAACGACCGCGTGTCCTTCGGTTCGTTTCCGGCGAGGAAAATCCGCCACATCCGAGGCAGGGCCCTCAGGGGGCACGGATTCCCCAACCCCCATGCCCATGCCGACCTGACATAGTCGGTCAGGTCGATTCCCAGTTTTTAAATAAAGTCTTTCTTCAGCTGAAAATCTTTTGTTCGGGCAATCGATGCCACATTCTGCACTTCTCTCGATGTCTAAACAAATTTCATCTAATGATATATAGAAATAAAATTTTAATTAATAGCCGAGATTTGCCGAGACCACGAGACAGAGAGAGAGGACTATAACACGAGATACAATGATTAGTGGACCCTCAATCGAACTGTAGGCAACTTTTAGGATCCTCCCCACTTAGGTGCCTGTTATCCCAAATCATTCAAATGGCTAAAATAAAAGGAAATTTTTATCGTGCCCCTATCTACTAATTATAAAAATAGAAGATGACGAAATTAATGAATTAATCTTACGGACCAAAAACGTGTTACGTGGCAAGTTTGGTCAAAATGCCACTTCTTGTTTCACCAACTCACCCTCGTTTTTGGCATTTCATTTGGATAAAGAAAGACAACTTCATTAATTAGAATTTAACATAACATAGGTTGCTAGCCAACCGTGGTGGTTGTGGTCGGCCTTCTTTTCATTAGTCAATTCATACTCTCATTTGACATTAACACTAGAGACACTTTCTACATAGAGAAATAGAACTTCGGGAGACTGTCGCACTCATTCAGACTGATTTAGTTGCCCTACTAATTGATTTCGGCAAAGTCTATCGAAACGATAGGCTGTTAGTCTTCGGGAAATTTTCAAAGTAGCCTTAAATCTATTATACCGATATCAATTCAGTTTTAAATCTTCTAATTTTGTGTGAAATTTCAATATAGTACTTCTGGCTAATTGTCATTGGAAAATCACTGAAATCACAATCCATGTAAGACGCCGTTTCATGTAAAGTTGTTCGCGTCATGCGATGACTGGATGCCACGTCAACAACTACATTTGGATTTTATGCAAAAATTTAGAATCACATTGACGAAATTGGAGAGTTTTAGAATTCAATTGGCATCCGCATAATAATTTTAGGACTCGTTTGGTAACTAAGTCATTAATTAGTTTCCAATTTCGACTCTTTCTACGGCTGACTATTATACCGCACACTATCGATTGCCGGTCGTTGGACAATATCCATTAAAGAAAAAGAGGAAAAGGTCAACTTATAGACAGAATTTCCGGTCGGATGGCAAGATTATAGTGTACGTGGTTCTAATACCTAACAGCAGCAACCCAAATCGAAGTCCTTGCTCGACGTCATCTAAGCGGGAACTGACAAATCCTTCACACTAAGCTGAACTGATTTCAAGCTGAACTTTATTGGGGGTGGTCTAGATTTTGAGGTTCTGGTTCTGGTTCTGGTTGAAAGATTTTTCAATCTGAATTTGTAGGATGGGACTGAAAATACACCTCAGACAACCAAATTGACTCAAGGGTATGTTGCCCTAAATTCTAGTAGATTTTGGAATCTGATAATACACTAAATTTTGGAAATTTACAGTTTCAAATGTATTGACTTCGGCCATGAAAATTATGCGGTTTCAAATGTATTGGTTTTTCTAGTATTATATGCAATTAACAGTTTGAAAACTGAATCATTCTATGAGTGTGCTTAACAAGTATCCCAAAATACTCTAATCATGCGGTAATGACACATGTATTGAGAGCTAGCTAGAAGAAGAGATAGTGTCAAAATACAAATGTACAAGTTGGTCGAGACTCGTATTCACGCTCTTAATATCATTGGCCGACTAAGCCTCGTCGGCAAGAACGATGCCAAGGCCTATATAAGAATGCCCCAATCTTCATTCCTGCCATGGACTCGCGAACCGAGTAAGAGTCTTCCCTCATGTGTTACTAGTCATCTCTCTTTTTCTCACAAACGATAGAGAGTCGTCTTTGTTTCCACCATGTATGGCGATGTTCAACTTTCTATAAGCGAACTACTCTTCTGTAACATTTTAGAGCGCAAGGTCCACGCACCACCGTATAGCACAAACTAATGCCTTTTTATCTTTGTTTGTTTTACCCCGAACGATGCATACGAAAGATCATGCTCCGTTAGATTTCTGAAGTCAGCTTATTTTGGAGCTTCAAACTTCTGCAGCATGATTTCATAATGATGAAATATGGAAATTCCATCCTTTCTTCTCCGTACGCAATGATTCGTATCAAGTCGCGTACACCATCCTCGTAGTTCAGCATGTAGAATAATGATTGAACTGAAAACTTCGCGGTTGTTCATAGACTTGTTCGCTTGATGCCGTGACTGAAGAGGAGAATCGCATCAAGCAGCACTTAGTTCTCATCAGAAGGGTTCATGGCAGCGACTTTGACATCACCCACAGTGACTTTACCGTCTATTTTCTCATCGACTCATGCATCAGCGAGTTTGGGCTGGCGGACAAGAACATGTAACAGAAGTAAGTCTGCAGCGGCCAAATCTAAATGGAGACTCCCTTGCACAAAAATGAGGCAATGTGACACTATCCTCGACCCGTTTGATGGAAGGTTGATGCAGGGCGGGCTAGTTTTCTGCCAAAGTTTCACTGTCAGATCCTACGAGCTAGGTACTGATTGTCGAGCACCCATGGAGGCCCTAATAAATTACCTTCGGATTTGAGTCTCTTCCTCTTTCTATCTCATATAATCAAACCTATCTCTTCTAGCTTTCCTCTCGAGCTTCATTTAGTGTTTTGCCTGCGAAGGAAACAGCACTGAACCACTGCAGGAGTATCGGGTTACTGGCCGATGGATTTGGTTTGACGCCAGAGATGTGTAAAAGGGACCTTGTATGGGTGACACCTAAATTGCAGATTGTGGTGGATAGCTATCCTCTCTGGTAAGTGCACTTTCCCGGATGCTTGCTTCATATCCAAAAAGCAATGACTTTGCCATGTCCAGAAGATGTTCGAGGTAGACACTTGGATGCATTGAACAGACTTCACTTCAGTGCCTCTAATATTTGCAGGAATCGTATTGTTGAGGTAGACACTTGGATGTTTGCACTGGGCAGGAATGGTATGTGCTGAGAGTGGCTCATCCGTGATCTGAAAACTGGAAAAACCACGGTGAAAGCAGTAAGGTATGCAAAAAATCTACACTCTGATTCTTTGGAAAAACGCTCTTTGCACTTTCCCAAATGGTTGATCTAACTCCTCAGTCTGGTAACTTCGTCCTCAATTCTGTCACTTCAGTATGTTAGTCATGATGAACAAGGAAACGAAGAGAATCTCGAAATTTACCAAGGAGATAAGGCTGGAGATAGAAGGCCATACGGTGGACAGGGTTCCTATCATTGTCATTGACAGTACCAAACTGCGACCGCTTAATGCCAAGACAGCAGATTATGTTTGAACTGGTTTGACTGTAAGTACTTCAAATTTCGCGACTCGATAATGTCGGTAGCATTTCCATTTTTGTTGTGCTGTCATCTTACACAAGTGAGTTCCCCAGCCAAGATGGAATGATTTGGATGTCGATAATCACGTGAAAAACGTCAAGTACATCAATTGGATTCTTGAGGTGAATTCTTCTTTCTGCAATTCCTTGTCTCCTATCAGTTTTGTTTCACTACTCCACGGAACAAACTTATGGGTGTCAGGCCCATACCCCGTCAATATTGGAAGACCATGAATTTCACGGTGTGAACATTGAGTACCGAAGAGAATGCAGGAGGGATAGTTTGTTGCAGACTCTGTCGACAAGGGTGAGAGACGGTCTTTGTCACACTGCAGAGGATGAAGGAATTAAATTCGATCACTTGCTGCTTCTTGAAAATGGATTAGAAATAGCAAGGGCCAGGACCAAATGGAGGCCGAGATGCTCAGCAGCTACCAGGAACTCATTTCAGTTTTTGGGAGGTAAGGCTCAATCTCGAGATCAAGATGAGGCATAACTTTTGTAAAAGAAACTATGCGCAATTCGATGAAATAATAATATTGTCCATGGGCTGGCGCATATGCAATGCCACATGCGCTTTTGAATTGAAAAAAAGTTGGCTTTTCAAACACACCCGCACAGCTGCAGAAACCAAATCTTGTGTAAGCTGCCTAAGAAATAACAGGACTTGCTGTAATGCTTCTTTAACTTGTCCAACGAAAATACAATGTCATGATATTGTTTCTCAACCTCTCCTAAGAAAATATAGATGGTCTTCCGTTAGGGCTGCTGAAGATAGAATGTTTTGCCTCATGACGGGAAGAGGTATGGTCTGGTTGGATCAAACTCATATGGACAGGTACTTGAGCAATATCTTTGATCTTCTAAAGACTGAGAAGTTTCATATCTTACATAAGACAGTGAACTTGTTCATATTTCAGATCTCTTCGAGATATGTGGAAATGGGATGATAGCATTGGCCGATTGGCATAACCGGAAGACTGCAAAGAGCAAATAGAGGGTGGGCTTTGTTGGGCTCCTTGGAATGGAAAAGCTAATGAATATCTTCTGTCCAGTTTTGAATGTCGCTGAACTATTTTTGTAGGCCCAACTTTGGCATGAGTGGACTAATGAGCTCCCAAGAGGTCTTTGAACTTCTGCGAATTACTTTTCGTGCAATTATTCCCTAAATAATATGTGTTTATAATATCTTCATTTATCATCTTAAACTTTTATAACAGTTGATAATTGTATCATAAGATCTTGCATGATATCAAAATAGGAGGTCATGAGTCCAAATCTTTTCGATCTTTTTTTTTCCCTCTCCTCATTATACATTCTCACGCTATAGCCTTAAGCCAAAATCTAGCCTACGCATGCAGAATGTTAGAATATTAAAATATCATATCACGCATTTATCTATTATCCCAAACTTTTAAAACAATTGACAATGACCCCCACAAAAATTTCACATAACTTAACCATCGACTCATTAGAAGAAAAAATGACCTCTTTGATTCAAGACAAATTGCAGCGTGCCCAATGAGACTAAATGAGTTCTTCGCAAACTCTCTCTATTTATGAAAATACATTTCAAATCATTAATTTTCCAAAAAAAAAAACGCACTCACTTTCATCTTTTTCCCTCTACCCTTTCACCACCGCAATCTCTCGGGGTTTGTCTCTTTCTTTCCACGCACACGTGTAGGTGTTATGTAACAAGATGGTTGGTTTAGGTTCATGTGACGACAACTATTCGTGTCCCCTAATGTATTCCGATCGAAATGATTCTTTTTATTTTGTTCCTAACCCATTCCAAACATTTGAAGGCACTTGGTAACGACCCAAAATTCTGTGCCCGGGAACAGAAATGCGTTTGGTAACGACATAAAATTTCTTTATATTAATAATATTTTAATAATATTTTGAATATTTTAATATTTCTTTCTTTGCTTTTTTTCTTTTCCTCTTTCTTGGCCATGGCCGGTAAAATATTTTTTAATTAATAATAATTTTATTAAAAATAATTTTTTTTATTTTTTTAGCCATGGCTGGTAAAAAATTTTCTTATTAATAATTTTTTTAAAAACATTTTACTATTATTTTTTTTGCCATGGCCTGGTCGTTGGCCATGGTCGGTCAAATAATTTTTTTATAAAAATATTTTAATAAAAAATATTTTTATTGAAATTATTATTTTATTTTTTTTTTTTTGGCACAGTCATTGCCATGGCCACTTTGGAAAATATTTTTATAAATAATTTTTTATTAATAATATTTTTTATTAAAATATTTTAATAAAAATATTTTTATCGAAATTATTATATTTTTTTTTTTGCCATGGCCTCAGGTCATTTGGCCATGGTGGTAAAATATTTTTTATAAATAATATTTTTATTAAAATATTTTAATAAAAAGTATTTTTATTGAAAATATTTTTTATTTTTTTTTCCATGGCTTGGGGCTTGGCCATGGCCAAGAAAATATTTTTTTTATAAATTTTTTTATCAATAAAATTTTAATTAAAAATATTTTTATTGAAAATATTTTTTTTTTTTTTTTTTTTTTGCCATGGCACGGTCATTTGCCACTACTACAAAAAATATTTTTTATAAATAATTTTTTTCATTAATAATATTTTTTTATTAAAATATTTTAATAAAAATATTTTTATTGAAAATATATTTTTTATTTTTTTGCCAGGGCCTGGTCGTTGGCCATGGCTAGTAAAATTTTTTTTTATTTTTTTCGCCATGGCTTGGTCGCTGGCCATGGCTGGTAAAATTTTTTTATTAATAATATTTTTTATTAAAATATTTTAATCTCGCTAGATATGGCGAGGGTGGCTCTCACACCGGACATTAGAAATTATACTAAAAATCAAGAAAAAGAAGAAAAAAAACTGATTCTTATTTTTGTTCCTAAACTCAAGAAGCTATTTTTTTTAAATTTTTTATTCTACTCCAAAACTGATTCTGGGCACAAATTTGCAAGAATTTGTGCCCATAATAAAAAAATTAAACAAACGAATTTCTATTCTCAAACTGATTTTGAGAATAAAAAAACAGAATCAAATACAATTTGGCAAGTTATCATGTGCAGCCTTAATGTACACCGCAAGACAATGCCATAGACCTTAATTTCTCTTCCTAATATGCCCCAGCATTAATTTCCTAATCCAAATTATGTTCCATCCAAGCTACACCAAACTATAGTATCTAGATGCTAGATAGGATTAGCCAATAATCCCGTCCAACCTGAATAGTTTACCCTTGACTTCTTCTCATGCTGTATTTCACCATCAAAATCAAGAGGCTATAAAGTCCAAAAGGCAATGTGGAAAGACCAAGGCCATGGATTTATAATATCCAAACTGGTGGAACCTCTTCTGAAGCACCAATCAAACGGCTTGTTCCGGGTCCACATCTACCACCAGGACTTTCCGTTCACTCGCTTGTCATTTGGCCCCCAAGGAATTGTATGGACCATCAATCTCTTGGGTCCCTTGTATCTTCAGGGGGCTAGGACGCCCCATCAATTCCACCAAAAAATTGTCCATTGTGACATAATGTCCGACAACGGCTAGGGCCCTATCTGCACAATATGTGAACGTTGTTTAGGTTTCTTGAAGTCCATTCACGTGGTGGAATAACATGTTCGTTCAGAGGACAAATTAATTGTTGGAATTTTGACACCAAAATCCCATAGAATTCAATGAGAAATGTGTGAGTGACAGTGTCCCACATAAGGTAGAAGAGAGATGGGAGATGGGTTTAAATAGTTGAGCCTTACAAATGGGTTTGGGCCCCATGGGGTACCCCACTTTTGTGAAAGAGAAAGGACCTATGTCAAGCTAGGTCGGTCCACCCCCCACGCGCGCGCTGCCGTCCATTCGGAGCCGTGTCCACTCTCTATCAGTTTTTTTTTTTTTTTCGAACAGACACGTTGCCCTTTGCGACTGTTCACGTACCGAACCGGTTCATGTGAACCTTCGCTACTGTTCACGAACCCTCATAACTCTTCATTATTTTCGCCACTTCAATATGATCGAACAGTTAGTTCGGGATAGTGACACTTCGTGACATTGGCATTCTCGACGCACTCTACGCATATTCACTTCATCATTGTCATTTTGTCCGATTATTCTGCAAAATTGCGTTCGTAGGAGTCCTCCGAATACGTACCGCTTCGGAGGAACGAGATCCATTCTATCCTGGGAGACGATTGTCTAATATCCTCGGGTACTGATTGAGGAGCCAAATTTGTCTTAAGGATACAAAGTTATTTCATTGGGCTCGGATCAATATTCTGCTTATTTAGTTGTACTACTTTCAAGTTAGTTTTCCTAATGTTTGATTTTAATTTCTGGTATGCGAACTTAGACGAACTACAATCTTAAGACGGAATTTTGCTTCGGTTCTGCTCGTATGCTTCTTAGTTAATACAAGTATTATGTATAGTTCGTATGTTCCTTGTCATAGTCGTATAGGAATATGATTCTGTTCGTGCGTTCTGTCTGTACATTCTATTCATTCATTCTGTCCTTATTAAAATTTTCAATTTTGTTCGCGAACAAATTTTTTCGTTTTCGTTCATATTAAAAATTTTCAATTCTATTCATGAACAAATGATTCTGTTCGTAGTCATATATTTCCGATTATGTTCGTGAGTATGTTTTGTTTTTATATTTCAGAAATGGCTTTGACTTCAACTCCTATCAACCCTATTCCGAATCACGAAAAAAAGCCAGAAAAGTTCAATGGTACGAATTTCAAGAGATTGCAATAAAAGATGTTGTTCTATCTCACAACCTTGAACTTGGCTAGATTTCTCAATGAGGATGGTCCTAAATTGGACGTTGGAGAGACAAATAAAGAAAAGTTGGCTGCTATGGATGCATGGAATCATTCTGACTTCCTGTGTCGCAACTATGTCCTCAACGATCTAGAAAATACACTCTATAACGTCTATAGTCCGCTGAAAACGGCTAAGGAGTTATGGGATAGTCTGGACAAGAAATACAAAATCGAAGATGCCGGATTGAAGAAATTCATTATCGGTAAATTTCTAGACTTCAAGATGGTTGACTCAAAGACCGTCTTAAGTCAAGTTCAAGAGCTTCAAGTGATTATGCATGATATTCATGCTGAAGGAATGGCTCTAAGTAAGACATTTCAAGTGGCTGCATTCATCGAAAAACTGCCACCATCCTGGAGAGATTTCAAAAATTATCTCAAACACAAGAGTAAAGAGTTGTCACCTGAAGACTTGATTGTTCGGTTGAGGATTGAGGAAAACAATAGGCTGTCTGAGAAGAAAGTTGGGAAGAACCTAGAGGTTTCAAAGGCCAATGTTGTTGAAGAAGGATCGAAACCCAACAAGAAGAGGAAAATGCCTAGCAAGTCTGGAGAGGGATTCACCCAAGGCCTGAAGAAGTTTGTTGGCAAGTGCTTCAACTGTGGTAAGTCCGGACATCGAGCCAAATACTGCAAAGCTAAGAAAAGATAGAAAACTCAGGCTAATGTGGTGGAAGAAATTTTCAATGGTGTTAATGATATCAATCTAACTGCTATGATATCTGAGTGTAATATGGTAGGAAACCCCAGGGAGTGGTGGATTGATACTGGAGCAATTCGTCATATTTGTGCAAATAGATCGATGTTCTCATCCTACACAACTGTGGGGGGTGATGAAAAACTTTATATGGGTAATTCATCAACCTCTAAGGTTGAAGGTGTCGAAAAGATTACTCTAAAGATGACATCTGGAAAAGTTATGACACTAAACAATATGCTACATGTGCCAGACATACGCAAGAATTTAGTGTCTGGATCTCTTCTTAGCAAGAATGGTTTTAAACTGGTATTTGTGTATGATAAGTTTGTACTCTCCAAGAATGAGATATATGTAGGAAAGGGTTACCTTAGTGATGGTCTTTTCAAGTTGAATGTAATAACTGTTGTACCCAATGATGTTATGAATAAAGTTATTTCTGCTTATGTGCTTGTGTCTCCTAATTTATGGCATGCTAGATTAGGACACGTTAACTATAAGTCGATAAATAAATTAATGAACATGGGGTTATTGCCAAAATTCAATTGTTCAAGCGAGAAATGTCAAGTGTGTGTTGAATCTAAATTTTCTAAGCCCCCTTTCCATTCTCTAGATAATAGAGTCTCAAAACCTTTAGATTTAATGCATACAGATATATGTGATATGAAATCAATACCGTCAAGAGGTGTTAATAAGTATTTTATCACGTTTATATATGACTGCTCGAGGTATTGTTATGTTTATTTGCTTAATAGCAAAGATGAGGCTGTAAATGCTTTTAGAACTTATAAGTCTGAAATTGAAACTCAGTTGAATAAGAAAATTAAAATGATAAAGAGTGACAGAGGAGGTGAATATGAATTTTCTTTTGAGGAAATTTGTACCGAGTTTGGTATCGTTCACCAAATGACTGCTCCTTATACATCACAATCAAATGGTGTGGCGGAAAGGAAAAACCAGTCTTTAAAGGAAACAATGAATGCATTGTTGAATAGTTCCGGTTTACCATAGAATTTGTGGGGGTAAGCTATTTTGACGGCGAATTTTATTTTAAATAGAGTACCCCACAGAAGACACAATAAACTCCCTATGAGAAATGGAAAGGCAGAATGCCTAACTTGAATTATCTCAAAGTATGAGGGTGTTTGGCTAAAGTTGCGGTTCCTAAGCCTAAAAAGGTTAAGATAGGACCAAAGACTGTTGACTGTATTTTTATCGGATATGCTCAGAATAGCAATGCATATCGTTTTTTTGTTCACAAGTCAGAGATCCCAGATATACATGTCAATACGATTATTAAATCAAGGAACGCTTCGTTCTTTGAAAATATATTTCCATATAACATAGTATATGAGCCAATTGATAATAATAAGAGGTCTCGAGATACTATATCTAGAAGTGATCTAATGGAGGATGAACCTAGACGTAGTAAAAGACAAAGGACTTCCATGTCTTTTGGACTTGATTTCTTAACGTACCTGTTAGAGAATGAGCCTCGGACATTCAAAAAAGCTGTGACATCGCTAGAAGCCCCGTTCTAGAAAGAAGCTATCAATAGTGAAGTTGAATCCATCCTGTCAAACCATACATGAAAATTGGTTGACCTTCCTCCTAATAATAAACCACTACAACGTAAGTGGATTTTCAAGAGGAAAATGAAAGCGGATGGTACTATTGACAAATATAAGGCTAAATTTGTAGTAAAAAGATACAAGCAACGAGAAAATCTTGATTATTTTGATACTTATTTACCTGTTACTAGAATTACATATATAAGGATGCTAATTGCCATAGCAGCGGTGTATAAGCTTGAAATCCATCAAATGGATGTTAAAACGGCCTTCTTAAACAGGGATTTGAAAGAAGAAATATATTTGGAACAACCTGAAGGGTTCATGTTCCAGGACAAGAGAAGAAAGTATGTCGGCTTATCAAGTCACTCTATGGATTGAAACAAGCACCAAAACAATGGCATGCTAAATTCGACCAAGTTATGTTGTCGAATGGTTTTAAGATTAATGAGTGTGATAAATGTGAATATGTTAAGAATATTCATAATAGTTTTGCCGTTTTGTTCTTATATGTAGACAACATGCTTATAATGGACAGCGATAGTGAGGTTGTTAAGGCGACCAAACGCATACTCATAAGTAAATTTGATATGAAAGATATGGGGGTTACAGATGTTATTTTAGGAGTTAAAATTCATAAGACATCTAGAGGATTAGCTCTATCACAATCCCATTATATTAAGACGATTCTTGAAAAGTGCAAGAATTTGGATATTGTATCAATAAAGATTCCGATAGATGTTAATTTGCATCTTTCAAAGAATACTGGTGAAAGTAAGACTCAAAATGAGTATGCTAGTATACTAGGCAGTTTAATGTATGTCATGAACTGTACTAGGCCGGACATAGCTTGTGCTGTGAGCAAGCTAAGTCGATTTACAGTTAATCTAAATGAAAATCATTGAAAAGCTATGAAACATTTATTGGGTTACTTAAAGTATACTCAAGATTATGCTTTACATTACACAGAATATTCAGCGGTACTTGAGGATACTGTGATGCAAATTGGATAACAAGCCCTAAAGACACAAAATCGACAAGTGGATATGTATTTACACTTGGGGGAGCGGGAGCAGCAGTGTCTTGGAAATCATCCAAACAAACTTGTATTGTTATATCTACTGTGGAATCACAATTTATTGCTTTGGATAAAGCCGGTGAAGAAGCAGAGTGGCTTCGAAATTTCTCGAAAGATATTCTTAATTGGCCTAAACCAGTGCCAGCTGTATGTATACATTGTGATAGTCAATCGGCAATAGGAAGGGCAAGAAATGTCATGTACAACGGTAAGTCTCGACATATACGTCGAAGACATGACACAGTAAGACAACTTCTTTCTAGTCGAATTATCACCATTGACTATGTGAAGTCAAAAGATAATGTTGCGGATCCATTGACAAAAGGCCTAACTAGAGAGATGGTTGCGAAAACATCAAGAAGAATGGGTTTAAGGTCTATAAACAAGTCATCATAGCGAAAACCCTACCTAGTTGATTGGAGATCCCAAGATCTAGGTTCAAAGGGACAACTAAATTATGAAAACAGTGTATAGTACTATCAAATTTTTACTCATTCCCGGATGAAGATAGTACTAATATGTGAAGATTAAGCAAAAGCTTTTAATGATTCTAAATTGAGTACGTGATATACTATATGTTCAGAAATCATCTATGTGAGTGTGAAGTGAGGGCCGCTCCTGTGAGAATTGAAAAGGTCGAATTCTCTAAACACTCATGAGACCAGGCGGTATTCATAGCCAAAACGAACACAACAGCGAGAACTAATTTTGTTCGAGAAACAGTTGTGTGATTTCTATTATATAGGCTTACACCAAAGGTCGACATTTCAAAGACATCAAGTCTACTGATTGACTGCGTAAGTCCGATAGGTTTCACTAAGGAAAGTTCAAAGTCTCAGACTACTTATCCTGATGCAACGTTTCTCATGGAATAATCGCACATTGCATCTCATGTAGACACGAAGAGTCATGATATTTGAACTTCTCATTCATGTGGGGGATTGTTGGGATTTTGGCATCAAAATCTCATAGAATTGAATGAGAATTGTGTGGATGAAAGTGTCCCATATAGGGTAGAAGAGAGATGGGATATGGGTTCAAATAGTTGAGCCTCACAAATGAGTTTGGGCCCCAAGGGGTACCTCACTTTTGTGGAAGAGAGAAGACCTATGTCAAGCTAGGTCGGTCCACCCCTCGCGCGCCCGCCATCGCCACCGTTCGGCTCGGTTGGGTTTGGTTCCGGGTCCACTCTCTATCGATTTTTTTTTTCCGAACAGACACGTTGTTTAGAATTTATTCATTTATTTATTTTTTGGACAAACAAACATGTCTGTTCGTTAGGTTCGATTCGCCCGAACGGAAAACCGAAGCTCTTCGCGATTGTTCACAAACCGAACCGGTTCAAGTGAACCTTCGCTACTGTTCACAAACCCTCGTAACTCTTCATTATTTTCGCCACTTCAATATGATCGAACAGTTAGTTCGGGATAGTGACACTTCGTGACATTGGCATTACCGACGCACTCTACGCATATTCACTTCATCATTGTCATTTTGTCCGATTATTCTGCAAAATTGCATTCGTAGGAGTCCTCCGAATACGTACCGCTTCGGAGGAACAAGATCTGTTCTATCCTGGGAGACGATTGTCCAATATCCTTGGATACTGATTGAGGGACCAAATTCGTCTTAAGGACACGACGTTATTTCGTTAGGCTCGGATCAACATTCTGCTTATTTGGTTGTACTGCTTTCAAGTTAGTTTTCCTAACGTTTGATTTTAATTTCTAGTATACGAACTTAACCGAACTACATTAATTGTTGTCTGGATCTAGGTCCATAGGGATTGAATCTATCGTAACTGTGTACCATACGCACCCCATGTGTCAACCCCACTTATCAACGACCGTAGCTGCATTGAGTCCATGAATCTGCATCCAAGTGGAGTCTTGTTTGATACACACGAACGAGACAATTTGCCTGCACTCCAACGAAATCGATCCAACTGAAATTTGGGACGTCTCATGCCACAGAAAGGAGCCGCTACCTTCGATCCCAGGTGGACAATGATCGGCATCGTTCTCTTGCCTCATTACGCATGTCTTCTTCGTACTCATTAGCGCGCACATAGAAATCCGGCTTTCATCAGTCCTAGGCTAATCAATTAAGCTCTCGTGTTAATCCTTTCGGACCAAAACAAGAACGAAAGAAATGTCTCCTTCAAATGTCCTTTTTTATGGTGATTATTCACGCCACACGTTCTCTGCAAAGTCCCACAATTTAGGGCATCTCCATCAGTCGGTTGAACTTGAAGCTCTGCAAGCAATGGGGAATCACTCGTAGGGCGTCTATCCCCCACTAGGCTATGCTATGCTATGCAAACGGCAGGTACCTGATCCAAGAAAACGAGTTGCCTCTGTTCATCTTCTCGTGCGTTGCATGGCGAATGCCGTCCCGTAATAGGGAGTTCACGTCCTGTTCACATGTGCGTAGGGTTCGATGTTTTGCATCTTGCAGGTCCCCACCCCTCCTTCCCCACTGTTCTAGTACAGTACGCCAATCGAGTTGTCAACCATGCGATGACTTTTCCAACTGGAGGAAAAGAAGAGTATTCGGTTAGTTGCGGACGCAAGAGTTTCGAAGTATCGACAGGATCGGTTACGAAATTTATGCACAACTTCAGCATAGGGAGAGCGATAAGTAAGATTTTAGTCTCAAGGATTGGTGCTATCGATGGAGGCGGTAAGAAATTTCTAGTTGATCAAGAAGCGGACATCCCTCACTCAAATCTCACCAATTGTATATAAAATGTGTGGGAAATGAAAAGGAAATAGGTTGTGATGCATGTAGATCACTCTTTGGACGATATCAAGATGGTTCGTCGCAAATCATTGTTTCACTAGATGACCCCTGATGTATAATGATTTTAATTTTTCGCAAGTCATACTTTTTCAGAGATAATTATAAAAAAAGTCGTAAATTTTTTGTATGGATGTCAATTCAGGTTTAAACCTTCCAGTTTAGTCAATTTAGTTATAAACCTTTTAACCATATTAGCAAATTGTTGAAGTGGATGCTGGCCATCCTACATGGCACAAGCCGTCGACGATCGCTTCTGAAATGGACAATTTTTTTCTAAAATTTTTCTGTACTTTTATAACTTTTTAATTTCTTTTTCTTTATTTTTTCCTTTTCTTTTTTTTTTCATTGTGGCTTAGGAGGGTTGCCGAGCCCTTGGTGATGGCCGGTGAGGGCTTGCAAGGCCTCACCCTTGCCGACCCCAATGGAAAGAAAAAAGAAAAAAAATAATTTTTTTAATAAAAATTAAGAATTTTTTTTTTACAAATTACAAAAATTGTCAACATCAGTAACAACCATATCACGTAGATCAATCAGCATCCACATCAATGATTTTCGGTTAAGGACTACATAAGTAAATAGTCAAAATATTTAGCCTTAAATTGGCTAAATTAAAAGGTTTAAGATTAAATTAACATCCGTACGATAGGGTTATGCTTTTTTGGTAATCTTTCCTACTTTTTCAATGCATAACAAATGTCATTGATGATCCGCTAATACCAACCCCATCACCTTGGCATTTCGTGTTGAATTTGGAAGTGGCTGCAATTTTGAGTAAAGCACAAACTCGAATCCGTCTCCATGGAATAACACCTTTAAATTGTCAAAGAAAATATATTAAATATGGAATCGGGAATAGACTTTGAGGCGTGTAGATCACTTTCATAAATGTGTTATTGTCCGCAGCATAATGGGAGAAGGACATAAAGCAAGATACCACAATGACTTTTAATATACGATTCTTACACAACAAGTGTCGATGACGATTGACTAATATCATCAAGTTTTAACATCTCAAATAACTTGTCTTGATCAATATATCCTTACAATGCTGCAATCAACTCCAACAAAGGCAGTGCCGGGTCCCAGCCACTCACACAGGCCAAAAATCTAAACTTAACTGATTCATGAGTCTTGCAGAGTGTTTCATGAGCTTTTAAATAGTTGGATCTCCATGCAGTACTGTGGCCACCATCAACCGGTTTGATCCGTCCTTGGATCCAACAATATCATATGAACTTATATGGATAGGTACGAGGTAATAATCCCATATCATTCATCTTTCGATCTTTAATTTTCTCCTAGCCCAATTATAGTGGTTGAAGATCCCATTGACGTGAGAATTAAGGGGTTTACACAACACGTAAAAACCTTATAATTTTGGGTAAAAAGATTATAGACTACGGAAGAATTCTTGTCCAAGACCCACCAACTACATCTCCGGATCCGACCGCTCCAGAAACTCTTCAGCAACCTCTTCTACGTCAATCTACAACTAAAACCAACTACTGCCATCTAGGGCCTCTTCCATGGCAGCGTGGATGCAGCCACAGTTCACTTGAACTGTGATCTGACTACAGCTATATTCCCTTCCGAGCAATTAAAAAAGAAAGATGTCCCACATGCTAACTTTTTCCCAGGAATGAGATAAAAGGTCAATCGAGTCATGGAGTGAGAGAGAGAGAGAGAAGGCTAGATGCTAAGGGCATCCCCCAACCTCCAAATCGATTTTGCTTCCACAGCATATCTCGAATAATTGCGGTACCGTTGTCTGAGCGCGAGCCCACTGAGGAGGAAAAGAAAAACGGGTGCACAGTTACATTTGCCGGAGGAAGCTCCATCACGTGTGCCCAGTTGCGAGGATTTATACCCCTCTCGTTGAGATGCTTTGTCCCCTCCCGAGGAAACACATGCTCGGTTGGGAAGAAACATCTTCGGTTCAGACAACAGGCCCTTTTAAAAATACAGCCCCGCACCCAGCACAAGCTGGTCCTTTCGCTCTTGCTAGTCAAACCGACAGATTCTTCACGCAGTCGCTTGGTTATGTAGAAGCACAGAACATGAAGCCAGGTGAAAGCGACGCCCTCGCAAGTTGCAACGTGAAAGGTTAGATTAGTCCATGGTGTGTGAATTCAGTGTGTGTGCAATTGCAAACGAGGAGTGGTTTTTCTAATCTACAGATAGGTTACGTAATCTTTTCCTCAATCTCTAATTGGAAGATGGTTGGTGGGTTACAGAAATAGACATGGCCCATATTTATATTTAGTTAAGTTTGCATCTGTGTGAGGTGTCTAACCTGTAACCTTCAATCATATGCGTGGTTTCTCTGGCTAGGGATGAAAGAAAATGTAACTTTTTCCATTAGACTATACTTTTTTGTTTGGCCATTGAACGTAGAAAGACTGTATTTTATACATAAGTGATGTAGGAAAAAAATAACTTTCTTAAGAATTGTTTGTGAGTTGCATAAAATGGTAGATAATGTAATTATTAAACCGCGCATTCATCAATTGCTCAAGTCTTTTGGCCAAGTTAAAAGTGGTATCAGTGATTCATTGTCCAAGAGAGGATAATCTTTGTACAGATTGGACTGCAAAAGCCCATAGACCAGGATCCCTCCCTTCTTATTGGCTCTCTAAGCCCCCTTCAACCCCTTTAGAATTTGTTATGTTTAAACGCTAATCAGTGTTTTTCTCCTATTTCTTCTAGTTAAATGAAATTTTGTTTAGCGGTTCAAGTGAACACAAGATGCATGTGATCAATCTATACAACAATTTTCCATGACTAGGAAATTAGTGACGGGTTATCTCATAAAACTATACTAATTAGGGGCGGAATATGAAACTCCACGCTTCTTGAACCGAGAAATCAAATTGTTTGGGGCCAAGTAGCTCCCCTATCGACATATATAGAAGAAAATAAATAAAAAATACAACACATTAATTGATCGAAATCAGCAGCTCTACTGCCATTGCCTAATGTCTGTAACTGTTGAGAGCACATATTGATTGGCGCCAAATGAAAATTACGAGGCAAAATTATCCTATCATTCCTAAATTTATTGTACGGATGTCAATTCAGCCTTAAACTTTTCAATTTGGCCAATTTAGTCATAAACGTTTGTGCGAAATTCTGACGTATTCCTTTTGGTCAATTTTCGTCAGAAATCGCTAATATGACGGTGTTCTAAGTAAGATGGGCGGTGATGACTAGATACCACGTCATCAATTTCCGAAGAAAATTGATCGAAAAGACTATATTAAAATTTTGCGCAAATATTTAGGACTAAACTGACAAAATTGAAAAGTTTAAAACTGAATCGGTATCCATATAATAGGTTTATAATTGATTGGACAATTTTTTTCCGGAATTATAAGCATAAGAATAAATTTGGGCTTGGACCCGTAAAACATGCATGAGGCAGTCGCCCATGTAAGGCGCTGGGCAAAAGCGATTTGCTACTTTACTTTCAAGCTTTAATGGCACGTATTATATAATAAACACGCGCATCAAATGAGGTACACAGCATGTGATCAAACGCCCATATTCCGAAATAGCAAGACACAACCATGGGACACGACGACTTATCTTATTGCCCAATTATAGCAAACTTAAACGATAAGTTCCATGTGGTCTTAATAATGTATCATTGCTGGTCGGTTTAAGACAGTTCGTTTCTTCTAATTAAAGTAACTAATCTGGCTTTTAAATCGTTGAAGGATGCAAGAACACATGCTGCTCGGAGGAAGCTAGGATGCATAATCTGCAGGCTTGATTATGCTGAAGTGTTGCTCGTTCTGATTTTTTTATATCAGATGGTTTGTTTTATCAACTGCAGCATCTCGAATCGTGCGTCATTCCCCGAAAAAATTAATGGGTGTTGTCCAATTAGTTTGTCGGAGCAGTTGGAATATCCAAGGATGGAGTTTGGGCTCATTGAAGATACGAAGTTAGGTTTTGTGCAATCATATCATAGGGCATAATTAAATTCTCATACCTTCCGCTATTTTTTATGACGGGTTTTGTTAAAATGTGTACCCGGACCACTTGTTAATCGACAAAGTAATGAGACATTGTAATTTCCAATGTGTTAATTGTCATATCGTAACATACATAATCGATGTTTTGGAAATCGAACATTTCCTTGTTAAGTACGTTTAACAAGTGCCTATGACTCTCTTGAGAATATTGGGATTAGACCTTATTCGTAGATAATAGTATAGTGTCAATGATCGGGCTCGATGCGCAATAATTTTTGACATGTTGTGCTTTCCTAATGAAATTTACAAATTGATTTTTCCTCAACTATATAACTACTTTCATATGATATGCTTGATCTCCTCACATGCACCAGACTAATCATGATGCCGGCTTGTGTAATCTGGGAATTTTATGATAAGATGACCAAAACTTTGAATCGTTGTTGTTGGCTTAGCAGTTAAATCTGATCAGAGCAATTGTGTGCTCAACGAGTACTTCAAGTTACCCACATTAGTCTAGCAAGTAGCAACCACTATTCTATTGATTATCTTTGTTGATTGAGCAAAAAAGGTTTGAATTAGCTATCGGGAACATGTCTATCTAACTAGGGGTACTGAACCGACAAGTTGTTTAGATAGACACTTTGTCGACCCAGTAGATGACAAAACACCACCTCATCACTCTAGGTGCTGGAGGCTATTATATCTGTCTACCCAACGGTAGCTAAATAAACCTGACGTAGTGTATACCTTCACCACCTGAGACCCCTAATTTCCTCTCTATCTTTGTCTTCCTGATAAAGAGGGAATACGGGAGGTGACATTGGGGAGTCCCACCCCTCGAGGTTCTTCCCCTTGTTTCTTCTCTCTTGAGCTTTTCAAGGACCTGCTCAGGTTCTTATTGATTATCCTTGTTGATCGAGTGAAAAAGGTTTGAATTAGCTATCTGGAACATGTCTTTAATCCTAAAATTGAAGAACCAAGGGCACATAGGTTAATTGAATTTCTCAATTCTTTGATTGATTAGTGGATTTTAAAATGGATTTGGTTGACCTTATAATCAGCATTAAGATGAACTGAATCTACAACAACTAGTTTTTTTTTTTTTCAGTCAGAAGGAAATTTTTTCATCTCACATGAAATAGAGGTACATTACTTCAAGACAAAAAAGCAAATCCCATAAAGCAACTAAATTTGAAAAATGAATTAACTTGGTACAGCCCACAACACGCTCATTCTACAAGAACTGATATATCATAGCATTAAACTACAACCGGCAACCAATCACCGAATCTCGCATAATCATCAGTGATGAGCATATGCCGATGTTTTCCTCTCTGGTAGCTACGATTTGGGCAAATGGCAATGCACGCCTCCTAGCACCATCACCGTGTTAAGACAACAACAACACCAATGGATTCAAAGAGCACAGAAAACGCATTGCAAATCACATATCTATATCTAGATCGGGATAGAAAAGCACCTAAATCTAGATCTAACTTTAAATCGAGAGAGAAGAGCTACAAAAGAGATACCAATTGATCACAAAATCACTTTCAGAAAAGCCGCCTATTGAAGGTAGGCGCAGAGAAGCCTCGGAGAATTGCGGCGCGCTTGACTATCTAGAGCAAGCACTCAGAGTCGGAGCAAGCGAGCAGATTAGGAGAGAGTAGGATTTTTAGAGCTCACAGGACAAATCTCTCCAATTCCGTGGAGGATGTCAACCGCATCGTCTGCGAAATCAACGAAGAAGTCTTAAAGATGAAAATATAGAGAAATAGAGAGATAGAGGGTCTCTCTCCCTCGACGATGTAGCTTTCAGAAAAGAGGGCTGGACGGCGGCTTCAGAAGAGACAAACCTATGGGAGATTCGGAACTGAAAAAAAAAACACACGACGGCTAGTTGAAGGACTGTAGAAATTATGTAGCTAATCTTTTGTGAGAAAACTAGAAATGGCCATTTATTTTATTTTTTTGGTCAAAAGAGATTGTCATTCGTTACCGAAATGATACATGAGACGATCCATAGGTAATCTCAAAAGTCACCATAACAAGGTAAGCCTATAAAACTCCAAAACAAACCAAAAATAAAAAATCAAGGTACATTAAAGAAAATCATACGCTCATCTTTCAAGAACAAAGCTGCAACTGCATCCCAGCGAAAGGATCGACGGCTAATTACCGAATCACACATCTTCATCAGTGATGAGCACACGCTGGGATCTCCATCTGTAGTTACGGTTTTGCCTTTTGGCAATGTGCGCCGAGGTTCGGCGTCCCCAATACCATTACCATACATAGACAACATAAACATGTTAAACAAGCTCAGATCTAACACCTGTGAGAATAAGCCCTTTAGCAAGTGCGAGATGCCAAAACTTTTAACAAAAACACATTGAACGAGGACAAATTTGATACCAAAGCTATTGTAAACACCATTGAAACTAGAAGCGGAATACTTATTCATTAAAACTCTTAAATCTAGAATTAGATAGGAGAGAAAAACTCCCAGATCTAATATCAAGATGGCAAAACTCCCAAATCTAAAACTAGATAAGAAGAGTAAGGAAAGAAATAAAAGGAAAAGCAATGAGAATGGGAAGGGAGAGATCTAGGTCAAATCCCTCCCCTCAAAAGGTTGAAGAGGCGAAGAAAGGCTTAAACGCAAGAGAGGTGACAGTAACAATCTCTAACAACACGTATTGAATGCATTAAAATTAGGAATTCTTTAAGTAGAAACATCGTGCACGTAAAAGTTAGAGAGACGTGGGGAAGTTGGCCTCTTTGTTGTTTCTATTTTCCTTTTTTTTTTTGTTAATATTTTCAATTGTGCTTTGTTTAACTGATATTACTACTTCCGGACATATTTTTACGGCAGTGGCAACAAGTTCAAAGCAAGTCTGCATCACACTTTTTGATATGCTTTATCGGAATCTATGGTAATTTTAAATAATTTTATGCTCCTTTTTTATTTAATATCAATTAATTCTCATAGAGACGTTAAAAGTGTGGCCGTCAAAAGTTTCATTATTGGGATATGAATGTCTATACAACATATTAAATGTTGCGACCTAAGTGAAAAGTCGTTAGCCAATAAACAAGATACAACCAAATCAGAATTAACTACGTTGGAAAAAGTAATTAATTTGAACCGCCAATAAATGCAAAGCATATTACCAATCAATTGTTATCAACGAAATTTTCACAATAAAATGAAGGCATGTTTGAATATTCTGATTCTCAATATAAATCAAGGGAATTCTAGATATTTACTATTGGGGAAAGAAATACTACAAATTTCTTTAAAAATACTAATTGAATATTGCATATTTATGCAAGATATCCAGAAATTCTCTTTATGATGCATTATTTTGCATGATAAGATATCTATCACTCTGGCTCAGACAAAAGATAAAGATTAAGTGGTTACCGATAGGGGTGAGCAACTTGGACTGCCCAAACCGGAACCGGACCGGACCGACGAGTTTGGTCTGGTTCTCGGGACTATCGATCCGATTCCCGGTTCCTAAAAGTAGAATCGGTTTCCGGGTGGTCCGGTTCCCGGTTCCAAGGGGGAACCGGACCGGACCGGACGACTGGACCGGACCGACTATTTAATATATATTTTTATTTTTTATTTAAAAAATTAATAAAATGTGAACTAAACTCTAAGTGAACTTCATTATCATAAATTCATTGATAAAAAATAGTAAAATGTGAATTAAACCCTAAGTGAACTTTATTGACATAAATTTATTGGCAAAAATTAGTAAAATGTGAACAAAACCTTAAGTGTTTGACAAAAAAAAAACCCTAAACTCTAAGTAACCGGTTCCATTGGACGGACCGGACCGGACCGACGGTCCAATCGGTTCTTGGTCCTAAAACCAACCGGTCCGGTCTGTGGTTCCGAAAATTGGGAACTGGTTCTCTCGGTTCGGTTCCCGGTTCCACCTTAGAACCGAACCGAACCGGGAATCGCTCACCCCTAGTTACCGAAAAGAAAAGAGAGAATTTTCATAAAGATGAAAATTTAAATATATGGAATTGGAAGATGATCCTGAAGCTATTAAGGGACGGGAGTTTACATTCTTACTTTATGTTTTCATGTTTTTTACTTACGTGCTCGATATTGTGGTTATCCCACATTGATTGTGAAATGGACTAGTGATCAGTTTATAAGTATAAAGGAAAGCCTCACCCTTTGAGTTAGCTTTTGGAATAAGAGAAGCCTAAGACCACCCAACACTGGTATCATTATGTACAAGTCCGAACCCAACAGTCACACAGAGTAAGAGAGGCCCAAGACTACCTAAAACTCGAAATATTGAATGTTCTTATATTATGTCACGTATTCTCTTTCAATAAGAAGATAAACCTACGTGATAGAGTTTGGATCCACTTTATATAAAACTCCATGTATTACGGTGGAGAATTTGATTGATGTGGATATTTATTTTGTTATGATTTTCTGCATATTGTTATATTTTCTTGTGGAAATTAACGTTGACACTAACATTTAGAATAATACGAGAAATATTGTTTTAGACCCATACAATGCACGGACATCTTGCTAGTAATTTATAAAAATGCTTTAATGGAAATATATGCGGTAAAGTGGGTGCTAACATTCAACATCAACCACATCTAGGAAAACAAGGGGTAAAAATGGGTACTCATAGGTACCCATGTTAGTGTTAGAGAAATATGACATAATAAATTTGATATGTGACGTAGAACAATTAATATATTCAAGTTGGTCAATAACTTATCCACTTAAATGTTTGAATAGACATCGGTATGACTTGATATGTTGACAAGTTTTGACTTAGGCTTTTCTCTTAGTGATCTCTCCATATGCTGAATTGGACTTTTGTTATGCGATACTAACATATATATGCAGGCACACACATGACACGAACATATACATGGGCTGCATCACCATTTAAGCTTTTCATTCCCAGCCAAACACGTCACCATTTACTTGAAATTTCTTAAATGGTCTGTTGTATGTGAGCCCAATGCACATGAGTCATTGATGGTTGGTAGCTCCTATACAAAACCGCCATAATCTAAAGGCTATGATGCACCGGACTCACACGCACGCGATGCATCCGAGAATGTCTCCATTTACTTTCACAGTTTCACTGATGGAATCCCATGTGCATTGCTTCACTACATCATGACTTTGGTGCATGGCTAGCTCTCCTGAGCAAAAATGATGAGCATGCAATTACATACAAGTGGAGGAGGAATACAATGATGTGATGACCGTGTACACTGAATGCACATAAAAACGTATCAAATACTTTACATAACATAATAATGAATGTTCGAAAACCCCATGTATCAACTAAGGGCATAATTCATTATACTTCTTTTTTTTCGTCCGATTTGTATAGGAAATGTACATTGTACACAAATACGTGTAGTGCAGGTCATCAACAAAGACCCTCCCTCTCAATCAGGAACCTTCACATGGCTTGTTCCCAATTCACCTCATCAGACGGCCACGATGAGATCCCACCAGATCACCCAAGAGCATCGACTACCCTCGGATCTGTCCCATTGTCCCAACTTATAATATGTGCCGGTCTTAAATGGTCATACAAAGCACAGCAATTAGGAGACCCCACTTTTGCCTCTCATGTGACCGACCGTTAACCCTCGCTTGACCTGTCATTGCTCCCACTATGTCCTCCCTCGTCCCTCTTCATGTATAAAAACTAACCCCTTTATTTTTCCATATCACCTAAGTCTTCACATAATAAAGAAATACACCAGTTAGTCGACTTCATCAAGCAAGGGACTCCAAACTGAGAAGGAGGAGGAGGAGGAGGAGAAAAACAAGGGCATCGTGATTGTTTGGAGGTGGTGCAAATGGAGAAACAAGGTGTAGTAGGGCTTGAGATCACGACGGAGCTCAGGTTGGGCCTCCCAGGGGGTGCGGCGAAGCCATGCTCGAACAAGAGGGTGTTCTCGGAGATCTCCACCACGGAGGGGAAGGGGTCCACTGGGGAGCCGAAGGCCCCGGCGAAGAACCAGGTCGTGGGGTGGCCGCCAGTGTGCTCATACCGGCAGAGGTATAGTTTCAATAAGGAGAAGGGAAACCGGGCCGAGGCGGCGGCGGGTTCGAAAGCTTACGTGAAGGTGAGCATGGATGGAGCGCTTTACCTAAGGAAGATTGACTTGAGCATGCAAAAGGGATACTCTGATCTTGCATTTTCTTTGGAGAAGCTCTTTGGTTGCCATGGCATTGGTGGGTAGTTTCAAACCCAATCTCTCTCTCTCTCTCTCTCTCTCTCTCTCTCTCTCAATTTTCTCCCTGGTAGCTTTCAATTTGCTGATTAAGTTAGCATTTGTTTGGAGCTTCATATTGTATTGTTACCCTAAGATGATAGGAAAGATGACCATGCACACATGTTCTTGGAAGAATCATGTACGAGCACTGTGGGCAATTTTGAATTTCCGTGTATACCAATATACCTTAATTAGGCTAATTTAGAGATCACAAAAGTATTCTTTCAGGCCATTTCATAGATTGAAAGCTGTGAAAACGAAAATGACCCGAAGCCCAAAAATGAAGGAAACAAAAACAAGAGCATAATTAATTAATTAACTAATCAGTCCATTAAATGCCTATCAAGTGTTATAAATGTACCTATTGATATGTAGGTGAGGCTTTTAATGAAGGGGAAGGAGCTGAATACAAGCTCATCTATGAAGACAAGGATGGAGATTGGATGCTTGTGGGAGATGTCCCTTGGGAGTAAGTCCCCTTAACCATCCCCCTTTTACATTAATTAACATAATTATGTGAATTATATTGATGCATAGAATAAAGTAATTCTTTTTTCTTATGTTCTAGGCATCATATAATATATATATATATATATATATATATATATATATATATATGTTCAACTGCATAGGTATTTGAATTGAAACCATGCATATTTCAATACTCTTCCATACGCGCAGAGTGACAAAAGCATATGCGGTAATACTATATGGCTCCCTAATTGCAAAGGAAATAGGTGATCTGGTTTTCGCATTGGAGCCATTTTCTTAAGAGGTGCGCAAAAAGAATTAGTTCCTGGTGAAGATCTCGCTTTATTTGATGAACACATGAAAGTTTAGATCATCATAGTACTAGATCTCCTTCAAAAGATTTCCATTTATTTTGGTTTGCAGCTATATATGATTAAAATTGATTCGATGAGAACCCGGGATTTGATTGAATGAGAGCACCAAATTTAGCAACTTAATTTGGACCATTTGGATCTGCAGAGACAGCAAACCCTAGACTTGTGAACTTTAAAGGATTCAGAATTCATTTTATTTGGATGATCGCGTACTAACTTAAATTCCTTCATGCACTGTCTAGTTCTCCTCACGATTTTGTCCCTGGTAGCTTAGTTAATACACAGAAGAAATTCCTGAGGCGATTTGTCATTGGCAATAATGTTCAATGTTCGAACTTTTACTAAAGTCAAATTAAGATCGAATTAAGCAAGTAACCCTTTAGATCCACTATGGCTAATGCTCTTATTTTTAGAGCACATGGTTATTATTTCTCTAATGAGAAAAATTAGGTGGAGCCGGCCATGACTTATGCACAACTTCCCGGTCGATTTCACTTGGAGAAATAGAAGAACTAGCGACCCGGAAAAAAGTGAAAGATGTCTCGAATCGTACAGAGGATTTATAAACTTTTTTTCTTTATTTTTTGACCTTTAAGTCATTGGCATAAATGTCAACGAAATAATTTCGGCATTTGACACTGGCTCCCTCAAAAGCTAATGTGGCCGACATGGGCAATTCCCCCATTATACTGTCGGGAAGTTGACAAAACTGTCCTCGATGGCCAGAACTGGTCAAGACATGGCATCATCACGAGGGCATCCCACATGATGATTCTTTCCTTCATTCCCAGTCTTTGATTTCTTATTGCAGAGATCATTCGTAGAAATGGGACATGCATAAATCGCACCGATCGATCTATTCATGACTAGAGCAAGTTGATAATTAGGTTTTTGGGTTTCTGAAACCCTTGGAAATTAGTCAGTGGAAAGTTGTAAAAAATATCAAACTAAGGAACAGTTACAGCGCACATCTGTATGTAGTTCATCGATGTCGTCATGTCTAGTGTTGTTTGCAGTCAGCATCGTCGTTGTGGTCGCCTGTTCATCGTTATAACAAAATCCATGCCTGTCCTGCTATACCAGGATGTTCATGGAGTCGTGCAGAAGGCTGAGGATAATGAAGAAATCAGAAGCCAAGGACATTGCAATACTGCAAACCAGGGACTTCCTCAAAGGCACTTTGAAAGACGATAACTGATGAGAACAAGCAACACTTCTGTGATATGGAGGAACTTGACATGATTCCTCTCATCTTCGTTGTGTCTTCAGATTAGAACATGGTCTTGATTAGTTAATGGAATAGCCGAATACTCGTCGAATTAAGGGCAACTCCCTTACATGGGAATGCTTAACTAGCAGTACATCACTTAGATGGATGCTTTCAGTTGTTGTTGTCTGTTCAAAGATGATTATCTGTGTGCTGAATAGTTGATATATCGTCTCCGTTATATCATGTATATGGTTAATAATTAATAGGCTCCGCATATCCATGGCGCTACAGCTTCTGATTGTCTCGCAGAAAATGGCATTTAGGGTTAAGGATAGTTGAAACACAAGCAGTGAAAAATACAACTGGAACTGAGCCATTTGAAACGATGAATTCAAGTTGATACTTTTCAACTTGCAGAGATTCCTTTTGAAAGCTGGTGAGTTCGGCTCTGGAAATGGCTTTGAGTTTTCACAAATATGCTTAATCATATACTAATTATTCTACGGTGGGCACAACATGAACATGTCCCTGAATTGCATATGACATATTAGCTAGGAGCTTTACATGCATGTAGAGACTTCAGTAGGCATTTTCACATTTCATCTTGCTCAAAGTACGTAGATCTGGTTGAATCACTACATGCGCTTTAATATTGGGCAAGCTTATTAAATAGGTTTTTGTTTCTTCAATGAGATCACACTTAGTTCACTTCGTGCATGATGAATCGTATTTCATGAGGTTTGACGGAATAGATCGGATTTCCTGGAGACGATTGAGTTATGAGACACCATCCAAGCATGTTATGTATATTTTTATTTCCAATTTGATGCATTCTAAAGATTGTTTACTTATAAATTAATTTTTCTAATTTGATTATGAGATAACCTACGTATGACACACCAAAATACGTAACTCGTAATTTATTGATTCAAACCACGTGTTTAGTTCACAATGAGGTGAAAAGCTTGTTTGCTTTTACACATACATCATCCCGCTTGACACACTTTTTGAGATTTAATTTCAATAAGGAACTAGTTCTACACGGTGTCATAGGATCGATAATTTTTTGTTTAAGAAAACCTTTTCCTCATGAGACAAGAAATTTTATTTTTTTGGAGGGGGAGGGGGGTGTTTTAGAAACTATGAAAGACTAAAATTCCTAAAAAGAAAAAAGCACCAAAGCTTAGAAGATTTTAGAGATTATAGGACTTGTAATTTGATTTCTTAGGTGCATGAAAAAGCACAAGAGTCATAAGATCCGTGCATAGCCATCAGTGCACTTCCAAGCAATCATGTCATGATTGCATCCGTGAATTTACAGAGGCCTCTCACTCTCGCATACGCTTAAGAAAAATGCATGCCAATCGGTCACCGAAAGCTCATCAACGAGGGAAAACTTTTCTGATGTCTCGTCAAATGGGTTTCGAAGATCAAAGTGAGGATGACTTGAAGCAAGGGGATCGTGTCCATGTCTTGCCAGATCTTGCAAAAAGGCACTATATGGTCAGACATCCAACTCAAGAACGCAATCGGGACGATCACCTTGACCATCTCTCTCTCTCTCTCTCTCTCTCTCTCTCTCTCTCTCTCTCTCTGAGCACATGAGGTGTGCCTTTCCAGTTTAGCAAGAGAGTGGCACCAACCTTAGTGGAAGTGCTGCTCTACTGTTTCGCCATTTTAAGCTGACAATGAAAGGTACCATGAAGCTTCCACCGCGAATGAAGGGAGTTAGGTCAATATGGTTGGAAAGCACAGTCGTGTACTGGCGATGTGGGGAAGCAAGTTAATCAACTTTTGATAAAAAAGAAAAAAAAAAAGCGAGGATTGTATTGTCGACTATGAAGAATTTATCTTTTGAATTACCAAAAACTGGTTCCACTAATTTGATCAATAGCACATGACTACACGGTGCATGGCACTTGTTTAACTTCCTTTCGTGTCTATGTATCTATATCGACGAATTAGCAGTTAATCTATTTGCTCGTGCTTTTGAGTGAATCAATGGCCAACTAGGTATGTTAGTGAGAAGTGCAATAAAGAGTACGGCTTCTACATAAATGGGTCTTCTGAAAAATCCTGGTGTTTCATGCATTCATTTAGAGTCGCACAAGTAATAAACTCGAAGTCATAGTTTCAAAGTATGAGAGAATGAAAAAGTGGCGAAGTTTCACATATTGCAAGAAAAATAAATGTGCACGTGTTATGTTACGAGCAACTAGAACACTCATCTCCAATGTAAATAAAGTTTTACACTAGCGATCGAATACGCCATTAATTTAAAAGAGTAGGTGGTTATACTTTTCAAATCAAAGGTGGACGATGCCACCTGTGTAAAAAAAAAAAATTTTGTGGCTACACTGTCGATGCATATATATACTAAGTAAAAGTTTCAGATATTGAAAGCAAGATGTCAAGAAATTAAGAACAAAAGTCATTGCAAACACCCAAATTTGCTGAGCCCCAATGAGCAGAACTTCTAACGACGGGCCTCGTTTAAAGGCTGAGTTTTAGGGACAGGTTTCGGCCCATTACAGATGAGGTGGGCGTGTTGGGCCTCAGAGTCATGGGTCATGTTTTGCTGGGTATTGGGTAATAGAAGGGGAAGCCCTACTCTTCTTCTGTTGCGTACAATTACACAAGAGGCGAGGCTCGACCTCACCCCAACTAGCCGTGATCTGCTACTCCAACCCACCTTGCCGAGACGACGCCAGACCGGCCTACATCGTTGCAACCCCTATAGCCGCCGAGACCAAAACCATCTCCCCAGCGACAAGGAGATCGGCCTTGCTTCCGTTGAGCGAGGTCGAGGGGCGGGCGAGGCTTGCCCTCGCCAGTGGAGGGCAAGGGCGGGCGAGGGCGAGCTTCACCAGAGACCGCGAGGTCGACCTAGCCAGCCAGAGGAAGAAGAACAAAAAAAAAAAAAGAGGGAGAAAGAAGAGAAAAGGAATAAATAAATAAAATCTGAAAAAATATTAAAATATTATTAAAAATTATCAATATCGGTGCTGACAGCGCCTCGTAAGATGGTTGACATCCACATCGGTAACGTAGGATGGTTGGCATCCACATTGGTAATTTCCAGCCAAAATTCTCCCGATGGACTCTATTAGCAAAAAGCTTAGAATTCAATTAGCACAATTAAAAGGTTTATGACTAAATTGACAAAAGTGCAATAGGTTCGAGACTTTTTGGACAATTTTCTCTCTCTTTGGGATTTTTTTTTGTAGAGTTAATACTACGAAAAACTCTGAACTGGTACATCTATCACAAATTTACCTCAAACTAATTTTTTTACCACAAAAAATCCAAAATCGGTACACTTGCGATAAATTTACCCCAAACTAATTTTCTAATCATCAAAAACCCCAAATTGATACATTTATGATAAATTTACCATCTCTTAAATGAGAATAATACCACAAAAAATTACAAATCAGTAAGTATGTAAAACCCCAAACCGATATACCTATCAATTGGCACGTATCATCCAACTCAAAAATTTGATGGTAAAATTTAAAGGAAATTAATAAAGGGTAAAATCATCATGGATGTACCGGTTTAAAATTTTTTATGATCAAAAAAATTAATTCGAAGGAAATTTATCAAAAAGTGTATCCATTTTTGCAAAGTTGCGCGTGGGGAGCCCCCTTCGCTAGCTTTCAAGAGGATTGATAGAGGCGCGGGGTGTCTTGTCATGGCCCCGAGTCAAGGGGCATCAATTTGCCACCGACAGACGCTCCACCGCACGCGGCGCCAGGGTGTCAATGTTTTGCCGCCCCCGGGAGAAAAGAGTCTGTGGGCTCCTATCATCCAACGTGCAAAATCATCGGCGTTTTGAAAGTGGAAAAAAAAGGTGAATTAAGTTCAGAGCGATGGAGAGCTACTTGAATGGGGGAATTTGAACGCTTTTCGATTTGGCTATTATTGACACCTTCGAATTTGTTATTACGATAAAATTACGGGTCCATCAACATCGGGAGAGATTTATCGAGTTTCGTAATTAGAGTCGTTATCGATCGCATCGAATGAGCCCCGGGTTAATCATTTTATCGAGAGAAAACCTAGACTCGACGATGGGCTCCCGAAAGGCAAATGTGTAGTACTCGATGCGAAAAGACGGAGTATCGAAAAAGATCGTTCGAGCGATTAAGCACGTGACTTCGAATTGTTGCATTCTTATCCACAATTTTGCCATGGCGAGTGTATGATAATTATGTCGTTATGATTATCTCACCCTATTCATTTGATGATATTATTTTTTTCACAAAAATAATGAAATGTCTTATAGCTTTTTGCGTATGAAAAAACACCGGAAATCATAAAATCCACATGTGTCGATTCGCTATGTCTTTTAAAAACCCTCCTTTATATAGATACATATATGTCCTAAGATAAACCCAACAATCAAATACATAAGGGGTAATGATAGAAACAGTCCGTAGACTTTGACCCAATGTGTAATTTGATCCATGAACTTTTGACTTATTCAATGTGATCCATGGACTTTTGGTATATATTCAATTTAGTTCCGCACTTTATGAAAATGTTCAATATATTTCATGAACTTGAATTAATGGAAGGACTACATTGAACATATTCATATAGTTCAATGACTAAATTGAATATGTACCAAAAGTCTATGGACCAAATTGAATAAATTATAAGTCCAGAGACCACATTGTAAATTTGATTAAAGTTCAGGAACCAAATTGCACTGCGGACCAAAGTTCAGGGACTGTTTGCGTCTTTTTTCGCGAATACATAAAGTATATGTATATTCGCATTTAATACGACATATGTGGAATTACCAAGAACGCGATTATATATTAAGGGAATAATATCCCGAAAATGATATTATTTCCCAAAACAAAATGCGCGGACATGTGTTCGGCGCCCGTGCGATTTCAATCCCGCAATTATCTTCGAGCCGTACGTTCAAACCAACGGTCGTCACCCAACCCATCGGCCCAATCTCATAAATACCCCCCACCACGAGAATCGCGGTAGAAGCAGCGAAGAAGCAAACGAAGAAACGAAGAAGAAACGAGAAGCGAGAAGAAAGAAGAAGCGACTCCCCCGCTCGTTTCGCTCTCGATCTGCTGCTCCGCCGCCGCCGCCGCCGCCGTAGTCTTCCCAGGTACATTCTTCTTCTTCTTCTTCTTCTTCTTCTTGCGCCGGATCTGCAATTTCGAGATACTCGCCTGGGCAGCGGCGCCAAGGGGACGGGCTCGATCCTCTTGCGCCCCCCCGGGAATTTCGGGGATTTTCCCGATTCTGGGTACGCGTCGAATCTGTGCTTTCTGAGGAAAAAAGCTGCATTTGGGCGTTGGGTGTGCGTTTTGGTTTCTGGGTTGCGGTCGCGCTGTTTGCGGGCCGAGGCCATTCCGATTCTGGGCAAGAATCCGGACGCCCATTCGTTTTCTCTTTAGATATTAACCGAAAAAGCTCGTGGGATTTAACGTAGGGAACATTAAGCACGTCGAAATGTGCAATCAGGAGGTGCAAATCGGGATATGCAGCATAATTTGGCGAGACTAATGTGTGGAAGCAATGTTTCTGTTCAGTAGTGAAGATCTTTCCTGGTCCGTTTTGTCGAGCGTGGATCGAACCGTTTAGTTTCTAGCGTTGTGCCTTTTCGGTTTCTGATCTCTGATCTTGTGGCGGGTGTTCCGCAAATACAAGCGCTTGGCTTGTAAATTTAGGTGCATTATCGTTTGCTTCATCGTTTTCCTTTGCTGATGCAGGAATTTCTACCCATCTAGATCTCGTTTTTGTTCACGGCACTGTCTGTTAATCGGCAAGCTGGAAATCTTGGATCCCGTCCAAAAGGCTCCAAATAGTTGAGGAAATCTCCAGGGAGATGACGAATAGCGTTGCTAATGGCGCTAATATCAACAATTCACTGGAGAAGCCCTTCAAGATCTTCATCGGGTACGATCCACGCGAGGACCTTGCTTATGAGGTCTGCTGCTACTCTATTCTGAAGAGATCATCGATTCCTCTTGAGATTAACCCCATCAAGCAATCTGAATTGAGGAAGAATGGCTTGTATTGGCGGGAGAGGGGGAAGCTCGAGAGCACTGAGTTCTCATTCAGTCGGTTCTTGACTCCACATCTGGCTAATTACGATGGTTGGGCAATGTTTGTGGACTGTGATTTTCTCTACTTAGGGGACATCAAAGAATTGAGGGGACTGGTGGATGATAAATATGCTGTAATGTGTGTTCAACATGATTATACGCCTAAAGAAACCACAAAGATGGATGGAGCCGTGCAAACGGTCTATCCCAGGAAAAACTGGTCTTCAATGGTATTGTATAATTGTGGACATCCCAAAAACAAGGTGTTGACACCTGAGGTGGTGAATACCCAGACAGGTGCTTATTTGCACAGGTTTCAGTGGCTTGATGACGATGAGATTGGGTCGATACCGTTTGTGTGGAATTTCCTTGTGGGGCATAACAAGGTTGTCAAAAACGATCCCAGTACGTTCCCTAAAGCCATACATTACACCCTTGGAGGTCCGTGGTTTGAAGCTTGGAAGAACTGCGAGTTTGGAGATTTATGGACCAAAGAGTCGGAAGAGTATCAGAAGGAGGCCAAAGCCAAAGTAGAATAGCTGTGTACTAAGATTAATTTACTATGATTAGTCAAGGTCGTGATGATGCTTCATTCTCATTGCTTGATATATTTTTTATTTCATTCTGGCCTGAAGATGCTAATGCTGTTAGCAATTACTAATGTGGAGTGTCGCTGGCATATGCCACACTTTAGATGTTCTTAAGTATCTACAATTTTTTAATTGTAGTAGATGAGTGTGATGTGATAGCATTTATATAACTATTCAAATAAATCTTAAGATGATTTCAGTATTCGATGAGAAATTTATGACTTGTGATGGTTTTTGCTAACGACAGATGCATCTTCCCCCTTTCACTTGGCAGATGATTAACATTTTTGCCACTTTTTGCGACTCACCTAATTTTGCAAGTGACGCCTAGCTCTGCTTATGTAGAGCTACAGATATTGTCATAATGCTTTTCGCTGCATATTTTGGCTCCCCTTTTCCTATGTGGTCTGTTGATTGCCCAAGACAAACTAGACATGTTTGATTACCCGTGTATGAAAGTTCCCCTACTACTTTAGTAAAGTTGAAGCTGTAAAATTCCAATATATCGTAATGATCTGTCTTCGCGCTTGCATTCTGTGAGCATTCTCTTTATTAATCATTCTCAATCCTCCTTGGCTTGCCGAAAAATGTTGCTGCAGAAGTTAGATGGTGCTTTTCATTGCTTATTCTAGTCTCTCCCGAAGTTATTACTTCATTAGACCGGGAATGGCGTTGTTCTCTCTCTTCTTGTGATCAATTTTCCCGGAACGTACTCTTCCTTATCGCTGTGGGATATGTTGATGCTTAAGCATTCATGCCTGCCTAGATGGATATTAATCGAAAGTCAATGCTTTATATATTTTTCTCAAAGTCGGTACGTCTGTCGAGTTCATGATATAAACTCAGAGCATCAATGTTTTGGTCAATTACCAACCATTTGACAGCAATCCACTTTACACGGTTAACAAAACTTAGCCCTGATGCTCGGTTCAGGTATAAGGGATCATGATTGCATGTTTGTTTCCTTTTTGGTCATCCTGATCCATATAGTTCAGCTGAACTGAAACTTTCCTTCTTTTCCTTTGCTTTTGGACCAAGTTCAGGCTCAAGGATGGTCACATTCAGGGAAAGTAGGAATGATGACCGTTTAATGTTGTTCCTCGGTGATTTGGCAGTCACTATCAACAATTTGCCCGTCTCTGGTACCATTTTGCCTCAGAAATGGATAGACTAATATACTCCATCTTGTAACTACTCTGAATTTTGCCGATAGTTTCAGCTATTTCTTCTCTTTTGATCCTGCAAATATGCTTTCAAGGTCTATCAATGCATTTGCTGTGCGTCGACAGTCTGAGCTAGCTGTATCTGTCCAATGTGATCTTGCCATTTCATTGAGGACCTACTAATTTAGCGTGATGCCTGTGATGTGGGGTCGGACCATCCGCAATGCCAGTGTTGTTGTTCCCCCTGAAGCTGAAACTCGACAGTAGATGCTGAAATTGAGTAAATGTTTGCGGTATGGCGATGCATAAGGATTTAAGTTAATGGCAGCTGGTCACGGGCAGCCTTCAATCATTAGTGTATTTGTTACGGGCTAATTGTTTCTGAACTTCTCAAGGGGGAATGCCTTAAAAAAAAGGAAAAAAAAAAGGAAAAGTAAAAACGAAAGAAAAGGTCGGACGACGTATCGATAAGAAACTCTTTAGACACCTTTTCATGTGAAGCACGCAATGGTCCCATACGTGGTGGTTGCACTTGCATCTCGGCCTTCCATCGCGGGTCTCGACTGCCCCCCACACCGATCGATGGTCGCGGTAGTCGCGTCGTGATGATCCGAGCCCGGCATCTCTCATGCTATGATCACGTGTCTCCTCCGTGGATATCAGCATAGCCTCACATGGATTGGATCGGGCTGTCGAGCGGACAGGTGTCTCTCTGTAAGCACCTTTCTGGGGGGGAGCGCAATGTTAAAATGCCCATGACTGTTAGCTGGAAGCATCAATCCAAGTGGTGGGGCAGACGGAAAGGGACACATGAGCCATTCCTACTCCCCACCTTGCGACCACGATGAATGGAATCATTCGGTGCAGGTGCGGTCTGCATCTAATCCTTGAAAGGAACGACTCTGTTTCGTCGGCAGCAGGAGAAAAGGTATCGACTCTGTTCTGCAGCATATAAAGCTGCTCTGATAGAACAGGAGCCAGTTCATCATTTCTCCGAGTTTCCTTCTCTGCCCACTCTCGGACTTAGGCAACAATCATGGAGGGCGCACCGGATGCTCAGGAGATGTCGTATTTTGATCATGTTCAGAAGCGTAACGAGGACAAGGGCTGCCTATATGCATGGTCCGTTTACATCTCTTCTCTATAATTCCTGCTCTCTATAGTTTTTCGAGGTTTCTGACGGTTACTCAAGTCTTTCCTCGATAGCGGAAAATAGCCGAAGGATTTACCTATAGAAATTAACAACATAGCAAGAGAAAGGACGGAAATCACCTCTACTTTTAGCCGAACATGCGAAAGAGTTGCTTTTGTGGTTATCTTTGTGAATAGCTTCATGCGAATCCCACGAATAGGGCTCATCAAAATCGAATGGTCAGCCATAAGCACGACAGTGCTTGGCACGGTTCTAGCAGTGCAGAGAGAAGCCATGCCCGTTTGGCTCGCACAGTCGGTATAAGCAGCCGTTATTTTCTTTCTTCTGCTGCTTATTTTCTTTCTTTCTTTTGCTGCTGTTCGGTTTTGCATGAAATTCCCCTGTGGATTTTCTCCAGGGACAAACTTAGACTTGGAGATCATGAGAATTCATAGTTTTGTGTTTTTGCCAATGCATCATAGTCTATTACTCTCCCTCCTGCTCTCCTGAATTTATATAGTCGAGCCAATTTGGTCGTGCAGTTTGTTCGCGCTGTGCTGCTGCTGTTGCTGCTTTGAGACTTGCGAGTGCTGCTTGGAGGCTATCTGCTGTTGCTGCTAGTTTAGCCAAGAATTGTTCCTTCGTTATGGAAAGATAATAATGTTTTGAAAAGACCATATTTCTTCTTTGTGCAGTCGTTTGGAGATTTCATTATCCAATAATTGGTCATGTAAATGGGTTTACCAAATTGAAGTGTGCGTGATATTCAATATCTGTAATAACATGAACGTGTTTGTTTGATATTCCTCCCAGAGTTCCTTTCTGTTACATTTCAGATTCGTCGAGATGTTCCAATTTTCGATCACCATGAATTAGGTTTATGATCACATAAGCGATTGAAGGCAATTCCTGATAAGCTGCCAATACATCTGGAGCTAAATGACAGAGAGTTTATTTACATGTCAAAATTTCATATAAAATATACAATTTACAATGAGTAACAACAGAAGATGACATGCTATGAAAACAAAACTGACCATGCAACGGGCCCAACAATTAAGAAAAAAAAAGAAAATTCTCAGCAGAATCTCATTGATAGTTCCAATCACCTCTAGCTACCTATAACGGGTTTCTCCCTTCATCAATTTCGATGACAAGGAGATGCTCAGGGTCTGACCCCTTTGGTCCTTCAGAGTAGAGTGTCGAGAGATAAGCCTTGTATCCTGGGAGGTAACGGGAGACAAAATCTTTAACCTACAAAATGCAAAACTTCTACTCTCAGAATTCAAAAATCAGATGGCTGCTGGGTGTACAACTAACACCAGAGCATGTCAAAGACTAATGAACAGGAAAGCACCTCCTCATCAGACATCCCCGGATTTCCAGCCTCTCTCATGGCAATTTCTGCCTGAAAAAATTTCACCAAGACGTTTTGTACACAGTTAAAATCATGACAGAGAAAATAAGTGACACAGTGAATTTGCAGATGGGATTCTATAATTCAATAGAACATAATGTGGTCATAGGGAAGGTGAGATGCCAACCTGCAAGCGCCATTGGTAGACCCAACTGGGGTCCTGAATCTTGATGATTATCCATGCCTTGACGAATTTGTCCCACGCATCATAATAAGCTTCAAGATTCTTGTTTACAGCCTCTAGCTGTATAATAGACACAGAAGGTATTAGTCCAGTGACAAAAAAAGTCATCCACACATCTGCAAGATTCTTTGAGTCCCAACCTGTGGATCAACAGCTTTGACTACATCTGCTGGCAAGGGTTTGAATCCAAGCATCCAACCTTCAAACAAAACAGCCTAGAAGACAAGCGGAAGTCATAACATCATTGATGGAATAAAAGAAAATCGAAATTCACATCTGCAAGAGGTGATCAAATCCACAAAAGATCATAGCCATGCCCACAGCTAAGTCAACCTTTCGTCAGGCATCTCCTGAGGGAGGATAACCCACTATATAACCCCACCAATTCTGCTCACCTCGTAGTTGCCAGTATTTATACTACCAAGTCATTGCGACTTTAACATATCTATAGTCCATGCCCCTTCTACCGGTTATAAAAGACATTCACAATCGAGTTTTCAACTAGTGCAAGTTCATCCTCTCACCATCTTTGTGCATTTTTGCCGAGAAATTTCTTACCGTTAATGGCCCTTCGACTTCTGGCCAAGTGGATGGATCAGCTCTGTCACCCTTTCCATTGTAAGCAGACTACAAGGGAGGAGAACTCGGCATTGGTGAATTTCATTGAATCATTGAGATAAAAAGTTTTCAGTTGTTGGCTCACTTTATCATATCGAGGTAGCTTCATCTTCATGCCTAAAAAATTGGGGCAATAAGAATTAATAATGGACTCGTAGGACGTGCAAAATTGAAATAAAGGTGATAGATTCCACCTTCCTTAGTCAAATTGGTCGCAGCAGTGAGTGTTTCGACAGAGAATTGAAGATCATGGCTTCCTGCATTTCCACGCAACTGGGTACAAAAGGTAAAGAGATGAAAATGGGGATGAGGGCACAAGTAGGGGACAGGAATAGACCTCACTCCTGCAGTTAAGATTTAGATTTAGAATTTATCATTACCTCTAGAAGTGCATTTCCGGGATTTTCTTCCCTCAGTTTAGCCTGCAGATTGAACAGAATAAGTTTGAGAATGGAAAGTAATCAAGAAGAGGCAATGCTGCACTCAGATAGTAGTACCTGACCCTCTGCTGTCAAATAAAAATCATCTATCGATAGCGTTGCGCATTTCCTGACATTAGATTAGTATATCAGAATCTCCATACGCTAAATTTAAGCAAACTTAAGCTTCTTGCTATTAATCCCACCTGCCGGTGACCTTGAAAAGATAGTCAAGGGCAAAAACTAGTGTTGTCTTGCCACAACCTTGGGGAGCACTAAAACCAATCTGCGCGAGAATAAAAAGTTGTTGTTTACTCACACAAACCAACCAACAAACAAGGCCATTACTGTATCGAGCCTAGTCAACTAGATGAATCCTCCTAGGCAGTTACATCGTCGATTGCTTCTTAAAAAGAGATTAATCAGAGATAGCTACATTAGCCCCATTCTCGACGTCATTGTTTATCATCAGGATCAACGTCATGAAGTATTGAAATCGGCGACCCTAAAGAACTAAAAGTATCCTCAAATGCCCTCCGTCCTTCGACTTCTTGCCTCGAGGGATATTAGGGTAATACAACAAAATGGCACCTACCACGAGAGGTGGGATATCTTCCCCCTCCTTGAACTTGGAGTAGTGCTGAGCAATCTGATCTTCACACCACAGAAAGACGGGAATATAGTAGTGATAGAACCTAGCCTTTTGGGGAACCGTGAGGTAGAGCTCATTGAGCTGAAACAACCGACTGAGTTGTAAGCCATAGGCCAACCATTTATCGAGGGACTCGGCCACCCTTTCCGGGTTCAGGCCCAACTTGTCAAAGAGAGGACCCGAGCAAATGAAATCGAAAAGGTCCTGCACGGAGGAAACTTGGGCGGGCTTGGTAGGGAATACCGAGTAAACCGGTTTCGGCCTCCATCTGGTGCCGCCGGTCTGGCGATGAATGGAAGAGCCCTGCATCCACGAGCATCCATCTGTAGCAGCAGGAAGAGCTCCTAAAAGAAGCGAAAGGAACGAGAACACGTCAGGCACGTCCCAAAATCATTCGCCGAACAGCTGGCGGCCGAGCTTTTCGACCCGAGAGTGGACAGATTCGCTCCAGATTCAGTTCATGATTAAAAAAAAAAAACAAAAAAAAAAGAAGAAAGAAAAGGAAACTTGCTCAGCTAGATACGAATCGCAGTCAAATTCAATCGGTGGGCTCAAGTGCCGACTTCCAGTTTCACCTCAAATTCACGAACAACGCAAGCGACATCGCCTAGAAAGCTCAAACACCATACGAAAAGTTCAACAAACATCGGGACCAGCGAATGGGCGACGCCCCAGCTTATTCCAAGAGCAGGACGGACGTTTTCTCATCGCCGAAGGAAACGGAACGAGATGCAGGGCTGCACTCGAAATACATAAATAGAAGGAACCAAAAAAAAAAAAAACAGATCAAACAGAATAATCGAATACACCCCAATTGTATAATCCGAAACAAAGTGGACCGACATCACTGCTGCGCACGCACGCACGACACCGCCAAAAGCAAATTCCGGAATCTCATTCCCCCGGGCGGCGGCGGCAGCAGCAGCACCAGCAGAGCGCATCGAAGGAAGGCCGGTGGACTTCGCGAGGAATCACAAGCGCGCGCGCGAGAGAGCAGCCGAGACGGAGCGAGCAAGGAGGGGAGAGAGAGAGTCACCTGATCGGGCGCGGCGAGGGGAGGGGGAGACCTCGGAGGGTCGAGCGGACGGCGCGAGGCCGATCGGCCCCGCGCCGCGCTGCCTGGGGCCGCCGCCGCCGCCGCGAGCAGCGGAGGACGAGCACGCGGAGAGCGAGGAGGCCGTCGACGGCGGCGAGAGCGCGCTCAGAACCGCCATCTCTCTCTCTCTCTCTCTCTCTCTCGCTCGTCGGAGGAGGAGGAGGAGGAGGAGGACGAAAGTGGAGAGATAAGGAGCGATGGAAATGGAGCGACGTTGGGTCCAATTAACGAGCAGCGACGTGAAGAGAAAATCGGGGGTTCGCGGTTTCCGTTTTTCTGTCGCCGTCCCTGGGCCCGCACCCGTTCCGGAAAAATTAGAGGCCTCCGTAATTTTATTTTCCCAAAAAAAACAGAAAATACAAAAAAAAAAATTTGAAAGTACAAATTTTGTTTTCAGCACTTTTAGTTTTAGGCCATAAACAAAGAAAGCGGGAAAAAAAATAAAAAAATTCGAAAAAAATTTTATTAAAAATTGTGCGCGTCCGTCGGTTTGCTGCCGTCTTTAGCGTAAGATAAAATGAAATGTCCATATCAATAATTCCCAGCCAAAATTAATCGGGCGGACTCAATTGGTAAAATATGAAAAGATTTTGGACTCAATTAGCACAACTAAAATGGTTTTTTTCGACAATTTTCCAACCAAGGCTAATTAAGTTGATTCCCAATTATCAAATCTTTCCGATACCTCATTAACTTACCAAACTTTTTTCCAACAATAACGTTACCGATTAGTTTTAGTTTTATCGGCTCTTATTTGAACCGCTTTACCAACTATCGTTAGATCGGTTTCGGATCGCCAGAAGTTCCGTTTTATTTTATTTTTTACAACGTGGAGCGCTAGATTAGTCCCGCGATGTTCTCAGATTTTCCGTGCTAGACAACATTTAATTCATGTCAACAAATGATGCTTAGTTCAACTCTAAGCTCGATGGATCCGCGCCATCTATCAAACAACAGAATTGCTAGGTACAGCGGTAGGTTTTTGCTGCGTGTCAAACTGATCTGGTTTTACACCGATCTGAGCTTATGGATGCTGAGTCTTGAGATCATGTAGCGCAGCCAACATGACATCGAATGGTAGCGGCCCATGAATCCATCCCAAGCAGAGTTTCCCGAACTCGGGCTACGTTACATGATCGAAACCCCGACTCATCTCACCTCACCAATCCGAGCTCTCCAGTGCCGTCAAATGCGCTACGGAAATTATCGGTTTCTTTCTCCTCAAGTTTTCAGCATCTCGATCTGCACGGTTTTCGAGAGAAAAAAAAAAAAAGAAGACGGAAGACCTTACGGTCTAGGGGACGATATAGTGAACCGAACACGACATAAATCCTCTTATCGCAACTGGCGACGCGTGCTGGTGCTCACGTTCATGCCCGAGGGAGGGAGGGTGCGAGAATGAGATGAGGTCAGACATAACAGAAAAGGAATTGAATGAGCAAATGGATACAAAAGGAGTACAATAGAGTTGAAAACTTTTGTTTCAAGATCACATTGAGCTAAATACATCCTGTCCAGCCAGTTTACAGTAGCAACCACTGAGCTCGTGGTGGTCATTTCATGGTTAACCGTAATTAACTAAAGTCGAGAAAAAAAAATCAGCGATTATGTGAAACTGGGCGATGGATCCCGAAATCGCAGGACCCGCAGATATACATCCTGAAAAGAATTGAAGTATCGACAAGTACAACAGAAGAGTAACCGCTGTGCAGTATGAACAGAAGTGGAAATACCAGAAATCTGTATGAAACAAGTTGGTGAAAGCGCCGAATCCGGGATTAGTCATAATCTCACGTATCTTCATACATGCAGGGAAATGCTGCCGTCAGCGATTAGCAAGGATTAGAGCATTGTCAGCCGCACTGTCATCTTCAGAAGAGTGCTTCGTGGATTTTGGCAGAGGTCAGAAGCGCCACAGATTTGAACTATAGCAAAGAAGGAAAGAGACTTATAAGCCAAAGCTTCCATTTCAGTTCAAGCCAAGATCCGAAGAAGGATAGCAATTTAGCAACTTTCGTTGTAACAAACATAAGAAAATCTAAATAAGATATCCTTTTCATTGATGTGAGCAATAAACTTCGACCAATTTTTTGAGCTCTTGTACTAGTGTACCTTCTGCTGCCGATACTTGATACGTATAGAACTTAGTGGACATTCTTTTGCATTCAACTGCAGATCTCGCAATGCAGAAACCGTAGTCTTTAGGTCAGAGGCCTTATAAGATGTATAGAATTCCAATGTCGGATTCTGCAGAAAGCAAAAGGTAAGTCCATACCCAGATCACGAAATTGTAAGCTCATGGCGATGAAAGAAATGCAATATAGAGAACACACCCAAGGGTGGCGTGAGTCATCCAGCGTCCATCTAGCAAGAAATACAGCTGATGCAGCAACTAGAGAAGGAAGAAAACTCAGGAAGTCGTACTCGACCAATGTCAGCTCTGCAAGGTAGTCGGCCAAGTACTCCAATTCAAGACTAGGGCTCTGGAAATTTTACAAGCAGTTGATGGACATATGGTTAGTTTCCTAAAGATCTAGGAGCTCAGGCTAGCATGGAGCAGATCAATGACCCTTACCGTATACAATGCTTGCGCTGCTCGAATAAATCTCCTGAGAAACAAATTATTTGATACTTTTAGCATGCAGATAAGTCCAACGAAAGTAAAGCAAATGAGAGTTCAGTAAGTTGCAGTACCTAAGGAAAGTTTTCGTCGTGGGCACGAAAATCCGGAAGCCAAAAAAATTAAGTAGTTGGCCCTCCATTTTCAGTACCTACCAATATACACCAATGTGGGTCTTTTACATCTGAATGGACAACTGAATTCACAGTTCTAGAGAAAACATTGTCTGATGCATAATTTGGCGATTCGTTTCGGTTAATGTGTTTCATAATAATAACTTCGGTAGCATAATAATGACAGTTGAGCAACTTTCAGTGTTGTTCATCTTAGTTAGCCAAAGGAACAAGCCAAGGCGAGCGAGGACTTTGGCTATTGCATAGGTCTCTGCCACTTGAGCAAAAATGCGAAGGAACTAGTGTTATGAAAACGACAATAAATCATTTGTTTCTGTGAGCAAAGAAATGTGGAAGATTCAAGTAGGCCAGGTGAGAGTAGCAGTGCATACCTCTTCTCTGGTGTAAGTATTGTCAGTGATAAAGCAAAAATCTTCAACTCGTGGAGCACAAATTTCTTCATACTTCCTACAAACAAAGGACAAAGAGGGCGAAAAATGTTAGGCTTCGCAGGACACAAATTGTGTTTCATGAACGTTTGCAAAACAAGTCATGGCAGGCAAATGAAGTTTCTGGAATTTGAAGTGCAGGATCTTTCTAAAGAAGCAACAATTTTTATGAGTTGAAATATATGAAAGCTGTCTATTTATCTAGGATATTTACGTTATTCTCTCTCTCTCTCTCTCTCTCTCTCTCTCTCTCTCTCTCTCTCTCTCTCTCTCTCATGGAAAGCTTTTGCTCTATTTCATATTGATGCAAATATGCATCAGATAAGAGAGATTCAAATTACTTCTCCTTCCTGTAGAAGCCAAGGAAGGGTTATATCTTTGCCTCCACTATGCAGAGTAATTGTAGTCCTACATTGTTTGGCTTCTTCTTGGTGATGAAGTCAATGTGGTACTATCTTTTATGAGCCAAGTAAATACTTGATTTAACGTGCGATGCAAGACATATCCCATTCAAGAAATAACTGACAAATAAAAACCAAACAGAAAGGTAATGGGAGCAGTCTTACGACGCAATTAGCATGCAAGTGATGCCAAGTAGCTGAAGTCTCCGTCTTTCAATGTAATTTTGAGACAGAAACCAGTCAATCAGATACACTGAGAGATATAGTGTATCTGGGTACAACTTATATTCCTCGCAAACCTGAAAATGGACAAGAAACAAGTTGGTTAGAAAAATCAGCCAGGACTTTTCATGTAAACTAAAGGAATCCAAGACATGTTTTTGTTTCACATGTGCATAAACACTGGATCAGAGGCACTCGATTTAACCCCTTTCACCAGTTATATGAAAATGCACGATGCAATATGCAGTTAGTGAAGCATGTTCAGTGCAGATAGAATGCTGACTATAGGCGGAAACAAATTTAAAGAAAACAGGCAAAGGAAAAATAGAGATCAAAAAATAGCACAGAGTTATGCTGACCTCCACAAGCCAGTCAATCAAGATCCCCCTCATGCTCTGAGTAATATCTTTCTGGACAGTGTCCATAAAATTACAACAAGGTCTCCTGAGAAGCTGACGAGAAAAAACTGCCAAATAAGTCAATGGTTGGTGCTTGTGGCCCGTGAATGTTTGGGAACAAATTATTGAAAGGAAAGGGTCAAGAAAACTACAATGAGAATGAATCCTGGCCTTCATCATATATGTTATTCATTGCGGAGCTTGATAGGGAAGTTGATTACATGAATTAGAATCGTAATTCTCAATGTTAGAGAAGAGAGTGATACCTACTCATCTACTTGATCTTGGCATAGCCATAACTACAAACTTAAAATGAATAGAGAAGTTGATTACATGAATTAGAATCGTAATTCTCAATGTTAGAGAAGAGAGTGATACCTACTCATCTACTTGATCTTGGCAACATTAAAATGAATTAACATGTTATTCTCATAGAATTACAAAAGAATGGAATGTTAGAGAAGAGAGTGATACCTACCCTACTTGATCTTGGCTAGCCATAACTACAAACTTAAAATGAATTAACCAGGAGCCAGCATTCTAACATGTTTGCTAACTGAATATGTTTGCATGAATATTTTTCATCTAATTAATTTTCAGCTCAAAAATTAGTCCCGTGGTTCAAGTTTTTGGCAGGCAGAGAATTTGCTATCCAGCTACTATATTAATCGCTTGAAAACTTCTCCCTCTACAGGATTCATGTACTTCAGAATCAGATAAAGCCAAAAAATGTCCAGTGGGTTTGAAGTGATATGAGATCGAAGTATCTTAGCAAACACTGTTCATTGCACAAACCTCTGTAACACGTAGATTGCTGTAGATGTCTGGGGCATAAAGGCTGCATAATAGAGGATCCTTTTTATCAGAATCAATATCGGTAACATGTGGTTTCTCTGAAATCGTTGATATCTCATGGAGGCTTCCTTTCTCTGCTGTAACCAAAACCCAAACAAAATGATGCCTATGAGCAAAACTCATTATACAAACCCCAGAAAGACGAGAAAATTGCATCTCATTTGCATCACGTGCTTAATTAGAGAAAGCTTTAAGAAGTCAAAGCACATTGTCTCAATTGCATGAACTTTCTCTTTTGTGTAGCTATGGAGTTTAGCATGAACATCGAAAAGTGATGGGCCTTTGGTTTAGAGAACATAACGAAATATGACTATCTGAAGGACCTTGATTTTGTGAAGACGTTCCGGAACAATCTTTTGCAAGCTGAGAATTGATTATGGTGCATCCAGTGCTGCTTAACCGTGAAGATACATCTTCTTCCTGCTTGATTGTCTGCAGAACTGCTTCTGAACTCGGTTCCTTGGCCACCATTTCAGTTGTGGTCTTTGCACTTAAATCTGACTGAGGCTTTGAGACTTCCACTGAAACTGATTTAAACACTTTGGAAACCTTGACTGGAGCTCTTCCCGCCTTTTTCCCACTTTTAGCCTGACAATTAGCATATCCAAAATGCTAAATGAGAACGTTTGGTGAATTTAATACTTAACTCAAAGATGTCATCTATTGTCACTCGAGATCACCATGAACTGATTCTATTTGTTTCCAGCTTTTTGTATCTGCTAAACATGTAACAGTGAACACTCATTCACGAAACATATGTTCCACAGTGCATAGTTTCTTTCCATCCAAATACGTTCGAGTTTCGACTAATAAAGTATACTGCGATAAACATGCATTGCACTGACAGAATGAATACAGCATACTAACCAGTATTTTCGTCACATTGAAGCAGTCTTTATGTAAGCTGCTGCAGCAAACATTTGTTACATCTTGAAGGGCTGTCTTCTTATATCGCTTTGCAAATGCAGCTTTAGCAGCACTGCCATTCCCGTCCGAAATTGCTCTCTTTGGCTTTTCTTGCGAAGCACGATCCTGACCGTGCTGTTTAGACTGCCCAGATGATTCTGAAGCAATTATTTCCTCAGATGCATGTAGCGCCGCCACTCGAGCGCGGGTCATTCGACCATTAACAGCTCCGACAGTAGTAGACCCTAGAGTTTCCTTCTTCATATCAACGAGCCTAGAAAAGGAGGAAATCCACATCATGAACAGGAGATCAACACCATGAACAGAACTAGATAAAATTGGATCTTAAAAAGAAAAAGAACAGAGGATGGATTTTGCGGAAAATCTTTTAAAGTGCTTTGAAAAGCAAATATAACAAAGTAATTGAAGAAACCTAAGCTCGCCAGTATAATGCCAAGAGTTGGGTTACAGCAATTCAGAAAATTGACGAACGCGACCATGGGACAAGGTCAAAGAAAACGAAAAAGAAAATGATGTCACAGAACCTCGTAAACCAAAGGAATGAGTAAAAATCTTGGCTATTCTTGACCCACATTGTCATTCCAACTTAAAATTCAGCTGAGTAGATCAAAACTACACTCGAAAGGTTCCACATTATATAGAGATTGCGGGCTCGCAAGTTGGGGGCAGAGCAAGAGACGACGACAGAGGAAAGTTCAGATGAGAGTCAACACAAGCTTCTTGCCAAAGAGAACAAGGGAAGAAGAAATCAAGAATCCTCCGCGAAATTCGAAACCGATCCAGCTCCGCGAACTTCCCCTTCGTTCTCGGGTTCCAGAGCTTCCAGATTTTCAAAAATTTCCCATTTCTTGTCCCGCATTTGCCAGCCCAAGCAACGAAAGAACATACATAGCTACACCCGATTGACAAATCTCCAAGAACCCGGCTTTTTCCAAAGAAACCAAGAAACGCCGCCCAGCTCGGTCGAGCCAGTTCTTGAGCCAACCAGCAAAGAAAACATACCAAACGAAAAGCGCGGCCCGGTTCAAAGATCGACGCAGGACGCAGATAACTATAATGCCTGCGGGTTTGGTCTCGATCCCACCTCGTCTCGCGAAGCCTTCCCCAAGAAGAGCGCAAAGATGGCGAGGAGAGAGGACCGAAAGGTGTCGTCGTCGTCGTCGTCTTCTTCGTCGCCTTTCTTTTTCCTTAGACAGCGTCAGTCGGCAGTACTGAACTGCGGGGGAGCGAGCGGGATGTTGCTCTGTTTAAACTCTCTCTCAACAACTAACGAATTTATTTAATTTTATCCATTATTATTATTATTATTATTATCGTACGGTAATGTGGGGGCCAAAACGGATGCCACAAAGCAAATGTTGGGTTAACGAAACCAAGATCCAAACGTTAATTTATTGTGCGACGACAGTTTAACCACGTTGACAGTTTGACCAAAAAGCGTGGGTTTTTCCTTTTATTTTTTTGGCCGGAAAAGTAATAGAGAAAGTTACTTCCGCTCTTCGACGTGCGGGAGAGAACCGGGTTTGGATCGGCTCGCGAAAATGGCTAAAGCGCAGAAACCGCTCGACAATGCCCGTTTCAAGGTTTGCTCTTTGGAAAGGAGAAATCGGGGGACTTGAGGGACGTGGCGTGGTCTCTTTCCGCCTCAGCGATAGATCTTAGCCTCAAATGGAGTTCTCCCGAAATGGGTAAAGTCAAGATTGAGTATAGGTCGGCTTGCAGCTACCGCGACAATAAAGGTTGAATATCTCGATTTTGAACCACGTGAATTCTCGAAATTGGAAAAGAGGCCATATAAATATATTGGGTTTACAACTAAATATGCATTTCTCGACAGTACAGGATACATTGCCATTCGCAAAGCAGTACATGCCGGTCCACATACTCGGGTCTGATCCTAAACAAGGCTAGGGCGCACGTTGCCGGGCGCCCGTGAACACGGCTCGGGTGCTCGAAAGATTCGGATAAAGCTTCTGAAAGTTCTGCCACTTTTGAAGTTGAATGTTGCAGGCGGCGTAGGGATTGATTCCCTACGTAAGAGGCTAGAAACGAGTAGAAAACACAAGAACGAACGAGAGAGGTTGAGTGAGGGAGGAAGCAAAGATTTGAATCATTTTGAACATTTGAAAACGCCGGGGCAGGCAGGCGAGGGGGATCGAATTGATGACGATTAAGAAGAGGCAGCTTTCAAAGGCATAGTTGTTTAATCATTTAATGTTATATGCGCGCCTAGCTGGACCCCCACATGACGGGAGCCCACATGATCACGTGGAGGTCCGACGGGTCATCTGACCTGACCCGACGAGAAGGAGTGCTCCAGCGTTTTGCTTGATTCAATTTCTCTCGGGTCTTTTTTGAATTTGATTCGGATCCTTCGGTTGGCTGTTTTGTCAACTTCTTTTTCTTTTGTGGGGGTTTAGATATGGGCCGTATAATTTAGACATTTGTGCCATAGACCATGATTCTCTTCTCTCGTTTGCTCTTTGCATCCTTGGGAGTTGAGCTTGGGTTATCGAGTGAAGATCTTAGCCTCAAATGAATTTCTCCCGAAATTGGATTCAAGATTGAGTATAGGTCGGCTTGCAATTACCGTGACCGAAAGGTTGAATATCTCGATTTTGAACGGCCCTGAATTCTCGAAATTGGAAAAGAGGCCATATAAATATATTGGGTTTATAACTAAATATGCATTTCTCGACAGTACAGGATACATTGCCATTCGCAAAGCAGTACATGCCGGTCCACATACTCGGGTCTGATCCTAAACAAGGCTAGGCGCACGTTGCCGGCGCCGTGAACACGGCTCGGGTGCTCGAAAGATTCGGATAAAGCTTCTGAAAGTTCTGCCACTTTTGAAGTTGAATGTTGCAGGCAGCGTAGGGATTGATTCCCTACGTAAGAGGCTGGAAACGAGTAGGAAAACACGAGAACGAACGAGAGAGGTTGGAGTGAGGGAGGAAGCAAAGATTTGAATCATTTTGAACATTTGAAAACGCCGGGGCAGGCAGGCGAGGGGGATCGAATTGATGACGATTAAGAAGAGGCAGCTTTCAAAGGCATAGTTGTTTAATCATTTAATGTTATATGCGCGCCTAGCTGGACCCCCACATGACGGGAGCCCACATGATCACGTGGAGGTCCGACGGGTCATCTGACCTGACCCGACGAGAAGGAGTGCTCCAGCGTTTTGCTTGATTCAATTTCTCTCGGGTCTTTTTTGAATTTGATTCGGATCCTTCGGTTGGCTGTTTTGTCAACTTCTTTTTCTTTTGTAGGGGGGGTGGGGGGGTTAGATATGGGCCGTTTAATTTTTACATTTGTGCCATAGACCATGATTCTCTTCTCTTGTACTCGCGCACCCTTGTGAGTAGAGCTTGGGTTATCGAGTGAAGAGTGAGCATTGCAGAATGAATGAATAAAAATTGGCTCACGGGAGTAGCGTCGAGACAATTGGTGTTAGAAATTCTAAGATTGAATGAATATACCCTTAAAAGCTCCAAAGGTAGGATTGGGCTTAGAGGTGTGCAAACGGACAGCCCAAATCAAGAACTGCCCGGATTGGCCGATATAGTCCTATTCTCGAGAGCATCAGTCTGGTTTTCGATTCCTAAAAGTGGAATCGGTATTCGAGTAGTACGGTTTCCGATTCCAAATGAAATCGTATAAAATTTTATGAAGCACATTGTACATTGAGTTAAAGTTGAGGACTACGTTAAACAAATTAAAAGTTAGGGACCATATTGCACATTAGACTAAAATTTAGGGATTATTTGTTTCATTTTCCCTTCTTTTCTTCAAAAAAATTAGTAAAATATGAACTAAACCCTAAGTTAAGTACGTTTTTTGGTTTGTCTTTTCAATTCGAAGATCACTGATGTTTGATCATTCATGGTTACAAAATAATCATTATCTCTCGATGATTGGTGGGTTTAGTTTATTATTTTCGATCTACAATTTATAAATCTGATTTTTACTTTTTGTTTTATTGTAGAAGATATATGAGTAAATAGTTATGGTCTAAGATCTTTTTCTAAAAAGGCAGTGAGGGACACGAAGAGATGGCATCAAGTATTGGGAAAAAAAAAGCAACCGATTCTGTTGGGAATGGGTTAGAGGAAAAAAAAAAACACAATTCCAATTTGAAACAACATAAGCAAATCAAGGAAAAATCACTCATAATTGGCCTCCCGTTATTTTTTCGTGACGTATCGCTTCGATATTGTAGAATATGATAAATTCCCGAGACCATGATATGCACCATACCATTCTTTGGAACAACTACAAGAAAGCGTCGGCAAATGTTAATGACCCATTAGACATTGCACGGGCTATTCCATGGCCAAGGAACTACTAGCCCGTAACACTTGCCTAACCAAAAAAAATAGAGACTCAGGCTATTGTGTTCGACCAAAATGTTGGAAACCAGTTTTATGAAGTGTCGTGATATTCTGATATTAGTTACGATGATAAGTTGTAAAGTTGTGCAGTGCAAGTGAAGTACCATAGAAGTGCCGGGATTCGCACTTGAGCGGCCGTGTTGTGTGTGGTGCGATGTTTGTGCTGCGGTGCGCTATGGAGGAGAGATATGATTTGAACTTTTTTTTTTTCATTTGCCATGTTTTAAATTTCATTTCCAATAACAATTGACATTTATTTATTTTTCTCTTTCTCTCCTATTTTCAGTATTAAAAATGCCATGTGTATAGCGTGCAGTTGCATCGCCTTTATCAGGTGCATTGATGGTGAAAAGGTTTAATTGCACGTAACGAATAAGTTAGATGATTTATTGAACAAATTAAAAACTGCACAAAGGGAATGGGTTAGAGGGAAAAAAAAACACAATTACCATTACCAACATGAGCAAATCAATGTAAAAGCACATTACTTTTATTTATTATTTTTTTATGACGAGTAAACTTATTGTAGAACAAATAAATTCCCGAGACCATGATATGCACCGCTAGCCTTATGGGTCATACAAGAAAGCGTCACAAATGTTCCAACATATTGTACTTTTTTTGTTTTTTTTTCGTATCTCAAATCAAAAAAAAAAAAAGTACATCGTACATCTGTTTAGAAAATGAAAGAAATGTTACATTATATCCTTTGTTTTTGTCAGTAATTATATCCTTTGAAATGTTCAATGAAACATGTTTAAGGTATGTTTAGTAACCATTCTGTTCTCAAAAATAATTTCTAGGCATTTGAAGAAGTTTGGTAACGGTCCACAATTTCTATTCCCAGAATAGAAAAAAAAATAAAAATGTGTTTGGTTATTGCACAAAATTTATTTTTATTAATAATTTGTTTAAATATTTTAATATTTCTTTCTTTCTTTTTTTTTCTTCTCCTTCTTGGCCATGGCCCGCGAGGGTTGGACTCTAATGGCCGAGAGTAAGGGTTGGACCCTCGCGATTTTCCCCCAATCCGACGAGGGCAGCCCTCACCAAGGCCACGAGCCTCGAGGGTAGTCCTCGGTGGCAAGGGTCACGACACCCTCATCGACCCCTGGCCCGTGGTCGCCATTGGTTCTTGAACCCTAATGGCCAAGAAGAAGAATAGGAAAGAAGAAAAAGAAAAAGAAAATCTTTTCTATTTCTCATTTTTGTTCTCCATTTCTTCTTGATTACATTCCCAAACGAATTAAGGGAACAAATTTATGTAAATTTGTGCCCGAGAGCAAAACTTTACCAAACGGATTTTTATTCAAAAACTAATTATGGAAACAAAAAAATAGAATTAATTACTATTTAGCCAGTTACCAAACACACCCTTAAATACTCACATCTATTTTCTCAATGAAAGGATATTACTAGCGAGTACAATTATTGGATAGTTGTTAATTGATATAGTAAACTATAACTTAAAATATTACTTTAAAAAAATCCATCATCTAGCCAGGTCCACAGAGGCTGAGTTTCCCAGGCTCGAGCCCGAGTCCACGTGGTCGGTCCAGGTCCACATAGGTCAAGTCCAAGACTCCAGTGCCCATGCCCAAATTTGAGTCCACAAAAGGTCTGGCTTGGTTCTTTGGGATCAAGCTTGGGACCTAATGCCTGGATCCTTGATGCCTAAGTTTGCTATCTCGATGCTCGTGTTTGGGTCCTCTTGTATGCACCGCTAGCCTTATGGGTCATACAAGAAAGCGTCACAAATGTTCCAACATATTGTACTTTTTTGTGTAATTTTTATCAAATCAAGTTACATCGTACATCTGTTTAGAAAATGAAAGAAATGTTACATTATATCCTTTGAATGTTCAATGAAACATGCTTACTGTATGTTTAGTAACCATTATCGTTCTCAAAAAATAATTTCTAGACATTTGAAAAAGCTTGGTAATCGGTTCACAATTTCTATTCCCCAAATAGAAAAAAAAACAAAATGTATTTGGTTATTATAACAAAAATTTCTTTTTATTAATAATTTGTTTAAATATTTTAATATTTCTTTCTTTCTTTTTTTTTCTTCTCCTTCTTGGCCATGGTACCGAGGGCTGGACTTCATGTTTGGGTCGAGAGGTTGGGTTGGACCTCGATCCGGGGTAAGGGTTGCCCTCCCCAATCCGAGACGAGGGCGGCCCTCGCCGAACCCACGAGCCTCGAGGGTAGTCCTCACCGGCAAAGGTCACGACACCCTCATCGCCCCCAGCCCGTGGTCGCCATTGGTTGTCGACGACCCCTACCATGGCCAAGAAGAAGAATAGGAAAGAAGAAAAAGAAAAAGAAAATCTTTTCTATTTCTCGTTTTTGTTCTCCATTGCTTCTTGATTCTGTTTCAAAACTGATTCTAAGAACAAATTTATGTAAATTTGTGCCCGAGAGCAAAACTTTACCAAACGGATTTTTATTCAAAAACTGATTATGGAAACAAAAAAAAAAATCGAGTTATTATTTAGCCGCCACCAAACACACCCTTAAATACTCACATCTATTTTCTCAATGAAAGGATATTACTAGCGAGTACAATTATTGGATAGTTGTTAATTGATATAGTAAACTATAACTTAAAATATTACTTTAAAAAAATCCATCATCTAGCCAGGTCCACAGAGGCTGAGTTTCCCAGGCTCGAGCCCGAGTCCACGTGGTCGGTCCAGGTCCACATAGGTCAAGTCCAAGACTCCAGTGCCCATGCCCAAATTTGAGTCCACAAAAGGTCTGGCTTGGTTCTTTGGGATCAAGCTTGGGACCTAATGCCTGGATCCTTGATGCCTAAGTTTGCTATCTCGATGCTCGTGTTTGGGTCCTCTTGGAACGGAAGTGCCCTTGCCTTGGTCCTCGACACTCGAGCTTGGGTGTGCCTATGCCTGGATCTCATATGCCTAGGCTCAAGATCTAGTACTCGTGCTCGAAACCGTAGTGCATGTGCTTGGATCCCTAACACTATGGCTTGAGTCCATGGAGGTCGAGCCCAAATCTATAGAGGCTAGGTCCAAGTCCACCGAACCCAAGTCTGGAACACTCTTGAGGTCCCAGTCCTGCCCAAAAAAATTGATTCATTTTACTAGATAAGTTATAACAGTGCGGAAATACCCGAAAAACATAAAGCGTTGGTTCGGGGAGCTGGGCATAGGTAATGGGGACCTTGGACCAATGCCTGTGCTTAGGTCCTTGGCATGCGACCCAAGACCTCGGGGCCCATGCCAAGGAGCCTCGAACCTTGGGGCTCATGTTTGGTTGTTTGTGCCCCAATCACTGGTGCTCGAATCATACATGATTTTTTTAGAAAAAAATTAAATTTTCCTCTTTAAACAATGGAAAATAGCGTTTGGTATTTTATAAGATTTCAATCAAATAATAAAATGCATTATTATTTTTCAAAAAATAATTACTTCTTGAAAATGTTCTCTAAAAACGTTAAATTTTTTGGCGAATCAAACGGAGTCTATTGTATTTAGACATATTTTCATTTGTTTTCGCAATTCACTTTTAGGACAAAAAGAAAGAAAAAAGGCCGGGAAAGTTTTCTCTCTCTCGTGTCCCGAGTCCCGAGTCCTCGACGCCTCTCGAGCCTCTCTCTGGCCCACCTCACCGCCGTCGCCGCCGCCGCCGCCGCCCTCGGGAACTCAAGGTGGCTCTCTCTCTCTCTCTCTCTCTCTCCCGAGCCGCGCGTGAATTGCCGAGTCCAATGGTTGAGTGGAGAGGCGATTTAGGCGAAATTGTCGAGTCCAGTTGGTGGCTTAGCCCCGTTAGGTTTCGCTCCCAAGCTGTTGATTCCAATCTCAGTTCAGAAGACATCGCGCTTTTCGATTCCAACCTCAGTTGAATTGAAGTGGCTCTTTCATCTCAAGCGCTTCCCTTTTGTTTCTCTCGTTCAACGTGTGCTGATTTCTGGGTTCCGTTTTCCATGCGCTTTGTTGAATTGGCTCTGGTTTCTGGGAACAAGAAGTTTTTGCTTTCTGGAACACAACATGTTTGCAAGGCAGCTCTTTGCCCCCGGCATTTGCTTAGCTAACTGTAATAGCAGCCTCGATGCCTTGTCTTGAATTGCAGAAATGGGACCTCACTACCGCTTAGACATACGCCCCATCTCAAAAACCAGTCTTTTCTTCTCTTTATGAACGCTCACATGTACAGAATTTGCATTTTCCTTCTCTTGCTACGCTTACTCCGCTGATCTGCCAAAGCTGGGTCGCCATTATGCTAGGATTCGAGTTCAGTCTCCGGCCCTTCTGCACGGTGGACCGAGACACACTAGGAAAGAGAAGCCCCGACTCGAATCTAGCATTGTCCGGCTCAAATTAGGATGCGGGTACCCCGCACCGACGGGAATCCGTCTGATTACGACTTTTTCTCCCATATTGTATTTTAGATTAAATTATTTCGCCGATCAATCCTGGCAACACACCGCACAACCACCATCAATTACGTGTTAGATGATTGGTGTCTTGTTATGTATGCGTTTTCACTCTGTATCTTGTGTTTTATCTCGTCATTGTGAATTTTCTGTGTCCAAAGATGTCCACCTACACATGACTAGTTATTGTTGATGTCTCATCTCGTCATTTCCGGACTACTCAGCATACCCATCTGGCAAGGGAATTGAAGATGGGGGTCTAGGGTGATGGGAGCTAAAACGAATGCAGTATCAATGACTTCCTTTGTTTTCTCGAAATGACAATGTCCACAATTGACAAAGTGTAATATAATTGAGATGTGCTATTTTGACAGAGAAAGGAGAGAAGAATGGAGCCAGAGGTATTAGAAGCAGAACTTGTATTGCCAACCTATTTCAGCTTCAAGAAGGTTCAAGTTTACGAGAAGTATCCAAAGGGCCAATCCAGTGCCAAGCGTTTCAAGCATCTCAAGCAGATCATTCAAGCCGAAAATTTCCAGAATTACCCTCCCGATGAACCTAATTGTAAGTTCATGCTTCTCAAAACAAGCAAGCAAGAAAGATAAATTTTTCATTGTGTTAGGGATTTTTCTGTTTTCCCCCTTTGTTGATAATGGTAATAGATTATGTGTTAGTTGATACACAGCCTGGTGCATTGTGGTTTCCTCTCAGTACGCTTGCCATGATATTGGCGCATATCAAGTTTCAAATCGAGTAGCTCGTATTAGTTTCTTCAAGGGAGCTATTTTATGACTGCTTTACATTATTTGATCTTACTTCTGTCAGAAAAAACCAAAATTGAGATTTTGGAAGCTTTAGAGACTTTGGTTACTTAGCTGGTTTTGCTGGTTTTGCTATAAATTTCTTACACGGCAAATAGTGCAACTGCTCAAGAATCAGGATCATATTGACTGGGGGATTTGATTCTTAAATTGTGAACTGCTGCTTCTGTTTCCGTTTTAAAGGTGGCAATTTCTATTATAGACAGAAGGAGTGTTGTATGCTTGCATTCTTTGAAACTTTGCATGAAAAGTTTTTATTGAGATCAAGCTGGCTAGACTTCTTTGGCGGAAGGGCTTTCCATAGGAAATACATCATCCTTACGCCCTCTGGTGCACTTTGCTGTAAAAGTCTAACGATTGATATCACTTTGTGCACAGATGTATCTATACTTTATAAGTTACAATAGAAGTCTGAAAAGGTGATGGTGCAATAATTGTGTGTACTTAATAACGTCATAGCTTCTCTAAGCTCTACTTGCCTCTTTACATTTGAAAAGCCCGATTTTTAGATCGTATCCTGTTTTACAGATGTTAACATTGAATCACCACCTTCAATGCATCCAAGCAAGAGGATATGTGATATAACAGGATATGAGGTATGTAACTCTTAATGTCAAGATACCGAATATTTTAATTTATATAACATCGGGTAGTATCAGGTTATATGTTATTGGATTTTAATATCTTTTACGAAATATACATTTTTCTGACTAGGTCATGAGAAAGAAGAAGTTCAAGTTTCTTGAAGTACTTTATGTTTCTGCACTTGCCATCGCAAAGCATCTGATAAATAAAAATTTTCTCATCAAGACCTTGCTGTTGCTCCAATTTTTGCTTGGCAGTTTCTTGCCTGAAACTCGATTTCATTTTTTTCATAATATTATGAATCAAAGAAGAAAATCAGACTAGAACGCAAAGCCTAATGATTGGAGTTTTATTTCAAGTATCCTACCTGGTGGCCATTTGGCTTATGCTCCTTGTCTCTATATGTATTGCCTAAACTGCTGCTTTTGGTGTGCTCTTTTATATAAAGTTAACTTTTCCTTCCTTTGGATTTAATTATTCCGTCTCCTATGCAATTACTTGAACTGGAATTTGGAGTGACACTTCTTCTCCTGGTTTCGCTCTTTGTTGATGGTTCCTTGTGGTTTTATTTCTGCATATACTATCATATCTAGTGTCGAACTTCATGAATTCTGATTTTAAGTCAATGCCTACGTTCCTGTCCTGCATAGAAATGAACAGTCCTTTCGTAGATATTTCCTCATTTACGAAGAGAACATCTTATCTTATCGAGCAGACTGCACAATGAAGTTTTTGAATGTGTTTGCCAATGCAGGCACCATACCACGATCCGAGGACCAAGCTTCGTTATGCAAATGCCGGTGTCTTTAAGGTCATTAGGTCACTTCCCAACGAGTATGTTCAGAGGTATTTGGCTCTAAGAAATGCAGCAGTTGTTTTGAGGTGAATTCAGTGTATGGAAGGAACAGGGGATCTCTCTCTCCCTCTCTTTCACATCAAAGGAATATTAAAAGGACCACTCACCCGACAGAGAAAGTTCATGGTCGCTCAATTTTGGAACATCTGATGCCAGCTTTGATTATTTGTCCCACCCATTCAAGTAAACCTCTAGTTGAAACTTCATTTTTGGTGTTACCATACCTCGTGACTTGTCTAGGTTTCTTCTTTCAACAAAGCGATATGGTTGCCAGGCGATTGCTGGTCGGTTCATTTTAGTTGCCGTGCCTAGCAAAGCAATCTCAAGTCCACCATATATAAGATTGTCAAAGATCTGGTGGCCAAGGAGATCTTAACCAAAGTTTCAGAATAGTGGGTATTTGATGCAAATATCTTTTTGTGGGGCACGTTTGTCATCGTTCTCATCCAGTTTCTTTTGTGTGTGTAGCTCACGCAAGTTAGGCTTCAATGGGATTGTGATACGCTTGGTTAGAGTAAATTGTACGAGGTATGAACATTAAAAGAAAGTATCAAAGGAACGAAAAAATCAGAAAAGGTGCGGCTGCTCAAATTATTTGTTCTTGTTTCTAACACTTAAAAATACGTGAGTGATTTATCGATCTATCATTAATTTTATAAAAGAAGCTCTGGGATTGAAAATTTATCTTTCTGGAAAATACATCATGTGACTCTGATGGTCTTAACTCTCTTGTTGGGCATTTTTGTTCACGAAACTCAAAGGGAAAAAAGAACTAGGAAAAGTTAGATTGTTGGCCGATCGTGGCTTAATCAATCCATGGAGGGCTCTTTGATCGCGGGATGGACGGCTCTTGTCAGAATAAGCATTTGAATTTGACAAGAAAACGAGAAAAAGAAAGTATAAACATCGGAATCTGTTCGAGGGCTATCTATATTTATTACCGTAACATGGGAAATTCGTAAAAAAGTTACCTATTTTTGTGTGCGATGGACGTGGTGAATGATTGCCTGCCTTCGTTCGATCACGTTGAGAGATTCTCGCCCTCCTCGGTTCCTCTGCTTTCTGGCGCAATGAGTGACTTGATTTCTCCTCGATTTACTCTGAAACCATAGTATTGCTCCTTTTTGGAGACACGTGGACCGCCCCGGTCGTGTGTATCGGATAAAAACTCCACCTCCAAAGTGAAGAATTGCACCTTTTAAGGCGTTGTCGAATAATATGTCGTGATTGATTTAATTGGCCATGAAGACTGTAATAATGTAGATTAGAAATTGTCACTCCAAAGAAGTAGAAAGAGTTCAAATGTATGATTTAGTCAAAGATTCCAAGCCATTTGAATATTTAGCTTGTTGAAAAGCATACCATCGACAATTCGATTTAAAAGGAGGAGGGATCTTTCCCAAATTAATTACTCCATAGTGGAGATCTAGAACCGATCCTATAGGCCTTGATTTTGACGAAATCAGAATTGGAAAGCGACTTGAAATTTCTTGAAATTGATCAGTTTCGATTCTTATTCGGGAAATGGTCCCATTCTCTTTATTAAGTTTTCGGTTATAAGGTTAAATTTGATTATATATATTCTAAAGAAAAGTAAAAAGTGAACCAATGCAAAATTGGTGAACACAAAAAACAAAATGTTCAAACAAATTGCACGAAATTATATTTTTCACCATTATGTCATCCTCCATTGGAATTTGGAGCCCAATATTAAAGTTATATTTTTAGATGGTTTTCCCTAAAAGACTAAGCATGGTGCTTGCCTTCGACTACCGAATCTCTTCATGACGCATGCCTTTGACTAGTAATTACCCTAGCACTCTATTTCAAGTGAACTCTTTTGTGTGGATTAATAGGTTTAATCAAAATGATTTCGGAAGAGAGCATTTAATTTGCACCATAACCCGTTTTGCACGTTATATATTGGGTTAATACCACGAAAAATCTCAAATTGGTACATCTACCACAAACTAATTTTTTTTACTACCAAAAATCTCAAATTGGTACACCTATTACAAATTTGCCCAAAAAAATCTCAAATTGGTGCATTTGAGACAAATTTACTATCGGTTAGTTTTCGTTAAATTTGATAAAACTACAAATTGGTATATCATTGACAAACGAAGGGTAAAATCCAAAATCGATATACCTGTCGACTGATTTAGTAAGTTGATGGTAAACTTCAATAGAAACTAACGGGGGAGCAAATTTATCACGAGTGTATTAGTTTGGAGTTTTTGACGGTAAAAAAATCATCCGACACATAAATACTATTTTAGGATATTTCGTGGTATTGACCCTTATATTTCGCTCCTTTATTTATCTTTCCACTCTCATTTCCTAACAATATCACGGGATTAAAAAAGAGCAAAAAAACTTTCTTTTTTTGTAGCATTCAGTCGAGAATGCGCGCAGAAGTCTAGCAAATTAGTTAAAAGGGCAGACAACGATCGCCTTTTAAAATCTGTCTTTTAAGACCATAAACAAATGTCTTTAAAATTTCCGAGGATATTCGGTGGAAAGAGACAAAAGCCGGAGAGGGAGGAGTCAATGGAACGCCTCAGATGCCAATACGGCTGCTGCACGATCAAAAGTGCTCTGGCTTTTTGCGCCTCTGCTCCTTCGTGTCTCTCTCGCTCGGTCTCTCTCCTTTACACGGAAAGTAGTGTGAATTTCTCCGGGCAATTTAATCGAAAGATAATACTGGGTTGGTGTCGAGAGGAGCTGACCGTCCTTTTGGCTCCCCCCACCGGGCCGGAAGTTTGGAGGCAGGACTCTCGAGGTTTGAACCGGTGTTTGGAACTCGGCAAAGGTCCGTGTCTTGTGATTCTTGTAGCTGTGGAACGGAAAGGGGCGGAAGATGGGTTCATTTGGGAAGCTTGCGAAGAGGGCTTTGGAGACTGAGATGCCCGTAATGGTTCAGGTACTTGGATTGAGATTTCTTGCTTCCGTTCTTGTGTCAATTTGGTTTTAACTGGCGAAACGCATCTGGGTTTCCTCAATTGTTTATGTTTTTGTGAAATACTGTACCACGTTGATTTTTTTTTTTTTTTGCAGATACAAGAGGTGATTCGAGGAGCAAAAAATGCCATGTCTTTGGCTCAGGTTTGTTTCGGCTTAGTTCTTCTTGTGTCGTGACACACTGTGTTCTTTTTGTTTTTTGTGTGGTGGCTGATGATTGTGTTGGTGTTGAGAACTGAGAATGCATTATGATCTGTTTTAGTTGTTCAAGAACAAAATGGCCAGATTTTGTTGGGAAATGGGGATAGTGTCTTTCTCTTGCTTTAGTGTGAAGTGGGGTTGGTTCTGGTTTAGGGGAAGGCGTTTTAGGTTTCTCGAAAAGGGCCAAGCGGAAAATCAGGTGGGAAATGCATTTGTAGAAGTGCCTAGAGTATAAAAAGGTTTTATTGCTCGACACAATTTTGAGAAACTTAAAAAAATATCTACCTTGTACGCATTGATTTTCGTTCATCTCTTTGTTTAATTGGGTAAAATTTTGAGGACTGGATTCCGGGCAAGAATTTGGTATCTCAGTCCATATTGCAGCCTGGGTTTTACATGGGATTGACTACACTAGTCAATGTGTGTGAGAGGCATAGACGAGCGTTTCGGGGATCATTAATTTGGCTCAAATCCATGATTTTCCTTTATCCGATAATGAGGAATCTTTTATCTTATAATTAACATTGATGTTGCATTTAAGTGTTCGTTTTTGTGCTCATTCTTCAAAGCACGTTAAGCTCTCATTCCGATTAGATACCCACTGAAACAGAAATGAATGTTTATGGACTTGAAGCATCAAACCGTGTGTTGCCTGCTTAATGAGCCATTTTTCTCATGTCGTGTGAAGAAACTGTTGACTCTTGTGTATCCTCTTGCCTGCCATTGACAATCGTAGCTGAAGCTATTTAATGATCTGAACATGCTTACTTTGAAATCTGCATTACTTGTGTAACTGTGGAAGGGCTTTTGAGTGGAGTTTCTCTCTATTCCTTGTGGCACATAATGTTTAATATTACATGAAATGCTAGCTGTTAACTTTGCCATCGTTTCTTGCATTGTGCTCAGGGAGTGGTCTATTGGCAACCACCCAAGGATGCACTGGACAAGGTAAAAGAGCTTGTTTGGGAGCCTTCTATTAGCCGTTATGGTGCCGACGAAGGTATGCCAGAACTCAGAGAGGCATTGGTAAAGAAGGTACACATTTTAAGGCATATTGCATTGACCTCTTCTTTATTGTTCAGGCTAAAAGATTCCAGGACCTGGAAATTTAAAGACGGGTTTGCTTATAGTGGCATCCTTCAAATTGCTTTGTTTTGCTTTGCAGTTGCAGCGGGAAAATAAATTATTCAAATCTTCAGTGGTGGTAACTTCAGGAGCAAATCAGGTTTCTGGAAGTGCATTTCTCTTTTCTTGAATAGTATTTTTCTTCAAGTGAAGAACAAACAACCCTGCTCTAGTACACCCTGATGGAACGATGCTGACCAACATATTATCTATTCATTTTTTTTTGTGCCAGGCATTCGTGGATCTTGTTCTCACATTATGTGATGCTGGCGACTCTGTTGTCATGTTTGCGCCATATTACTTTAATGCATACATGTCCTTCCAGATGACAGGGGTCACTGATATACTGGTTGGTCCTGGTGATCCTAAGACTCTTTATCCTGATGCAGGTTAGATTTTTGTGATATGTTTCTGTAAATTTGTTATCCTTTTAGTTTGAATTTATTACCTTAAGTACTCTCATGCGTCCTTGTATGAGAGTGTGTTGTCCTATCTAACATGTGTTTTGTGTGAGGAGTACTAATCAATTTACTATAATAGCAGATTGGTTAGAGAAAACTTTATCCGAAATCAAACCTGTCCCAAAGCTTGTTACAGTTGTGAATCCTGGAAATCCATCTGGCACCTACATCCCTGAGTCTCTTCTTAAGGTCTCTCTCTCTCTCTCTCTCTCTCTCTCTCTCTCTCTCTCTCTCTCAAATGGCCTATTAGTTGCTACAAGTATACAAAATTTATAGGTTTTCATATTCTTGGGAAGATTTTGATGCACCGTCTTGGCAAAGATTGGGACTAGATAATCAAGTTTTACTTCAATTATCTAACTTTGTTTTTTCTTTTTCCTAGTAGAGGATATCAGATCTTTGTGAGCAGGCTGGTGCGTGGCTTGTTGTGGATAACACATATGAGTAAGTCCTGGTTATTTTCTATACTTGTCTTTTCTGTTTCAACCAGAGCTTCTCAATGTAATGATTTTGTCTACCTAGAGGTTCACGTTAGGGCGATTTACAGCAAAGAAAGCTCTTATTTGTTCATTTTGCTGCAGTTAGTCTATAGTCTGTCTATGCAACAATTTGCAGGCTCTTCTGTCCTAGAGTAGGGGCATGTGACACGTGTGCCAGGATGACTTCAGAGTGAAGTCATACATTTTGTGCTTTCTGTCTGCATAACTAAAATCCATTTTCATATAAGATTCTGCAATCCAATCTGTTGGCTAAGAATATTTTATATGCTAATTGCGGAGTGTTTTCCTTTCATGCTGCATGTAAGTGAAGGTGATTATTTTATGACCAACCAAAAAAGGTGGAGGTAATCATTTTGTTTTTGCAGGTACTTCATGTATGATGGGCTTAAGCACACATGCATTGAAGGAAATCATATTGTCAACATCTTTTCCTTTTCCAAAGCCTATGGAATGATGGGATGGCGAGTTGGATATGTAAGTTGCTTTTTTGCATGAGAATTGAATGAGTTTCTCACGAACATTAAGACCTTTCTCTTTTCCATTTCGCTTGGGACAAATGTTGAATTGGTTTGACAATAAATTTAAGTATATTGATCGGCGAGTTCGTTACGTTAATCTTCATTCTGGATCACCTTGGTACATCTTCCTGGATTAAATAAAAAGCACAAATGATTCTCTATTGATTTTGGGTTTATGCTATTTATCTTGGAATGCACATTCGACGATTCATGGATCTAAAGAGACACTAGGGTTTTGTATTTGTATCTTTGTTCATGGAAGTTAGGTTGTGCTGTATTTATAGGCAAAGTTCCGATAGGTCCAACGTAGATAGATACTACCTTTAGTGCTTAAATTACGTACTTATGACTATACTATGATGAAAGTATGACTCTTTTTTCAATGACGTAGTTTAAACATTGTTGATGGTTTGTCACTGTTTCAAGAATTAATTGGTGAGTGCAATTCGCAGATTGCATATCCTTCAGAAGTTGAAGGCTTTGCAGCCCAACTCCTCAAAGTTCAGGACAACATACCCATATGCGCGTCGATCATCTCTCAACATCTAGCCCTATACTCCTTAGAAGCAGGACCAGAGTGGGTCACGGAGCGCGTGAAGACTCTCATCAAGAACAGGGAGATTGTTGTAGATGCTCTCGCTCCTCTTGGGGAAGGGGCGGTCAAAGGCGGAGAGGGTGCCATTTATTTGTGGGCAAAGCTACCTGACAAGTTCATCCATGACTTTGATGTCGTCCGCTGGCTCGCTCATAAGCATGGGGTTGTGACTATTCCTGGGAGCGCGTGTGGGTGTCCCGGGAATCTCAGAATATCGTTTGGAGGGTTGGTGGAGAGCGACTGCAGAGCTGCTGCGGAGAGGTTGAAGAGGGGATTAGAGGAATTGGTGAGCGATGGCATGGTACAGTGAGTGGTTCTTTTAGCCTCTGATTGAAACAATTGGGACATTGGGGTCTATTACCCAATTTGTGCCACATTTGTGGCTGGTGCATCATAATAAGCAGTGGTTTTTATAGTTCTTGTTAATCTTATGGCAAAATGGTGCTTCGCACAGAGACTTCTTGTACTGTCAAACAAGTTTGACACTAAATACAGGCAGAAATGTCTCAGCGTTCAGGAAATTCGAACTGTATGATAGCCAAGTTCGGTAGAAAAAAGAAACATTCTTGAACGCGTTCTTTTTGTGAAAAACAGGGGGAGAGAAATTCGGGAGACCTCTCAAAGTTCCTAGAGCCGGAAAAAAGTTTCAATGGTTATTTCCGGGCATCGTGGGGCTGTGCTTCCGCATCAATAAGTCGGCCTGTTGTAACGTCGTACAGATTTCAGTATCATCTCATCTCGTTGCCTGGTCGAGCGAGCCATTCGCGAAGAAGCATCATCGCGTGAGATTTCGAGCTGTAACTCTATCATGACCGGTAATTTCAAAACAGTCCATCCTTTTCCTGTTCAAATTGGGAAGTCGGTATTCCTGTATTGGTAAGTTCACTGTTCTATCCGGAGCTTTGTGTCCCAACTCAACCCGTGGCGATCGCATTGATATGAACGTCCTGTTTTGTCAAGTCCATTGCTTGTCCCGCCCCCGTTCATCTCTCTTTCTATGCACCAACCTTCATTGCGGGGCACATGCGATACTACCTAAGTCGCCTCTTCCCAACATGCGGATCGAAACTCGCTTTTGACACGTAAAGCATGCTACGGGAATCCTACGGACTGAAAATCTTTCCGTCAGCACAAAAGTTCAAGTACTACAATCCTAGCCACAAGAAAACAAAGAAAGAGAAGGAGAAAGAGAAAAAAGCATTGATGTTCCCCAGGAACGTGCTATTTCACTGAAGAATGAATGCTCTCCCTTAAATTGGATCGAAGCAACCGGCTGTGCAGAGTCTCTGGAAGAAGCAGAAGCATGGGACTCCAGGGTGGGAATAGCCTGCTCATCATCTTCATCCTGTTCTTCACCTGCATTTGCACCCGCACCACGTCTTCGCAGTTGATGTCATCCCGACATGGTAATGTCATACTCTCTTTTGTGTTTAATGGGCACTATCCGTTTGACTGAATTAGATATGTCGAAAATCAAACGATCAGATGAACAAGCCCCGTGTAAGACGGTGAACTGCGGGATGGGGACATGCCAGGAGACGCCGGGCTTGCCGCCCGGGTACGTGTGCAACTGTAACTCCGGGTGGACCAAGCCCCCGTTGCTCTCTCCCTCCTGCATCATACCTAACTGTGACTCTCTCTCTCTCTCTCTCTCTCTCTCTCTCTCTCTCTATATCGTTGTGTATTCGTACCGTATCCTTTGTCGTCCCGCCTGATCAAACAGTCCAAATGCGTCTCTCGACACATTTTTTTAGACTCGGAAACAGAAAATTGATTGGACAAGCCGAAGGAAATATTACATCATGCATGTACATAAGATCACCAAAAACCAACACTCTTTGGACTAAGGTATAACCATGTTTGCTGAGTGTGTCCCGCGGTTTAGTGTGCAACTTTCTTTAGAAGTTCTGTAACTATGTACAAGCAATATGACATTTCTGGGAACAACACAGGCACCATCCATTACCAATGTGGCGGCGAACCTCCGTTGCTTCCGCCCCCGCCTCCACCGCTGATCCCGCCGCCGCCAATTGATGTATCCCTCCGTGAGTTTTCTCCTTTTGGTTTTGACGTCCGGCCACATAATATATTCATTCCAAGAATTCATTGCTTTCCTCTCTAGCTAGAATAAAATGGGTGTGGGTCGCTGCCATTGCAGCTTGCTTGTTTGTGTGGTGTGGAGATGGGGTGTGTGTGGCTAGCGGGACTAGTCACGAGTGCCAATGCAACCAGGGCTCGGCCAATTTGGGGGGTTTGCAAACCTTACCTTGCTTCCAAAAATGTGAGTTTCTCTATCGAAGTCCATGCTTTACATTCGTATCGGCATGTAATTGTGTTTTGAATCTATCCGAAACTCATATGGAAAGCGAGTACTTCCTCGTATTGTCGAGGACTTGCGACAATAAGATGAGACGACTGTCTGTTAGATAATCCGATGCCGTGCTTATGGTTGGTTCATTCGATGTTCCCCGTTAGAGACGGATGGCCTGAAAAGATGCAGGTGATTGCTACCTAGTGACATGGGTTATTGTAATTCTAACTGTACGTTTCGTACATCATGTTTTGATGTGTTTAGGCAATTTGGGAGCAGACTGCACTAATGTTGAGCTCGGCACACCAGCTGCACCACCCCCTCCGCCGCCTCTGAAATCTTCCGCCTCGCCTGGAAATGGTAATTCATCGCCGCCATCTCCTTCAGCCCCACCTCGAAATGGTAAATAAGTCGTGCGCTCAATATAGTTTAGGCGAGATAATTCTGTGTTAAAAAGTTAGGGCAAAAAAAGTAAAAAAAAGAAAAAGAAAAAGACCATAGGTGTAAATTGTGCGGTTGTGTATGTAGATTGCTAATTGACCTTGCAAGTCAAATTGACTTCTTGATTACCGTTTGTATCATACACATAAGTTTAGGATTTTTCTTAGTATTAACCCTTGACTTTATCTTACAAGACAACTCTTTCAATTTTTCTAATATATATATATATTTTCCTATTAATTCTCGATGGAACGCTTGGTTCTTTTTACTGAGCATATCTCGTGCAATGCTTGCTTTGACAGGACTGGCAAACGCGCCGAATTGTTCGAGGAGCTATCGGGCGCTGTCCTGGACAATTCTTGCACTAATAGTCCTTGCGTGGATTTAGATTTAGCAATGCGATAGAATCCATATGAATTAGTCATGCAATAATGTCAATGCTAATCAAAAGGAAGATCATATAGGGGGAGTTTATTATGCTACCACAGCTCTTTTTTCTTGAAATGAAGTTGCCTCGCTCCTTTAACATTTGATATTACACTATATAAAGGATATATAAATATTCTTCATACGGTCTTGTAGCTTGAAAGTCCCTCTCTCACACACGCAGAGCTTCATTTCAGGGAAAATTACTCACTTATTCTGTTCTTGAGATTCAACAGGAACTTCTCACCAGCCGGTCGACCAAGTTCTTCTGGCCGGGAATCCCGAGGTCCCTGATACCGATCTAGTCGCCACCGCCTCGGGAATTGGTGAGCATGCCCTTCCTAAGGCGGTCAAAGGCGGGGAAGCTTCTCTAGTGCGGCCCACTTGAGGGCCTCCCCGTCGCCTTCCTCCACGAACGACCTCGAAAACACGTCCATGCCGGTGTTCCTCCATATGGACTTGCTGTTTGGCGGGCAAGCTGTTACTAGCCCTGTAAAGAACGATACCATCCATACCAAAACTGGCAAAGAGCTAACCCTCCTCCTCCTCCTTCCTTCCTTCTTCTTGTTGCTGTTCTTGATCAAGAGGGAAATACGAAGCTCTGTTTTGGGGCCTCTGGCAAGAGCTGATGGTGTGAGAGGAGATCTATTTGTGAGACTGAGAGGAGAGAAGATTCAGAGTCGCGTACGATGGCTAATTGCATGTGAATGTGCAGGGCGTGTGTAGGACAGAACCTCTGTGGATGATCTCGATAGATTTTGATCTTCGATATCTGCCGACTTTTCGATTTGAGTCATAATTATTCGACGCATTAGCATGAATCTTAAAAGCAAAACTATGTCATCATAACTTCATTTGTGTGACTAACGTGAAGATTGCTCTTTCGCATGAGGGTTTCGGCGCGAGTCTTCACCACTCTGCCGGCTGGTTGACTCGTGAGAGAGAGAGCCTTAATACTAAAGCCAGCGAAATGTACACGTATTATTCATCCTGTATCCACTCACAGACATAATCGGCATACTGTCCACAAAATCAAATGATGTGTTTAGATAGACATTTACGTTTCGATTTTTATTTAAGTTCAAATTTTGTAACTCATCCACGTTGAATTTTTCTTTTTGATAATAGATTTTCGAAACCTTCCCAATATATGAATATTGACACGTAAATTCACCTATATTCTTTACTAATATAATTTGGATAATATTTCGAATTTTGGCCGATTATCCTCTCATCTCATTGCCAAGCCGAGCAAGTTTTTTGCGAAGGAGTATCTTGACGATTTCGAGTTTTGCCTCAGTCGGGACTGCTAATAAGACGATGTTTCTTTTTCCTGTTCAACATTGGGAAGCCATATTCATGTACTGGTAAGTTCAGCGCGTTGTCCAAAGCTTTGGGTCTTACGCCGATGTTGTCAGCCTGATATGAACGTCCTCTATTGTCACCCTGATAATATTCATGTAATGGTAAATATATCGGACGCTTGATATGGTACCAACAACACTTTGTGTACTAAGTCTGTGAATGATAATCATTTTATTTTTATTTTTCTGTTCCAAAAAATAAGTTTGGAATATAAATCCGTTTGATAGCGCAATTTCATTTTTCAATTTCTAGAACAAATTTTGATTTCAAAATTGAGAAATGAAAATTTTCTATTTTTCTATTTCTGGAATAAAAATGAGAAGTAAAAATTATCACTCGTCCTTTCTACTAGCTGGTCACCCATCCACTGCCCATCGTCGACCACTTGCCGACCGTCGCCTCCCATTGTTAGTCGTCTCCTGCCGTCGGCCATTGTGGGCCGTCGTCCGTTGGCCACTCTCCTCCGGCTGTCACCGCCCTCCTCTTGCTACCGCCGCCCTCCTCCTGTCGTTGCCCATTGTGGGCCGCCATTCACCGGCCACCGTCTCCGTCTTTGGTGGCTGCTTGCCTCCGACCAGCTCGTTGACCGCCTCTAGCCGCCATCCTTAATGGCGCCGTGTCGTCATCCATTGCCTCCCCCACCATTCACATTGCCTTTATCGTTACCACCGTTCGCCCTCCTCTCACCGCTGTCGATCGTCGCTCGCCTCCTGTTGCTGCCCGATGCCAGCTTCTGTCCTTCGCATTGGCCCATGTTCTTTGTCGTGCAATCGCCTCCACCCGCCATTCGCTATCACCGTCTGCCGTTGCCATCCACCCGTCGTCCATTGGTTGACCATCTAAGAGAAAGAAATTTTGTGCCGTTACCAAAAAAAATTTTGTTTTGGGAACAGAAATTTTGTGTCGTTATTAAACACGTATTTTTGCTCAGAAATTCATTCATGAAATAGAAATAGAAAATCTGGCTAGAAATTAATTTCTGAAACAGAATGATTGTCATTCGCGCTCTAAGTTACTAATTCGAATTCACACAGATGTACACAGACACACGATATGCATTAGATGACGATGCAAATCGTAAGTTCTTGCAAACCATAGTTGTCGGATTTGATTGCGCCTACGAGTGAGTATATCACCTCGTAGGTTGGGATGGGCCTCGGTGGGGGGCTTGTGTTGTCGTTGTTCCTCTTTGACATAGACCCAGAAAATATTCAATTGGGCTCATGCTTTAAGCTCTCATTACTTAGGATTTGCTCCCGGGGCGCTGGTCTTTTGTTTATGTTTTTTATATGTCCTATTCCAACTCTCAATTTACGTTTAGACTTTTGCTTTGCCTCTTTAACATGCTAATTGCTTTGCCTCATGAACTGGTACCTGTCAATGACTTGAGAGGTTGCTTTAGCTTTATCCTTACAAGACAATTCCTTTTCTTTTTCAACAAATGTTTTCTATCAATTCTCGATGAAATGCTCGTTTTTTTATTGAGCATATCTCATAAGATGCTTGCTTTGACAGGATCAGCGGATGCTTCGAATTGTCCGAGAGTCGTGGTTGCTTCTTGTAGTAATAGTTGTCTTGTGGATTTAGCATACCAATGCGATGAAATGCATATGAATTAGTCATGAAGTTGAGTCAGACTTAGGGCTGATTTGGACCCTTTTACCATTTTATAACTTTCATCACTGAATTCTTTGGAATCTTTATCCAAAAAGTTTTAAATTTATTGCGTTTTTACCTATTTAGTTTTAAATCTTTTAATTTTGCTAATTGAGTCCTAAATATTTTCAAGTTTTGCCAATTAGCCCATCTAGCCAATTTTGGCCAGAAATCGCTAATGTGAATGCCAGCCGTCCTATGTGGCACGATCGGCACTGACGTAAATAATTTTTTAATAATTTTTTGGTATTTTATTTGTTTATTGATTTTTTTTTATTTTTCCTTTTTCTTTTTTTGGTCAAAGGGCCAGTGAGGCCGGCTGCCATTGGGCAAGGGCCCCTCCCTGACCCTTAGGTGAGGGCCATGGAGCCCTTGCCGGCTGGGGATGAGGGTCATGGCCCTTGCTAGCCACATCGAGGGCCACATTGCCCTCACTGTGTCACACGAGGGTTTGCGGCCCCTCAACAAGAAAAAAAAATAAAGAAAAGAAAAGAAAAAAAAAAGAAAATAAAAAATCAATAAATATAAACAAAATTAGAAAAAAATATTTAAGAATATTAAATTTTATCCACGTTCACATCAGCACCGGCCGTCCACCATTGGCCATGCCATGTAGGAGGGCCGGCACTAACTAGACTACCACGTCAATAATTTTTGATTAAAATTGATTGAATGAACTCAATTGGCAAAACATCAAAAAGTTTAGGACTTAATTGGCAAAATTAAAAGATTTATGATTGAATTGGCAAAAATGCAATAGGTTTAGGACCTTTTGGATAATTTTTCCCGAATTCTTTTTGTCGACTTTATAATCTACTCTTTTGTTGCAAAAGAAGCTACGTCATCACACTGCTTTGATCAAGTGAAAGGAAGCATTTATTCGTTAGACGGTTAAAGTATCTACTAAAACGTGGTAGCTCATAATAAAATTAGGATGAGATGTTGCACATAATTAAAATGCGCTAAATTAAAACATTACCAAAGATTAACGCGAAAGGCTAAGAACCTTTAAGGGGTTGCAAGTTCATAAAACTACTAGAATTTCAAGCCACGGCCTGTGATTAATAGATGAACATCTCCATTTCAATACTGCTGTTTCCCTCCTGATCCTGACAGTTCATAATACATCATCTTCAAGCACACTATGCAGCAAGAAATCTAAGTCTTGGAACAACAAGAGTACCAAAAACAACAGCTAAAGTGAAACTGGTGAACCAACAAATAGAAAAGATCAGATCACAGCGGGTGACAAAATCCAACGAGTGCCTTCAATTGCTCTCTCTCTCTCTCTCTCAGAGCTAAGAGTGGGTTAGAGGATCTTGTTCGTGTAAAACAGGAGACGCTTGTCTATATACATGTGATCTCTGTCTTTTCTTGTGCGTTTCTGTTTACGAGCAGTTCGACTGATTCACCTCAATTGATCAGCAGTGTAAAGTCAATCCTGCGATGTCAACGTGTGTAGTGTACATGTTGTGGCTGAAACCACTGGTCAGGTGCCTAAGTATGGGGACATAAGTTATGTCAAATGATTGTGTTTATGATTGCTTTTAGTAAAGAAAAAAAAACACAGTTTCCTCTTTGGTTTTCCGAGTCGTTTGGGGCCTCGCACGAAACATGCTTTAAGTTCCGTGTACGAACTGTAGTTGAATCGTAAATTTTCAATTGGTACAATAAGTTCTCTCAAAAAATGCCATAAGTCAGTATTCTCACCATCTTAGATCTTGGATTCTAGGGCTACAACGACATGGTATGAATCTCGGGTCTTAGATAGGTCCAATGTTGACTGATTCCAAGGTGACGTAGTTGGCCTGTTATGGTCCATCTTTCCAGGGAAAACCTTTCAATACTTGTTGCGGCATTTCCTGTACGTCGTTTCACGCTTTGAGAAGTCAGGTTTGGGGGCAAGGCATGAACCAGGCTTCCTTACACAACGAGATCAAATCATTTATCATCACATGGGCTAAATCTTTAATTAGATTTAGCTGAGAAGTGAGAAGATCAGCGTCGGACCACACTCGACTAAATCAAGACACGATTAACAAGTTATGATGTATCGACGAGGAGCTGACTTTCAAAAGGCAATTTATCATCTTAGAATACACAAGTATGAACCGATTGATGTGATGCGAACTGTGCACATCGATTTGGAAATCAATGGAAAATGTACACCAACTCTGAAAAATATGAAGATTAATCACATCATATCATGTTTTTTACTGAAACTCTGGAACAGATGGATCAGATTTGCAGGCTGATATCATTGCTTCTTCTTGTGGGCAGAGATCTTCAGGCCAGCGAATCTACCCCGTTGTCATCATCTCGATATGAGGACAAGGAACGCCGGTATTTCCATGTATTCCGACCCAGGATTGTGTCTTCTCTCTCTCTCTCTCTCTTCTCTTGGGACGTTCTTAATACAGATCCTCCAAAATCCATCCATATACCCATTAAGAAAAACTGAGAAGACATGTGATTGGCGCGGATTTGAGGATTAAGAACTCTGAAGCACTCGCGAGACATGTGGGTCATGCAAACTATGGACAAACACAAAGATTTGGTTCATGCAAATTAAACTAGATTGGTCAGTGCACAAGTCGAACTTGTACCGTCTGGATGACTAACCTTGTCTTTGCGACTTCTTTCCGAGGACAAGTTGGTCTTATGTATTTTGCCGAGTAATACTAGGTGCACAAGGATTGATATACGAAGTGATGTACGTGTCCTACTCTTATTAGGTATATATTCGGGATATATGATGGTATTTACTAACACAATGGCCTTTGTAAATTAATTTTTCGAGCCAGCATCGAACTGCAGCTTGATTACGCTTTAACTCTACCATAGTTTATTTTGTGGCTGGACTTTCAAGGAACCCTATCATGATGGATATGGAAACTAGAAAGCAGCAGATCAAACACGTTCCCACTACAGCCAAGAACGAAAGACGGCACTTTATTGTCCGATAGCATTTCCCTAACACTCACATCTGACCTAGTTAGTGGTTTCAAATCCAAAAACAACGAGAACTAAAACGAAAACGACATAAATTACAATAAACACCGAAGTGTGGGGGACTGGAGACAATGGCGTTTGATGCGTTAAATCTACTGTAGAGCTGCATTTCGTAATGGGACGAAACAGGATGACGAAGCGGGAACCTTGTGAGACAGGTTTGTCTGAATCTTCGATGATTGGAGTCACTGGTTTTCCTGGAGTTTGAAACAGACAACGAGAATGGAAAACGTTAATTCAAACAGAGCCACCATACGATGTGTCCAAAAAGGTTTAGTAGAAAAACAGATTAACCCTAGATTCCTCCCGACAGTTAAAAATAGAAAAAGGCACAGTAGAGTCACAGACATTTAAGTGCTGCGACTCTCGATGTTGGGAGAGTGATGGATTTTCTAGATTTTTATTCAGGAAAAGAATCGGATCTTTGACCGTGTTCTTGTGATTTCATATTAGCTTATCTTCACTCTTTTTATTTATTTATCGGAATAGCATTTTCAAGTTTCAACCAAGTGATAGAATGCGTTATCACATCTGAACTTATCTTTTTTAATCAGCATTTTCATGGTCACTATGGTAAAATAATTATACAGGATTCTTTTTTTTTAATAAACATCTTTTGAAATTTGTAAGACCACTCGAAACTATTTTAAAAATTTAAGCTAGTAAATGAATATGTGGTTTAATATTTAACAATACTCCTCCTCACATGTAGGCCGGACTTTGACATAAGAATGTAGGGTGGAAATTTTTAACGATCTCATGCTTTTACTTTGTGATATTTTGTGAGATAATTGCCAACGAAAAATTTATCCAAAAAGTCTTAACCATACTGCACTTTTGCCAATTCATTTCTAAACCTTTTAATTTTACCAATTGAGTTTTAAATTTGTTCATATTTTGCCAATTGAGTTTATTCGGCCAATTTTGATCAGAAATCACTGATGTAAATGTTGGCTATCCTATGTGGCATGGTCAGTACTAAAGTGGATAATTTTAAATAATATTTTAATATTTTTTGAATTTTCATATTGATTTTCTTTTCTTTTTTTTTCACCTCTAGTCGCGCAAGGGTACGATGCCCTCACTGGCCACGGGCGAGGGCCTCTGCATCCTCATTGGCCACAAGCAAGGGCATAAGGCCTCACTTAGATCTAAGCAAGGGCGAGGGTCACAATGAGGCTGATGCCCTTGCTAGATCCATGCAAGGGCCATGATGCCCTCACCTATGGCCGGCGAGGGCAGCGACCCCCTTGCCCAAACTAGGCTAGGGCGTTGTGGCCCTTGCCTGGATGTGGACGAGGATGCTAGCTATTGCGACCGACCTTTCATTTTTATTTAAAAAAAAACGAGGTCTAGCTCGGTGTGCGCTAAGTTTAAGTTCGGAACTTAACTCGGGCTCTCCCAAGCCCATATCAAATCGCGACTTAAGGTTTAGGTTTTTAACCTATAAGTGATTTTTATCTAGGAGTTGCCACTAATTGGTTTGTGGTGGGTTGATTAGACACTTAAGCAAGACAATGGAAGAATTGCTTATTTCTGCAGACCAGAGATTAAATGAGTTTTGAGACTTGGTTACACTAGTTGACTAACTAATGCCCTTTCGGTACCCCTTTACCTTATTCATTTCAAAAAATATTTGTCAAGCAATTTACATTGATTTTAGGACCTTTCTTTTAACATGTGAGATGATCAAACGAGTGCACAATCATTAGTGATTAGCAGTTGAGATAGATATGCAATCTAGGGTTCCAATCCTAACTAAGGTGACAACATCCAAAGCATGATAATTGATGCGATTTAAAAACACAACATGCATAATAACACAACAATGGTTTTAAAATATTCAGATATGTCACATAATTTAGAAAAAATATTAGACAAAACTTATATATAAATTATATCCTAATTTTTAAAAATTTTTTGAATTTTTTAAATAAAAAATTTAAATAAAATTATAAAATAATATAAAAAAATCGGGTCGGGTCGATGGATTCGGGGTCGGTTCTAACTGACTTGGGTCAATGGACCCGACCCATCGCGTTAACCCGGGTCCAATTTTCGGATCCGACCCTAGTCGGGGGGTTGACCTGGGTCATTGACTCGAGTATGGACCGGATCGGGCTCGGTCCGATGGATAAAGACGAAATAGGGCCGGTTCAAGATCGGATCTTGCGTGCTCAGGGCATGCAAGATCGTCGGCTGGCAAGATGCCGGCCGAGCCAAGCCAATCCTAACCTAGTCCTCTCCTCCAGAGGCCCTAATAAAACCTTTTCCGGCAACCCTCCTATTGTCCGATCATCCGTTCACCGGCCGGCAACCAAAAACATTTCGGTCTCATTGAGGCATTTCCTTGAACAATTGGTGTGCATTGGCAACAAAGGAGAACTTCAACCTCCTCCAGCGATTTGGCCAACTCCGACGGCCGTGACCCACCTCAGACGGCGAGTCTAGGCCAGGACTAGAATCAGTATGGGCTGGGATTTGTGCGAAACAGCCGGGGCAAGTCCTGACCTACCTACAAGCAAAAACAGGGGGGTGCCGAGGTTGGGAGAGCTCACTGGTTTACGCTACTCTCTAAGGGATCTCCGGCCTTCCTGTTGGTCACGGCAGGGCTGCTGCTACTCCTCAACGACCTGTAACTCTCAATTCACTCTCCTTCTCTCTATTTCTCTCTCAATCTTCCAATGCTCTATTTTTTTACTCGAAAAAGACCTCATGCTCTCTCTTTCATCTCCGGCCTTTATAGGCGACACCAGCCACTTGCTCCGCCCCAAAGTCATGGCCTTAATGGCCCTGTGCTAGCCTGCTCTGCACCACGATTTTGGTGGCCATTCTAGATTGGTGTAGGGAAAAAAAATTGGTAGCTCTGCTCCTTGACTTCCATGGCCACCAGAGGGGAAGAGGAGAGAGAGAGAGAGAGAGAGAGAGAGAGAGAGAGAGAGAGAGAGCGGAAAAGGGGGAGGGATGGGACTGGCCATCAATACCCTCTCCCTACTACTCCTTACCGGCTCGGATGGGGACACCGGGGTTGCTCCACCGTTCGGCTGGTAAACGGCCAGATGCAGGGGAAGTTAGAGGAAGAAGACTGGCATTGGGGGGAGAAGGTAGAGAAGAAAGGGAAAAGTTGGGCAGGGCTGGACCCAACTTGTGCAGGGGGGAAAAAGAAAGGGCCGATCGACCCAGCCTTGACCAGAATTTTTTTTTAAAATTTTTTGTTAATTTTTTTAAAAATTTTGAAAGCTAATTAAGAAAATATGCTCTAATAGGCCCTATTAATGCAAATGTGAATATATTTTCTATAGACAATGTAATTAGATAAATATATATTTTTTGTTTTAGGAATTGATTAAAAAAATTAACTCCTCAATTTTGCATAATTAATTTTGGGAAAAAATTATAAAATAGGTGTCAACACTAGCAAAGGCATGGAGGTCCTTGCCCAATGGCTGGTAAGGGTCGCGACGCACTTGCCCAAACTAGGGGAGGGTCGCTGGCCCTCGCTTGTGGCCAGCGACCTTGTCAGCCCGAGGTGAAAAGAAAAAAAAAAGAGAAGAAATAAAAAAAATATTAAAAATTGTCTACAATAGCGATTTTTGGCTAAAATTGACCAGATGGACTCAATTTTGAAAATTTTTAGGACTCAAATAAAAAAATTAAAATATTTAAGATTGAATTGGCAAAAGTGCAATAAATTTATGACTTTTTAGACAATTTTTCCTACTACCAATTGTTTTAAAATATTAAACTACTAAATGAATGCGTAATTTAATGTACATGTTGATGTTAGGACATATACATGGAAGCATTACATGTTAATTATCTATGTCGAATCTAAATTTTCGTTAGGTTTGAATTTGATATGAATGTCTTACATATAAGTGAAAAATAACACAGGGAGACTTTTATGACAAAAGCATAATAATTTGGATAAAAGATTTACAACCCTAAAAGTACGAGGACCAAACGAATGAGGAGATAGAAATGATTGGCTATAAACTAAAAAAGTCTACTCACTGAAAAAGAGATCAGGAATTGCAGGTGTAAATATCATGTTTCAATAACCATTTGTAAGCACTCAAGAAGTAAAATCCCAAATGCATCGTGCCAAAACGAAAAAAAAATGTACCCTAAGATTCCCCGGAGAGATAAACCTGTTAGGTGCCCAAAAACTGGTCCAAACACATGAGCTTTTTAAAAAAAAAAGTCATTGTGACTCATTAATTTCCATTTAAACTATTGTTGAAAAATGTATAATGAGGATCATATTGTTACACACGAAAAAATACACAAACCTAATTTGGACACTTCAAAAAATCATGGACGTTGAAAGTGTGAATTCCAAATTTTAATATATGCATTAGTACCAGTTAAGTCCTCATCATTGTTCATTTGGACATACCTAATCTTAGTTGTATTAGTCGGAAGTGGGCTTCAAAAGTGTCAAGAGCAGATAAGTCAAGCTACATAAGAAATATGTTTAAGATCTCATACAAGGACAAAGAGGGTTTAACACTAACTAATAATCATGATTAAAGTATGAGTTGGTACTAGTGGAAAGATGTGTTGCTCGTGGGAGATGACAACCCTCAAAGTCTGGGTCAATTCCTTCCTGTCTCATGTGAAGTTTGCAAGATATTATAATATGGCCCTAAAAAGGATTCCCTTATTCAAAGGAAAACTATTTTCAAAAAATTATTTTTTAATTATTCGGTGTTTAAATGACAGAAAACTAATCGATTTACGAAAAAAAATTTTCATACATGAAAATAATAAGTTTAGATTGAAGGAAAACTTCCTATTCTGGTGAGAAGGAAATCACTTTCTCTAAATCACCAAATAAATGAAAAATTAATCATTAAAAAAATTATTTTTATAGAAAATTGTTGTCTTCATTATGAAATTTTCAGTGAAATGAACAGCCTCCAATTTTAAAAGGATTGAGTCAATTACATTGAAGAAGCTTATAGGATATCTGCTGTAGAAGAGATGGATTTCACGTGTTTTTGACCTTGCGACTCCTTTCAAAGTTGATATGCTTCGATCATCTTTGACAAATTGCTCTTACCGAAAAGTTAATGCGTCTATCCACCGGGCTTTTTTTTTTTTTCAAGCATTAACTTACATTTGGATTGTCTGTGACGGACAAAGGTAATGCCCAAGTAACACAAACAAAATAAAGGTGTGCTTATTTCGAGAAAAATTTCTTGATAAAGGAAAGTTCTTTTCGAAAAATTCTTTTCCAAAAAATGTTTTTCCATTTTCAGGTTAGGAAAATCATTTTTCAAAATTTAAGCAAGTATATTTTGTTTGATCATAAATGATTTTCCATTTATTAATCATTTTTAGCAAACCACACGGATGAAAGTCGAAAAAACTAATTCACGAAAAATTCTTTCACTCAAAGAAATACAACCTAAAAACAAGAAAAAACACACATAGACAAGCATGCGCGAACACAGAGATTGCCTTTCACGGTCGCAAGAAGAGAGTTGGCAACCCTCGCTAGTAGGAGGGATGAGGTTGCCGCTTTCTTACGATTTAACGAAGGTTGTGTGTGGTCTGAAATAAATGTAGATACTATTGCAGTAATGTGTGTGCTAGGGAAAAAATTATCAAAAATTCCTAAATCTATTATACTTATGTTAATTCAGTCCTAAACCATTCAATTTAACCAATTTAGTCCTAAACCTTTTTTACGATTTGTCAATTCAGTCACAAACTTTTTCAATTTTGCTAATTTAGTTCGAAAACTTTTGACGATTTGCTAATTTAGTCCTTTCGGTTAATTTTGGTCAGAAATTGTTGACATGAGAATCTAGTTAGCGCTGGTTATATTACGTGGCACAACCAACTTGATGTTGCTAATTTTTATTTTTTTTTTTAAATTTTTAGAATCTTTTATTATTGTTTCTTTTTTTAATCTAACCCCAAGCTAGCAAGGTTACTGGTCGATCCTCGCCGACCCCAGGCGAGGGCTGGCGACCTTGCTTGGTCCTCACTAGGTCCTTGCCTAGGCAAGGATTGTAACGCCCTCACTAGCCAATAGGTAAGGGTTGCGTTCCTCACCTGGATCTAGGCCTATGGCTGGCGAGGGCGTGAAGGACCTCGCTTTTGGCTGGCGACCTCGCAGTCCCAAGGTAAGGAAAAAAAAAAGAAAAAAAAAAATAAAAAAATAAAAAAATTTTCAAGTTAGTGTTTTTCGGACAAAATTGGCACATTATCAAAAAGGTTTATAACTAAATTGGAAAATCGTCAAAATGTTTAGAACTAAATTGACGCAATTGAAATGTTTATAACTGAATTGACAAATTGTCAAAAGGGTTAAAACTAAATTGACCAAATTGAAAGGTTTATGATTAAATTAATAAAAATGGAATAAGTTTAGGACTGTTTTGGTAATTTTCGTTTGTGCTAGGTGATTGAAATTAAAATTGGACAATGTAGATGAAACTTATTCTTCAAAATTACAATGATCATTATAAGATATCCTTGGATATTTCTCAGCGAACGATAATGCTCCAGCAACGCAAACTATAAGCATAATTAAATCACAAACATATGTCAAAATGGCAGTGGAAGTACATTAATTTCTCCATTATAGCCATTACAAATTCCTATAGCCAAATTGTGCATACTTTATTAGTTCCTTTTCGGGTATGAAATTATTCGATGGTGGGACTTGAATTTGGAAGTGGTAGTTAATAAAGGGAAAGGATCTTATCTTCCTTGTAGTGGAGCGATCCAAATTTGTCAAGCATACAAAAATAAGGGAAACGCCCGATTTATGTCTCTTGGCATGGAGTAAGGCATTCATGCACACATGTTGCTTATAGCTCATCATCTAAATGAAACGAAACTATTAAGTGATATGTCACTCCTAAATCCTAACTTGAGATTTTTCTGATCTTTTTCCTCTTGGTGATTTGTTTCTCTTATTTTGGAGCGAACCCAGTTAGAAACCCTAATTCCTAAAGCCGAACATCCCGCACGATTTCTAAGGAAACTCTGACAGCTTTTTTCCGTTGTTTGGAAATTGTTTTGGCCATTCCACAAACGTCATTCATCTTGGCCAGCTAGGTCGTAAAAAGAAGCTCACATGGCAGACAGAATATTTTTTACATGCAGCGACAGATTTGACTAGGTCAGCCCTTAATTTCTCCTTATAGCCTATAGGGCATTCGCTGTACGTGGTAGGTACGTAGCAAACGGATTACAAACTAGGCCAACACTAGAAAAAAAGATTTTGTTAATCAATCGTATCGCTTACTTAACTGTGCATGTCATTGTAGGCAAGACTTTTGCAAATTTCAAGTACAACGTTGATTGTTTTTCGTAATAAAGGGATCGTAATTGATTCCTCGTAGCATTGAAGAGTCCGTAAGATAATTTTTTGGCTTCATACACCAATTAAGAGACTTGATATTCAATTTTTTTCTTTCTTTTCCGGAGTCATTCCAATGAAAACGAGTCTACCAAGCCGGGTCAAGAGTAAATGACTTCACATTAATTACTTGAAAGGAGTTTACTTGAAAGGAGTTGTAAAAGTGATAAACAAGAGCGTTTTTCTTACTTAAGAAATGAGTTTGAATTATTTTACTTGTGCATTTTCTTATGAGGCCCGGAGTCCAATTATAAATGCTTTAGTAATAAATCGATGTGCACTATGGACGAGTAGAATTCCATAGTTAATGTAAGTTACTCCGTTACTTGAAGAGTCTTGAACTCCTCATTATAAGTAGAAGGGGAAAAAAGTCTATACATTTTCCCTGTGTTTGAGTTTTTGTGGTGAACTTCGAAGGACCACATGACTCGATATGACTAGGAAAACCTTAAAAATTAGATTGTCCAAAATGATATCTTCCTTTCTTATTTATTCAAGGGTGGAACAAAAAGATTCTTAGCCCATATAGATACGAACGTCCATAGTATTCTTACCTTACCAAAAAAAAAAAAACGTCCATAGTAAAGACAAGATCTAGTAGTGGAATTTCTGCTAGAAATGGAATGTGATTAAACTAATCTTGTCAGTCCCAATCCAATCATGTTTCCAGTTAAAATGAAACAGGAAATTGACAGTGTCCGAATAGTATGAGCAAACACTGGCATGTGTTACAAGAATTAATTGTATAATATAATTCTGTGCTCCTCTATCAATTGTATCACTTAATAACATGCGCATGCATGTGTGGACATCAGTGCTTGTATACCATGCTATATGCATCATAATACATGACGTAATTGGACATTAGTATATCGCGCGATACAAGCATTGAGATTTTATGTTGCCTTCATCTTATGGTACTCATGTTTCGCAGTTACGGACGCTTGCGAAGATTATTTCCCACATCAACAGTTGATCTAATCTACCTTTCTTATGGATCTGTTAAATATTTACTGGCAGAACCCTAAGCTGTTAAAGAGAGAAAAAATTGTCATCTAGCCTTTCATTAGGGGCAAAAAGGTAAAATACAAAGTCGTAACTGTGCTGCTGTTTCCGACAACTTTGGCAAAATTTTGTCCAAATATCAGGACAAAAGTACTTTAAAGTCTTTGATTCCGACGGTTCCCTTCTATCAAGGCAGGACACATTCTTTCTCGGACATTTGCGTAATTGATGGTAAAGGGGATTAATTTCTAGAAAATCAAATTTAATTCCACAAAATGTGATCATTTATATATGTTGTTGAGTGTGACAAAAATTTTCGGTGTAAGGATGGTCCTATTAGTCATAAGAGTTAGTCGGGTTGATTAGACAACTAGGGCATCATGTTTATAGAGAGTATGATATTTCAAACTCAATTATGATAGGAAGAGATCGAAAGATATGGAGTTATTTTAAATTGAAAGAAAATCTTAATTTCTAATATGTTGCGTAAAAAAAGCATTTTTTTCAGGAAAGCTATTCTGGAAAATGACAAAATTTTTACTGTGCACAAAACCACATATTCAACCAAGCATCATGTGCATTTATTCATCTTTAATGAGCTGAAAAGAAGAGAATCTCCAGCAGAATGAATCTCATTGGATTTTAATTCTAGCTATGTACGTGACTCGGCTCATCCTAATTCATAGGAAAAGGTTCTCTCGGCTTCATCCCCACCATAATTACATACCAACAAAGAGAAGTAGAAAAGCAGCTCAAAGAGAATTCTCTTCATTTTCTTGCCTAAAATCATTGCCTCTGCAACTAGCTCAATACACGACCCGACCTCTTCACGTTTGTGCCACGTGAATCGCATATGCATGCAGAGAACCTATATTGTCCATGCATGGGCATGGCGTCTCTTAAAATCTCACAAGATCATATCGTGACCTTTTATGCGATCATCATCATCGCGGTATCAGAGCTTGCACAAAATATCAACTTCTTTTCGAAGTTTCCTTTTCTCTTTTCATTGCTTTCACTCACCAGTGACCGCTAAGAGGGGGAGAAGAACAGGAACGAAGACCAAAAACATAGGGCTTTCTTTCTTTCTTTTTCTTTCTTTCTGCGTCTACTATTGGTGGAAAGGATGCTCCAGAGGTGAACTTACTTGCGGATTTGAAAATTTAAAGCACATAAAAGATCACTTCATTTATATATAATATTATCACGGCACATGAGCAATTGTCCTGACCCCTTGTGGAGCAGCTTTTCCATGATAGGGAACAGCGGGATAGTTTGAACCGCTTAGAGTTGGAGCATTCGCTCGATCTCATCGTCAAGATTGTAATTATGCCCACAGGGACTTCGAATTGTACGATTGGTGTGATAGTTGGGTGTTTTATAACCCGAAGTTTTGTTGGGATTTTAGTATTCAAAATTCATAAATTGTGAAAAAGAAGTGTAGATGGAAATAGTTTCACATTCGATAGAAGTTGTGATAGGAGATGGTTTATGTGGATGAGCTTCTCAAATGAGTTTGGGCCTCAAGGGGTACCCCACTTTTGTGGAAGGGAGATGACCTATGCTAAGCTAGGTCGGTTCCCCCGCGAGCACGCGTGCTGCCGCCGCTGGCCGGCTCGGCTCGGACCGGGCTTGGGTCCATTCCATCGATTTTTATTTTTTCCCGAATAGACATGTTTTGTTAGAAATTATTTATTTATTTATTTTGGAAGCGAGTCTTCATTACTTGCGACTCTTCATTTTCGCCATTTATATAACCGAACTGTTTAGTTCGGTCTGGTGACTCTTCGTGGTATTTTTATTCCCGCGAGACTTTTTTTCGACGCATTCTAGACATTTTCATTTTTCCGTTTCTTCATTATTGTCATTTGTGCGATTATTCTGCGAAGTTGCGTTTAAACATTTCCTTTGAAGAAGTACTGTTTCTTTGGAAAGGCGATCCGTTCTATCCTGAGAGACAATTGTTCAACAATCTTGGGTACTAGTAGAGGAGATAAATTGTCTCAAGGACACAACGTGAATTCGTTGGGCTCGGATCATTCGTTGACATTCGGATTACTCATCAAGACGTGATTTCAGATTTGTCTAACAATTTTGTTTTGCATATATAAGCACTATTACCTTCAACAATCTTAAGACAATTTGTATCATGTTTGTATAATTGCATTTCTCAATCATTTTTGTCTTCGTTTCATAAATGGCTACAACATCAATGACGCATATTGCATCTGTTCCAACTCATGGAGAGAAACCAGAAAAGTTCAATGGGGCCGACTTCAAGAGATGGCAATAGAAGATGTTGTTCTATCTCACCACTTTGAACTTGGTAAGGTTCCTAACGGATGATGCTCCGAAGTTGGATGAAGGAGAGATAAACAAGGAAAAAGTTGCCGCTGTAGATGCATGGAAGCATTCTGACTTTCTGTGTTGCAACTATATCTTCAATGGTCTAGACAATTCCCTCTATAACGTTTATAGTCCGCTAAGAACGGCTAAGGAGTTGTGGGAAAGTTTGGACAAGAAATACAAAACGGAAGATGCTGGGTTGAAGAAATTCATAGTCGGCAAATTTCTGGACTTCAAGATGGTAGACTCTAAAACCGTCTTATGTCAAGTTCAAGAACTTCAAGTGATCATGCATGACATTCATGCTGAAGGTATGATGATTAGTGAATCATTTCAAGTGGCTGCTTTCATTGAAAAGTTACCACCGTCTTGGAAATATTTCAAGAACTATCTCAAATACAAGAGAAATGAATTATTACTTGAAGAATTAATTGTTCGATTGAGGATAGAGGAAGACAATAGGAATTTTGAGAAGAAAGTTGGCAGCAATTTGGCGGTCTCAAGGGCCAATGTTATTGAAGAAGGATAAAAAACCAACAAGAAGAGGAAAAACTATGAACATGGATCCACCGAAGGCTTGAAAAAATTCATTGACAAATGCTACAATTGTGGAAAGTCTGGACATCATACCAAAGACTATAGAGCCAAGAAAAGAAAGGTGAATTGGGTGAATGTGGTGGAACAAATTTTCAATGGTGTTGATTATATCAATCTTATTGCTATGATATTCGAGTGCAATTTGATGAGGAACCCCAAAGAATGGTGGATTGATACTGGAGCAACTCGTCATATATGCGCTAATAAATCTATGTTCTCATCATACATGCCTATGGAAGGTGATGAAAAACTCTATATGGATAATTCATCAACCTCTAAGGTTGAAGGTGTTGGAAAGGTTGCTTTGAAGATGACATCTGGGAAAGTTATGACATTAAACAATGTGTTACATGTGCCAGACATACACAAGAATTTAGTGTCCGGATCTCTTCTTAGCAAGAATGATTTCAAGTTGGTGTTTATATCTGATAAGTTTGTACTCTTCAAAAATGAGATGTATGTAGGAAAGGGTTATCTTAGTGATGGTCTATTCAAGTTGAATGTAATGACTGTTGTACCTAATGATGTTATGAATAAAGTTATTTCTACTTATGTGCTTGAGTCTCCTAATTTATGGCATGCTAGACTAGGACATGTTAATTATAAGTCAATAAAGAAATTAATGAACATGGGATTATTGCCAAAATTCGACTGTCCAAGTGAAAAATGTCAAGTATGTGTTGAATCAAAATTTTTTAAGCCTCCTTTTCATTCTATAGATAATAGAATCACGGAACCTTTAGATTTAATATACACAGACATTTGTGATTTGAAAGTAATTTCGTCAAGAGGTGGTAAGAAGTATTTTATAACGTTTATAGATAATTGCTCGAGGTATTGTTATGTTTATTTGCTTAGTAGCAAAGATGAGGCTATGAATGCTTTTAGAACTTATAAGTCTGAAGTTGAAACTCGGTTAAATAAGAACATTAAAATGATAAGAAGTGACAGAGGAGGTGAATATGAATTTCTTTTTGAAGAAAAATTTGTTCTAAGTTTGGTATTATTCACCAAATTACTCCTCCTTATGCGCCACAAGCTAATGGAGTGGCGAAAAGAAAAAACCGGTCTTTAAAGAAAACAATGAATATATTGTTGAATAGTTCCGGTTTACCACATACTTTGTGGGGGGAAGCTGTTTTGACAGCGAATTTTATTTTGAATAGAGTACCCCACAGAAAGACATAATAAACTCTCTATGAGAAGTGGAAAGGCAAAACGCCTAATTTGAAATATCTCAAAATACGGGGGTGCTTAGTTAAGGTTGCAATTCCTAAACCTAAAAAGGTTAAAATAGGACCGAAAACCGTTGATTGTGTCTTTATTGGATATGTTGTTAATAGTAATGCATATCAATTTCTTGTTCATAAGTTTGAGGTCCCCAATATACATGTGAATACGATCATTGAGTCAAGGGACACTTCATTCTTTAAAAATATATTTTCGCATAACATAGTATATGAGCCAATTAACAGTGATAAGAGGCCTTGGGATACTACACCTAAAAGCAATCCTATAGATGATGAACCTAGATGTAGTAAAAGACAAAGAACTTCTAAGTCCTTTGGAAATGATTTTCTAACATATTTGTTAGAAAGTGAGCCTCGAACCTTTAAAAAGGCTGTGACATTTCCAGAAGTCCTGTTCTAGAAAGAAGTTATCAATAGTGAAGTTGAATATATCTTGTCAAACCATATATGGGAATTGATTAACTTTCATCTTGGTAATAAACCACTACAATGTAGGTGGATTTTCAAGACGAAAATAAAAGCGGATGGTACTATTGATAAGTATAAAGTTAGGTTTGTGATAAAATGATACAAGCAACGAGAATGCTTTGATTATTTTGACACTTATTCACCTGTTACTAGAATTACATCTATAAGGATGCCAATTGCCGTAGCAGTGATGTATAGACTTAAAATCCATCAAATGGATGTTAAAACGGCTTTCTTAAACGGGGATTTGAAAGAAAAAATGTATTTGGAACAATCCGAAGGATTCATTGTTCCAGGACAAGAGAAGAAAGTATGTCGGTTCATCAGGTCACTTTATAGATTGAAACAAGTACCAAAACAATGGCATGCTAAATTCGACCAAATGATGTTGTTGAATGGTTTTAAGATTAATGAGTGTGATAAATGTGTATACGTTAAGAACATTCATAATGGTTTTGCTATTTTGTGCTTGTATGTAGATAACATGCTTATAACGGGTAGCGATAGTGAGGTTGTCAATACAATCAAACGAATGCTCACAAGTACATTTGATATGAAAGATATTGGGTTTGCAAATGTTATTTTAGGAATTAAAATCCATATGACATCTAGAGGATTAGTTCTATCATAGTCCCATTATATTGAGACGATTTTTGAAAAGTGCAAGAATCTAGACATTGTACCAGTAAAGACTTCGATATATGTTAATTTACATTTTTCAAAGAATACTGGTGAAAGTAAAGCTCAAAATGAGTACGCTAGTATACTAGGCAATCTAATGTATGTCACGAATTGTACTAGGCCAAACATAGCTTGTGTTGTGAGCAAGCTAAATCGATTTACAATTAGTCCAAATGAAAATCATTGGAAAGCTATGAAACGTGTATTGGGCTATTTGAAGCACACTCAAAATTATGCTTTGGACTACACAGAGTATCCAACAGTATTTGAAGGATATTGTGATGCAAATTGGATAATCGACACAAGAGACACAAAATCCACAGGCGGGTATATGTTTATAATAGGTGGGGGTGTAGTGTCTTGGAAGTCATCCAAACAAACTTATATTACAAGGTCTACTATAGAAGCATAATTAATTGCTTTGGATAAGGCCGGTGAAAAAGCTGAGTCGCTTCAAAATTTCTTAGAAGACATTATTTATTGGTCTAAACCAATGCCAACTGTGTGTATTTATTGTGATAGTCAAGCGGCATCAGGCAGGGCAAGGAATGTCATGTATAACGGAAAGTTCCTACATATACGTCGAAGACACGATACTGTAAGACAACTACTCTCTAGTGGAATTATCACGATTGACTATGTGAAGTCAAAAGATAATATTGTGGATCCATTAACAAAAGGCCTAAATAGAGAGTTAGTTGTAAAAACATAAAGGGGAATGGGTTTAAGGCCTATAAAATAAGTCATCATAGCGAAAACCCTACCTAGTTAACTGGAGATCCAAAGATCTAGGCTCAAAGGGACAGCCAAGTTATGCAGGCAGAGTAGTGTACTGTCAACTCTTATTCATTCCCGTATGGAGACAGTACTAACATGTGGAGGTTAAGTGTAAGCTTTTAATGATTCTGATTCGGGTATGTAATATACTACACAATCAGAAATCTCCTATGTGAGCGTGAAGTGAGGGCCGTTTCTATGAAGAATTTAAAAGGCCAAATTCTTTAAAAGCATTCATGAAACCAGGCGGTGTTCATGGCTAAAACGAACACAATGATGAGAACCAACTTTGTTTGAGATATAATTGTGATTTCTATTGTCTTGACTTACACCGAAGGTCGTTAGTTCAAAGACATCAAATTTACTGATTGACCGAGTAAGTTTGATAGGTTTCACTAGGGAAAGTTCAAAGCTTTATACTACTTATCCCAATGCAACGTTCTCATGGAATAATCGCACGATGCATCTCATGCATACACAAAGAGTCATGATATCTGAACTTCTTATTCACGTGGGGGATTGTTGGGATTTTAGTATCCGAAATCTATAAATTGTGAATGAAAAGTGTGGATGGAAATAGTCCCACATTGGATAGAAGTTGTGATGGGAGATGATTTATTTAGATGGGCCTTTCAAATGGATTTCGGCCCTAAGGGGTACCCCACTTTTGTGGAAGGGAGAAGACCTATGCCACACTAGGTCGGTTCCCCCCGTGCGCGCGCGCCGCCATCGCTGTCTGGTCGACTCGGCTCGGGCTCGGCTCCATTCCATCGGTTTTTATTTTTTCCCGAATAAACATGTTTTCCTAGAAATTATTTATTTATTTATTTTGGATAATTAAACATGTTTGTTCGTGAGGTTCAGTTCGCCCGAACGAAAACCACTTCGGTTCAAGCGATCCTTCGCGACTGTTCACAAATTGAACCGAAAATCGCTTCGGTTCAAGCGAGCCTTCGCAACTATTCACGAACTGAACGGAAATCGCTTTAGTTCAAGGGAGCCTTCATTGCTCGCAACTCTTTATTTTTGCCATTTACATAACCGAACTGTTTAGTTCGGTCTGATGACTCTTCGTGGCATTTTTATTCCTGCGAGACTTTTTTCCGATGCACTCTAGACATTTTCATATTTTCCGTTTCTTCATCATTGTCATTTATACGATTATTCTGCGAAGTTGCGTTCGAAAATTTTCTTTAAAGTACCGCTTCTTTAGAAAGGCAATCCGTTCTATCTTGAGAGATAATTGTTCAACAACTTTGAGTACTGGTAGAGGGGACAAATTGTCTTAAGGACACAACGTGAATTCGTTGGGCTCGGATTATTCGTCGATATTCGGATTACTCATTAGAACGTGATTTTAGGTTTGTTGAACAATTTTGTTTTGCATATACAAGCACTATTACCTTCAACAAGTTTATCTATCTAAGATGAGTTCTTTGTTAGTAATCACTTGACAACGAGATAGGGAAATCAATAGAGCAAGAGACTAGTGAAAGCCGCCATAGGTAATAATAATGATGCGAAAGACAGACATATGGAATTTGTGTATACTTTGATATATTAATAAATTGTACATGAGCTTATTTATAGGTTTTATTGGATAGTTATTTAAGGTAACAAGATAAATATAATACTAAATATAATCAATCAAGGATATGTACTATAAAAAAAAAATATATGCATAATTATGAAAGATAGGTAGACTTAAGCTAACACCCCCTTAAATGTAAGATGATTGCCTATCAAACTCGACCTTTGCAACCGATGTGCGTCATGTCTTGATCTGGAGGTGACGGGCCCTCCATGCCTCGATAGTAGATAGCAAGGCCTTGATCTAAGAACCATGGAGGTGCTGTCAAGTTTGGTGTGTTGGTAATTGGTAAAATCAGAGAGAGAGAGAGAGAGAGAGAGAGAGAGAGAGAGAGAGAGAGAGATAAGGAGCTTGGGGTCTTGCCGACAAAAGCAAATGGCACCGAGCTATAGAGAACTCGTGATGGTAGTTGAAAGATTTTGTAGAACCATTGCCAATTATTATAGAAGTTTAAACTATTAGATGAACGTCTGATTTAAAAGTATAAATATTCTAACTCTGCCTCCCGTATAGGCTGGACTTTGACATAAGACTAAAACGTGGAAATATGAAATAGGGGAGGCAAATAAGGACGTAGAAAGATTTGAACTTACAACCTTCTACTCCAATACGAAGTAAAATTTAATGAAAATTGAGAGGAGATGTTAGAAAATCAAAGAAATTATTCTCTAATATTTTCCCTCAAACTCAAGGTGACATAAATGTAAAGTAGAGCTTGGAGAAAAGATAAAAAAAAGCTTCTTTTTTTTTTGGGGGGAATCGCGAAGCAATTTGGTGTGCGTAGGATACGTGGCAATAGACTGATGCAATTGTTGTATGATGCCGTGGCTATTGTGCAAGCTACGTAGCAAGAGGCTGTCGGGGTTGTTGTGCAGGCAACCTGATAGGGACCGTCATGGCCATTTACAGGATATGCGATATAGGAGGTTGGTGTGGCTACTAAATAGGCTACACACAAGAGGTTATTGTGACTATTTAGTAAGTTGCATGACATGAGGCTATTGTGTAGGCTATGCAACAATAGGGGTAGTAGTAGTAAATCGAAAAAGAGAATGACAAGAGATATGTGGTGTGCTCCAGTTGTTCACTCGATTGTGCACCGGATGTGATGCACCTCCATGCACTCAATTCTTTTTTTCGGGATCGCCTAGTTTTGATATCAAGATAAGAAAGTTCAATCTAAAAGTTTAAGCTGATAAATGGAGGGAAAACATATGTATATAAAGAGCAAATAACTCCATAATTAAGCGATGTGGGATATCTCAACATTCTCTTTTCCGTTAAAGTTGGTATGTTGCTTAAGCATTTTTCAATTTGAATGACATTACTGGTCATTCGAAAGAGCTAATAGCTCTAGGACATCTGAATGCAGTCTTGTGCACATCTTCTTCCGCTATATTGGAAAGCGATTCTATATATCACGCCATTTTGATGAACCCTGCTGTCAATAGTTGCTCAACTTCGCCTACGAAGAAGTTAAAATCATGCATATTAAAAACTCTTGGATAAGACATTGCATCCATTCAATCTAGATACAACTTTCGGTATACGAGTATGATATTCCCTGAATCATACCCTAAATATTGTTGGGGCTAACAAAACAATCTAGAGAGGGGGTGATAAGTTGTTTTAATAAACTTTGACAGTTTTGTGGAAATTAGCAGTTGCTTTGTAACGATGGCTAAGTAGATATTTCAAATATCATGAACATGTTGTGTGCTAAAGTATGTGAAAATGAGAGAGACAGGAGCACATAAAGATATATAGTAGTTTGGCTTTATTTTCAAGCCTATATCCACTGTCCACACTAACAACCACAAGTTGGGCTAAATTGCCCTAGTAATCTGCCAAGACAACTTACATCCAGTAAACACCAATCCTATTATATGATAGATCACACAATTAGGAATTAGGTGTTGCTATCACTCATGTCCATTTGATTTTTTTACACAATTATAAGATAACAAGAACACTACAGTGAAGATCTTTTGAGAATAAATCAATATCAGCTTATAATACAGCTTAGAGCAAATTTTGGATTCTATGTATTGCGTGTCTTTTTAAACATCTGGCCTTCAAGATATTCTCCTATATGGAAGCATCTTCAATCTTCCTGTTGGAGATATCTTAGAGAAGAAAGTAGCCGTTAGAGATGCATTTTGTGCTGTTGTACAGACTACAGAGATGGAACCACCCATATAGTACTTTATCTTGGACATTTGCTAGTTATACCAAAATAGTTTCTGTCCTGTCACTAATGGCTCTAATAATTCTAACAAAAGCCTATTTTTCAGTTCTTTATTGAGAGCCGATTCTTCTGCTTTACACAGTTAATTGACAACGGCTATATTGATGAACTAACGAACATTCTCAAATAATCATTGTTTGAACATCACTAATGACATGATATCTTCAGCATCGGCACAAACATCGTTATTAGCTGATCTTTAAGTCCGTTGGTGTTGTTTAGGAACAAACTTGTGATCTTTTTCCTTTTTAGATATCACTTTTTTCCTTTATATCATGTCACGAACACATGCAAATATCATAGTAAACATTGTATTAAGGATAGTTTTGGGGTCATCAAATTTCTTTAAGATGTTTCTCTGACAAACGTACATTGCTTGATCTAGTATTAGCTTGACATTCTAGAGATCTTGAGCGAGGACTACTTGAGCAGGCTGCCTCCCAAGTAAAGATGATGGTCTAACTTGATTGTCGACCACCAAATTTGGTCTTTGAGAAGCCTACATTGGGTTGGGCATTACCATTGCTTCTACTACAGGTCTTTTGTTATCTTGCCCCTAGGTGGAGACACTGGTCTACCTTGATAATCGATAACAATAGTAGGCCTATGTAGGCCTATATGGGGCAAGTGCAATGTTAGGCTCAGGTGTTATCCCAACTGGCTTTACATTATTGGTCGGAGGGACTAGACCAACTGGTCGTATATTTTCCACATTCAATAACAACATATTTTGTTGAGAATTTTGATTTATCAAACTACCAATATCGTTACCACTTTGGTTAACTTGAATAGAATTAGGTAGATTACTTTCACCAACAGGTATTATCCTGCTGGTCTAGGTCGTACCAACAATTCTAGCCATTTGTAAAATCCTAATTGGTGGTAAGGGTAGTATTATTTGTCTTACAGTATCAAAAGTAACTTGAGCAGAAGTAGATGAAGGAACATACCCAGTGCAGGATTAGTAGGATTTGCTTGCATTTGAATTGAATGGCTCTATGCTCCTGGTCCATTCATAACTTCATGGAAGGTATTGACAATCATTGGCTTGACCACATCGAGGAGATATTTTATCATGTGGTTAGTCGTCTCATTTTAGTGTTATTTGAGAATCCTCCTCATGGTAGCCAACATGACAGGACTTGGCTCTAACTGTCTTTTCTACTCATTGGTGCTTCATCTTGTTCTTACTTTGCCACCGGTCGATGACTCTATCTTGTTTTGTCATTATTTGGTTGCGATGATCAGTTGTTACCGTTAGCATTGTCCGGATCAAGTTGATTCTGACCATTGTATTTCCTCTTATCAACAACACTAGCCCACCAAGCGGGTCAAAAAGATGTTTCGTCAAAATTGCTACCGTAATGAAATATCTTTCACCAAAAATAGTTCTTTGTTTTTAAATAATGGAGACAAATTTTGTGGCGACCTCAGATAGGAAAAATCATGGGTAGACAAGAAAATAGAAATTTTTTACTTCAAATAGAACTGTACAACACAAGCTGTGCTAATCTAATCGACGACAGAGTTCGGAGAATACAACCACTCCTATGGAACCAGACATAAGCAAGCCATGTTGGATTTTTACCGACAGCAAAACTTGAGAACCCAAAGATGCTACGTGGGAATTTAATTAGTGATGCGGATTTAGTAGTTACATTTAAGAAATATGTCGAAATTTAATCAACGACTTGAGTCTAGAAACTAAAAGCACAATGCAATAAAGTAAAGATAAATGAAAAATAGTAGATTTGTTTGTTTTGTGCTCGGGGGTCTCCAATAGACGAATGACAATATTTATGGTGGTTGTTCTATAACATTTTCTAAATAGTTCTCTTGCAGTTGTAGCCATGTTCTTTAATCTTTGGAAGTTGTGTACCCATATTCTCACGATGCCATGATCTTGTCTCCCAATGGTTGTTCCTCTAAAAATGTAAGCTAGTTGCTCTATAATCTCAATCATTTTGTGTTTCCAGTGACTTCAAACTTGTAGCCACATCTTGATGCCCTTTATGCATTTAGCTTTCTTTTGACGCCTTGATTGTATAACAATCTTATTAATTGACACCTTTGTTGAATATCATTAACCATATGTCATTGTATATCGACAACTGATTAGTAGTGATCATCGATGTGCATCAATACCGATACCAATCCTTGTGGTCGTCAATGATGGGTCACATGCTTGATAACGTTCGACACTTTAGTCATGTGTTTATTTATATTGACAACTTGGTCACTTTGTGGTGCAAACAACATGTTAACTGATGTAAGATGCAACTTGGGGTCGACGCAAAAAAATTCATGATATAAACTTGACTTTTGAGATATGAAGGAAAACTGGTATCAGGATCGAAAGTGAGGATGGTTTTTGATAACTTCTTTTTTGTTTCTTATAAAAAAGTCTTCATTGGGCTTGTATAATCCATTGCAGAAAATTATCAAAAAAGTCTCAAAATTCTTTTTGTTTCGTAAAAAATGAATGATTTAGAAAATATATTCTTAAAAAAATCGCTTGAAATAATTAGTTAATGAAAAATATTTAATTATCAACAAAAATTTATGTCTAAATATTATTATGAATGATTAAATTATATTTTGTTCTTTCATTTTTGTAAGCTATACAATCGATAATTTTTAGGAAAATATTTTCTAAAACATTCATTTTCTACAAAACAAATGCAACCTTATTGTATGAGTGTTAATTCAATTGTAAACTTTTCAATTTGGCAAATTTTGTACCTTTTAAAGATTTGCCAATTAAGTCCTTTTGGCCAATTTAGCTGGCAATCGTTGATGTGGATATCAGCTATTCTACGTGGCATGCCCACCGTTGACATAGACAATTTTACATTTTTTTAAAAATTTTCTGAATTTTTTCTTTTTATTTCTTTTTTTCCTTTTCTTTTCTTTCCTTGTAAGGGTGTCAAGACCCTCGCCTATGGCTGCCCATTACCAAGGCTTGGCAATCGTCGGAGGGAAATATGGACAAAATAAAAAAAGAAAAAAGGAAAGAAAAGAAATGGAAAAAAAATTAAAAAATGGAGAGAAAAATTGTGAAAATTCTAAAAAAATTGAAACAATTATCCATGTCAACATCGACTATCCCTATGCCACATAGGACAATCGGCACCGATTAGACTGTCATGTCAGTGAATTCTAGCCAAAATTGGCTGGAATGACTACATTAATAAATTGTCAAAAGGTTTAGTTACAAATTGACCAAAATGAAAAGTTTGGGACAATATTGACATCCGCACAATGTATTCATGATTATTTTTTTTTTGTAATTATCCCCTATCCACTGTGACACTCGCATTTTCCTCAAGGTAAAAAAGATATGTCAAATTCCTGTGGCCGGGAGAAAAAAGAAGGAAAATGCGAGGGATACTGGAAGTATTCTCTATTAAGGTAACACTAAGGGACACCTCAGAGAACATTGTTGTAGCGAAATGGTGCATTTTTTGGGGAGCCCCACTTTTGAGAGCATAGGACAGAAGGACACCATCTTCAAGCGCAAAGTACCAAAAGAGACTTTACTGCTTTACATGGAAATGACCAAATATATCAAGGTGAAAAAGCATGGAGGCACCCATCCCACTCCTATTCATGGTCGATGAGGACAAGGATGCCCTTCCCACATGTTCCCAAAATGCGTGTTTGTCTTCTCTCTCTATCATCCGTCTGCCTCATGATGGCAAGATAGACCTCTTAATGAACCGGTAGGGTCGAGTCGAGCATCGTGCTGAGAGGAGGGTTTCGCCATTTTTGAAAGGTTAAGCAAAAGGGGAGGGCAAATTTGGCCACATTGCCCTCGAGGACGGTGGTATTTGTCCATTAGTGAAAGGGAGATTAGGCTCGAGATGAGAGGGGTGTTGACAGCTAAATTTTAGCAACCCCCTTAACATTAGTTCACATTTTCATTATAGGCATTAGTAACACCTTCATAGCACTTGAGTGGGTCTGGTCGTGAATGACATTGGCTCGATCGGGGATTGCATTGTAATCATCTTAATATTTCCCTTTGCCTAAAAAGGATTGCATGTGGTGATTATGGCTGGCCGTGAATGGTGAATGAGAGAAAAAAGGAAAGAATTATGATCGGGAGCTAAAAAGAAAAAGAAAAGCCTGTGCAGATTCAATCAACATGAGCATATCAAGAAACTTGACCATTGCAAGATTTTTGGGCAGAACAAAAAGGAAACTATGGGCTGCCCTTGGCAAGAAAAGAGTAATAGGCGCATGACTGGGGGGCAATCAAATATTAATCTGGCCGTGAGATTGCAGGGTTGATGAGTGAATGGATGAGATTCGCAACGTTACGGAAAGAATATACACCCACCCAGCCAAAATTCGAGTGTGGAAATCTTTCAACTTGATGGCCTATATTGAGAATTTCAATTGGGATAAGGAGACCAATCAATCAAGCAAATTTCAGTTAGCTAAATGGAGGAATTGGTGGGATATTTTCCGTGAATGATAGGAAAGTGAAGCAAGGATTGGTCAGCATGGGAAGCAAGTAAAAGGAAAGGAAAGAAAACAAGGAATCAATGAGTCGAAAGAAGAATCAGCGGGAAGACTGCTCCACCAAATCTTTGACTTTCCAGCATCTCGATAATCATACAAGAAAAAGATCGAGTCCCTTCCGTAACGGAACAGGGAAAAACAGATTTGGACAATGGTTGGGGGCGATAAACAAAGGAGGAGATTGGCTAAAAATCGAGACTTAAATGGATAATATCCTCACTTTCCTTCAAGGTTCCAATTTGACACCTATAAATAGGTGTATTGTAAACCATCATCTCTAGTCTTCTCACAGCCTCGGCACACATTCGGCAGCAAGCTACAAATCCATCGTAAACAAGCCACCGAGTGACTCTAGCGACTCCCGACTTGTTCTCGGCTGCGCGACCATTGCCTGTCACTATCCGGGTAGTTTGTAACAGCCATCTCAAACCACATTGACAGTCCTATTGGGATCGCTGAGTCTTCTTGCATGTAAACCCAGCAAATTTGGCGCTCTCCATTCCATCACCGGTGTTCTAGTGGCAATCCAGTAACTTGACGATATCCTGACGTCTTATGGCGCTACCCAGCAACTATCGACGATTGCTTGCCACTAGAGGTGCGTGGTTCCAGGTTCCTTTTTACCTGGAACTTGGAATGTACTTCCGAGTACAAGTTCCTCTTTTTTTAGAACCTGGAACCTACCTATTGGAATCTGAAACTTAGAACCTACCATGCCACAAGTTATAGGGTAGGTTCTATGGTCTAACAAGTTTTTTTATTATTATTTCTTTTTAGTTAAACAAAAAAATGAACGTAACAATAATTAACAAGCTTGTCATTTACCAAAGAGATTATAAAAGACTAGTTTTCTTGGTATTATGGTTTAAATAAATACAATTAAAATGAGAAGTCATTGAGAGGTGAGCAATTCCATGTTCCGTACAAGTTTCAACCGGAACCTATTCATGAGATAACACGTTATCAACGAAATGATGGCAGCAACGTAACATTATCAATCACCATTGCACGTCACGGTCTCATGCATGTTTAGAACTTAGAGATTCACCCTCTAGGATTTTCACATTTAGGGCCATGCAAAGAGTGTATATAGATTTTGAATATACAATAAAATGTCATTAGAATCATTTAGATTTCATGTAGACCTAGGGATAATTAGGCTTGTGTTATAAAATGCATGCCATGTGGAACTCAGTTATCGTATCATGTAGATAGTTTTAGTTATTACATTACAATGCTAAGTCCACATTGCATATAATTCAATAATAGTGGATAGTTCACTGGGCCACATTAGATTCTTAGGTTTTAAACTTGCTACTTTTATAATAAAAAATAAAAATAACATATAGGTTGCATTATACGATAAATTCACGGTTTCTCTTAGGTCATTCATACATGTTAGAATTACATGCACGTATTATCTTAGAAATAAAACTATGTCATCTCGCACCTAGAATTTAGATTATATTAATCATATAGATGCAGGGTTAGGAATCATTTAATTTGTAGACTTTTAGGGTCATTTGTCTTTTGTTAGTTAATAAAGAAAAATACCAAAAATTAGAAGTAGAGAGTATCATATAGGTTGCATATTAGTTAGTCATTATTTCATGCACGATCATGCATAACGTTCATGCATTTTGTTTGCATAATTTTCTAGAGTAATAGTTTGCAGAGATCTCGTGGTGATGGATAGTAATTTGTGTTGCTTGCTTAATGTGTTCAAATTCTTAAAATCTTCTGCAATCAATTTACTGTTTAATTATTGAGTGTTACTTTCTTGAGTGCGTACCTGCATCATCACCCCATACATTTTAGTGGCATAGGGTAAAAATGGATAAAGACTACATACAAAACATTTTCGAAATAAAGAGAAAAGGTACCGAAAGGGTGTTAAATTAATCTAGCATAGCCAAATCCCCGTACTCATTAGTGTCGGGTTCGCGGAACATTTTATTTGGGTGTCTAATCGGCCCACAATCGATTAGTAGTGGCTCCAAAGGTAAGTTTAATCACATGTTGAATTGTGTGTAGAGGTGTCAAAATGGGTCATAAACCCATTTCTTAACCCATTTATTAGTAAATGGGTCATAAATGGGTTAGTTATATTTACTAAATGGGTTATAAATGGGTAGAAGTCTTATATTAGTGTTAAATGGGTCATAAATGGGTCACAAATGGGTCATAAATGAGTTTACAACTGATTTAAACTCAATGCATTTCTCTCACCCTCACTCAATCTTGCAATCACTTATTCTGTATTCTCATTTCAGCTTGGGTATGAATTTTCCTATATTTAATTAAATATGAAAGTATTTTAGTAATATGGGTCTAATCGGGTATGGGTTGGGTATGGGTCGGGTTGGGTATGGGTCAACAAAATTGCATTGTGCATAAATGGGTCATAAACGGATTAATGGGTCAATTTGGGTCGGACCATTTATGACTCGACCCAAACCCAACCCGACCCACCCATTTGACAGGTCTAATTGTGTGCCAAGTTGCGATTGGTAGACCTCCCCTGGTGATTCACCTCTGGGAAGGCCGCGACAAGGGATTTTTGGTGCATGGATGTTTTTTCTACTTGAGGACAAGACAAGGGCACATGGACGGACAGAGAGGCCGTCGCTTTACATGGAATATGGCCTACGGTTTTCGAGAGGCTAAGATGCTTTGCTTTTGTTGCCTCTCTCGAGCTTAATTGGTGTAGTAGATGACCTTAGTGGCCATTGTCTGAATTGAGTCGCATAGACTTAAATAGGCCGTGCAGTCGCATTGGCGTAGTTAGACGGAAATCACGTCACAATCAGACATAAAAGAAAGTGTTGAACAATTCAAATCGGCATTAGTATAAATATTACAAACAATTTAGAATCGTAAAGAAAACGAAATTGCAATAACAAAGTTGGAATCGATATAAGTGAATACCGAGGCCTGTGTTTGACACAGTTTTCTTAAAACAGATTCGTTCCCTTCAGCATGCGTTTGAGGTTTTGTGAACGTCAGTCTCCCAGGATACAACGGTAGACGACCAAGAAGTAATCAGAACTTCACAGCCTCCGGCGAACTTGAACAAATTGTGGAAATGAACACTATAAAAAATAATGCAAATGCAGAGAACGTTAAATAGAGGAAGAATAATTTCGATAAAAATAGAATAGAGGGGAGAGCTGTTCGGGAATAATAACGGCCGATTAAATCTGCCGTTACAAAATCAATACGTGTCAGGACTAACGGCCAATTAATTCTGTTGTTACAAAATCAATTCCGTAACAGCTTGCCGTTATAAAATTAACTCCGTAACAACATAATTTAACGCACCATTAATGATACGTTATAAATCTGTAACAGTTTAAGTTGAAAAAAAAGAGAACGATTTCGATAAAAATAGAACAGAGGGGAGAGCTGTTCGAGAATAATAACGGCCGATTAAATCTGCCGTTACAAAATCAACTCCGTAACAACACAATTTAATGCACCATTAATGACACATTACAAATTTGTAACACAATCTAACGCACCATTAATGATACGTTACAAATTTGTAACATAATTTAACGCACCATTAATGATACGTTACAAATCTGTAATAGTTTGAGTTACGCACCATTAATAATATGTTACAAATCTGTAACACAATTTAACACACCATTAATGATACGTTACAAATTTGTACCAGTTTGAGTTACGCATCATTAATGATACGTTACAAATTTATAACAGTTTGAGTTACACACCATTAATGATATGTTATAAATCTATAACACAATTTAACGCACCATTAATGATACGTTACAAATCTGTAACACAATTTAACGCACCATTAATGATACGTTACAAATCTGTAACAGTTTGAGTTACGCACCATTAATGATACGTTACAAATCTGTAACACAATTTAACGCACCATTAATGATACGCTACAAATCTATTAATGATACGCTACAAATCTGTAACAGTTTGAATTACGCACCATTAATGATACGTTACAAATCTGTAACACAATTTAACGCACCATTAATGATACGTTACAAATATGTAACAGTTTGAGTTACGCACCATTAATGATACGTTACAAATCTGTAACACAATTTAACGCACCATTAATGATACGTTACAAATATGTAAAAGTTCGAAACGCACGCACCATTAATGATACGTTACAAATCTGTAACACAATTTAACGCACTATTAATGATACGTTACAAATCTGTAACACAATTTAACACACCATTAATGATACGTTACAAATCTGTAACGGTTCGAGTTACGCACCATTAATGATACGTTACAAATCTGTAACACAATTTAACGCACCATTAATGATACGTTATAAATCTGTAACAGTTCGAAAGTTACGCACCATTAATGATACGTTATAAATCTGTAACAGTTCAAGTTACGCACCATTAATGATACGTTACAAATATGTAACAGTTCGAGTTACGCACCATTAATGATACGTTACAAATCTATAACACAATTTAACGCACCATTAATGATACGTTACAAATCTGTAACAGTTCGAGTTACGCACCATTAATGATACGTTACAAATCTGTAACAGTTCGAGTTACACACCATTAATGATACGTTACAAATTAACATAATTTAACGCACCATTAATGATACGTTACAAATCTGTAACAGCTTGAGTTGAAAAAAAAAAATTAAATCAGAAGGCTAGCAAACGCACCATTAATGATACGTTACAAATCTGTAACACAATTTAACGCACCATTAATGATACGTTACAAATCTGTAACAGTTTGAGTTACGCACCATTAATGATACGTTACAAATCTGTAACACAATTTAACGCACCATTAATGATACGTTACAAATATGTAACAGTTCGAGTTACGCACCATTAATGATACGTTACAAATCTGTAACACAATTTAACGCACTATTAATGATACGTTACAAATCTGTAACACAATTTAACACACCATTAATGATACGTTACAAATCTGTAACAGTTCGAGTTACGCACCATTAATGATACGTTACAAATCTGTAACACAATTTAACGCACCATTAATGATACGTTACAAATCTGTAACAGTTCGAGTTACGCACCATTAATGATACGTTATAAATCTGTAACAGTTCAAGTTACGCACCATTAATGATACGTTACAAATATGTAACAGTTCGAGTTACGCACCATTAATGATACGTTACAAATCTATAACACAATTTAACGCACCATTAATGATACGTTACAAATCTGTAACAGTTCGAGTTACGCACCATTAATGATACGTTACAAATCTGTAACAGTTCGAGTTACGCACCATTAATGATACGTTACAAATCTGTAACATAATTTAACGCACCATTAATGATACGTTACAAATCTGTAACAGCTTGAGTTGAAAAAAAAAAATTAAATCAGAAGGCTAGCAAACGCACCATTAATGATACGTTACAAATCTGTAACACAATTTAACGCACCATTAATGATACGTTACAAATCTGTAACAGTTTGAGTTACGCACCATTAATGATACGTTACAAATCTGTAACACAATTTAACGCACCATTAATGATACGTTACAAATATGTAACAGTTCGAGTTACGCACCATTAATGATACGTTACAAATCTGTAACACAATTTAACGCACCATTAATGATACGTTACAAATCTGTAACAGTTCGAGTTACGCACCATTAATGATACGTTACAAATCTGTAATAGTTTCGAGTTTCGCACCATTAATGATACGTTACAAATCTGTAACAGTTCGAGTTATGCACCATTAATGATACGTTACAAATCTGTAACATAATTTAACGCACCATTAATGATACGTTACAAATCTGTAACAGCTTGAGTTGAAAAAAAAAATTAAATCAGAAGGCTAGCAAACGCACCATTAATGATACGTTACAAATCTGTAACAGTTCGAGTTACGCACAATTAATGATACGTTACAAATCTGTAAAATAATTTAACGCACCATTAATGATACGTTACAAATCTGTAACAGCTTGAGTTGAAAAAAAAATTAAATCAGAAGGCTAGCAAACGCACCATTAATGATACGTTACAAATCTGTAACAGTTTGAAGGCTAGCAAAATTGGACTCATTGCGAGGCCCACTTTTTGGTCTTGCAATCGTATACACAGGATGTGCGCTTGCGCCCAAGTTTCAGCTCGTCGGGTGTTGGATTTGCACCCCCTATGCCTGCGCGTGAAGCATAGTATTCGTGCTATGATAGTTACCACTTCAAATGAGTGTAACTATATATAAAGCACTCCATAGTCTTCTTTCTTTTTTAATGTGGGACTAATGTTTTTCACTTCCTACTTTCAACTCAGTGGTATTTTTTGAGTATCAATTTCTCATTTATTCACCTATCAATTTATCTCATATTTCCAACAGAAAGAAGGTGATAGCGAAATCAACAGATTCTCCTCATCGCTATTGACTGCATCTACCGTCTCGGCAGCAAAAACAAGCCTGCCCAATAATTTCTTCGAGACAAGAGAAGGTCCTTTTTGGTTTTTGTTCTTTCTCATGTCCAATTGGGAAGGCTCACCAGCACTTCACGCCCTTTGTCTTCTTCCACCAACAATTCCCTCGGCACCACTCAACCCCCCTCGGACCACCCACTTCTTCCGAATCATCCCTACCACCTTTGTCATCCTTCTACATCTCTCCCTATATAAACTTCACTCCCCCGTTTTTTCTCTCACCACTCGCATATCTCATAGAATGCCCACGTATTTCCTCTTATAAATAGCGAGAGTAGTACCTCCTCTGCTTCTTTCCTTCATTAACTTGTTTCTGCACACATAAAACCTCAACTCTAGAGCAGCACCCTTCTCTTCAAACACAACTCTCTCTCTCTCTCTCTCTCTCTCTCTCTCTCTCTCTCTCTCCCTCTCTCTCATTATGCCTTCAAGACTCTCAGATGCCTTTAAAGACTGCCCCGTCCACTTGCACCATAAGTACCTAGACTTCGATTCGGTGAAAGAATTGCCCGACTCCTATGCATGGACTGCACAGACTGAGGACTCCCCTTGTCCTAACTCACCAAGTGGCCAGGAAGTGACCGTGCCGGTAATCGATCTTTGCCGCCCGAATGCGCTAGAACTGATAGGCCACGCGTGCAAGACTTGGGGCATCTTCCAAATCACCAACCACGGCATACCCAAGAGGCTCCTCGACAGCATCCAATCGGCTGGTAAGAACCTCTTCTCTCTTCCGGTGCAACGGAAGCTCAGGGCGGCTCGCTCACCCAACGGTGTCTCCGGCTATGGTGTTGCGCGGATCTCTTCGTTCTTCCCCAAGCAAATGTGGTCCGAGGGCTTCACCATCGTTGGATCTCCGCTTGAACACGCCCGCCAACTTTGGCCTAACAATCACGCGGAATTCTGGTATTACCACTCACGATCATCATGCATTTGTCCTATGTTTCTTTCTAGTGTTATTACTACTTTCTCATAGCCAAATATGCAAATTTCTCTAGAACGAGAAAACCCGCCTTAAAACCTCATTAATAAAATTATGAACTAGACATGAACACGAGTCAAAACTCAGGTGTATGGCTTAAACATGAAATAGTTTGCACTTTGAGAAAGTGGACCATGTGCTAAAGTTTATGTCCATTCTCTAATCACTAAGCCAATCTTGTGCTTATAGCCGACTCTTTTATCATGTGTCTTTGCGATGGTGCTATAGCTAAACATGAATGCCATTTCCTTTTACTACAGCAATTAGCGAGGATCACAATGAAAGCCATGGACCCACGCGAAAGAATTGAGTGTATAGAATCATAAACACTTGAAAAATCGATTTCACCAGCACTTTCACTTACTTCGGTTTTATATTAAAAAAAATGATAGCATCTTCCACAGCTATTTCCATACATTTATCCTTTTTGGTTTTTCTGATTCCTTGTCCTTTACTTGCTGTTGCCTTAGTGATGTAATTGAAGAGTACGAGAAAGCGATGAGAAAGCTAGCCGGGACGTTAATGTGGCTGATGCTCGGTTCATTGGGCATATGCGAAGGAGACGTCAAGTGGGCCGGACCGAAAGGGGACGTCGCTGGGGCGTGCAACGCATTGCAATTGAATTCTTACCCGGCTTGCCCGGACCCGGATCGAGCCATGGGTCTCGCCCCGCACACTGACTCGACCCTTCTCACCATCCTCTTCCAAGACAGCACCAGTGGCTTGCAAGTCCTCAAAGAGGGATGCGGATGGGTCATGGTCCCTCCGGTCCCCGATGCGCTGGTGATCAACGTGGGCGACCTCTTCCACATATTGTCCAATGGCTTGTACCCAAGCGTCCTCCACCGGGCGGTCGTCAATCGGAACCGGCATCGCCTGTCCGTGGCTTACCTCTATGGCCCTCCAAGCAACGTCCAGATCTCACCGCTGCCGAAGCTGATCGACCCGAGCAACCCCCCGCTGTACCGGCCCGTGACCTGGAGCGAGTACCTCGGCACCAAGGCGAAGCATTTCAACGAGGCGCTGTCCTCGGTCCGGCTTTACGCCCCGATGAACGAATTGCAAGACGTAAATGACAAAATAGTGAAAGTGGGCTAGACATTAGACAATGAGATGTCGAGATTACTGTTGCTATTAATTCCCCTTAAATTTTGCCATTTCTTTCGTTTGGGTAGCCATCGATTGACAAGATACTGTGGAATTCATTTTATCGGAGTACACTCGGGAGGTCTAACTTTAAGGAACACCAAAAGTTTCCCAAAAATAGGGTCCAAGAAGAAGATAAGTACATCAAATCAACGTGAGTGGGGGATGCGGACAAATGGAGGAGTCACTGTCGTGTTCTTTTGTCCTCTTGCGGAAAGAGAGAGGCCAAAAGGGCATTGGCCAATTGAATATTTCAGGTATAATACGACACGCAAACCGACGCTCTCCTTTTTGCCCCGGATATGAAGGAAGATCCTCCCCTCCAGTGAATAAGACACTGATCAAGATAAAGATGCAGACATCATTAGTTGAAGCTTTGGAAGATTATGGGGAGAGGAAAAGACAAAAGAAAAACATAAAAGAAAAGAAAAGGGACCCCAAGAAATAAAAAAAAATGGAACAGAAAGTAAAAAAAAGGCCAGAGACTGCCTAATCAGTTCTCATGAATGATGAAAAGTCAGAGGAAGAAACCAAAGAAACCAAGAGGCCATGATTGTGCAGAGTTAATTAAACGAAGGATAACAGATTCCCCCCCAGATCGTGTCTTTTCTAATGTATATCTGCATCTTCCATGGCTTGCTGTTAAAATAATGGATGGTGCTGCTGGCATTACAGAAGAAGATGATAATGCCCTATGCAGAGTGCAAACCACGTGCTTTCATGACACAGAGGTGGGCTAATTGCAATCAGAATCCCGCCTTCGGATGGGCCGAGGTGGCTCGGTTTTTACCGTTGAGATATGTAGTAAGCTGGACCAAAAGAAGCAAAAGAAAAATGTACAAATCTGTTGTGAGATTTGGCCCTCCACATTTCCAAAGATATGTTGATGATGTGTTAGTGTGCGCGTGTATGTAAATTTGCCTGTCTGTACAAAGAACCAGCCACTTTGGAGATCGCATAGGAACTGAAAATCTTGGTAGAGAACATAATCTAGCAAACACCTCGTCCATATAACATTCATTAGGCATCGAAGACGGGCATGCTTTTGGGGGGAATACACAGTGAAAAAGGAGAACTGATACAATTCATCACACTAGCGCTGCTAAATTGGCTGCCGCGAAAAAATTTCAGCTGCAATGACAGTAGTGAGAGCTGATGCTAGACTAAGCATACTGAAATCAATGAACTCCAAACAGAAATGGCAGATGCAACGGTGACTTGATTAATCAAGCAAACCTTAAGCTGCCATGAATTGATCTTTAGAAAAAAAAGAGGTGGTCCGATCCAATCATAGAATTTCATCTAGATTTGCCAATCATGTGGTCCTCAATACTGCTAAATAGCCAATATGACAACGGAAAAGCCTAATGGCAACATCACACTGCTCACAGTTGTTTTTTTCGAATTTATCAATCAGTCTATGATTTGTCAATGAGTTGAGCCCATCATTTGCAATACTAAGCACAACGATCAACCTTGGCCACATAACAGATGAGCCAGATCTCTACATTCTTGTAATTCCACGAAAGGACATCAAACAAAATCATTTGCAATCATTGAAATTTCCACCGAAAAGTTCACCTTCAAGTATCGAAATCAGTCGACAGTGCATAATAGCAACTGATGATGTGAATATCTTCTTCGAGAGATCTTTTCGCATCTCTCAATTCTCAACCCATGCACTCCCGAGAGATCTAAAAAGAAGATCTTGATTGTGCATTCATCATTTCCGCTCCAGAAGATTGGATATCATCAATATGTACAAAGATTAGAGTCCTTTCACCATCTTTTCGCAACGTCTGCACCCAAATTTTTCTTATCACCAGTGTGTCAAGGTCTAGAGTCCTTTCAGCATCTTTTCACAACGTGTGCACCCAAATGTATCACATCCTAATCAATCGGCTTCATTGATATATAAGCTGATAGAGATGGCTAGCAGTTAAGCATACAGCTATTCGTCAAAAGCAAAAGCAGAATCTTAGATATGGTTACAATACAAGTATCTCAAACTAGCTAGCAATGTCCTTGTCTCCTCCAACTCGGCAAAAGCCAACTGAGAGAGAGAGAGAGAGAGAGAGAGAGAGAGAGAGAGAGAGAGATTGTGCAGCAAGCTAATCTAACAGACTCTACAAAGTCAAACCTCTTTTAATCAAGAATCCATTCATCTGTTACCCAACAAAATGTCACTGAATTATTGTGGAAGGTGCAAGAAAAATATTTTCTCAATCAGCTTCAACCGCCTCTGTTCAGATATCATATGTATGGTCGATAATTTTCAAGATGCTAGAATTACTATTATCACATTTAGTCATCACACATAAGAAAGAAGCTGCTTAAACTCTAGGCTCACTGATGATATCGTGCGACATTCATTTGATGCACAAACATATATAAATGGCTAATTATACTCTCATGACAAGAAAGAACATCATATCCTCAATCAAATTGAAAGAAAAACAGAAAATTAGTTTGGAGAGAGGCCAGTCGTTTATCACAGTAGACGAAAAGCTAGAAAGACAAGCTGGGAAGCTGAATCCTAGGTAGTGTGTAGCAAGTAACTGGCCATTAGACCAGATACCGACTTTCACGCGCAAATGAGTTAAACAAGAATGGTTGGTGCATTTCTTTCATCAGACGAGACATGATCCACTGAAGGAAACCTACCTCAAGTTATAGATTACCATTCTCATTATTCAGATTATGCAACTTAAGTACTGTAATTCCTGTGAATCATCTCATGAATGCAAAGGCAAGGACTCTTGCTTTGAAGTCATTAGCAGTGACAACACATAAGAATTCTCGGTGCCGACCATCAATGTTGATTGCAGCGGCCACATGATTTTCACTTGAATGTGCAAGTACCTGGCTGTTGCTTGTCAGTTTCATTTCCATAAAACCATCCGAGATGGCAATGTTCGTCCTCTAGAGATGCGACAGATTTCGGCTCAAAACTCCGAACTCATTAATGAAAAGTCGAGCTAATTACATGTGTTATCGAAGAATCAAAAACACTTGGACAATACAAACCCTTAAAAGAGTTAAGGCCTGAATGACAAACACAAGGGATGCGCAATATTTCCGAATTGCACCCCAACACTGATAGGCTATAGCCTATAGCAAATCTTGACAGCTGAAGAGCCGGAGAGAGTTGCATCTACATTGACTTGTGTCCTGAAGTAGTGGATTATGGAAGTCCATTCATGCGCTGCTAAGGCGAAAAGAAAGCTTCAAACTTCTACAGATGATTGTCCCCTAAAGCTATACTCACCAGTTAACATTATCCACACCATCAATGCATAACTCTCCCACACATATATGGAAATCCGCAAAAGCTATGAAGGCCTTCCGTCTATGAAGCAAAACACCTCAACGGTAATTCTTGGGCCAAAAAAAGAGAGTTAAGACATACTAACCATGAGAATGAGCTAATCAAGTCGTTGTAGTATAGTGGTGAGTATCCCCGCCTGTCACGCCGGAGACCCGGGTTCGATCCCCGGCAACGGCGGTTTTTTCGCTTTTTAATTTTCATCCTTTTAAGAATAGGATCCAAAAAAAAAAAGAAGGTCCGACCCGACCTGTTTTCTTTTCTCTGGGCCTGTAAAACTGTTGATGGGCCTTTTGAGAATGGATCCCCCATTCGAAAAGTCCTCTTCAAAGTTCATCACAGTTTACTTTTTTTCTTCCAAAGGGTTTGTTCTTCTCCTTATGATTTCGGGTCCGATCAATGCGGGGAATGTTCTCTTAAAATCGCTCGGAGACGACGTGGACTGATCAAAGTGCATGAAAACCGGTCCGGTCATCAATTTACCAGAACATAATTTAGGTTAGAGCCACCATCTGTATAAGCTCATGTAAAAAGAATTATCTCTTATCGATTTGACAATTAAGGATATTTCCAACGAGAATTCCACCGGCACTTATCGAACATATTCAATTAGAAATATATCCAAATTTCAAAATAATAATTGTGCATGTCACGAAGCAAATCTATGTATTGAAAATTACAATATATGTATATATGTGTATATATATATTATTTAGTTGCTCGTGTGGGACACTTGTTAATAGAATTCATCTATTAGAAATCCTTGTTGAGATTGCAACCTAAGTAGAGAACGCACTTGCTGACGCGTACATTATTTAGGACCACTGATTATTAATTGGAACTTACCCATTGACGACCCTACAAATCTCCCGAGTTGCATGGGGACCATACATTATCACGAGGATTTGGACAACTGAACAACTACTTCGTGCACTTTATATATCATCTTTCCCTAATCTCAAAGTGCGGATCCTTGGAGTTCATTGCACCTTCACGACATAATCGAACTTATTTAATAGGTAATCGAGATCGAGATAGCGAAAACGACCCTCTTAAGTTCGTCAAATTTCATTTTCCGTAGACATCAAAGAAAATAGACGGATGAGGATCTTGATTGTGATTTGCACGAGAGGCTTATTCATTTTATATGACATCGCTAGGGGTGGTTTTTCGTCGTTATTAGGTTTATGTTTTGATTTTGAAGCAGAGGAGGTGACATTGGATGGAACATATCGTAACTTGAGTTGTACATGAACCAATGATGTTGATATTGCGATACCGAGGTCTTCAAATCCTGATGGGAAAAAGGTTGGGGAAAAATGAACCTAAATTTTTATAAACACAAATTTGTATACTTAAAAATCATGATAGTACGATTCTCTCTTACATGAATATGCAGTTGAGCGCGACTGAACACTTGAATCCTATGGATTTCGGGTGCGACAAATTTAATCTAAGTATGGGATAAACGATAGACAGTTCCATTGGCTACCCTTAATTTTACCTTGTTTGAAACACCTTGGTAACTCCATTATCAAAAAGAGATGAAATGGGTGCATCTCAAATCTAAATTGACGAGAAGAAAGCTGAGTGAAGTAGCCGGGTTGTGTTTGTTGGATAAGATTATTTAAGGAAAATTACCCAATCAATCTTAAACTTATTATGCAGATATCAATTTAGTCTTAAACTTTTCAATTTTTTTGCTTTAGTCTAAAATATTTGTCGAGATTCCAATATAGCCATTCTGGCTAATTTTTGCCAGAAATTGCTGATATGGCAATCCTGTCCGTCCTACATGGCACACCGTCACTTTAGCGATTTTCAGCGAAAATTGACTAGAAGAACTATATTGAAATTTTGCGCAAAAGGTTCAGAATTAAATTGGAAAAATTAGAAAATTTAAAATCAGATTGACATCAGTGTAATAAATTTAGGACCGATTGGATGATTTCTCTACATTACTCATGACCCACCAACAATAACCTCACTTGCCTTTACTTTGTTGGTATGATTAATTTGATTGAGTTAAGGTGGTGATTGAGATCTCACTCTCTCTCTACGCCATTGGGACTCATTTTAGGAAGTCAAAAGACATGATTTAGTACCTTTTTCCCCAGCTGAAATGGCTTTAACTTTTTCTCTCAGCATCACTCTCTTCATCAGCCTAAACTTGGGTGGTCATCAGTCGAGCTGCCTCTGAAAGGCTGATAGTGATTGAGAGCTCCTTTATGGACGCTTAAAGCTAGATACACGTTATAAGCTTGTTTTTTAGTAGTTTAATTTTTCAGTAAGGAAAAAATTGGTTGACTCGATATGCAAGTACAGGTCAATGGTTCGAATCCTGCTACTTCTTCTTATGTACCGTTCTTTTGCTAGTTCCTTGTACTAAGCTATTCCATTTCTCAACCGTAGTGCGATTTGGTGAAGTTCGCGTGGCCTAACTCAATTATCAAACTAGAAAGTACATGTATAGTTCGTATAAGATGTTCATTTCTTGACGGCTGAAGTTTTTCGAGCGATCATCTTTTACAACCTATAAGTTCTTTCAATACGCCCGACATAAGGGAGAAGAGAACGCATGATGATGGCATTTGCAATCTCGAATAGCAAGTATGAACTAAACTCTTCATGTTGGAGATGGCTCTGTATGTCCGACCTTGGTGCATTAAGTTTTTTCCCCAATAAATCGTGTAATGAGAAACTTTCGCCACATAAATTGAAACTAGGGGTGCTCGGTTCCTGGGTGGGTTGGGTCTGGACCAAGAACCTGAAACCAACCTTGTTATAACCAGTTCCTAGTTTTTGGAACCTAAAACCAACCTTGTTTTTTCAAGACCCTGTTTTGGAACCAAACTTGTTTTTCCTAGACCTTGTTTTGGAACCAACCCTATTTTTCCGGTCCGGTTTCAAGGTCTACCCGAGAACCTACTTTTTTTTTGTTCCTTTTTTCGATTTCATTTTTTTCTAGCAAAATAATATAGGTAGCAATGAAACAATTTAAAATAAAAAATGAATAACAAAAACCACTATCCGCCAAAAGTAATAATCCCCAAAATGAGCAATTGAAATTACAATACATCAAAATCAACAATCCAAAAGCACTATGTGGCAAGACATAGTCCAATCGCATAAATCTTTAAGAGTCACATTTCCAGGGAATTTATTCAACATGTTTAGTTCTTTATTTCGCGCTATGATGAGATAACTCCTCACTTCTGTTTTCGAATGAAATATCTTGAAAGAAAAATCAAGAGACTTAGTGGTAAGGCATATGCTCTCACTAGAAAAATGTCTATATATCTCATCTGAATCACACAATATTTAGATAACTTTAAGGGCCATGCTGTTTCACTCATAGTTGTGAAACATATTCCAATATTAAACCAGAAATCGGTTCTAAAATCGGTGAAGTAGGGTAACGTGATATAGGCTTTTTACTTTTTTTGTATATTATCTCAAAACCGGTTCTAAAACCGGTTCTAAAACAGGTTTGGATTGATTTTTATTTGGAACCAGAAATCAGACCAGTTCTAACCGGTTCCAAAAAAATGGAACCGGTACCCGGACCGATTCTTGTTAGAACCGGTTCCCGAACCGTTTTTTCGGGTGGGTTGGTCCGGTTTCCGGGTAAACCCAGTCCGGCTGCACACCCCTAATTGAAATAATGTATGCGCTGAAAATGAAAAAATCTATACATGTCACCTTCTAAACTCCACTGGTCGAAACAATCTTTTCCATCGTCAGGGTATAAATAGAGGGTTAATATCACAAAAAAATCCAAACCGGCACACCCGTGATAAATCTACTCAAAATTAATTTTTTGACTACAAAAAAACCCAAAACTGATACACTTGTGACAAGTTTACCTTATGTTAAATTGAATTAATACTACGAAAAATCACAAATTGATAAATATGTGACAAATAGAGGGGTAAAATCCAAAATTTACACACATGTCAACTATCAAGTATTATCCAACTTAGCAATTTAACGGTAAAATTTAATGGAAATTGATAGATGGTAAATTTGTTACATGTGTACCAGTTCGGGATTTTTTGTGGAAAAAAAATTAATTTGAGATAAATTTATCACATGTATACTAATTTGTGATTTTTCAAGTAAAATTCCTTTCTTTCTTTCTGCTCCTCCTTGCCAAAAGGGCTTGGATTAGGATTTGAACTCCCTTCCAAGTCCATCAACTATAATGAATCAGGCCAGTCAAAGTTGGATAAGCCCACCTCGCTAGTTCAATTAGTGTCACATCAATTGATTATCCTTAATATATTGTTAATAAGTATGTCCAAAAGGCGTTGCAAGGAGCGACTTTGCTAGAGCTACGTTGGAACATTGTAATTGAACTTATAATATGAACATGTTTATTGATTGCGGAGAAAAGACCTCACAATATAACCATGCAGAATCCTCGATAGAAGGACATATGAACAAGTTTCTTCGAACAATACGATGGGCATGAAGGATTGTGCAACGGCATAGGATAAATTAGATTTCATTACAAAAGCAAAAGAAGCCAATATTCTGGCATAACACACTTGCGAGAGTCCTCATAACATGATTATTCCACTGATGAAAAACAGAAAGGACACACCATTTGAAGCGACATTGCAAAACAGCACACGACACAGCGCCATGTACGCGCTGCCACACAATTACATAGACAACAGAGGCTTGTTGAACATGCGATTAATCAGACGACCGGGGTTTCGATCCCGCAATAAGCCTTGACCGTGTACTCATGCTTGCGACCCTCGTCGGAGGCGTAGAAATGGATCATTGCCACGTTGTCGAACGGCTTGTACTTGAGAGGGTGGTTCTCGTCGACGAGCTCTGAAGGCACTTGAACGATGCCGCTGAGGAATGAGAATAAGCCCAGTGTGTACCGAGTGGTGCTCGCCTTCGTGGCTACTCGATGATCACAAGAACGGATCCTGTCATTGCTCCATCCCTAGCCAAAAGCCGATACACAGAGAATTAGAGTCATTACTGATGTTAAAAACAGGCATTAAATCAAATTAGATGAGTCATTAGCTAAGGGCTGAGGCAATTACCATGCTCGCATCGCCCGCCATGACTACAAAAGCGTTAGGAGGGAGGTTGAACCCGACCCACTCGCCTTCCTTGGTCTTGATTTCCAGGCCGTTGATGCGGTTCTGGTGAAGTATGGACAAGAAGGTCTTGTCTGTGTGGCGGGGTATGGCGTTGTCGCCCTGGTCGCTAGTCTCCGGCGCCCTATACTTCAAGAACCGAAGGAGATAGCTGGTGGAAGCGACGTGAGCGTTGTAGTGTTTCTCCACGCCGTAATTCTCAAAAATCATCCTCACCACCATATGATCTAGCTCCGCCACTTTCATGGAATAAGAGTACGCGACCTCGCTTATCGCATAACAAAACCAGTTTATTAGTTAATCGCGTCATAAAAGAGCACGATTCGGGAGGAAAATTTGCGTAAAACTAAGCGAACGGACGGTTAGCAAGGTACCGGAAGTGGTCGTTCCCATTGGGCCACATGAGCTTGGTGAACTTGCCGACTTCTTCCGGATCCGTGACATTGTCGATTCCCAAGCCTTCGTGGAGGGGAATGATGGAGAGTTGGCCAACATATCCGTGGTAAGGCTTGTTGCTGACGTTCTGGCTCTTGATCTCCGTGGGGAGGTCGAACAACTCGTCAGCGGCCTGGAAGATTGCGTCGTCGAGCTCCGGAGGAACTTCGTCGTACAGAGCTACGAAGCAACCGAACTCTTGAAGGCCATGGCACGCTTGTTTCATCGCCGAAGCCCATGCGCTTGTCCCTTGTTTCAAGTCCTTGTTGTTGAAGTCGATGACCGGAACGATGGGGGAAATAAGAGAACCCATTGATTGTGGAGGTGAGAGTAAGAGACACACTTTGCCCTCTGAGCGATATGGTCTATCTGTTGATGCTTGCCGTTGTTCGTTACATGTATATGTACTTTTATATGGCACATGAAAGGGTTTCATCTTTTTTTATACACAAGCCATGTTGCATCACCATTGATTTAGTTAATCAGCTGGGTAAAGTATCAAAAATGTCCTAAACCTATTGCACATCCTAAACCTTTTAATTGTATCGATTGAGTCCTAAACATCTTCACGTTTTGTCAATTGAGTTCATTCGACTAATTTTAGCTGAAAATTATTAACATGGATGCCGGTCATGCATGTGAGATGGTCGGTGCTGACGTAGACATTTTTGAATAATATTTTTACATTTTTTATATTTTATGGTTTTTTTTCTTTACTTTTTTTTATGGTTTTTGGAGCGAGGGCTCGCGGCCCTCTCTGTGGCTGTTGGGGGCCTGGGTGAGGGCTCGTGTGCCCTCGCTTTAGCTGGTGAGGGTTGCAATGTCCTCACCAAGTATCGGTGAGGGTCATTGGACCTCTCTCCAAAAACCAGAAAAAATAGTTAAGAAAAGGAAAAAAAGAAGAAGAAACCATAACAAATTTAAAACATTATTAAAAATGACCACGTCAGTGCCAGTTGTCCTACGTGGCACGACCAGTGTCCACGTTAGTAACTTCCACCTAAAATTGGTCAGATGGACTCAATTGGAAAAATATGAAAGTGTTCGCAATTAGCATAATTAAAAGGTTTATGACTGAATTGATAAAAATGCAATAAGTTTAATTTTTTTGGTAATTTCCCTTAATCAAATTGTTGATTTCTAAAAATTTAGCTGCTCATATATAAGGGTGCGCGGTTTTAAGTTTCGCACAAGTTCCACTTGGAACCTGGAACACACTTATGGAAACAGGTTCCTCATTTGTTCGAACCTAAAACCTGTAACTTATCTTACATACCTTGGAACCTAGAACCTATTGTGTCATAGGTTCCAGGGTCTACTCAGGTTTCATTTGTATTATTAATTGAACAACTGCAGTAAATTATCACCTTTAATGACTACCACCACTTGCTGCTACAATCTACTAACCACAACTTATATTTAGATATACGAAGAATATTAAATATTAATAAGTCATAAAACGAAAGCTCAAACTAGTGGATTCAGATTATATACTTATCATCTAATACCATGAAACACTACAGGATCGTGCAAAGACATAGACCAAGAAAAAACACAAAACACTTATTTACAATTTCAAGTTCCACCTGAAATCTTCTCGTAGAAACAAGTTCCCTAGTGTTTGAAACTTGGAACTTACCATGCACTCCTTGGAACCTGGAACCTACAAGTTCCACCAGTCAGGTTTCAGGTTCAAAGTTCTATCATAGAACCATGCTTACCCCTACTCATATCATTGGTGATTAGATAGCTTGTGTTGAAAGGAAAATGTTTCATGGCATTGCATTGAAAACGGTGTAATTACCAAAAAAGTCATAAACCTATTGTATATGTGCCAATTCAGTTATAAACTTTTCAATTTGATCAATTTAGTCATAAATCTTTGGATAATATGCCAATATAGTCCTTCTTGTCAATTTTGATCAGAACCACTTACATGAACGTCGGCCGTATTGTCCTATATGGCATGACTAGCGATAACATGGACAATGTTTGCAATTTTTTTTTTATTATTTTTAGTTTTTTATTTACGTTTTTTTCCACCGTGGCTAGCAAGGGCCACCTCACTCACGGCCATTGAGGGTCGCCATGCCCATGGCTAGCAAGGGCTTACAGGCCCCAGATCGTCGATGGAAAAAAAGAAGAAGAAAGAATAAAGAAAAAATAAAAAATCTAAATTTTTAAAAAATTGTCCAAGTTAGCATCGACTATGCTATGTAGGACAGCTGGTATTCACGTCAGTGATCTACATTGACAAATTTTTGAAAGGTGTGAGGCTAAATTGTCCAAGTTGAATGGTTTAGAACTAAATTAGTATCCGAACAATAAATTTAGGACTTGTTTTGGTCATCTTTCCCATGTAGTGAAAAATTTAGGACTGAATTTATCATATTTCTTCTTGTATTTCTCTTGGTTCATGTAAGTCACAAAAAGAAAAAAAAAAGAAAATTTGATTCTACTGTTCCATTTCTCAAAATACGGATTTTATTTTTCCGTGCTGCGAGTTTATGAAAGAGTCGGTAAATGTAAAAAAATATAATGCTAAAAAAAGTTATCACTCGCTTGATTTTCCATTTACTTGTTTGTAAGAAACTTTTATGAAATATCATTATAACAGTTTCCAAATTACCAACTTCCTATATTTCACAAATTTTTTTGTTAGTCTTTCTTCCCAATTTCTTCGATTTATCAACTTTTATATGAATTTACCAATCTTTATGCAAATTTTTCCTAATCAATTAGTTTTGGATTACCAACTCTCATTATATTTTATTGAAGTTTACCGGCACAAAAGAAAGAAAGTATTTTCTTACAAAAAAGAAAGAAAGAAAGTATTATTTGTGCACAGAATAGAATTCTGTCATTACACTAACATATATGGCTCTCTTCTTTTACCTTAGCAATGTATATATTTCTAGGAGGAATGATGGATGGGATAAATGTGAATATCTTCTTGGACTTATATTTTTCTTATATAGTGTTTGGACTTATGTTAAACGGAATATGCTCAATTGATGAGGTTTAAGGAGCCAAAAGGAACATAGTTCTTGTTCTTTTCATTAGGTGCTAACCATTCTTAAATTAATGAGGATCGCTGCATTTGTGATACGATCAGTTATTAAAATCCGATAGCACCTTCAAAGTCCTCCTCAGCATGTCATGCGAGAGACTTCGAATGCGACCCTAGGAAAATGAAGCATTACCTTCTGTTAAATCACTAATTATGTTGTAATCATAATCAACTCCTACATTTGGTCGATCGGTCTTGCCTTTATCTAGAAGGCAAGTATTGATATAGACCGAGCTGGGGACCCAAACCGATTGGGTGTCAAGATCTCAAGGTGGTCCAAATACGTAGTGCGGCATGGACCATGTAAAGGGAAATGTAACCTTAAACAACATCATTACGTGAGCAAAACAACTTACGGTCGGACGTATTAGATCTGTAATCACGCAATAAAATTCAAGCAGCATGCGAGAGAGTGACCTCGGAGATCAGTCTGTAGAGCCCACTAAAATCAACGCAAACTCTCTCTCTCCTCAATCATTCGGGCTTTAAGAATATACTTATGGTGTTTTTGCTACTCGACAACCGAGATTGTCACTAATTTCCCTGTTCTGCAAGCTTGTCACATGACATGGGGTGGTGCAATTAGGGGACCAAGATGCACAGTGTATGATGCATTATATTGGTTTTACATTAATTACGTTATATTTATGGTCCATGAAGGTAACGTACGACATTTTTTTATGGTGGAAGATATATGTCGCTTGGTACTATTAGAATTGGTCAGTTTCAATGCCAGCTCCTTAAGATCTCATCCCATCATCGCTCTAAAGTCAATTATAAAATTTTTTGTCATCCAATGGGCAGGATTGTCGCAACTCAAGATCCATTGTTTTGCATATGATATGTCGGATTTCAGGAGATAAATTGACTCGCTTTACTTCCCTTAAATCGAGGGATCCGAACTTAATAGCTCCTCAAGAGGGTTCACAGGATTACCCTTGAAAACTATGCTACATTGCTACATACATATCTTGGTTTGGTGTTCAGCAGACGTAATAAGAAAGTTAGAAATTAGCCACGTTTAATGGTTCATGTGGAATTCAGATAATGTCTTTGGAGCTTATAGGTGCTCCCCAAAGTTATTGAAATGTGATTGACATTTATATCTCACATGTCACGTTTTATGTGTATTATCACCCGAGTCAATAATAGTTACCGAAAATTTAGGAATTTGGACGGTTATCATGTAAATGAAATAGAAATGCATGATTGACTCAGTGATACCACGTCAGCATGTCACGTGATATCACATGCTTATATATAAAAGACGTTTTCTATTTAAAACACACCCTAGAAAAGATGGTGTTTGTTGAAACTCTCGATACCTCTACTTGTCGCTCTAGTGGTGAAACGTCTTAGGACACCTAACTTTACTCAGATCCATCCATAAATATCAATTAAGAGACTAAATAAGAATAGTGAAGTGACTCAACATGCATGCATCCCCAGCCACGATTGACGAAGGCAGGCGGCTCAAGCACGACCCAATCTCCGTCCTTGGTCCTCATCTTGAACCCTCTTACATGGTTCTGATGGCGTATGGAGATGAAGCTCTTGTCGTTACGGGTCACAAGCGCCGTGTTCGGCTCGTCGTTCTCGGGTCAATGGTCGCTCAGAAACCTCGAGGGATGAACGGTCGCCCCAGTACAAGAGTCGCAATACTTGTCCGCGCCATAGCGATGGAGAGCATTCTTTCTCACCACCATCTGCTCGACCTCTGGCTATTATCTTCGCATGATGATGAGCGTTTTCGTTGACTCATGGGGAGATTAAACAGAACAGAAAACGATAGCTGAATGCTGGAGACACTGCTCAGTCTTTTGATAATCGTCGCTAATAATCTCTTGCGTCCATATGAATTTTGTTTCGTGTCTGTTTTAACGCGTCGCTCAATCCATCTAGCTATTTACTGATAAGTTTATGAAGCCTAATCATCACATCACCTTTATGGGGCATGTATCTGCCAATGTAATTGTGAATTGCTAAGTAATATCTTATAGACATCTCACATTATCTATTGAGATACACAAATCAAATGAGATCGATTCACCAATGAATACAAGGGTTAATTTATTGCGTTACACCTGAAACTGTCTTGGCCCGAAGACCACATGAGCTCGGTGAACTTGTTGCACTCTTCCAAATCCGTGGTCAGATCAAACCCTGTCCGTTAACGAAGAGGAATTGCCGGGATCTTCCTGATGTAACAATGCCATGGCTTATCACTCGTGTTATGGACCTTAATCTTGTATGGGAGTTCAAACAAATCTATCATGTCTGAAAATATTGTGTCATGAAGACTCGCTAAAACTTTGTTGTATTTCACAAGAAGCCACCCGTGCTCTACAAGCGCGGCGTGGACGTCATTGCACATGGAGAGCCAAGCGCTTGAATCGGGTTTCAAGTCATCGGAGCTTAAATTTATAACGGGAATTTGGTGCAAGGTTTGAGGATCCGAAGATATGCACAATCTCCCTCCTGAATTTGGCTATTGTAGGCTTAAGTTATGTGAAACTGTTACTGGCCATTAAGGATGAAAATGTAGATGATAAGCACGAGTGAAGAAGCCGTTTACGACAGCCAATTTAGCTAGCACGGAGTTTATACACTTTCCATACTTATGAAAGCAATTTATAACTTCATAGTCACAATTCCATAAACAATTACCTCTGATAGTTCACTCGTTTAGGAAGCCCAAATCATTACACACTCCATACTTAAACTTTTTTATTATTCTCTTTTAATTCAGAGTTCGCTTCTCCTTCTGCACGTACCGTAGAGAATCGATTTCAGACTCCGCAGTAGGCTTTGGTCATGGTATGCTTGGCTCTCTCGCGGATGTCGACCGAGTCGTAGAAACGAAGCAGGCCCACGTGATCGAAAGGCTTATATTGCATCGGATGCTCAGCGTCGATAAGCTCTTCAGGAGTCTCTATCAGTCCGCCCCGGAATGAGAAGAATCCAAGTGCATACCTTGCTTCGTTCCCTTTCATTACCACTCTGTGATAACCAGGCCTTACTCGGTTATTGCTCCATGCCTGTCCAAGCAAAACATTCCATTTTTAGTTCGTTTAGATTTTTGCCATCGTTAAACAAGGAGCTTTTGAAAGAATATCTCAGTTGTATCTGGTAAAGATGATAGGATTACTATCTATCAGCTTAAAATTAAAATACTAGAAGGGGCAACAGCCATTACCATGCATGCATCCCCAGCCAAGACCACGAACGAAGAAGGTGAGGGCTCAAACCCTATCCACTCTCCGTCCTTGTTTCTCAGTTCCAACCCTCTCACATGGTTCTGATGGAGTATGGAGATGAAGCTCTTGTCCGTGTGAGTCACGAACGCCAAGTTCTCCTCGTCGTTCTCGGGCTTTCGGTAATTCAGAAACCTCAGCAGATAAGTGGTGGCCTCGACGTGAGACTCACAATGCTTTTCGACGCCATAGCTCTCGAACAACATCCTCACCACCGTCTGCTCCAACTCCGCAACTGTCTTCGCGTAAAGGTGAGCGTTCTCGCTGATCAAATATCGCAGCACAGAGAATTCAATAATCAAAAACTTAATGTTAACCGAAACATGGATTCTAATTTATTTTCCCGTACCAGAAACGATCGTTGCCCGATGGCCACATGAGCTTGGTGAACTTCTGGCACTCTCCCAAATCCATGGCACGGTCGATCCCCAAGCCTTCGTGAAGAGGGATCGCAGCGATCTTTCCGACATAGCCGAATGCCGGCTTGTTGCTTGTGTTCTGGATTTTGGTTTCGTACGGGAGCTCAAACAGCTCTCTCAGGTCGGACAGGATCACGTCTCGAAGATGCAGCGGCAGCTTGTTGTACTTTGCGACGAACCAACCGTGCTCTTCAAGCGCGCGGCGGATGTCGTTGCACGTGGTGGCCCGAGAACTCGAGTGAGGTTTCGAGTTCTCCAAGGTTAAATCAATGGTGGGGATTGGCATCGTTTGAGAACCCATTCGTTCTAAACTTCCGTTGTCTCTCTAAATCTCCTGAATTGAAACGTTGGGCTATATATGGATTTACATGATGAAGTAGTCTTTGATGGCTCAATTGGTTACGGTGCAAATATATTTTTTGATCTAATGATACGATAATGACACAAATAATTCCTAAATTTTGGTCTAATGTGTAATGTAATTTCTAAACTTTTAATTTGTTCAATATGGTCTTTAAATTCTAACTTAATATTCAATATGGTACCTTAATTTTTGTTACATATTTAATGTAATTTTGAATTATATAAAAATATTTAATGTTTCAAATTACGTTGCATGTCAAATTAAAATTTAAAAATTATTTATGTCATTTTTCCGGGCTAATGATTCTCCTTAAAGTACCTTGACTAATCGAATCCCATCCACGATAGAACAGACAAAGTAGGCGACTGATTTCGAGGTTACCGAATATCCTTGGGGTTTTGATTCGGTGCTTCGCCTCACACGTAAGATATACTTTGTTATTGCTATTAATATAAGTTATATAGTTTGAAACTTTCTAATGTCTGGATGAAAATTCAAGCGGTGGTTCATATTTCCATCTATTATCAGGGAAAAAGACATTCCCAGTAGAGGCTATATGGTCCTGCAAAATGGTCATATTTTCAAATTCGATGATGACCTAGCTAGTTACGTGCATGATCGTGTCTTGTCAAAAAACAACTTGCGAAAAGAAAATAAGAGGGTTGACGTATGTGATGTACCATCCCTTTTTTTTTTTTTCGGATTTTCGGATAACTGAGGTGTCTGCGCGTCCGGCGAGCTAGTCCTCAAACCAGCGGTGATGTACCGTCCCTTTTAATATGCCGATAAAGAAAAAAAATATTAGATGGTCCACATGGTCTAGCTCAAATATTGACCATGTAGGCTCCACATTAAGTGTTGATGTTGTCTTGAATTCCATGAAGTTTCGATCAATTAGAGACTTGGAAAAATCGATAGGGAAATCGAAGAAGACTTGGAGCTTGCACGCTACGCGTTTCAAATATATTTCCTATCTATATGGAATTTCATGAGAAATAGTCATAATTCAATATAACTGGGATATGTCATGATATTCCTAATATTTAGGAATAATCACAAAAGATTTATTAGTTAGTTTCCTAAATGATAAGATCTTTAGGGTGATACTTCTTAGGATTAGGGAAGTAGGGATATGAAGATCTATTTATTCAGCATTGTACCTTGTATCAGATATGCTCAGAAATAAGAAATCGTCTCTCTCTCTCCCGTGGACATAGGCAGAATTTTTTTTTCCACCGAACCACGTAAATCTCTGTATTCGGATTATTCTTGGTCCATCTCATCTAGTTAGGGTGCTCTTCCGCACAACAATTGGTATCAGAGCAATCCAAGTTCTCCGTTCCTATATTGTGACTTCTGACTAGATGGCTAGAAAAGGTTTGACCATTCGATTCGATATCGAACGATTCATCAGGAAGAATAATTTTATACTGTGGTAGAGAAGGATGAAGGATCTGTTGATTCAACAGGGTTTATCAAAGGTTCTTCTGGGAAGATTGAACAAGCCAGCCACCATCACTGACGATGACTAGGCCGGCATGGAGGAGAGGGCATGCAATGCAATCCGATTGAACCTATCGGATGAGGCCCTTCAATACGTGGCAGAAATTGAATCCGCTCCAGAGGTATGACTCAAACTCGAAAGCATTTACATGACGAAATCTCTTACAAACAAGTTGTTCTTGAAGAAGAGATTGTATTCGCTTCAGATGAGTCTAGGAGGAGATTTGTTGGAACACCTCAACGTGTTCAATCAGATGATTAGAGAACTTACAAACATAGAGGTAAAGTTCGAGGATGAAAACATAGTGCTTCTACTATTGGCGTCGTTGCCAAATTCGTTTGACCACTTGGTGACTACGGTCCTTTATGGCAAGGAAACCCTGGAGATCGGAGAGGTAATTGCTGCCCTAATTTCAAACGACACTCGGAAAAGGGCAAGTAGTTCAAAATCTTTAGGAGAGGGACTCTATGGGAAAGAGAAAAGCAGTCAAGGAAGAGGAAAATCAACGGATCGAGGATTGAGTCATAGGGGTCGATCAAAATCCAAGGGAAAGTTCAAAGGAAGATACTACGGGTGTAATAAGGAAGTGCGTACCAAGAGATTCTGTCCAAATAAGAACGAGAAAAAGAAGAAGAGCTCGGATGAAGCAAGTGTAGTCGACAGCACTGAGACCAATGATGGGGACGTCTTGACCATATCATTGGGGAAGGACACTTTCGAAGATTCGTGGATCTTGGATTCCAGATGCACTTTTCATATGTGTCCTCATCGAGAAGCTTTCGTTGAGTACAAGTCATATGATGGTGGTTCAATTCTCATGGGGAATGACACTTCATGCAAGACTGTGGGAGTTGGAACCATGAAAATCAAGATGTTTGATGGCATGATCATAACCCTAGCAGATGTGCATCATGTACCGAGTCTAAGGAAAAATTTGATTTCATTGGGAGCACTTGAATCCAATGGATGCAAGTACTCAGCTCAAGGTGGAGTCATGAAGGTGATAAACCGAGCTATGGTTGTTCTAAAGGGACAGAGGCACGGGAACCTATATCGACTTATAGGAACCATAGTGCAAGGTGGAGCATCTATGTCCACGGATGCTAGCATGGAGATAGATAACATCTATCTATGACATATGCATCTCGAGCATATGGGGGAAAGAGGATTGATGGAGCTTCACAAGAGGAATGCACTCCAAAGTATAAAAACATGCAAATTAGATTTCTGCCAATTTTGTGTGTTTGGAAAACAATGCAGAGTACTGTTCAATGTTGCAACTCATATGAGCAAGGGTGTGCTTGAGTATGTACACACGGATGTATGGGGTCCTTCACTAGTAAAGCCAAAAGGCGAGAAGGAATACTTCGTGACATTCATTGACGATTTCTCTCGAAAAATTTGGATCTACTTCATGCAACACAAAAGTGAGGTCTTTGACAAGTTCAAAGAATGGAAAGCTAAAGTTGAGACTTCAACGGGGAAGAAGCTTAAGTGCATGAGATCGAACAATGGAAGAGAGTACAAATCAACACCATGCATGGAGCTTTGCAAGAAAGAAGGGATTAAACATTACTTCACAGTTCCGAATATGCCCCAACAGAATGGCGTAGCGGAAAGGATGAACCAAACCTTATTAGAGAGAGTTCGGAAGCATGAGGCTGCATGCGGCACTGAGCAAGGAGTTTTGGGCAGAAGCTATCTACATGGCATGTTATCTCGTGAATCGGTCTCCATCAACTGCAATTAAATGCAAAATTCCCGAAGAGGTATGGACCAATAAAAATGTCGATTATTCTAATTTAAGAATATTCGGTTGTCCTACTTTTGTATATGTGCAGAGTTCATAGTGCTTGAAGTTGGGTCCAAAGTCAAAACAGTGCATATTTCTCGATTACAAGAAAGGAGTGAAAGGCTACAAATTATGGGATCCAAGTGAGAAGAAAGTGTTGAGGAAAACTCCTACTGATTTTGAAATTGACAAAACCTTTCATGATAATTATAAATTTGATACTTATTCTGAATTATTTTATTTCAGGAATATATATATGTTCTGAAAGCTCAGAAGGAAGTTCTTCAGATTTTACAAGCTAGAAAAATTCTATAAGTTCTGAGATATTTTTTCAGACGCAGAAATTATTCAGACTTTACAAGATGTCAAGTATCTTATTGAAGACCCACGTAACATAAGTTGTGAGATTCAAACGCAAATTTAGTCAGATGCAGATGAAGAAGTTATTCAGACGCAGATGCAGATGCAAAAATTATTCAGATGCAGATGTAGACGTAGAAATTATCCAGACGCAGAATTCAGAACGAAACATAATAGCTAGCGATCTGGCATGGATTTCACAGAAGGAAAGTTTTGATTAGTTCAATCTTAATCAAATTGATTGACAATCAAATATTACGACAAGAATGCATTACAACGGACAAAACTCTACTTTTGGAAATCAAGATTCTGATTGTATGGGCGACCAGAATCAGCGGGATTCAGAATTTGTCATCCAACGACTACTCAATTCTTATTACACAAATCTGTCCAAGGTGAAGATTGGAAGATAATCCTCTACAAGCTATCCAACGGCTAGTGTGGATGTAGAGGAGTATTTAAGGAGATCACGAGTAGCAAAAGAGATATAGATTCAAGAATCAACAAGTCCAAAGTCTGAGCATACTCCAATAAGTTCTCTTGTCGTTCGGAACCTAAGATTAAGATCTTGAGGATTACTTTGTAAAGAGTGATTGTGTGAGATAGAGAGTCCTATCATACACAATAGTCCTGACACTCAGAATCTGTAAATTCCTCTTGATTGCATAGCGAAATTCACCCAGTAAGCTATAAGCGTGGGAGAGTGGACGTAGGCTTACTATAAGCCGAACCACTATGAACTTGTGTGCAGATTCTCTATTCTTTATCTCTTTATTTACATTCTGCACATCAAGAGCACCATATATATAATCTGTCTTGGATCTGAATTCTATTCTTTTGTAATTTGTTTTAATTCCGCATAGAGTTTCAAAAATTGGTTAAGATCACCTATTCATCCCCCTCTAAATGATCATTGCTAGCCCATTCAATTGGTATCAAGCAGGTTGCTCATTTATTGAAGTGTTTTACTTCTGAGCTAACGATCTACATGGCTAGCTTTGGTGCTCCAGGGCTCATTGAAGGACAGAGCAACAACAGACCACCATATTTCGATGGCAAGGAATATAGTATCTGGAAGAATAAGATAAAGGCATTCATAAAGTCAATTGATCATATGCAATGGGATGTCATCATCAAAGGAGTCAATCTAAAGTCTTCAGATTCAAAAGAAAAAGCAGATGCAAGCAAGCCAACAGATCTTCCATTATCTCAAACTGAGATATCTAAAAGAGGAACTTTAGATTCCAAAGCAATTTATTCTCTCTACTGTTCTTTATCTCCTATTGAGTATAAAAAAAAATTGCTGCTTATAGATCAGCTAAGGAAATCTAGGATACTCTTTATATTACATATGAAGGAACAGATCGAGTTAAGGAAACTCAAATCAATATTTTGCTTGGTCAATATGAATTCTTCAAAATGAAGCCTGGAGAATTAATTGCTGATTTTTATGACAAGTTTATTAACATAGTAAACGGTCTTGCTTATCAAGAACAATCAGTTCGAGATGCATTGAAAGTCAACAAACTTCTGAGAGGACTGATAGATCAGTGGAATAACATCAAAACATCTCTTCGAGAGACACAAAGGATAAAGCTTTTATCGGTGAATGAGTTAATTGGAACTCTTCAATCATATGAGACTGAGAAACGGAATGAGGAAAACGAATCCAGAGGTAATAAGTCAATTGCTTTGAAGACTAACATTGATTCTGATGCAGATTCTGAAGATGAAGATGTTGACGATGAAGAACTAGCTCTTTTATTAGAAAAGTATAAGAAGATGAAGATCAAGGGCAGAAACCTCAAGGGGAAGAAGCCTTTTGAGAAGAAGTCCTTAGATGAATCAGAAAGATCAAAAGATATTATATGCTTTCACTGTAGGAAACATGAATACATCAAGCCAAATTGTCCACTTTTGAAAAAGAAGACCAAATTTGATAAAGCAAAAAAGGTCTTAAAGGCATAAACTTGGAGTGACACAGAGTGTGAAGATAGTGATGAAGATATGTCAAATTTCTATCTGATGGCAAAGTCAGATTCAGACTCAGATTCTGATTCTGATCCTAAAGTGAAAATCGAGGTAAAACCTTCTGAAATGCCTATTGAAGTATCAAATTATATTGATGAATTATACTTTGAATTTAAGATTGCTTTTAAAAGAATCTCTTCTTTGAAAAAGGAAAATTCTTCACTAAGGCAACAGGATGTTTCTAAAAAAGAAAGGATCAATTTCCTTTAAAAAGAATTTCATCAAATTAAGGAAAGTCGAGATTTTCTTTCCAAAGAAAATGATGTTTTGAAAAAGGAAGTTTCAAAAATTACTTCCAAATTTTCAAAAGGTTCAGAAATATTGACGCATATCCTTTCTATCCAAATTCATTACTATAATAAATCTAGTCTCGGTTTTATGAAAGAAGGGGATAGCTTGATTGATTTTCCAAAGGTCAAGGAGAGATTAAGATAAAGACCTCATCGACAAGCTTATAAAAACCATTTCAAAAGGAATTTTGTAAAACTTATTGGCCGAAGTGCACTCAGGTGCTCAAAATGTGGAGATCCACAACATTTTGAGAATGAATGTCCTAAGGTCTGGAGACCTGTTCGAAGAGATTTTGTTAAGACAATATATACTAATACTCAAGGACCCAAGTAAATTTGGGTACCAAAGAAAACTTGAGATGTTGTGATTTTTGTAGATTACCACAAAGAGAAAAAGAAAGTGATACCTAGATAGTGGATGCTCTAGACATATGACAAGAGATCTAAGCATATTCGCTGATCTACACAATCTGAATAGTGGAAAAGCTTCCTTTTGGAGGAAATACCAAAGGACAAATCATTAACAAAGGAACAGTTGAAATTGGAGGACTCAAAATCAATGACATTTCATTGATAAAAGGACTCAACTACAATTTGATTAGCATAAGCCAGCTATGTGATACAGGTTTCAGAATCAACTTTTAAGAATATACATGCTCAGGAACAAGCAAAGATTCTTCTCAAACATTCATAGAAAGAAGATATGGCAATATTTATCTTCTAGATGTTAATCCAAACTCCACTCATTGCTTAATTTCAATCAAAGAGGATGAAGATCTGTGGTACAGGAGGTTGTGACATATCAGTATGAAACAAATCTCAAAAATCTCAAACAAGAAACTGGTTCGAGGTTTGCCAGATTTGAAATACAGGAAGACAGAGTTATGTAATGCCTGCACTCTAGGAAAACAAGTAAGAAGTTCTTTTAAATCTATACATCATGTTTCTACTAATCATGCCTTGCAGCTTCTTCATATGGATCTATTTGGACTAACCAGAACACAAAGTATTGATGTTTGATGATAAAACAGATGAAGGATTCTTACTTGGATATTCTACTACAAGCAAAGCTTACAAAGTATTCAACAAGAATTCTCAAACTGTAGAAGAAACAATGAATGTAAGGTTTGAAGAAAACATTCAGACTCATAAAGATGAATCTGAACCATCTCCCCATGTTCAAGTGTCATCAAAAGGTCATCTAGAATCTCAAAAGATCGTAGATCCTGTAGAAGAAGGAAAAGAAGACAAAATACACAGACTCAATCAGAAAATTCAGAGTCTGCAGATATTCATAAGGAAATATTTGACAAAAACTGGAAACATAAATCTAGTCATCCGAAAAACCTCATCATTGGAAAAATAGAAGATGGTATCAATACTAGATCCAAACAAAAGGAGAACATCAACAATTTGGCATTGATATAAAAAATAGAACCAAAAGAGGTTGGAAAAGCCTTATCAAATGAAAGCTGGATAGAAGCTATGCAGGAGGAACTTCAGTAGTTCAAAATCAATGAAGTATGGGAGCTTGTACTAAAACCCAAAAACCATCCAGTAATTGGAACAAAATGAGTGTTCAAAAATAAACTGAATGACAAAGGGAAAGTCATAAGAAACAAAGCAAGACTAGTTGCAAAAGGCTATTATCAAGAAGAAGGCATAGATTATGATGAAATATATGCACCAGTTGCAAGGTTAGAAGCCATTCGGCTATTATTAGCTTATGCTTGTTTCCATAAGTTTAAACTGTTTCAGATGGATGTGAAAAGTGCTTTCCTGAATGGATATATTAAAGAAGAAGTATATGTGGAACAACCACCTAGTTTTGAAGAACCAAGGAAGACTGATTATGTCTACAGACTCAAAAAGGCCCTCTACGGTCTGAAACAGGCACCCAGAGCTTGGTACGAAAGGTTAAGTAATTTCCTTCTGTAAAATGATCTCACCAAAGGTAAGGTTGATACAACTTTATTTGTTAAGAGAAATGGTAAGGATTTTCCACTGGTTCAAATTTATGTTGATGATATAATCTTTGGATCTTCTAACGAATTGTTTTGCAAGGAATTCTCTAAGAATATGCAAAACGAGTTCGAGATGAGTATGATGGGAGAACTAACATTCTTTCTTGGCTTACAAGTGAAACAAACCGAGATGGTACATTCATTTGCCAAGAAAAGTATGCCAAGGAGATAGTCAAGAAGTTTAGATTGCAAAATTGCAAGAAGACAGACATTCTAATGTCTCAATCATCCAAGCTAGACAAAGATGAAAATGGTAAAAAGGTTGATCAGAAGGTATATAGAAGCATGATAGGATCTTTATTATATCTTACTGCATCTAGACCTGACATGCTTTTCAGTGTCTGTATGTGCACGAGATTTCAATCAGACCCAAGGGAATCACATTTCTCTGTAGTAAAAAGAATAATCAAATACATTGGCATTTATCCAATGTTAGGTCTTTGGTATTCCAAAGATTCAAATTTTACTCTTACTGGTTATTAAGATGCTGACTTAGTTGGATGTAAAATGGACAGGAAAAGTACTACAGGTACATGTCAATTGCTTGGAAATATGTTGGTATCCTGATACTCAAAGAAGCAAAATACAATTGCACTTTCAACAGCAGAAGCAGAATATGTAGCCTTGGGAAATTGCTGTGCACAGATTCTGTGGATGAATCAGCAGTTGCGAGACTTTGCCGTTAAAGACTCAAGTGTTGCAATCAAATGTGACAACACAAGTGCTATTAATCTGACTAAGAATCCCATTCTTCATTCTCGAGCCAAGCATATAGAAATCAAACATCATTTCATTAGAGATCATGTTCAAAATGGTGATGTGAATGTTCAATTTATTGATTCCAAAAATTAATTAGCTGATATATTCACAAAACCTCTTGACAAATCTTCATTTGAGTATATTGGGAAACAAACTGTGCATTACTTATCCATTCTCTTGAAGTGTTTGACAGATAGGAATTTTTCAGACTCAAGTGATCTCGGTCTGAACATTTTTCAAACTCTCAAAGAACGGTACGTACATAGTTTAAAGTTTGGTGGGAATATTTTTGGTAGGATATTTTCACGTTTGTTATTTTTGGAAGCAAATTAGGTACGTATCTTAATTTATCTGATTAATTGTGCTTAAAATATTATCATGATATTGTCCTAATCTTTTATGCTTTAGAAAGTATATTTCCTCCCTACTTGTTTGGGCTTATTATTTACTTTCTAAAAATAACATTTTCTTTCTAAAATCCGTCATTCTCATTTATAAACCTGTCCGTCACTTTTCAAAACCCTATTAGTACGATTTTTACTCCTCAAACCCTTCTGATATTTAGAGACTCTCCTCGTCTTCCTTCTCCAAAGATCGAAACTTTTTGCTCCAGAAGTGATCAAAATGCTGTTCAAAAGAAGATCTTCACCAACCAAGAGTCTAAATCTACTACACCGGCAGAGTTTATGGAGATTTCAAATAGAGAATTGGAACATCTTGAAGAAACTGCTACAGCGACACCACTTCATCGATTGTCGCCTCCCAAAGCTTCTGGTAAATCAGATTTTCGTTTTAATAACATCCAGCATGTATGGAAAGCCTATCAGCGATTAAAGAGAAGCAATGCTTCTGCATCGGTTCTACTTGACTGTCTTAGAGACAATAACTTAGTTTCTGAAGAACATCTCGTTATGAGATATTCTCAGTTTTGTATGAAAACTGACAATGTACCAGCTAGTTCTACACCATAAGAGCCCTCTTCCAAAAAGAGCGAAGAAAAGGTCGGAGAATCATTAGCACCCTCTGCTCATACCAGCCATAAAACTATGAGTGCAACCAAGTTTGTTATACCTGATGATGATGCTCGACTTTTTGAGCTTTTTGAAATAAAGGTAAGAATAACATCTGGTATGCCAGGAAGAGGAGGATTATTCATAAGTTCTGAGCATAATACCAGTTATAAGCTGTTGCTTGCTCGAGGAATCATGAATCACAGAACTGTGGATTTCAACTACCTAGAGAAAGCTGATATTTTTGTCAAACACCTGTTTGAGAAGCTAGGCATTTATGAATTTTGCCTTCAATCTGTAACTGTCTATGTTGAATTAACTGCCTATTTCTATTCCAATCTTTCTATTTCGTCGCCCAGCTGGCTCCAATTCACTGTTGGTGACAAAAAATTCGATTTAAAGGCGGATTTGTTGGCAAGAATAATTGGAGCAAAACACTCCAAATTTACTCCATTGGTTGTAAATATTGAAGATGCTTCCAAGGTAGCTTCTGAAAATCCTAACTTTGCTCTAGAATCAAAGCAGCATATTTCCTACTCTGACTTATTTAGAAGATCCGTGATTCTGCACAAGATCATTATCAATTGCTTGAAGTCTAAGGCAGCCTCCAAAACTGACCTATCCAAATCAGAAATCAAGCTTATCTGGGCTATCTTGAAAGGTCAACCTTTATCCTTTCCTCATATCATCATCTTCCATATGTACAGGACACTACAGAAGGACAAGGGACAACTACCATATGGTGCCTTAATCTATCGAATTTTTATGTTCTTAAAAATATCGATTTCTGATGAATTGCGACAGAACATTGTTCCCTGTATGTTTGTTGGAGAAAGAATGATCTCCAAAATGAAACAGTTTGATGATATAAGGGAAAAGATCAAAGGAAAAGAGGCTCATTAGTCTAAGGCTATATTTGCTGAAAAGTCAAGTATCAAAAAGACATGGCAGAGAAAAGGGGCAGGATCAGCAAGCAAGAAGACAGAATCTCTAATTCCACTAAAGGTGTATAGTAAGAAAAGAAAAATTCTTCTACATGATGAAAGTGATGAAGCAGAAGCAGAACACTTTGGTACATGCCACACTAATACTCCAGAACATGTTTATGAACCCATTCCAAAGGTATCAGAATCAATTCCTCAATAACATGTTTCTGAAGGTCAAGCACCTGTATAGGGGGAGATTCCAGAAGAAGCAACCATGGGGTTCGATCAGTCTGAGCCAGCTAATGTCCAAGAACAGCCTTTAGAAAGTCAGAACATCCTCTCCATTCTGCTGGAGATTAAGGACAAACAAGCTGCACTTGAATAAGATCCGAAGAATCTACAGAAAATTGTTGAAGAAAACTACAACACTCAACAACTCCAAGCAGTAGCAGACAAAGCAGAACTCGAGGAAGCCATTATTCTATGCTCATCCAACATGGATAACGTTGTGGGTCAGTGCAGTTCGAGGATTGAGGAGGCTGTCTCAATATTGGAAAACTTTCAACTGATTTGTACTCCTTCCAAAAAATAGCCTGTTTAAAACATTTTTCTCCAAGTCCTATTTTTTTTTTTGTAATCTCACTCACATTTTTGTTTAGACTGGTTATTTACTTAATATAAATGCTTTATACTCTATATAATTATCTTTTTGCTAATGACAAAAAAGGGAAAAAATTATATGCAGATTTAATGCAGGTTATAGACAAAGGAAGCAAAGGTACAGATTTCAACAGAGTTTGCTCTTTCAATTTCAATCTGTGATTAATGCGCTAAATATGCTTACTTACTTCCAATTAATTTCAAATTGACAAAATCTGCAGGAAAGTTTTGTCACCATCAAAAAGGGGGAGATTGTTGAGGAAAATTCTTACTGATTTTGAAGTTGATAAAACCTTCCATGATAATTGTAAATTTGATACTTATTTTGAATTATTTTATTTTAGGAATATATATATGTTCTGAAAGCTCAGAAGGAAGTTCTTCAGATTTTATAAGCTAGAAAAATTCTATAAGTTCTGAGATATTTTTTTTAGACGCAGAAATTATTCAGACTTTACAAGATGTCAAGTATCTTATTGAAGACCCACATAATATAAGTTCTGAGATTCAGACGCAAATTTAGTCAGATGCAGACGAAGAAGTTATTCAGACGCAGATGCAGATGCAAAAATTATTCAGATGTAGATGTAGACGTAGAAATTATCCAGACGCAGAATTCAGAACGAAACATAATAGCTAGTGATCTGGCATAGATTTCACAGAAGAAAGAAAGTTTTGATTAGTTCAATTTTAATCAAATTGATTAAGAATCAAATATTACGATAAGAATGCATTACAACGGACAAAACTCTACTTATGAAAACTAAGATTCTGATTGTATGGGCGACCAGAATCAGCGGGATTCAGAATTTGTCATCCAACGGCTATTCAATCTTTATTATACAAATCTATCCAAGGTGAAGATTGGAAGATGATCTTCTATAAGCTGTCCAACGGCTAATGTGGATGTAGAGGAGTATTTAAGGAGATCACGAGCAGCAGAAGAGATAACAGATTCAAGAATCAATAAGTCCAAAGTCCGAGCATACTCCAATCAGTTCTCTTGTCGTTCTAAACCTAAGATTAAGATCTTGAGGATTACTTTGTAAAGACTGATTGTGTGAGATAGAGAGTCCTATCATACACAATAATCCTGACACTCAGAATTTGTAAATTCCTTTTGATTACATAGTGAAATCCAGCCGGTAGGCTGTAAGCGTGGGAGAGTGGACGTAGGCTTACTATAAGCCAAACCATTATAAACTTGTGTGCAGATTCTCTATTCCTTATCTCTTTATTTACATTCTGCACATCAAGAGCACCGTATATATAATCTGTCTTGGATCTGAATTCTATTCTTTTGTGATTTGTTTTAATTCCGCATAGAGTTTCAAAAATTGGTTAAGATCGCATATTCACCCCCCTCTAGGTGATCATTGCTAGCCCATTCAGAAAGTTCTGACGAGCAGGGATGTTGTGTACGATGAATCTGCAATGTTGAAGTCAAGCTACGTGCCATACGTGGCTACTGAAGAGGAGAGTGATAAATCTATCATTAAGGTGGAGCTTGAAGCTAGAGAATTTGCAGAGAATGGCGAGTCATCTTATGAAGCTCTGGAAGTTAAAGAAACGGTAGAAGTTCCTTGTACCATTGTGACGGATCAAGGAAGGTGCACTCTCAAAGCACCTGAGAGGTACGGTTTTGAGGACATGGTTGCTTATGCTCTTACCATAGGCTCCAGTGATCCAAGCTCCTATCATGAAGCTTTGAATAGTGATCACAAAGAAAAGTGGATGACCGCGATGATGGAGGAGATGGAGTCGTTACAAAAGAACGAGACGTGGGAACTTGTGAAGAAGCCCAAGGATCGAAAAGTCATTGGCTGCAAATGGGTTCTTCAAAGAAAGGAAGCAGCAACGGAGAAAGAGCAAGAGAGATACAAGGCCCGACTTGTCGCTAAGGGCTATGCACATAAGGAGGGGATCGATTACAGCAAGATATTTTCCCCACTTGTAAAACACACGTCAATTCGTGTTTTACTAGCTATGGTGGCCATGTATGACTTGGAACTCGAGCAGCTAGATGCGAAGACGACATTCCTTCATGGTGACTTGGAGGAGAAAATTTATATGGAGCAGCCCAAAGGCTTCAAGGTGGAAGGGAAAGAAAATCACATTTGCTTGCCCAAGAGATCACTTTACAGTTTAAAGCAATCTCCTAGGCAATGAAGTAGAAGGTTTGATTTTTTTATGCTTCGTATTGGCTACATGAGGAGTGTGCATGATTCTTGTGTTTACTATAGAGTTTTGGATGATAAGTTGCTTATTTTGTTGATGCTCTATGTTGATGATATGTTGATTGCTGCAAGAAAAATGAGAGACATCATTTCCCTAAAGTCTCAGTTAATAAACAAGATTGAAATGAAGGATCTTAGTGCTACAAAGAAGATCCTTGGCATGGAAATCTTTCGAGATAGACGTGCAAGTAAGCTTTGGGTAAATTAGAAGAAATATGTTGAAAAGGTCTTGGAGAGATTCAACATGGGAAAAGTCAAAACGGCTTGTATACCTTTAGCAAATCACTTCAGATTATCCGAGAAACAATGTCTTAGTTCACATTAGGAGATTGTAAAGATGTCTCGAGTACCTTATGCCAGCGCAAGAGGGAGCCTCATGTATGTTATGGTTTGTAGCAGATCGGATTTGGCTCATGCAATGAGTCTTGTCAACCGATATATGAGCAATTCGGGTAAGAAGCATTGGGAAGCTGTTAAGTTGGTCTTTCGTTATTTGGGTAAAACTACCAAAATGGGTTTGATGTTCAATTCAAAGGAAGAATCAATCAATTTAGTAGGTTATGTCAATTTGGACTTTGCTGGTGATTTGGACAAGCGAAAGTCCATCACGGGATACGTCTACTCTTGGAGGTGGAGCTATTTCGTGGAGGGCAATACTTCAGTCTATTGTAGCATTGTCTACAACCGAAGCTAAGAATATGGCAGCAACTGAGGCTGCGAAGGAGGGAATATAGTTGATTGGTTTGGTCATAGAGTTGGGTTTAAAGTAGGAAAATGCTACACTATATTGCGATAGCCAAAGTGCAATATGTCTCGCGAAGAGTCAAGTGTTTCATTCCAGAACAAAACACATTGAAGTTCGGTATCACGATATTTGAGAATTTGTGGAGAATGGTAGCATTGCTTTGAAGAAAATCCATACAAAAAGATAATCCTACGAATATGCTCACAAAGACGGTTACTATGGAGAAGTTCAAGTCTTGCAGGGACTTGATTTCTCTCACCCATCATTGAAGTTGACGAACGCCGCACTAGTCTAGGTGCGGGCGTAACTTTGCGAAGGTACGGTGGAGAGAGATATAAACGTTTTCTTCATTGAAGTGGAGGCTTGTGGTTTATTCAAGCCAAAGGTGGAGATTTGTTGATGTTGTTTTGAATTCCATGAAGTTTCGATCAATTAGAGACTTGGAAAAATCGATTAGGAAATCGAAGAAGATTTGGAGGTTGCATGATACTTGTTTCAAATATATTTCCTATCTCTATGGGATTTCATGGGAAATAGTCCTAATTCAATGTAACTGGGATATGTCACGATATTTCTAATATTTAGGGATAATCACTAAAGATTTATTAGTTAGTTTTCTAAACTAATAAGATTTTTAGGGTAAAACTTCTTGGGATTAGGGAAGCAGGGATATGAAGATCTATTTATTTAGCATTGTACCTTGTATCAAATATGCTCAGAAATAAGAAATCTTCTCTCTCTCTCTGTCCCGTGGGCATCGGTGGAATTTTTTTCCGCCGAACCACATAAATCTTTGTGTTCGGATTATTTTTGTCTCATCTCATCTAGTTAGGGTGCTCTTCCGCACAACATTAAGATCGATATAAGATGATATTGATGTATATGATTTATAGACCATACAATAACATCTCGTCGATGAGATAAGAGATAAATTTCCAATTCAACGTAAGTATTATAACACTCCAAAATTTCACATCCAGAGAGGCCAATTAGTCAATTACTATGTTGATTGTGGAGTAATCACCAATCTAAATACTTTTTTTTGCGATTTAAACATATAAGTCGAGTTGGGTCATTACAAATGATAAAAAGACGATAAAAACTTGAAAAAAAAAAGGACCCAAGCATAATAGTAATTTTTAAAATACTTGAAATGGACACGATCTTGCACATCAGTAGTCACTCTTTTATGGAGATATACGTACTTATCTCACAATTTTGACGAAAACATCCAATGCCATGTACCTTATGTATCCCACCATCCCATTGTCCTGGTGATAAGCTAATCAAGCACAGTAACTGTCTTTTGGAGTATGAGCAAAGTTCTCCAACCATAAAAGAATCGACAATTTCGCTTCTTCAAGACATGAACGAACTCAATCATTCACGACCAATAATTGTGCATGATTGATCTGCTTCGATGGCTCTTTCACTACGTAATTGGTTCTTTTCGACACCTCTACTACATATATGCGGAAAAGAAAAGGCGTTGGAGATTATGACTGTCATGGTACAAGGAGGAGCTACTTGATGGCACATTAAAGGATTGCTCTCCAAGCATCACCTTCTTCAATTTTAAAGTTTACATGCCACTTTTAGGTCATGAATTACATCCCCATGAATCTGCTTTACAAGAACTGTAGTAATTTTTCATGTGGGCACGGGCTTTGGCCCATGGGTTGCCCTTCGGGGCTCACTGATATTGGGCTTGAACCGGCCCATTGGAGGGTGAATCAAGATGTGCCGGTTCGGTACATCACCAAATACCGATCTGGGGGTTCTCAATCCCTTTTTGGAATTTGATTAGATCTTCTGAATTGTTCTTTTTTGACCGCTCTGCTTTTGATTGGCATTTCGATAGCAGTGTGTACACTCGAGGGACGAGCGTCTAGGGAAGCAATTCTAAGATATCAAAGAGTACCTTTGCCTTTTTGCGGAGCGCATTTGATATCTTGACATTAATTTCTTCTTTTGGATATACTGAGGAACTTACCCGTCATATTTCATTCCTCTTTTGTTTTCTTTTTTGACAACCTATTTCATCTTTTTCATTTTCTTTTCTTTTCATTCGAATTCCTTTTTTCATATATACCCAATTCTAATTTCTTGTACCGAATACATCCATTCCCTTGTTGGAAGTAAAAGTGATAATCAGGTTCAAGTGAGACCTGGTTCATAGGTCGGACCTAATATGTTTCCCAAGCCCACCCATATCACCAATTTACAAGGGGGTTTTAAGGCCGAGCTCGGGATAAAGATGCACGTTTCGGCTTTATCACATGTGAGACCTTTGCCTAAGCTTGTCCAAGCCCGCTTTGGCCCAAGGGCCGGAAGATTAGGCCACCATCCGTTAATCACCTCTACTTGAAAGGAATTCCAAATCAACACTTTGATGCCTCATTTTTTGAAATGATACCCAGAATTTTAAAAAATATTAGCAAATTATACATAATTATCCAAGTATCACTATTCATAGTGCAAAAAATTTATCTGTTTAAGATTGGTAACAAGAGAGGAAGCTCGCGAGATTTGAAAAAAAAAAAAGGAACGTAAAAGAGGGGAACAAAAAGGGAGAAAAAACAGGGGGCGATACAGCATATTGTCCAAAAGATCCACTACTTAACACAACTCATGCTTCATACTTTAATATAGAACGATACAAAGAAGTTCTTTTTGGCCAAGCAATACGAAGATAGGGTTCAACCCAAAAAAAAAACAAAGATATGAAAAATTGTTCAAAAAGTCCTAAACTTATTACATTTTTGCAAATTCAGTCATCATTCTTTCAATTTTTCCAATTGAGTAATAAACCTTACCACATTTTGCCAATTGAATTCATCCGGCCAATTTTTTGTTGGAATTCGCTAACATGGAAGCCTACTGTCTTAAGTAGCATGGCAGTTGGCACTAACATGGATAATTTTTGATAATTTTTTGAATTTTTTAATTATTTTCTCATTTTCCTTTTCTTCTCTTTATCTTCTTTACTTTTATTCTTTTTTTCCTTTTATACTCTTTTCCTTTTTTTCTTTTTCCCTCCATTAGCCATCAATGAGGCCCAGTGATGGCAGGCAAAGGGAAAAAAGAAAAAAAGAAGAAAAGAATAGAAAAGGAAAAAAAAAGAAAAAAAGTAAAGAAGGAAAAGAAGAAAAGAAAAAAGGGAAAAAATAAAAAATTTGAAAACAATACTTAAATATTATTAAAATTTATCCACATATCAGCGCCATCCATGCCATGTAGTACAGCTGGTGTCCACGTTAGTGAATTTAGGCCAAAATTGACCAGATGGATTCAATTGGTAAAATTGAAATGTTTAGTTATGAATTGGCAAAAGTACAATGAGTTTAAGATTTTTCGGACAATTTTTCCCACGAAAATATATGCTGCAAGATCGTGAACTAGGCTGAAATTTGATTTGAGAACACTGCCCTGCCCCTTTAGCTTCACAATAGGCTTTAGACTCCGCAATAGGCAGTGATGAGGCGCTCGGACTTGGGGCGACCCTGGTGACCCTTGTAGAAACGAAGGAAATCAAGATGATTGAATGATTTGAACTGTGGAGGGTGGTCTTTGTCTATAAGCTCCTCGGGTACCTCTATTTTCCCTGTATTATACGAGAAGACGCCGAGCGAATACCTCATCAACTTGTCTTCTTTCACGTTGATTCGATGGTAATACGCTTTGATCCTTCCGTTGCTCCATCCCTAAATAATCCATATACATTCGAATAAATAGGATATAGTATAGTGTCTGTGGGTCTCTACCATTGACATTGTTCTTTGTATATTCTGATTCTGCTCAGCCATCTAAGGAGTAAAGAAATAATGCGTTGCCTACTGTCAAAGGTGTATCCATACTACCGAACTTTGTACCATTAGACCCTGCTTCTATTCTTAATCTAAAGCGCATTACACGGCGGGGCTCGGCTAGTTCGGTGAGAATAATAGATAAGCGACTCACCACGGATGCATCGCCGGCCATGACCATGAAAGACGAAGGCGAGGGCTCAAAGGCGGCCCACTCTATATCCTTTGTCATCACCTCCAAGCCCCTCAGGCTGTTCTGATACAGTATGGACAGGAAGCTCTTGTCCGTGTGGGGGAGAGGGTTGATGCCGCCCTCGTTCTCGCCCAGTTTCTTGTACTTCAAGATGCGCAGCGTGTACGTGGTGGACTCGGTGTGAGAGTCGCACTATCTCCCCACGCCATAGCCTTTGAACACCATCCTCGTCACCGCTTTCTCCAGCTCAGCTATCACCCGTGCGTAGGAATGAGCAGTTTTGCTGCAGCAAAACGATAAGAGAAGTTTTTTTTTTATATGGAAGAAGTTGGCAATTCACAAAGAATAAAATGACTATTGGTGACTTATTCAAATAAGATTTTATAAAGCAAAACTAATTAATAATTCAATTGGAGACAAAATCTAAAACCACTCTATCTGAGGTTGGTAAATTTTTAAAGTTGGCAAATAAGGCAAATAAAAGTGGTAACTCGATAGCAATGTTGATGAACTAAAAATAAATATATAATGGCAAGGAACTAAACTGAGAGTTGTTAATTCAAATTAGTTAACAACTTAATTCGAGAAAGGTTAATAACTCACTCAAATAAAAATTGGTAATTTCATATAATAGTTGATAAAGCTAAGCCGTTAGTAAGAGAAATTTTTTTTTTGTCAGAGGTAAGAGAATTTGATCATTTAAAATTTTTAATAAACATCGGTAATTGACTCAAATGAGAGTTGATAAGGCGAAACCAGCTGGTATTAATTGGAGAAAAGTTGGTACTATGATCAATGATTTCTAAAAAGAGTTAGTAAAGTCAAAGTTTCGATAAATAAGGCAAACAAAAGTCAATAAAATAGCTGATAAAAGTAAATAAAACAAATAAACTGGTAAGCAACTCAAATGCAATTCGACATTACAAAATTAGTTGGTAACCTAATTGAAACATTACCCCAGAAAAGAAAAACTCTTTGTTTCCAAAGAGGGTGAAGACACAAAGCCTTCTCACACTAATAAAGATTGGTAACCTCGAACAAATGAACCCAAGCACTGGTGAGTGGCCAAAATGCATGAGATTATAAAGAGTTAAATCTATATCATGCGCGTAAATAACACAGGCAGTCCATTTACAAAATTTGGAAAACAGAATAAACCGACGATAGAACCCAAAGAAAAATAGGGGAGAAAAAAGGGTGTACCAGAAGCGAGCATTCCCAGATGGCCACACGAGAGCTGTGAACTTCTCACAAGCTTCAAGTTTCTCAGCACCGTCAATGTCTTGACCTTCAAGCAAAGAAGTTCCAGGATAGTTGGGTATGTAACCTTTTGAGAAGGCGCTATCGAGGTTCCGAGCCTTGATCTCGAGGGGGAGATCGAAGAGCTCCTTCACGACACCAAAGATTGGATCACGAAGCTCCATAGGGAAATCCTCGTACTCGGCTGCTAATCACCCGTGATGTTCAAGAGCTTGCACAATCTCTTCACAAGCTCTGATCCAAGACTTCGTCCCGAGTTCCATAATTTTCACTGAGAAAACTATCACTGGAACTTTAGACGCCATTTCTAGGTCCTCTGTCCTCCCGAAACACGATGGGAGGTTGATGGTTCGATACCCTTTTATAGCGGAACTGATGAAGTGTTTGTCGTAATTGAACAATATTTGCTATTACATCCTTATTTTGGAGGCATCCAAGTGTTCTTCAATTGTGAGTTTTTTAACAAACCGACAGAATTGAATATTTGATGCAGCCGTATCTCTAAAAGTAAAAATCTGAGTAAATTCAAACAGGTCCATGATAACTTTTAATTGAAAAGTTTCATAATCAGTCTTGAAGCTATTTTACATATATAAATTAAGTTTTAGGCTTTTCAATTGAACTAATGTAGTTCTAAATCTTTAAGTGAAAACTGGAATTGCTCATCCAAGTCTTGCCCATAATATCTCTCATATGACGGTCCAATCAACACCGACCATTCTACGTATTACGGCCAACGACATATCATGCCTATTGTGAATATGTCATGAAAAGTTGACCGATCAAGTGGGAGTAGGAGATTGGTGAAGGAGTCGTGTACTACTATTTTCCTATAATGAATACGATGCGACAAATTGACCGACAAATCGTGTCTATCATGAATGTGTATCATCCTTGCTTCCTATTTTCTCATAAACTCCTTTGCGTTGAGTTTTGTTTCCATTAGCATACCAACGAGTCGCAGGCATCGAAGAGCATGGAAAATAAATGTAACTATATCTTTTGGATGCGAATTCACATAATGGACTAAAGTTGACATATTAATTGCATCTCATCGTGTGATGGAGGTGGTTTGCCTCTAAGCAAATTACTCGGTGGTGTCGGTGAAGTAAAGATCCTTACCTCGTTAGCTGTATGGATGAGTCGTCGTCCAGAAAAACTTAATAATCAGCTCCAAATAAATGAATCTACACGTTACGTAGAGGGGGTGAAAAAGAGCTTCTGTCAATACACATGCCATACAATAGTAGGCACGGGAATTACCACTACTATGTGTAAATTGCATCGAGGGTGACAACGATGCTCGTCATCAGAGAAATTAGTCACTTTCCTTGGCGATAGAAAGATGTATAAACTTGTTTTGATGTATGGATAACAGTCGCACTACCAGGTTATAATAAAATCAATCTTCAAATACTGCTTTCATCAGTGGGGCTATCATGCTTTTAAAAAATCAAATCGATGCAAGATGGCAATCTTTCGAGAGTTGGCTTCTTCTTATGGATGGTAACATCGAACAATTTCAAGAAGTTGGAGCATGCAACACTAAGCAAGATATGCGTGCATGACGCGACAGTAATATTGGCATCAAAGGGGAGCTCGAAATGATGAGCAGCCAGATTCTGATTTGTCCTAATTGGTCCCTCTTCGGGTGAAAGCCAGTGACATAATATATGAAAAATGGGATTCCCTTTTTTTTTTGTCAAACAAAATAGATTTTTTATTAGTAGCAGAGCCCAGACGCGGGGCATCTTTACAAAGCAAGGCCCATAGGGCCAGGGTGGGAGAGACAACCAGTTCAGTGGAAGATTTTGGTTTCGGTGGGTTTTCACAGCCCAGTCTGCAACCGAATTTGAACTCCTTGGACAGTACTCCAAACGCAACAAAGGGAGGCCCACAAGAAGGTCCATGCACTCTTTGATATGCACTGGTATCTCCCAATTGACTTGATTTGTGCCCGACAGTGTGCATATCAGTTCAAGTCTATCTGATTGAACTGTAACTAGACATGGCCACGGTTTGAAATTAGCGGTTTCGGTTCGTGGCCATGTGTGAACTGAAACCACCACCCCTAGCGGTTCTAGTTTCGGTTCCGAACTAGCCAGTTTCGGTTTTGAACAAGCCGGTTCCAATTCGTAATTTAAAAATTAAAAAAATAAATTATGAAATAAAAAAATAACGAATTATAAAATTATGAAATAATGAATTATTTAATATAAATTGTAATCAAAATGTAAATTATAAAGGTGATTGGTTCCCAATTTAGTCCAGTTCCACTCGGAACCAGGAACTGAACCAGTAAAACCGGTCCCTTAATTTTAGAACTAGAAACCAGACCGACAAATCATAGAATGGGAACCAGACAATTGATCCGGTCCGGTCTTAGGCGGTCCAATGGAACCTTTTGCTCTTAACTAGCAAAGAATCGGAGTCACAAAATGCATAAAACTTCACATGCTCATGGCTTGACTTGGATTTTATACACAACCCCTTTAATGGTCTCTTCATTTCCATTCGATATGGGATTCTTAACATTTGCATGAAGATAAGTCAAGAGTCTCACATTGAAGGTGTTCAAGGCAAGCCGAGAGTCCCACATTGAATGGGAACGAAGAGGTATTAGAATCATCGTGTATAAAACCCAAGCCAAGCCTTGTAATTAAAGTTTAATACACCCAAGCCAAGCATTGTAATAAGAGATCAATGCACTTATAATGTATGGTAATTAGAGTTCAAATTGTTTTATTAAAAAAAATTAAATGATGAATTTTTTAAAACAATTTCATTATTATTTTTTTAAAAAAATAATTTGGAGCCGAGCTCGGAACCGGTTCCAAAATTGTTGGAACCGGAATCAGGCCTGTAGGCCACGGGCTGATCCGTTTCCAAAACATGGGCCTGGTCAACGGGTTGGGCCCGGGTTTGACCGGGCCGGTTCTTGGCCGAAACCGGGCCCGTGGCCATGTCTAATTGTAACTTCCCTTAGGCTTCGCTTTTGTATGAATCTCATTGCTTCCAGTATAGCTGGGGTTTCAACTTGAGCCATTGAGGATGCCTTGACTAATTTTGTGAATCCATCGACGAGAGCACTGGTGTGATCCCCGCATATGCACGCTATCACGCCGTCCATTGATCCCTCCGCGAGCAAGCCATCAACATTGATTTTTAGCCTCCCTCTCTTCGGCGCAATCCAGGTCAGTGAGGCTTCCCCTTTTCTTTCGCTCCCTAAAAAAAAATGGGATTGCCTTAAACATATGATTTGTATGACAACAACCCTTTCTAAGGATACGATAAAAGACTCGAATAGCTTGTTCTATATATGTGGGATCATCGTCATCTATCTTAAAACTATACTCGACAAGATCATACAACAAGTATAAATATGCAATGGTTATAAATTCCTCAATAGTAATCATTTGACTATTCTTACCACCTCGGATTAACAATGAGATTTTGAGAGATGAGTATTTTGGAAAGTAATTCTAAGATTTTTATTTACTAGTGTACCTCCCTTTTTGCACCACACATTTGATATCTTGACATTAGTTTCTTTTGGATTTCTTGATTATTTTTCAACACAACGAAGAGAAACTCAAGCACCCGTCATATTTCATTCTTCTTTTTTTCTTTTTTTTTGAGACCTATTCCATTTATTTTTCTTTTCAATCCATTTCCTTGTTCAAATTAGACCCAATTTTACTTTTTCACACCGAATACGTCCAATACTTATTAGAAGTAGAAGTGATTATTAGATGTGCTTGATCGAGGAAGGGATTGAAGATCAGGTCTAATGTATTGCCCAAACCCACTAATATTAGAAAATTTATGAGGAAATTTTCGGGTTGGGCAAGGTTAGGCCCAATCAAAAGATGCACGTTCTGGGCTATCTCATGTGAATCTCCTGGCCAAGCCCACCTCGGCCAGAGGGCAGGGCGATTGAGCCATCACCCGATGATAACCTTTAATTGGAAGGAATTCTGAACGGACACTTTGGTGCATTTGGTTAATGTAGTACGATACAAAGTTCTTTTTAGCCAAAGCAATACAAAAATATAGGCCTCAAGATCATGCACTAGGCTGATTTTGAATTCGGTAACCATACTCAGCCCCTATAGGCTTTCAATGACCAGCGCATTTGGTTAGACTCCACAATAGGGTTTGATGAGGCTCTGAGTCTTGGTGCGACCATCGCCCCTGCCATAGAAACGCAGGAAATCAGGATGATTGAATGATTTGAAACTTTTGAGGGTGGTCTTGGTCGATAAACTCCTTGGGTATCTCTATTGTCCCTGTAGTATATAAGAAGACGCCAACCGCGTACCTCACCAACCCATCTTCTCACACGTCGACTTGATGGTGATACGCTTTGATCCTTCTGCTGCTCCATCCCTAATAATCGATTCATCTTGTATAAGACCAAATGCTTTAAAGAAAATTACCGACTTAAACTCAAGATATAATTTAACAGCTTTGGAGGTGGGATTTAGACATGGCCATGGTTCAAGAACCGGCGGTTCCGGTTTGTGGCCATGTATGAATCGGAACAGGCGGTTTTGGGCCGGTTCCGGTTCTGGTCGGTTCCGGTTCGAGGGGGGAGGAGGAGAAAAGGGGAGGAGGCGCAGGGTAGCGAGAGGGAGGAGGAGGGGGGGGCGCCGAGTCGGCGAATCGCGACCATGGGCGGGGCGCCGGGCGTTGGGGCCGCGCCATGGGCGGGGGTGACGGCAGTGACGATGGCGGGGGTCAGATCTGGGAAGACGGGGGGCGGGCGAAGGAGAAAAAGAGAGGACCGGAGGAGGCATAGGGGAGAGGCGCAGGCACATAGGGTCAGATTTGGGGGTGGGAACGCTCCCCGGCCTGGAAGGAGAGGCGCTTGTAGTTCATGGCTTGGGTGTAGAGCTGGAAGAGGGAGTTGGTGGTGCTACAGAAGGAGGAGTAGAGGCTCCGGTCCACCTCGTCGAGGCGGGACGCGACGGACTTCCTCTTCTTCGCCATGGGCGGATCACCGGAGGGGGGAAAAGGGAGGAAGGTAAGGTTTTCCTCTCCAATCGAATCCGAATCGCGAAGAGAGAGAGAGAAGATGGCGGAGGGGGGAAGCTTGTAGGGAAAAAGGAAAAAAGTTTGGGGGGGTTTTTTTTTTTTTTTGGAACTAGAACCGGGCCAGTAGGCCACGGGCTGATTCCGGTTTTGGGCCAAAACCTGCCTGTGGCCATGTCTAGGTGGGAAGATCCATAAACTTGTTTTGATGCATGGATAACAATCACATTACCAAGTTATTGACCGGTGCCACTCCATAATTAATAAAATCAATTTTCAAACATTGATTTTGTCTGTGGGGTGATCATTCTTTTAAAATCAACTCAATGCATGACCTTGCCCAGGAATGAATTAGCCAAACTTTCGAGAGCTGACATTTTTTCTTATACAAGGTAACATGGAACAATTTCAAGAAGTTAGAGCAAGCAATTCCAAAGGAAATTAGCGTTGAGGTTTCGATGCATGGTGCAAATAGGTAAAGGTGCATTAGTTACCAGCAATCTTAGAATTGCTTCTCAAAACGCTTGTCTCTCAAAATCCATTGTTATCGAAGGTGGTGTGAATAGCATAATGATTACTATTAATGAGTTTATTGTGAGACCACTATCAATTATTTTAAAAATTTAAACTGTTAGAGGAATGCATAATTAATATTTAAATATTTTATCATTTATAACCATTGCGTATTTATACTTTTTGTATGATCTTGTCAAGTATAGTTTTAAGAGCGATGACAACCATCCCACGTATCCTTAAAAAGGGTTGTTGACATATAAATCACATGTTTAAGGCAATCCCATTTTTTATATATTATGTCACCAGCTTTCGCCCGAAGAGGGACCAATTAAGACAAAACAAAATTTGGTTGTCCCACATTTTGAACTTCCCTTTGTATTCAAATATTGATATAGCGTCATGTAGAACAACTAGCAAATACTTATATGAAAACCTTCGAGTATCATAAGAGCGGTCGCTTCCGCCCTCACGTTAAATGCTAGGTCAATTCAAAGAAGATTGCAAAATCATATCAAATCAAAGAGGATTGACATATCTTCAAAGCAGCAAAATAGCTACGTCGGTTGAGCAATATGTGAACTCCAAATTCAAGCGTTTTCCCCATTTCCTAGCCTTTAGAGATTTCGGACGTGTTTTTGAAGACTATCTGCTTAATCAATATTTCTTTCATTAATTATGTTATTTGATTTTTTCCGACCTCCCTATAAATAGACGCCTATGATATTGTAAACGCAACAATTTGAATAATAAAGTGCACTTGCAATATCATAGGCATATATTTATAGGGAGGTCGTCCTTTAGGAAACAATCAAATAACTAAAAATCAAATAACAAAATTAATGAAAGAAATAGTGATAAAGCAGATAGTCTTTAAAACACATCCGAAATCTCTAAAGGCTAGGAAACGAGGAAAATGTGTGAATTTGAAGATCACGTATTGCTCAAATCGACATACCCATTTTGCAGCTTCAAAGATCTCTCAATACTCTTTGATTTGATATGATCTCACAGTCTTCTTTGAAATTAACCTATCATTTAACGTGAGGGCAGGAGCAACCGATCTTATGACACTCAAAAGTTTTCATATAAGTATTTGCTAGTTGTTCTACATGACATGTGCATGACACGATATCAATATTTGAATACAAATGGAAGTTCAAAAATGTGGGACGGCCAAATTCTGTTTTGTCTTAATTGGTCCCTCTTCGGGTGAAAGCCGGCAACGTAATATCTAAAAAATTGGGATTCCTTAAACATGTGATTTATATGTCAACAACCCTTTTTAAGATTATGTGGGATGGTTGTCATCTCTCTTAAAACTATACTTGACGAGATCATACAAGAAGTATAAATACACAATGGTTATAAACAATAGAATATTTAAATATTAAATCATGTATTCCTCTCACAGCTTAAGTTTTTAGAATAATTGACAATGATCTCATAAAATCTCACAATAAACTCTTTAATAGTAATCATTCCACTATTCACACCACCTTCGATAACAATAGATTTTGAGAGACAAGCTTTTCGGGAAGCAATTCTAAGATTGCTAGTAACTAATGCACCTTTACCTATTTACACTACACATCGGAAACCTCGACGCTGATTTCCTGAGTATTTTTCTGTCACAACAAAGAAGAGGAACTCAAGCAACCGTCATGTTTCTTTCCTCTTTTTCTGTTTGCTTTCTTGACAACCTATTTTGTCTTTTTTTCTTCCTTTTCTTTTCGTTTCATTCCGTTTCATTCCTCTCTCTTTTTTTTCCTTTTTCAACAACCTACTCGGAAGGAATTCAGAATTTTTAAATTCTCATTAAAAATTTTAGAAAATGTCGCGACCTAAAATTTCTCTCAGGCTAATGGATTGTTAAGACTAAGCCTAACTCGGGCCCTCCCAAGCCCTACCAATTCGCAACTTAGGATTTAAGTTCTTAATGTGCAAAAGTTTTCATGCTCGGAGTCGCCACTAATCTATTTGTGGTAAGTTGATTAGAAACCTAAATAAAACATAGGGAGATATGTTTTATTTCTACGACCCAGAGATTCTAAGCTCGGGGACTTGATTACGCTAGATCTAGTCTAACGCCTATTCGGTACCTTTTCTTTTCAAAAAATGTTTTGGCAGACAGTTTGGATTCATTTTAACTTAGTCACTAGCATGTGAGGTGATTATGCAAGTGCACAAACCACCAAAGTAACACCCAATAATCAAAGCATTAAATAAATTGAAAAATTGGAAGAATTACTTACCTCGAAGCAACGTAGGCATCTACATGGTTAGCTAGAAAATCACATCAATAATCCTAATATGATTTCTAATTAACGAGTAGGTCACTCAATATTTTTTTGGATTTTCACTTATTTAAATGAAAACTAACCTATATATAATGACGTGCAAAAATTGTGACATGCGATTAATGCAACCTAGTATGTGAACTATATGACATGCGACGATATGACCTATTTCTAATGACGGGCAAATGATTTATTTTTGGTATTTTTATGAAATTCGGAATTAAAAATGCCAATTATCTAAACATGCAATTTTAAACTAAAGAAAGCAAATTAACCTATTCTAGAACAAACTTTTTGATATTTTTTTTATCGAAATTCGAAATTAAAATCAACTCGAATGAACTATAAAGGTTAGAATAATATCTAATTAAACTAGGAAATAAATTACCCTAATTCCTAATTTAAATTAGAAATTATCTTATCTTTCTAGCCAATCTTGGTTGTCCTATTCTATTAAAAAAAAAGGTTATCTAGAAATATTCTAAAGATGCAACATTATCTTCAAAGAAATCAATTCAAATTGCATCTAATCTTTTTGGCTTTTCTTTTAAAGAAACAAAATCAAATAAGAGATAAACACCACCATCAAATCAATATCCACACAATCCGCAAAATTTTTCTTATCACATTTAAATGAGGTAAAGAAATCAAACTAACGGTCATATCTATAGGGTTATGGATATCGACGGAAAGTTGATTGGCCAAATTTGAAAAGCAAATAAAATCTATCATCGTGTCTAAATGATTATGGACAAGATAACGATTTTCCGTATCGCCGCATATCGTACCTTAGGAATAAGGTCGGATAGTCGTCCAAATACGTTGCTAAATTAGGAAAAATTCCTAATTTTAAGTGTTTCAAATATTGCGGATATCGCAACTATTATTCTAAGATTTAACAATCCACTAAAGAATATCCACGAAACATTCAAACACCGAAAACTTAAGAAATTAAATATTTCAAAAAAATATTTGGATAATGACTTTACCTAATTTACAGATATCTTCCAAATTCGAACTCGGTGTCGGATCGGGCTTGCGGATCACGAGATGGCCGATGGCGGGTGGACCGGCAGCGATGTCCGATGGTGGCTCACAATGTGGCCTGCGATGCTCTCAGCCGAGAAGGATCGAGGGTGGTACTGCTCGAGACGCGGGGATCAACCTTCCAGTGGCTGCTCGAGGATGAGTCTTGATCGAGTGTGTCGCAGCTATTGAACACACGAGGTGATGAGTTGCCTTGGGAGTTTATTGATGTTGCCGATTTTGGACTAAGATGAATGCCAGAACACTTTCTCAATTCTAAGGACTTCAACTGCACCCACCGAGCACTTTGCACCAAATCACCACATCAGAATTTATACCACTTGTGTCCTTTTTCTTCGTGAATGATCCAAGTGCACTCTTCCAGGACTTTTCACCACTTCAGTCACGAAGCACGCCTCTTCTCTCTCTCCACGTTTTTTCTTTTTTTTCTATCCTCTGTCGTGGCCTCTCTGTACGTGAAGCCCCTCACGATATCTTCTTCTCCATGTGCCAAACTCTCTACTGTGGCCGTGTATGGAAGTGGTGTGGCCTCTTTTCCCAAAGTCCAACTCTTTTTCTGGACTGCTCGTGTATATTGCCCTTTTTTTTTGTCACGTGTTTCTCTCGTGCTCTCAGGAATTGTATTCTTGAAAATTATGAGAGCCCCACCTTATTGAAGGTTATAGTCACATATTTATATTGAAATCCTAGGTTAATTGACCGGATTTCCTAGTCCTAATGGGCTTTGTCTTAGGCTTTATCCTTTAATTTTTATTTAATTCCAAATTGGCTGAATTAATTTGGGTTTTTCTTTAATTAAGCTTAATGGGTTGATTTAAGTTCAAATTAAGACAACCAAGGCCTTTTAGACTTGTGATTTTCGGCCCCCAATCCCTTGAGTGAGCCGAGTACCTGAGCTCGGTTTACGCGATGAATTTTCAGATTTCTCGCCATCGCCGGTCCGATGTAGAATGCAATTAACCTATATGAACCTAAACTATATGCTATGCAATTTTAATATTTTTGTTTAGGGGTTAAAATTTAATCCCTAATTTTTTATGCAAATTATTATTAAATGGTCGATCGAAATTTAGGTGTCAACAGAAAATAACAAAAAAAAATACATGTTATTATCTACGTATCAAGGTTTATTTTATGAAAATTTTATGTGTTTAAGATTGATAACTAGCAAGCGTGCATGCGTTGCGAGAATGGGAATAAAAAAATAAGAAGAAACGAGAAAGTAAAAGAGGGGGAATATTGTCCAAAAGATCCACTGCTTTACCAGAACTCGCATGCCTCAATTACCCAAATATACTACGATCCAAAGAACTTTCTTCGGGCAAGCACTACGAAGCTATGTGCTGCGAGACCATGAACTAGGCTGAAATACTATTCGATAACCATGCTCCACTGCACATATAGCATCACACGATAGGCTTTAGATTCCACAATAGGCTTTGATGAGGCTCTGAGCCTTGACGCTACCCTGGCTCTTGTTGTAGAAACGAAGGAAATCGATATGATCGAATGATTTGAACTGCTGAGGGTCTATAAGCTCCTTGGGTATCTCTATCTTCCCCGTATTATACGAGAAGACGGCGACCGCGTACCTCACCAACCCGTCTTCTCTCAAGTCGATTCGATGGTAGCACGCCTTAATCCTTCCGTTGCTCCATCCCTGAGAATCAATACGTCTCTTATGAGAGCAAATGCTTTTAAAGAAAATTACGGCTCACCACCACGAACATCATTGCAAGAATGTATCGTGTACTACCTATGTGCCGTTTGACCTCGCTTCCATTCTTAATCTATAAGTCCATTATATTTTAGGCACGTGATTAGTCGCGCGCCATGGCCCGACTCTTGCGGGGTAAAAAAAATAGATGAGCGACTCACCACGCAAGCATCGCCGGCCATAACCATGAAGGACAAAGGCGAGGGCTCGAAGGTGACCCATTCTCCATCCTCTGTCATCACCTCCAAGCCCCTCACGTTGTCCGTGTGGGCGGGCAGAAATGTGTCGCCCTCGTTCTCGCCCGGTTTCTTGTACTTCAAGAAACGCAGGCCGTATGTGGTGGACTCGGCGTGGGAGTCGCAGTGCTCCCCCCGCGCCGTAGCCTTCGAACACCATCCTCGTCACCACTTTCTCCAATTCAGCGATCGCCCTTGCGTAGGAATGAGCAGTTTTGCTGCGGCATAACGGAATGTTATTTACTGATTGAGTTATTCATAAAAGGCTCGACATCGCTACTGCATCCACGAAGAAACTCCACTTACCTCAAAAGTATGAAGCGAAGCTCAAGTCAGTGGCCAAAATGTATGAGATTATAAGGAGTTGAACTTATATTGTGCGCGTAAACGACGCAGGCGGTCCATCTACAATCAAAATCTTTCAAAAAAAGATAAACCTACGATCGCGGGAATAAAGACGGCTTTACTGAGTTCATTGAACGTTGTGGGAGGAAAACCAAAGGAGAATACGTGAGCAAAGGGTGTACCAGAAGCGAGCATTCCTAGAGGGCCACATGAAAGCCGTGCAGTTCTCGCAAGCTTCGAGTTTCTCAGCACCATCAATGTTCAGACCTCCAAGCAAAGCAGTCCTGGGAACTTTGGCTATGTAACCATTCGAGTGCGCGCTGTTGGGGTTTCGAACCTTGGTCTCGTGGGGGAGATCGAAGAGGTCCTTCGCGACGCCGAAGATCGCGTCGCGAAGCTCCCGAGGGAAACCCTCGTGCTCGGCGACGAAGCACCCGTGATGTTCAAGGGCCTGCACAATCTCATCACGGACTCTCACCCACGACTTGGTCCCGGGTTCCATACTTTCCTCTGAGAAAACTGTCACGGGAACTTTGGACGCCATTTCTACTTTCTAGCTCCTCCGTCCACCTGGAATTCTTTGAGGGGGCGATGAATGGTTCGCTATCCTTTTATAGGGGAGCTGATGAAATGTTCTTGCTCACCAAACAACATTTTGTTATTTCATCGAGGCGAGTCTGTGAGCAACCCGACAAATAATGCCGGCGTAGTCTTAATGAAGTATCCGTGCATGGTTGCCAAGTGGCATCGGTCACCGGAACTGCTGTAATACTAATGCGATAATACGTCGGAAGTTGCAATTTAATTCAACGCGAAATCATCAGAAAAAAAAAATGATGAACAGTAATGGACATAAAAAATTTGCGTGATTCAATTAATTGATTAGAACATCAAAGTCGTCGCTCGCTCGTTTGAGTAAGTCTCAAATATTTCCCTTCACTGGGCATGCGACTTCACCTACTCTTACTACTTCAACTGTAATGAAGAAATCCAATTATTATGGCTATTTCACCTCGCCGTGTGGTCATGTCAAGACCCAGGGTTAAAACCCATCACACCTACTTTCACTATCACATACCGCTACTGAACTCTAGGAAGTAAAGAAACTAGGGGTGAGCACGGATCCAGAGTAGAATCGAGAATCGGAGAATTGAACTGATGGGTCCAGTTCGGTTTCAGGGTTCCATGGACAGAGTGTCCAGTTCTCGGTTCCTCAATTTTAGGAACCGGCTATTCTGGTTTCGGTTCCCGATTCCTATAGGAATCGGAACCGGACCCTGAAACAGGAATTGAGAATCGAAACGGAACCGGAACCGGGAGCCGGAACCAGAATCAGGAACCCGGACCAGGAACCGGATCCTTATGTTTTCTCCCATTGGTCAACCAATAATCAAACTGTTGACTATGCTATCTTTCACCTGTATATTTGGCATTCAGGTCATCACATTCCCAACTTGAACATTTTAGAATTTGCTTAAGAAATTTTTCTTGATAGTTAAAACAAATGTATGTGTTAACTCCCAAATAGGCAATCCAAGGACAATCTTCTTCTTTTGGTCTGACTATCTTCTCCCCTTTTTGAAAGAAGTAGAAAAATATATGATAGACTCGAGAAGTCTTCTTTCTGTTTGATGAATATTATTACGGAATAGATGAAGTTTGGATCTCTTTCCGGTATGGGCTTTTTTCCAAGTTTCTCTCTTTTTTTGGTTATTTTTGTGTAGGTCATCCTGGTATGTTCTTTTTTGTGTACTTCCAGTGTACTAGGGTTGTGCTTTTCTTATTCCTTCAATTAACTTTACTTAGACAAAAAGACTATCTTACTCCTTTTGGCCGTTGAAAGACAAAATGTTTTCCCAAAGGAGTTGAGAGTTTACTATTCTACTGACATGGAGACAAGTTTAGTTTTATATCATTACTTCGGCATACGGAGTTGGAGGTTTTTGGAGCAGTTGGCTCATCCTTTAAGCTTGAAATCCTTATAAGCATAATTGGAGGATCACTAGCCCTGGTCATGTGCCTATTCCATGTAAATTAACTTTTCTAGCTTCATCTTTATTGTTTCCTTTCAGTATTGCAGGTGGTGGAGGAGCTTGGAGGAGCAACTTACTTTGATGACCAAAAACAAAAGCTTTTCTACTTTGGAGGAGCTTGGAGGGGAGAATGTTTTGTACTTTTTGTTGAGAAAAATATGGCATCTTACCTTGGAATTTAAAGTCATATGTATTGCATCCCAATAATTGCTATTTGTTGTTCTATTCCCTTTCTTTTAAGAAAAATGTGACTTTTCAATAACTAGTCATTTGTATTCTTTTTTATGAATGTTCATTTTTGTTTTGATTAACTAAAAATAAAACCAAAAAAAAAAGAACCTGTTGGAATCTGGAATCGACCCTAGAACTTGTAACAGGGTAGGTTCCAGGTTTCACGTTCTAACGGGTAGGTTCTAAGTTTCAAAAAACAAGAAACCTGTACCCGAGGGTAGGTTCCAAGTTCCGGGTGGAACCTGTGAGGAATCTGGAACTGCTCGCCCCTAAAAGAAACAGACAACCTACCCTTTTGTTGCTTTCTCCACTAACATCTTTTTGTACTCACAAGTAAAAAGGATAGATATTATATAATAAAAAAAAATACCATCCAAAATCTCAAATTATGTTATTTATGATAAATTTACCTTAAATTTTTTTGTGACACGAAAAATCCCAAACTATGTTACTTGTGACAAATTTAGCTTGATCTTTTTTTTATGACACGAAAATTCTCAAACTATGCCACTTGCGACACATTTACTCTACAATATTTTGGCCCATGGGCATTTTCATCTTTTTCCTTTTTTTTTGTTTTTTTTGTTATTTTTTTAATTTTCTTCTTTGGCAAGGGCGACCCTCGCCAAATCTGGCATTGGGTGAGGGCTACCCTCGCCGGCGTCGGGCGAGGCTGCCCTCGCTAGCTCCAGCGTCGGGCGACTTCGCCAGCATCGGGTGAGGGCTACCCTCGCCCGAGAAGAAAAGAAAAAAAAGAAAAAAAATAGAAAAAGGAAAAAAACAAAAATGCCCATGGGCCAAAGTATTGTGGGGTAAATATGTCACAAGTAGCATGGTTTGGGATTTTTCGTGTTACAAAAAAAAGTTCAGAATAAATTTGTCACATGTGGCATAGTTTGGAGTTTTTTATGGTATTTTCTCTATATAATAAGTGTACCTCTTCTTTTTATCTTTAGGGCCAAGAACTTTTTCTTTTTCTTTTTCTCTGTGTGGTTAAAACTTGAATATTTATCAAACCAGGTTGAGTTTTCGTAAACAACTTCAACTTGAGATATAATTTAACAATTCTTTACTTTGATTCAATGTTTAAAGTTAAGCGATGGAGCTCATTATTCATGCTGCTCTCCCAATGCTTCCGACGAGCGCTCACTCTTTACGGACGCCAATTGAGCTCAAACAAAGCTTGAATTTCTCCAAAAGAATGGGTTTTGTCATAATGTCTATCGGGTTCTTAGCTGTTGCAATCTTGTCCACAACAGTTAGACCCTTCGCTAAGATATCTCGGATAAAATAGTACCTGATATCGATATGCTTCGTTCACTCATGATAGATCATATTATATGCCAAAAATATAGCATCTTAGTTATCACAATGTGTATCATCAACACCTTTCTGATCCAATCCAAAGTTCGAGAGCAAACCTCTTAGCCATATTGCCTCATTTACTATAAAGGTTAGTGCCATGTACTCTGCCTCATTCAAAGACAAGGTAACGTTGTCATGTAATGGCGCTTTCCAACTAACTGATGTTGCGACCTTATCTCAAGGTGCTACCTAGGGGTTTGACTAATGGATTATTAAGCCTAAATTATATGTTATGCAATTTAATTATAATATTTTTATTTAGAGGTTAAATAATAATCCCTAATTTATCATGAATGGTTAGCCAAAAATTTAGAAGTCAACAATTGCACCACTCACAAGTTTAAACACATACTCTACTAAAGACTTACACTTATCTAAGTCATCGATTTGATCCGAATCCACATGCCTAATGGTCCCACTGCCATTGTTGTCCCTACAAAATACCATACCTGCCTTTGTTGTCCTCTTCAAATATCTAAAGATTCACTTCACAGCTTTCTAATGAATTCTACCAAAACGTTTCATGTAACGGCTAACTACGTTCATAACTTGTGAAATATTGAGCCCGGTATTTTCCATAGCATACATAATACTACCTACTATACTAAAATAAGGAACATAAGACATATGCTCCTCCTCCTCTTCAATTTGCAATAATAACTTATCAGAAAGTTTAAAGTGCGCACTAAAGGTGTAGTACCCACATACAACATATTAAATTATGCCACGATCTTCTCAATATATTTCTTTTGAGATAGACGTAAAAAGTCAAGTAGCCTTATTATACAAAATCTTCATACCTAATATTTTTTTTGCAACACCTAAATCTTTCATCAATAATTCAGCATTCCACTCCCTCTTCAACATATCAATATTAAATATATTCTTAATTGCTATCAATATATCATTAATATATAATAATAAATAAATAAATAACTCATGCTACAGTCTCTTAAAATAAATAAAATTATTCATCTAACTTTTCGAATAGCCTTGCTAGTCAGGAAATCTATTCATTATGCGTGCGGCTTCCCCCCGCTATTGCGGCTACAACTTTGCTGAAGAAACACACTCCACTCGCGGCTACTCCACTTTGTGGTCATGTCAAGAGCTTAGGGTAAAAAACCTAACATGTCTCCTTTCTCCATGATGTACGGTTACCCTAGGGTCGGTTAAAGAAACAGAAAACCCAACCTGTTTCTTTTCAAGAAAAACACCATAAAAAATCACAAATTATATTACTTAAAATAAATTTATTCTTAATTTTTTTTATGACACAAAAAATCTCAAACTATATCACTTATGACACATTTACCTCACAATACTTTTGTCCTATAACATTTTCATCTTTTTCTTTTTTCTATCTTTTTTTCTATTTTTTTCTTTCTTCTCTTCCCCTCCGCCATGGCCAGTGGAGAGAAGTCGGTGAGGGCCGCCCTCGCCGACGTTGGGGTTGAGCAAGGGCAGCCCTCACCTGACTCAGTCGAGGGCGACCCTCACTCGACATCGGCGATGGTCGCCCTTGCTGACGTCGGGCGAGGGCCGCCCTCACCGGCGGAGATAAGAGAGAAGAAAGAAATAAAAAAGGAAAAAAGACGAAAATGCCTTTGGACAAATATATTGTGGGGTAAATGTGTTACAAGTAGCATAATTTGATATTTTTCGTATCACAAAAAAAAATTCAGAATAAATTTATCATAAGTGATATAATTTAAGATTTTTTGTGATATTTTTCTAAAATAAATAAAATTGTTCATCTAATTTTTCCAATAGCCTTGCTAGTCAAGAAATCTATTCATTATGCGTGCGGCTTCACCCACTCTTGCGGCTACAACTTTGCTGAAGAAACAGTCACTCACGGCTACTTCGCTTTGTGGTCATGTCAAGAAATTAGGGAAAAAACCTAACATATCTCCTTTCTCTATCATGTACGGCTACTGCAGGGTAAGTCAAAGAAACAGAAAACGTAACATGTTTCTTTCTATTCTGAGTTCATTTTGCCCTCAAAAGTAAAAAGAAAAGATATTATACAATAAGTGTGCCCCTTTTTTATCTTTAGTGGATGAGGACTTCCCATTGTTCTTTGTACTGTTAAAACTTGGATATTTATCCGATTGGATTAAGTTCCATAAACAATTCAAACTTGATGTATAATTGATCAGAAACCGTCGAACATATCTCTGAAAACAAAACTAAAAGTGAATCCAAAATAACTCTTTATAGATTATAAGATAAAGCCGTAGAACTAAAAGAAACTATGTCGTTGAAAGACATCGACAAATCATGTCTGTCATAACATGCATTCCTACAATGGACTCCGGTAGTGATCATTATCTTGTGATAGTTGCATCTCGTCATGTGATGGAGGTGGCGAACCATTTAAGCAATTATTTGGGTGTGTTGGTGAGGCAAAGACATGTGTCTTGTCAGTTGTAAGTTGTGAGCAGATGGACTCCGGTTGTGATCGTTGTCTTGTGATAGTTGCATCTCATCATGTGATGGAGGTGACGAACCATTTAAGCAATTACTTGGTTGTGTTGGTGAAGCAAAGACATGTGTCATGTCAGTAGTAAGTTGTAAGCAGATTATCAACAAGTCGATTAGATCAAAATTGGGTGGGTTGAATGTGAATCCAAGATTCATAAATGTGACTCGCACACACACAGGTACAAATGAAACAAGCTCTGTCGACACACAAACACTTTGGTACAAATGAAACAAGCTTTTCTTATTGTCGATTTTGTTTTCGTAGAGTTTTGGTGAGCCGTGAGGTTTTGTCTTGCTTTTGACCAAACACTTAGTGTTGCAGAAATCACACGCACGATGATTTCAATTTGTTCAAATTCTGCAAAATCAGAACCAAAATCATGTCATCAATCCAAATCCATTTAGACCCATTTTTAGTTGATCTTTATTTCTTACAACTCATTTGAACACGTTCACAGATTGAAATGACCCATGTTACAAGCCAGCACAGCAAATGTAAGTGGAAAAATGGGTCCATTGACCCATTTTCCACCTATAGTTATATGGATAAGACTTGCACATATATATATATATATAATTTCGAAATGGGCATGAACTTCTTAACTCCGTTGATAAAAAAAATCAATAATTATTGCATTGTGACACCGGCATTACCATTAGTTTATGTAGTTACATCCGCGTGTGACGACGAGACTCATTATTTAAGAAATTAGTCGCTTGTGTCAGCTATAAAAAGATCCATAAATCCGTTTCAATGTATGGGTATGAAGTTAATAAAACTATTTTTCAAATACTATTTCCTTCTGTGGGTTTATTATGCTTCAAATTCATATCAGTGCGTGACGTTGCCATCGAATGAAATAGTCAACTCATGTTGAAAAGTCGAGAGCTGCTCCATGCAACCTTTTTATGTTCGAAATGATCCCGGTGGCTTGCTCTAATTGGTCCCTCTTTAGGTGAAGACCGGTGACATGAAATTATAGGAAATGGGATTTCCTTAAAGATATGATCGAAATGTCAATCCGGATTTGAAAAAGACTCGAATTGCTAGTTCTTTATACGCGGGGGATCATTGTAATTTCTTCTTATAACTCTACTTAACAAGATAAGAAGTATAAATACATATTATTATTATTAAGATACTCGAGTGAGTTATATTAGAAAAATCTCATATCAAAAAATTGATATAGCATAAAATAATTAATATATTTAAATTAGACCATAACTTATTGACTTAAACTTTTAAGTAAAGATTGACGGACTCAAATTTAAACTCTTTCTTGATGATCCCTCGAATGAAGGTATCAAAGTTTGTGGAGAAGATATCAAATTTCTATTGTGAGCTCCTAACAGTTATATCCTCCTTGATAGTAATCATGCGGGCAATTCTCACAACTTTCATTAACAAAGGTTTTCCTCAACATTTGTTGCAAAAAATCAAAGATGATGTGATTGAAGATTTGAAACGTACTCATAGTACTATTATTACATTGTTTTAGGTATTTGATCGAAAGTTCATCGATTTGGAAAGCCCAGTGGGCCAATTCGGAAGATGAAGAAATGTGAGACATTTTCATCTGGACTAATTAGACCAAACCAGCCAGCAACATATAGAATAAATTCAAGACCCATGAGAAAAACCTAAATTTCAACGAATTATTACACCGCGATATCATTTGTCTAGCGTTAGAGCTTGTTTTATTTTGCTTTAAAATCAAACTTTCAAATTCGAAAAAGAATTGTTTTACAACTTATGAAAAAAACCATACCAACTTCGAATACAAGTCAAGGAAAAATTGTCAAAAAGTCCTAAATATATTGTACAGCAGCCATTCAGTCATAAACCTTTTAATCATGCCAATTTAATCATAAATTTTTTTACCATTTGCCAATTTAGTCCTAAAATTTTTTGATGATTTGCTAATTTAATTTTTAAACCTTTTGACAATTTGTCAATTTATTCATTCCCGCCAATTTTGGCCAGAAATCACTAACGTGGCAGTTTTATTAGCGCCTACCATCCTACGTGGCATGGATGGCACATAAAGTGGACAATTTTTATAATTTTATCTTCTTTTCTTTGCTTTTCTTTTCTTGTCTTTTTTCCCTTTTTCCCTTTGCCGCCCATTGCTGGGCTTTGTTGACAAGTGGCGGAGGTCGCCGACCTTAGGCGAGGGATGCCCAACCCTAGGTTGACTCGACAGGGGAACAAAAAGAAAAAAGAAAAGAATGCATAAAATTTAAAAAATTGCAAAAAATTATCCACGTTAGCACCGGTTGTGCCATGTAAAACGACTAATGCTGACTAGACTGCCATATCAGCGATTTCTAGTCAAAATTGGACAGAATAACTAAATTAGCAAATCGTCAAAATGTTTAGGGTTAAATTAGCAAATCATCAAAACGTTTAGAACTAAATTATAGGTTATGACTAAATTGGCACACTTGAAAAATTTATGATTAAATTGACCGCCATACAATAAAATTAAGACTCTTTGGATAATTTTCCTTGGAAATCTGTTGTACAATGTACAATAGAATTAAGACTTTTTGGATAATTTTCCCTAAAAGTCAATATGCAGATGTTTTGAAAATTTCAAGTCTTCTATATTAAATAAAATGTTCAATTACGACTTAAAAGAGCAGCAAGAAATAAAAAGAAAAAGAAAGGATATGTAAAATACCGATAAAAAGCTCTATTGGTGCTCTAGTAAGTCTACACATTAATCCCTATAATATCCGGTCAATATGTCACGTTATGAACGCGTTACATAAATAAAAAATTCATCCTCCTTCGAGAAAAACATGGAAAGCAAGACGATTAGGGAAGAATTATTATTATTTTTTTTGGTAAAGATTAGGGAAGAATTATTGATACCACGGTAGATGGAAAAATACGTAATTTAGCTTGTTTCATTATCGAGGGAAGTTTTGGTCAAATAAGAAACCGATGGTATTGACGAAAGAGTTAAAGAGTCGTTTCTATGACCTTCGGCTACCAATTCTCTGGCTAATCAAACGTCTCAGCGTGGCACGATTTTATCAGCTGAAATTTCTTTGACCCGAAAAATTAGGACAATCGTACGTCTTTCTGGGCGAAATCATGAAAGCCATTCTAACAAGTTAAATCACATGATGACTTGAGCTGTTGGAATCTATTTAAATATATCATTATTGGGACGCGTATGATAGAAACCCAAATCTTTACTTGGGAAGATCTAGTCGAATTCGCCAAAACCTAAGCCCGTTCACATAGTCAGTTGAACTTTTCACGATAAAACTTGAGCCAATGAGTTACCGTTGATTATTTCTTGAGTTTTGATCAATAATTCGAATGAAAGTTCTAAGTTCAGGAAATGAGATAGGTTCGAAACAAGCTAGGAGGTGTCCGTGGAGCAAGAACACAAAGGAACGGGGTTTCGGGGCTGAAAGCCCAAGTCTGCCCGCCCACAAGGGCCGATAGCCAAAACTTCCATCCAATGGCCGGGCCCCCGGCCAACATGTGGCCGGATTGCTGGCAAGCCCTCCGGGCACCCAACCGCTCCTCTAAAAAACCAGCTTCGTACTGGTCATGCGGTCGGCTCCCACCCATTTAAAACATCGACAAAATCGAAGAGAGTTCTAACTAATAAAACGAATCCCCGATGTCTTCACTAAGGATACAATCCTTTTAGTCATTCTTTTCTGTGTTCATTTTCCTTCGACGTACCCGAATTTTGACAAAATACACTCGTGATTTTTACTTTCTCGACATTATAATTTAGAAAAATAAAACATATATTGCCCTTATAAAGCACTTATATAAACCGTTGATTTGAGGATTATAGCTGCATATCCTCTCAAATCTAGATCATTTGATAAACTTTTTCTTACACCGATAATACATGCTGTAATTACTTCTAAGTTTGTCCGGCGCCACGCCGCCCTAAAGATCGAAGCATTCTTTACCTTTTTTTATTAGAATTCCATCTGATTTTCCATACTTGGCGTCACCCCATGTTGACCAAGTAAAGAAAATTATGGCCCCAGGTCTCGGCACAAGTTCCGTCCATCCACACATGATGATGAAATGCAATGCTCTAGAAAGATCAAATTGGAGAATAAGTTGGGTCCAAGAAAGGTCGTTCGATTCCCACTAGACTCACTTTTCCGAAAAGTGGCTTGCTTAGAGTCAAGATAAAATAAGCCAAGAAGAATAAGTTGCGGATCTCCGACACGAAAGTCTCGGACAAAATCGAATGTCGTAATAAATGACCTCAACATATTGGGAATTGATCAATTGACCCCGCTGAAATTTCCTTGTGGGATAGATAAAGTCGATGCAACGACTATACGATGATGGTTTCACATGAGTAAGCTGATGGTAATTTTGTACCTGAAAATACACGATTGAACTTTTCGTATGAGTTTTATTTTTATTTGACGAGAGAATTCATCTTAGATAAGGTAAATACATTTTGATCTAATTAAAATTTGCCTGGAAAGCATTCGAGAGAATCGATATCAATATGGATTGGGCTATAAGTTTGCATACATGATAAAAGACCTTGCAAATACACAATGTCATTTCTCATTACGTATCATTATGGGGCGGTTTGATTATAAGAAAAGCTGGTATCATTATGCAACAAGCATGCCTTAAGTAACCTCGCAAATGAGTGTCCCCATTAGACCAAAAAAAAAAAAATGAGTGTCCCCTGACCCTGTATACCTTTATTTACAAAAGGAAAAACTGCACCTAGTTTTGACTCTCGGCCTTAATGGGATCGAGAAATTTTTTAGCACAGTAATATACCGTACATTGTTGTCATCCGACAGTTGAGACTTGTCCACTAATCAATCCTTTTGTTAATTAGCATCAGTTAATGGCCGACGGTCGATGGTGTACAGTCCGGCACTTTTGCTATAAGAAAGATTCAGACTATTCTTCCTCGCTAAAAATGAAAATAACATATGTACAAGGTTGTTCCAGATTGGTGGTCTCAGTTTCCAAAACTGGCGTGGCATGAGTAAGAGTGAATAAGGGAAGGCCGATTTAGATGAAATTGTTCCTCGATGCTGTGAAATGAGCAAGGCTTATGTGATCCGGTTAGGGTTCTTACTTTATCTTGCTTACGATAGTTCATGTTTAGAACGAGCACATATAATATTGATCATACGCTGCCGACCAATTTGTTTAATCCATCCTTCTAGATTCGGGCCAAAAAAAACGTAATCCAATCTTCTAGATGGTGTTGGGATATCTTTTTCTTTATTACAAACCAGCTGAGTTAAGATTTGATTGCCAAGACCAAAAGTACATGAACTATATTGTGATTACCATCTCATATATCTAAGCCAATGATGTTCGTCATGAAAAATACACAGGTGAAACATGTTGTGTGAATTCTTCCTTTGGCGAGAAAGTCTAAGGCAGGTGTAGTGAATTAATCTCAAAAGAGTTTCCAGTGAACACATGACAAAGATTCAATCTATATGAATCAACCTATGCATATAAATCACATGTATGACTCAAAAGTCCTTGTAGATGTATAATATCATTATATGGAGCAAGAGAATCAAATCTCTTATTGAAAAGAAACTGTTAAATAATTTCTTGAGTTTAAGCCGTTTACGGAATTTAATCCGATCAAACAAATATTCAAGTTTGATCGCAAAGTGAAATTTAAGAGTTAGATTCAAATTTACTGCACGCTGGATGAATAAAAGGAAAGATGGAAACCACAAGACAAAATAAAGGCTTGCATATATGTATTTATTTTATGAGGTAAAAAGGTAATTGTTTGTCACAAAAAGAGACAGGAGCAAGGGTTTCTCTTATATTCCCTTCTTCTCATGAAGCCGCCAGTGGACTCCAAGAACGCAGCCACACAATGAGCTCTTGATGTAGCCGCACGAACAGAGAACGAAAGGGAAGAAGATGTATGGAGTTCTCCTTTCTTTGGCCGTGCATGCGTGTTTTGGAGATAGTGATTGGTGCTGTGAATTTATATCTAATTAAATTGTATATTTGTAAACACTTTGGATTTGCGTTTAATCTAGATATGGAAAATACTCGAGCGTGTGAGTGAGCGATTGTATCTCCGATTATTAGTGGATTACTTGCTATTGGCTTTCTCCATGAATGTAGTTACCGACATTTGAATCGAAATATGAAACACGTAAATCTTTGATATGTTACTCGTTTCTTTTTTTTGTTTATCTCGCATTGATTTAATTGTAAGATCCGGTTAGCGCTTCCGTGTTCAATTTCAACTGAAACAATGGAAGCTCCAATAATTTTGTAACGTGGGTGGATTACATCGTAAGAAAAGTTGGACCCGATTTGCTGCAAGAACCTTGCCTTGAAAAACCTCTACATCAATCACCTGTGACTTTTTTTTTTTGGTAAAGGACCTTTGACTTTTTTATGCCTCTTTATTTCAAAAAACAGAACAAAGAAGACTGAGAGACTGCAGCAGTCTCGTCATGTCTCATCTTATTTCACACTAAGAGGCATATGCTCTATTCCTTCTAAATTAATCATGAGCTCTGATTGGCCCGAACTCCGCAGTAGGTCTTGATGAGGCTCTCGGCCTTGATGCGGTTGTCACTAGAGTCATAGTAGCAGAGGAAATCGATGTGATTGAAGGGGTTGTATTGCCGAGGGTGTGCTTCATCGATGAACTCCTCGGGGGTCTCGATCATCCCTGAGACGTATGAGAATGTCCCGAGAGAGTATCTCACTTGACTCTCTTCTCTAACCGCCACTCGGTGGTAACAAGCCTTGATCCTTCCATTGCTCCATGCCTGATCAAGAATGAACCACACAAATTTAGAAATAATCTTAATGAGCTTGCGCGAGTGAGTGCCAAGAAGAATTTTCACAAGCAAATAAATGAGTGACTCACCACACATGCATCACCGGCCATGACCATGAAAGTTGAAGCCGAGGGCTCGAAAGTGAACCACTCACCGTCTTTCATCCTCACTTCCAAGCCCCTAATGTTGTTCTGGTGCAGGTACGATAAGAAGCTCTTGTCGGTATGAGCGATCGGGTTCACGCTGGCATCAAGGTCTGCCGGCTTCTTGTACTTCAAGAATCGTAGGAGGTACGTGCAGGATTCAATATAAGGGTCATAGCATTTCTCGGCACCGTAGCTCTCGCAGACCATCCTGAACACTACTTTCTCTATCTCAGCTATGAACTTGCCATAGTCATGAACAGTTTTGCTGCAGCCAAACAAAAAAAAGGTAAGTTAAATTAGTGAAGTCAAACTTAGTGCACCAACTTTCATTTTTGTTTATTTTTTCTCGATACCCTAAAACTTAAAGTTGAGATGCTAAAAGCTTATTGGGAAGTCCAACTCTGGTCATATTTTGTAAAACAAACATGTTTGTCTTGCGAGATCATTTAATAAAGCAAGAACTTTTGTTAGGTTGACTCCAAGGCATATAAAAGTTGGCATATATACTAAATAACACGGTTCGATAATAGCTTGTTTATATAGAAAACATGAACAATCATTACAATTTATCCCATATAACAAAAGAGTGATGTTGATCAAGAGTAGTGTTGCGGATGGCAAACGAGCACTCGGAACCTCTATTATGAGAATCTGACACACTAATATTGTAAATCAATGCCAGCATATAGAGCTAGTTTATACAAAAAAGGAAAAAGATTAGTACCGGAAGTGATCATTCCCAGAGGGCCACATGAGAGAGGTGAACTTTTCGCACACTTCAAGCTTCTCGGCGCCATCAATGTTCATGCCCTCGAGGAGAGGAGTGCCGGGAACTTTGGGGATATAGCCATGGGAAGGCTTGAGGTTGGTGTTCTTGATCTTGGTTTCATGGGGGGAGGTCGAAGAGATCCTCTGTGACGCTAAAGACGGAGTCATGAAGGCCAAGAGGGAGATTGGGGTGATCAACGATGAAGCACCCATGATCCTCAAGAGCCTGCACGATCACTTTGCAAGCTTTTTCCCACGAACTTGTCCCCGGTTTCATGCACTCTTCGGAGAACACGATCACTGGGATCTGGGACGCCATTTTTGTTCCTACCATCTCTCTCAGCTCTATATAGCTCAAAGCACACACCAAGAGCAAGACTCTGTTTTTAAGCTGGTCTCTTGATCGGGTGCTCTTTGCTTGATGAATTGCCACAGCGTGCTTGTGCTTTTTATAGGCAACTGAGAGAATTTTTTTAATGTTCTTTTGGTCCAAACTGAGGGCCAGAGGGGCGAAGAAAAAGACAAAAAAATAAAAATAAAAAAGCTGTCCACGTTAGAGGACGATGTCTAGTGGAGAAACCATCTAGTGAATTCAGTGTATGTACTAATGAGAAAATTACCAAAAAAGTTATAAATTTATTATAATTGTGTTAATTCAGTCCTAAACCTTTTGTAATTGTGCCAATTCAGTCCATCCGGCTATTTTTGGTTGGCTGGCGCTGATGTGAAAATTTTTTTAAATATTTTGTCGAATTTTTTCAAAGTTTCTTTACTTTTTTTCTTTCTTTCTTTTTCTTTTTCCTATCTTCTTCCCCGATCATCAGACCGACCACCAGCCAGAGGTTGAGGCCAGCGAGTTGGACGAAGCTGGCCCTCGCCAGCACTAGCAAGGGCGAGCCTTGCCCACCGATGACGAGTCTCGCCAGATCCACCCTCACCGTCACTAGGCGAGGTCGAACCTCACCGTCACTAGGCGAGGTCGAACCTCGCCGTCGGTGGGCGAGATCGAGCAAGACCTCGCCCTCACCAGTGCCAGCGAGGGCTAGCCTCGCCCATGGCCAGCGAGGTGGACTCACCGGCCTCAGCCTTTGGTTGGTCCCTGGACCAACAACCGGGGAAGAAGATAGGAAAAAAAAAAGAAAGAGAGAAAAAAATAAAAAAATATTTAAAAATTGCCATGTCAGCGCCGGCCGGTCAAAAGTGGCCAGATGGACTGAATTGACACAATTACAAAAGATTTAGGACTAAATTGGTAAAAAAAAAAGGTTTAGAATTAGATTGGCACAATTACAATAGGTTTAGAACTTTTTTTAGTAATTTTCCTTGTATTAAACTGTATCTAGAGCGTTAGATCTAATGAGATCCACATGAAGCATATAGAAGAGGTCACGTCACCAAATATGATCTTGCGACTAATTCTCGTCTTTCACTCACAGTAATCTCGGAGGTCAAGCCCATGACCCTATGGATGAAGCTTTAGAAGACACACCTAGGCAAGTCTGCTTAACTGCTTACATCTATGAGAAGAAGTCTGACCAAAAAAATTTTGAATACATGATACAAATATTAGTAACGGTAAACGAAATCACTTCATTCAAAAGTTGGCACGATGTAAGTAATACTCCACATTTACGGCTTGGACTCATTTGCCGAATCAATCAATTACATATAGAAAAAAAATGCGAGGACGTACAAGAAAATTTTTCTTAATTAGAAAACATAAGTTTTTAGATGATCTATATATTTTGAGTTCATGTGAATCCAAGGTGGGCCAAAAAGCGAGACAGGTACAAAACGCAAGTCCTCTAGAAGAGAGAATAATTACGCAGCTCATCGGTCTCGATGGTGGGGGAACTTCCCGTCGGTAAGCAGATCCGATGGCTGGACCTCGCGGGGTCAAACCTGGACGTCTCTTATACGAACAAAAAAGTCCGTACTTAGGTCTAATTCCAAGACCTTCTTTGCGTAGCATAATTGATCACCTTAGCTGGGAAACTTACCCTCGATGTGAATATTATGGTGTTTTGGCTCTTGACGAAATCAATAATAACAAGAGTTAGCAAAGTTGACTCATAAGTTAAAGTTAGAAAATGGTACGAAAATCTCTGAACGAACGATGATTATGCTTGCAATGAGTGTTTATCGTGCCACCGGATTTGTAGACCGATTTCGTGTGAACTAATTTTTATTTCGTTAGGGCGCTACTCTTTTTGGCTGGCTAATAGCTTTCTGTTTCATTTGTCATAGTTGACTCCTGCATAAGGAGGAAAGGGAACATTTGCATAAGCTCGGTTCAGTCTTTTTTGACAGCCCTACCTTTGTTTTGGCCGTCCGAATGGCTAAGATGATTGCTTGATTAGCGATGCTTGATACATCAACAGAATGAGGTGATAAACTGTAAGTAAATATTTTGCTGAAAAAATGTCCCAAATGATATTTACGAAAGAACGTATAAAGTGCCGATTTACTATATTGCCAGACATCTACATGCGCATTGTGTGAATTGTCATAAAATATTATCAAAATAGTGCATGAAAAATTTTAATCTAAGTACAACATTTATTTTATATATCACAATCATAAAAGGTACACATAATTAAATTACCAAAGTTCAAAGCAATTCATTATAACAACTATAAAGGTTTCCAAAACATATTATGCTATTATATTTCACAAATATACACTATCTCTAAAATACATATAAAGCGATAGAAACTTTTGTATACTAACTAATAAAATAAAAACTTTGAATTATGTTAAATTATAAAATAGTTCCAGAATACAAATGAAGAACAATTAAAGAGTAAAACAATGGAGAGAGAGGAGAGGGAGGGAGGACAATTAAGCGAAATGGCAAGAAATGGCATCAAAGCTCTATAATTATCCCATTTGCAATATGTTTTCATATTATATAGATTAGTTCCATCATTTGTTTATAAATGTTATGAAATAATTTTACAACCTTAGTTGAAACATTGCTTAATACGTATTCATGTACATGGTAATAGCTTGAACTGTGTCTTAAGCCTGCACATGCCCAGAGACTAACCTTGATAATAATGGATTTGGCTAACTTATGAATACACGTCGCGTGTCATCCGGGCACCAGACGGGTTAATGTCTGTATTCAGACGTGCTTTTGAAGAAACGTGTTACTTGGGTAAGCATTTCAAGTCATCGACTCTCGACATATGAATTCCCAACAAGACCTCCACTTTAAGTTCACCAGAGATCATTGGCGGAACCACTATAAAAAAAAAAACTCTAACAACTACTGGCTCGTTAGGGTGGTTCGACCACCCGTTAATACCATTACCATTTATCATGGCGAGCAACCACTTGTAAGGTTATTGGAATCGTCAGTTGTCAATATTTGTGAGTAACATGTATTTGTCGTTAGTATCCACTAGTCACATGTGCCACAAATGTTTGTCAGCCACGTGAAGGTGTCATGATGTTGTTAGTTGCATGTAATGCTTTCCTTCCATGTCTGGCTATATAAGGAAATGCTTACAATCGTTTGAAGCAAGAGGTTCAGAGAGAACTCATCTAGATAAAAAGCAGTGTGCATAATCACGAGTGGTTGAACATAAGCGGCACCAACACTAGCACCGACACTGATACGCGACACGACACGACATGCCAACATATCATTTCTAAAAAATAGATAATTTCAACACGTTAAGACACGTCATATATTAAATATATATTTTTATATATACATGATAAATTATCATTTTTATAATTATTTCAATCAAATTAATTTGATTCAAATCTACAAATAAATAAATAATAATAAAAAGAGTGTCGGTGTTTGACACGACACATAGGCCTCCGGAGAGTGTCCGTGCTTCCTAGCCGCTGAACACTTCCTTCATCCTTCAATGCCTGTAGATATCAAAGATCTTAGAATGGTATGATAGCGCAGTCTTGATACTTCCCGATCAAAGATCTTAGAATGGTATGATAGCACAGTCTTGATTACTTCCCGGTAATATGCCCTGCACTCGGCTCTATGAGCGTCTTGTGCATCAAAAACCTGAGGCCATAGAGTCTTATGCCCTAAATAAGTTTGGTATAGGTCCATAGGTCCATCTCGAGGTGGGAGCATCGACAAATTTCTCAAGACCAGACTGTACATCAACAAATCGGACACTCATTCTATCCATTCTGTATATATAAAAATTCTCTCGAAAATAGGAACAATTATCAAACCTCGATAGATGTTAAACTGTTACATTGATGTCATTAACACCAACCGATTAATTTCGCTGGCTAGTTTATCTTAGGTCCTTGACTAAAATCATAAAAAACTGTTCTGAAAAAAAATTTGGACATAAATTAGCTTTTAAATGTCACAATTGCAGTGATATAAATTACTCGGAATTTTCGCGTGGCACTTGTGTAAAAAAGCTCCGAAAGATTCTGTGCTTCTGCATGCTGAATTAATTTACTGTTGGTGTTACCTCACAATTTTTTTTCGGTCGAACTTCCTAACATTGACTAAGAAAGAAAATATCATTCCAAGTTCCCACGTGGTGTGCTTGGCTTAATAAATATATGATTGCAGGAGTTCCACGTGAAATACATTAACACCGATTCGCAAATTAAATATACAAAAGAATAAGGTTATATCCCCTTTTGTCGGATTTTGAAAAGTCACCAGTATTCTTAGGGTTCATGTGAAACCTACGTCGGCTCAAAAGGAAGTACTCAAGTCAGAATAAGAGACGACAATTGAGCAACTTTATCGGTCTCAATGGTGGGGAAACTTCCATTCAAATAAGCAAACTCTGATGGTTAAACCACGTAGGATCAAAACTGAACGTCGTCATCGTTTTCTGATCGACGTCTGCTATAGGAACAAAAGGCACATACTTAGGTCCAAGTCCGAGACTTTCTTCACATGGCATTGATGATCACCTTAACTGGGAAACTCACCACTTCGTGAATGCCATGGCATTTTGGGTCTATTACGTACGTACAAAATCGATGATGATAAGAGTTATGCAAATTTACTTCGTAAATTAAGTTATAAAGTGATTCGAAAATCTCAAAGCGAATAGTGATTAAGCACAAGACCAATCTTTGTCGCGCCACTTGATTTGTAGATCAGTTTTGTGTGAACCAATCTTTATATCATTGGGACTCCTCCTTAAGTTTGTCATATTGGAGAGATCAAGGGTGGAATCACTATCCAAAAATTTTCAATAACCTTTGGCTCGTAAAGGTGTGGTTCAACCACCCTTCAACGCCATTGCCACTTGTCATGGCATGTAGCCACTTGTCATGTAATTTTGTCATTTATCATGATTGGATCACCACCTATCAACCAACACCCGATGGCTAAGATCGTTTCCATCAATAAATAGATACTCAACGGCTAATGTAAGTTTTTCAGATCCAATTCTTGTACACTTTAATCTGTTCTCCTTCTGTCAACTTAAGCATCGAAAATCTGGAATGGTATAGGCCCATCTCGAGGTGGGAGCATCGACAAATTCCTTGAGATCGGATTGTACATCAACAAATCATACGCTCATTAAACAAACATGTATGATATACAATTTTTATGAACACGATTCATTTTATCCATTCTATCAGTACAAAAATCCTCTCGAGAATAACAACAATTATCAATCCCTAGTAGACAGTATATTGTCACATTGATGTCACCAACACCAACGGATTAATTTCGGAACAAAAATTCACTTTGAACTGTCACACAATTACGGGGAGAAATTCTTTTCATCTCAGAGATTGTCAATTTATCGTATCCCTCGGAATTTCCGTGTGGCACATGGTGCAGGAAAGCTCCCAAGAAAATTCGTTGCTTCCGCATGCCGAATTAATTACCTGTTGGAGTTGCCTAACATTGACTTGCCTAACATTGACTAAGGAAGAGATCAACACTCCATGTTCCCACACATGGTGTGCTGGCTCTGGAAACGTATTAGATAGCAGGGAGATCGACCGTACTGAAGGGCGTGAATTGTCGCGGGTTTGTCGGAAAGTTTTTACCCGGCATCTTCGCGGGCGCTTTTGCTATCAGAAAGATTCAGTCCTTTGCTTTTGCTGCATAATTGATTATTCTCTATTGTTGCAACGTATTATTCAACCAAGGAAGAAATTATTGTCCCGGCTCCCGACGTGCACGCGCAACATCACATGATGAAAATGCTGTAGAACTTCATTACGTTATATATATCATATACCACCGACCAATTTGAATAATCTAGCCTTTTAGAGTCAGGCCAGACCAAAAATCCAATCTTATAGAATAGTGTTGGCATATCTTTTACTTTTTAACAAACCGGCTAAAGCTAAGATGTGGTTGCCAAAAGGTGCACGTTAAAGTTGGCTCATGCATAGACATAATGGATGCATGGACTATATATGATGACAATCTTGTATGTCTAAGCTGATGATATTTGACATGAAAGATTTGTTGATTGTTTGTTTGTAAAACAAACAAAATAGTACTTTTCCTTATCTCACATATGAAAGTTTTGATTGTGTGAGCCACTATATTAGTGTGGATGTCTTCTGACTTGTTCAATTGAAGACGATGGGCTGTGCCTAGATCAAACAATACCCGTGTGCAGGTGCACAGATAATTTGGCGCACTTAGCACTTAGCGCATTAATCCTCGTTTATTATTATTTTTATTTATTAAATTTAGAATTTATTATTATAAAATAACGATTTTATTCTATTGAAATAATATGACTGTTCGCAATAGAGTTGTAGTTATTTTTTTTATTAATTAATTTCGAAATTTATTATTTTGCCTAACGGTTATTAAGCGTTGTTACAACCTTTGAAAGAATTATGTCCCTTCGGACATAACTACTTCACCTTTGGAAGATTATGTCTTTTCGAACATAACTCCTGCATCTTTGAAAGGTTGTATTTGTTCAAAGATCTTTTTTTCAGAATTTATAAAAATCGGAATAATAATAAATAATAAATATATATTTTTTATTTTATTAGTATTTTAATCCGAATTTTATTATGTCTTTTGAGAAGTCATCTTTTGATGATGCAACTTCTCCCGAAAGGTTGCATTTGGTTCAAAAAGATTGTAGTACATATTCATATTTTTCAGTCTGTTTTCACTTAACTTTTTATACTACTTTCTCAAAACAATTCGACCATCTTTTCCAATTGTTTCTCTTGAAAGATCCTGGAGAAATACCAGAATTGCTATTTGGTATTCTCATTCGAAACTTTGTTGTATCTTGAAGGATTTTTGCCGGTAACCATTAGCAACATTGTGGGGCAAATAATTCTTTAAAGAGAGTGTTATCGCGCCTCAAAGTCTGATTCCATTTTCTTCCCGTTCCGTTTCACATGAACATTTTTCCCAACAAGGTTTGTATGTGAGCTTTTTTGTACGATTTCTTTCTTTGGTGAGAAAGTCTAAGGTAGGTGAAGTGAATTCTAATCTCAAAAAACTTCTCAGCAAACACATGATAAAGATTCAATCTATATGAATCAACCTTCACAGAAATTTTATGTGTGACTCAAAAGTCCTTGTAGATGCACAACATCAATGTACGGAGCAAGGAAATCAAATCATTTATTGGAAAGAAACAACGGAAGCTCCAATAATATCGTAACGTGGGGGGATTAACATTGTAAGAAAAATTGGACCCGATTTGGTGCAGGAACCTTGCCTTAAAAAAACTCTACATCAATTACGTTTAACTTTTGCATACATCTTTATTTCACAAAACAGAACAAAGAAGATTGAGAGATAGTAGTCTCCTTAATCTCGTCTTATTTCACATTAAGAGGCGTATGCTCTGTTCATTCTGAATTAATCATGAGCCCTAATTGGCTCGAATTCCACTGTAGGTCTTGATGAGGCTCTCGGCCTTGATGCAGTTGTCGCTTGAGTCATAATAGCAAAGGAAATCGATGTGATTGAAGGGCTTGTATTGTCGAGGGTGTGCTTTGTCGATGAACTCCTCGGGGGTCTCAATCATTCCCGAGATGTACTAGAATGTCCCAAGAGAGTATCTCACTTGACTCTCTTCTCTAACCACCACTCAGTGGTAGGAAGCCTTGATCCTTCCATTGCTCCATGCCCGATCAACAATAAACCATGCAAAATTAGAAATGATTTTGTCACATCCCGATTTTTGGGCCTGGGAAGCCACAGGTAAATTATAATATCCTCAATTTCAATCCCTGGGAATTGGCTATGAGTTAAGTCTGGTGGTTTTCCAATCAGAATTAAACTATTTTCTCTTGTTTGGGAAAACCTAGTTTTCGGATCATTTGTACCCTTTCGTATTATTATTTTTGGGGGAGACTTTTGTGATCCAAATTTCCAAACACTTTTTTCTTGAAAGTTGTTCCAAACATCATGAAGTTTTACATGATTTAATTTCAGAATTTTTGGACTTATTATGAGTGGTACGATGGCCTGATTTTCGAACCGTGTGAAACTGTCCAGAATGGATATTTCGGTGATATTCACACTGTCTTGATTTTCTACAAGCTTTTCTGGGCCAAGTTTGGAAAAGTTTCCTTCACGAAAGTTGTTGAGAACTTCCTTTTCTATAACGTGTATAAATTTGGGAATTTTCCAAGATGATTTGGATTCTGGACAGAGCTTATTTTGAGAAACAAAAATGCTGTTCCAGTGAACTGTTTTTAGTCTGTATTTGAGCTACTAAAAATGGTGTTTACGAAGAGATTCCAATTTTGTGTTCTTCACGAGAAATTTTTGTTAAAGCTTTGTTTATGACATATCCGAATTTGAGAATTTTCGGAATCCATTTACTATATTTTCAAGTCCGATTTCGTGAACAGTGCAAAGCTGTTCGGTTTTATTAGATTTTAAAGATTTATCAATTGTTACATGAAAAAACGTTGGAATCTCGACTTGAGGTCTTTTGGTGATATTTGAGGATATTCGTGCGTCGAAACTCGGGTTGGATGGAATTATTATGCGTGTTTATTGCGGAAAACCTTTAGAAAATCTTGTGATTAAGTATGACACGGGTTGTGATTTTTGTGCCAATTGGTATATTTCGTGTGACCCGATTGGCCTGAATCATTTACGTGAGAATTTAGTAAATTCAGAAGACTCTAAGAAGTCCACGGTCTGGAAATTGGTAGAAAATCTTAGAAAGTTGACAAAGTCAAACCTTATCCCCTTCATTATTGCTTGTAATTAATGCTTGGCCTTCCTTTTCAACAAGCCATTATGAAGCCATTAATGGAAGTTGGACTTTAGAGGCAACGTCATCATGACCTAATGAGCTCAGCGCTTACCTCACGCACCCGATGATACGCGCGCTTACCTCACGCACCCGATGACACGCTGGCTTACCTCATTGCCCCGATGACACGCGCGCCATCTGTTAGTGGTCTGCCCTAGGAATCAATCAATGTTGATACTCTAATATTAGTTGTGGATTAGGTTGTGTCGGAAAAATCGACCTTCACTATACTTAGGTAGTCATAATGTCTTGCTAGAGACCGCTTATAACTTGGGGCCAAAAGGGTTTTGAGCACACCGCTAATGTTTAGTGAACCTCAGAGTCGCACACAATAGCAAACGGATTTAATATTTTTATATGCCTTGATCTACTTAAGAAGTAGATTTTAATTTATTCTCTTATTTAAATTATCTATGCGGTCGTGCGCGTTATGAGATAACGATTAAACGTGGGCCCAAATTGCTCGGCCCACTTCTTTTAATTCCGCTGGATAATGAGGTTGTATAAATAGATAGAGAATCGTTCTCTGTCTAGGGTTTTTCCGATACAGTATCGAAAATCAAAAGGCGTTGAAAAGAAAACTTCAAGATCTTCCGCTAGCACGTGGATCGTTGAAGAATTCCGTTTGTGTGTGTGGATACCGGTAGAGGCGCAACACTTGGGGCGCTAATCCAGACACAATCAGTTATCGATTTATTCTCGATCTGCAAAAGGTACGTTTCGAAATTCCCTTCGATTTCAATATACACATGGATTCTGTCTAGGGTTCTATATTCCGCTGCGTTGGTTTTTGTTGATGAACCCTACAGTGGTATCAGAGCAACTTGTGATATATTGAAGTTGAATCGAAAACCCTAATTGATTATACATATGATGTATGCACAAGAGTCTAAATTAGGGTTAGATGAATTTGAAATATGAATTGAAATGATCAATTGAGAAGGAACCAAGCGAGGATTGGTTGATCATGTTCGATCGTGCAACGCGCGCCACGCCGGGCCCGTTGTTCGAGACGGGGCGGCGTTGGCGCTTGGGCCCGTTGCTCGAGGCGGAGGTGGCGTCTCCCCGGCTCGCTGTCCGAGGTCGAGACGGTGGGTGGAGACGGCGGCGCGCCAAGTCAGCCCGGTTGGGCATTGTCACATCCTTTTGAGCCTAGGAAACCGTGGGTAAATGGTAATATCCTCAATTTCAGTCCCCTGTGAAATGGCTATGGTTTAGGTTTGACAATTTTCCAATCGTAACAAAATTGGTTTTCTCTTGTTTTGGAAAACTCAGTTTTCGGATCATTTGTACCATTCGTTTTGTTGTTTTTGGGAAGACTTGTGTGATCCGAATTTCTAAATACTTTCTTCTGGAAAGTTGTTCCAAACATTTTGAAGTTTTACATTATTTAATTTCAGAATTTTTGAATTGAGATGGGTGGTACGATGGTCTGATTTTCAGACTATGTGAAACTGCCCGAATGGGTATTTCGATGATGTTTACACCGTCTTGATTTTCTACAGGCTTTTCTGGGCCGAGTTTGGAAATGTTTTCTTCATGAAAGTTGTTGAGGACTTCCTTTTCTATAACGTGTGTAAATTTGGGAATTTTCTGAGATGATTTGGATGCTGGACAGAGCTTATTTTGAGAAATAAAAATGCTGTTCCAGTAAGCTATTTTAGTCTATCTTTGAGTGACCGAAATGGTGTTTACAGAGAGAATTAGATTTTGTGTTCTTCACGGAAAATGTTTATTAAGGTCTTGTTTATGACATATCCGAAATTGAGAATTTTCGGAGTTCATTTACTATGATTTTAAGTCCGATTTCGTGAACAGTGCAAAACTGTTCGGTTTCTCCAGATTTCAAAGATTTAGCATTTTCTATATGAAAACGTTGGAATTTGGACTTGGTATCTTCTGGTGATTTAAACTACGCATTCTGAGCTTTCAAATGAGATATTTTACGCATTTTTCGGAGGTCGGACCAAGGGAAAACGAAATTTGGAAATGGGTGGCCAAGGAGGAAGCTTGCTCAAGAAGCTTAATTATGGCTTGCATTTATTAGTCTTGACTTTGTTGGCCTTCATGATGACATGCATTTATGAAGCCATTATTGTCTTGACTTTGGTGGCCACCTTCATGATGGCTTGTGAGGTAAGCGCCTACCTCACGCGCCCCAATGACACGCCGCTGATGATCTCACGCGGATGACATAAGCGCTATGTCATCCAAACTTAGCCCCAAGTTTCCCTCCCTATAATAGAAACAAGGCCATTCGGCCAAGGGGAGAGAGAAATAGAGAGAGAGAGAGAGAGAGAGAGAGAGAGAGAGTGGCCGTGAGAGAGAGAGAGAAAGAGAAAAAGAGAGAGAGAAAAAACTAAGAGAGAAAGCTAAGGGAAAGAAAAGAAAGGGCGACACCGTGAGTTGCCGAGAGAAACCAAGAGAAAAATAGAAAGAAAGAAAGAGTGAAAAAAGCTTACCAATTAGTCCGTGTCTCTCTCGTGGTTCAATCAAGTGAGAAAGTCACGCCCGAGGCCCGAGTTTCGTGTTCAAGCCCGAATATCCCGAGCTCACCTTGTCTCGAACCCCGCTCTCTGTTTTGTTTTGCTGTTGAGTAAGTAAACTTCCTAATATCGGGAAAGGGAGTTGTGATGCGTTGACACGGTTTGCTTGGACCGTTTCTCATCATTTGGTTGATTGTGGTTGGTTCATTTCTTGATTTGATCATGTTTCGTGTTTGATGTTGTTTTGAGATAGAACCGAGTCGTGGTTTTGTAACGTGTGCAACGATGTAGTCGTGCTTGATGTTCTCTTGTTGAACTTTGCTATTGATCCGCCATTGATGCAAAAAGGTAAGAGCCGGCTTGTGCTAACGGCGATCCCCTCGTCCTCGCTTGATATTAGTAGGTTTACTTACTGGGTCTCCCCGACTCACCCCCATTTTCCCACCCTCAGGTTCATAGGATGGTCGAACGGACGGCGGCGTCAGGAGGAGTTCGAGCCATGTTGAAGTTCGGGGAAAGCGAGGAGCGAGAAGTCATAGTGGGGATAGGAAAACCCAAACCACAAGTTTATTGTGTAAATGGCTATGAAAATATGTGTTGTTGCCATGGCCCGAAGGGCCTGTTAAAACATGTTTGCATACTTTGAAAATATAAGGTTTGCTCATGATGCTGCTGTCTTAATCCCGCTTGTGCTTTTTGTGGTGATCGTCCCGAGTATGCTTCCGCGTGTTTGTAAATAAAAAGAATAATGAACGGGACGTCACGTTAATGGCCCCGAGGTAGGGGGCGCTACGGGCATGGTGAGGGAGCGGGAGGTGGTAGCGACGGATAGTCTCCCGAGAACACAGAATTGAGAATTCTGTCTATGTTTCGGGGTTGTCTGGAAAACAGAATTGAGAATTCTGTCTAGCTTTTTTGCGCTGCCTTGACCCCTGCAAGGGGGCGCAGCCCCCTTGACCCCCGCATGGAATTTGTCGTTCCCGTATGATTGATGTACCTTTATTATTATAAGTGATGTTTTGCTTATGTTTATCACATGCATACATTTATTGCTAAATAAACATTAAGAGTCCCTAAAAAATTAAGTAATAATATGATGTATTTCCAATCATACACCTATTAAGACTTGAATCGTCAAAGATGGGCCTGCCAAAGCGGGGTGTCTTTAACTATTTGAGTAAAATAGGATGGATAATAGTTATCCATAAGTCAAGATTGGTTTACTTAACGAGGCTATCAAAACGGTTTTGAGCCTTGAGGCATAGTGTTTAGGGATAAGATATGAGATGTCAACCCCAACAACCAAGAGTTGTATTCGATACAATTGACAAAGAGTTGTCTACCTAAATAACTTAGTCTTGAGAGGTAAGCCAAAGTTTACTCGAGTCTTGGTAAAATATGGATCTTGGTTCACTATACTTATTGGGATACATGTTATAAAAAGTATAGTGGGAGTTTATTATAAATAATATTAATGAACAATTTATTTTGCATATTTGTTGTAGATAATGGCAAATAGCTCTGCATCACACTTTTCATCTGCGATCTATCCTTGAGAAGGATAAATTGAATGGTTCAAACTTTTGGACTGGTATAGAAGCTTGAGAATTGTTCTTAAGCAGGAGAAAAAAGAATTATGTCCCGGAGAAACCACTCCCTCGAAGGCACCTCCTTCCAATGCTCCCCATTTGAAAGGAATGCTTATCGGAAGCATAAAGATGATGCATTAGATGCATCATGTCTAATGTTAGCTACCATGAATTCAGATCTTCAGAAGCAATTTGAGAACGTGGATGCCTATGATATGATCATGAGCCCGAAAAATTTGTTTCGAAAGCAAGCACGCACCGAAAAGGTACCAAACGGTAAAACCTTGATTGAGTGCAAGCTAGCAAGTAGGAGCTTAGTTAGTCCACATGTCATAAAGATGATAGGTTATATTAAAAACCTGAAACGACTGGGCTCTCCTATTAGCCAAGAGTTGGCTACTGACATTATTCTTCAGTCATTGCCTCAAGATTATGACACGTTTGTTATGAACTATAACATGCATAATCTGAATAAGTCTTTGACTGAACTGCATGGGATGCTCAAAACTGCTGAGCAGAATATCAAGAAGGACCCTACCCCTAATGTTCTCATGGTTCAAAAGGGAAAGGCTTTAAGAAGCCAGGTAAGGTCAAGGGCAAGGGCAAGGGCACTAAGCCCAAACCCAAATCCAAGACCAAACCGGGTCCGACTGCTGATGCCGTATGCTTCCATTGTGGTGAGAATGGACATTGGAAGAGGAATTGCAAGAAATATTTGGAGAATCTGAAGAAAAAGGGAAGTGAGACTTCCAATTCAGGTATTTATGTTATAGAAGTAAATGTTACTACTAGTTCTACTTCATGGGTATTGGATACTGGTTGTGGTACTCACATTTGTATGGATGTGCAGGGACTAAAACGAAGTAGAACACTTACAAAAGGTGAAGTGGAACTACGAGTTGGAAATGGAGTAAGAGTTGCTGCATTAGCCGTAGGAACATATGGTGTAACTTTACCTTTTGGCATGATTTTAGAGCTAAACAATTGCTACTATGTACCTACTATATGTAGGAATATTATTTCTGTTTCTTGTTTGGACAAGGAAGGTTTCTGTTTTGATATAAAGAACAATAGTTGTTTGTTTTATCTTAATGGATTATTTTATGGTAGCGCCCATATTGTGGATGGGATATATGTTCTAAATGTTGATGTGCTAATCTATAATATAAATATAAAAAGATTTAAATCTAATTATTTGAATCCAACCTACCTATGGCATTGTCGATTAGGCCACATAAACGAGAAACGAATTCACAAGCTTCATAGCGATGGACTATTAAATTTATTTGATTTTGAATCATTTGATACATGTGAATCTTGTTTAGTTAGAAAAATGACAAAAGCTCCTTTTACTAATCAAAGTGAGAGAACAAAAAAGAATTATTAGCCCTTATACATACTTGATGTGTGTGGACCACTAAGTTCTACGGCCAGAGGAGGTTATCGATTTCTTCATTACATTTACTGATGATTTTCAGTAGATATGGATATGTTTATTTAATGAAACTAAAGTTCGACTCCTTTGAAAAGTTCAAAGAATTTCAAAATGAAGTACATAATTAACTTGGCAAAATATCAAGGCTCTTGATCTGATCGAGGAGGAGAATATTTAAGCCAAGAGTTCAATGACCATCTCAAAGAATGTGGAATTATTTCATAGCTCTCTCCTCCTAGAACACCACAATGGAATGGTGTCTCTCGAGATGAGAAATCGAACTTTGTTAGACATGGTTCGATCAATGATGAGTCATTCAGATCTTCCATTATCTTTACGGGGATATGCACTCAAGATAGCTGCGTTTACACTAAATAGAAGTCTATCAAAAGCTGTAGAGAAAACACCATATGAGATGTGGACAGAAAAAAGTTCCTAGTATGTCTTTTCTAAAGATTTGGGGTTGTGAAGCTTATGTAAAAAGTTTTACTTTCTGATAAGCTTGGACCCAAATCTGATAAATGCTTCTTTGTGGGATATCCTAAAGAAACGAAAGGATATTACTTTTACAATCCATCAAAGAACAAAGTATTTGTTGTTCGAAATGGTGTATTTGTGGAGAAAGAGTTTCTTATTAAAGGAACCAAAGGGGAGTAAGGTAAACCTCAAGAAGTTATAGTGCCACAAGAGGGTGTTCCAATTCATGAGGAACCTCAATTAGATCTACAAAGAGTTGTAGAGTCTACTCCAGTGGCACCTATAGTTCGTAGGTCTGAAAGAACACATCGTGAGCCTATGAGATATGGTTTTCACGTGACAGAACATCGTCATCTATTGTTAATAGAAAATGACGAACCTACGACCTATACAAAAGCTATGATGGGCCCAGACTCCGATAAATGGCTTCAGGCCATGAAATCCGAAATGGACTCAATGTATCAAAACAAAGTTTGGACTTTGATTGATCCACCCGAAGGTGTCAAACCTATAGGGTGCAAGTGGGTTTTCAAGAAGAAAACTGATATGGATGGAAATGTTCACATCTATAAAGCACGACTAGTAGCTAAAGGTTTCAAACAAACTCATGGTATTGACTATGACGAGACCTTTTCGCCAAAGGGCCATGCTTAAGTCCATTCAGATTATTCTAGCATTTGCTGCATATTATGACTATGAGATATGACAAATGGATGTAAAGACAGCTTTCCTTAACAGAAATCTAGAGGAGGATGTGTACATAACACAACCTGAAGGCTTTACATCACCGGATAACACTGGAAGATATGTAAGCTTCAACGTTCTATTTATGGGTTGAAGCGGGCATCATGGAGCTAGAATATTCGTTTCAAGAAACCGTCAAAGAGTTTGGCTTCATCATAAACAAAGAAAAAGCTTGTGTATACAAGAAGTCTAGTGGGAGTGCAATTGTGTTTCTAGTGTTGTATGTGGATGACATACTATTCATTGAAAACGACATTCCTATGCTTCAATCGGTTAAGACATTGCTAGGAAATTTTTTCTTCATGAAGGACATGGGAGAGGCAAACTCTATCTTGGGAATCAAGATCTATAGAGATAGATCTAAGAGACTTATTGGACTGAGTCAAAGTACATATGTTGACAAAGTCATCAATAGGTTTAATATGCAAGACTTCAAGAAAGGTTTTCTCCGATGACACATGGCATAAGTCTTAGTAAGACTCGGTGTCCTTCAACACAAGATGAGCGAGACTGCATGAGTAGGATTCCTTATGCATCGGCTGTGGGATCCATCATGTATGCTATGTTGTGCACTCGTCCCGATGTTGCTTATGCATTAAGCATGACAAGTAGATACCGAGTTAGATCAAGGGAAACCTCACTAAATTGCTGTTAAAAATATCCTTAAGTACTTGAGAAGAACTAAGGATTTATTCTTAGTCTATGGAGGTGAGGAACAGATCACCAAGTGGTTACACCGATACTAGTTTCCAAACCGACAAAGACGACTTTCGATCGTAGTCAAGTTTTGTCTTTTGTGAATGGTGGAGCAAAGTGCTGGAAGAGTTCCAAGCAGGACACTATTGCAAATTCTACAATGTGTGAGTATATTGCTGCTTGTAAGCATTAAAGGAAGCTGTTTGGATTCGAAAGTTCATAGAAGAACTATGAATTAGTCCCACAAGTTCAAATCCAACAGACCTCTATTGCGATAGCAATGGGGCCATAGCTTTGGCTAAAGAGCCTAGGTTTCACCGTAAGACCAAACACATACTCAGGAAGTATCATCTCATTCGAGAATTCATTGAAAGAGGTGATGTCAAGATGTGCAAAGTTACAACGGAGTTAAATACAGCTAATCCATTAACGGGCTCTTCCACAATCTAAGCATCAGCGTCATTGTAACGCTTTAGGCCTTAGACACATTAGTGATTGGTCTTGATGTGAGTGGGAGTATATGTGATATACATTTTCATTGTTCATTGATAAAATATATATTATATTTGATTTCGATTTAATTTTAGTATATAATTGAATGCAAAATCTTTATCCCCTGAATATTAAATATCCTTAATAGATAATCAAATACGTGATTTGATCGTGAAACTCTATTAATAGAGTGGATATTAATATTCTGAATGTACCTTGTCAATTACCATTCTACATTGGGAAGCAAATGGTGTTTGAGACTAGCATGTGAGTCAACTGATGATCAAGTTTCACGGGTTATGAATATAGAGATATAAAGTTGATCACATGGAATACATGTTAGAGAACATTGTATTGGACAGACCCACTATGAGAATACTGTAGGATTGTTATATAATGTCATCAATATTTCTCATCACAACTATAGAGTATAGTCCTTTGACCCGAGTCTGCCATGGTTTTCTAGGCGTGGATTGGCATGCTTTAACATTGTCAAACGTTAGCCATAACAGATGATTATAAAAGTAATGACTGGGCATGTCATGAATCGTCTGAGTGATGTGAGTAGACAAGATGGGATTTATCCCTCTCATATAACGAGGGTATGATTTCACGGCCTCCTGTAGAGTTGAGACTGTGAAATGCATGGCCATGCTCAAGTGAGTTGAAGAGTCAACTACTTGTTTTGACAATCTAACTGCGGTGTCGAAAAAATGAGTTTAAGCTATATAAGGATGACACTTGTCCTGCCTTATGCTTAACTCGGAAATCAAGTGACAAAGGGACTTAGTTTATATGATTGGTTCTAGTGCAAGTGGGAGATTGTTAGTGGTCTGCCCTAGGAATCAATCAATGTTGATACTCTAATATTAGTTGTGGATTAGGTTGTGTCGAAAAAATCGACCTTCACTATACTTAGGTAGTCATAATGTCTTGCTAGAAACCGCTTATGACTTGTGGGCCAAAAGGATTTTGAGCACACTGCTAATGTTTAGTGAACCTACAGGGTCGCACACAATAGCGAACGGATTTAATATTTTCTATGCGCCTTGATCTACTTAAGAAGTAGATTTTAATTTATTCTTTTATTTAAATTATCTATGCGGTCGCGCGCGATATGAGATAACGATTAAACGTGGGCCCAAATCGCCCGACCCACTTCTTTTAATTCCGCTGGATAATGAGGTTGTATAGATAGATAGAGAATCGTTCTTTGTCTAGGGTTTTTCCGATACAGTATCGTAAATCAAAAGGCGTTGAAAAGGAAAACTTCAAGATCTTCCACTAGCACGCGGATCGTTGAAGAATTCCGTTCGTGTGTGTGGATACCGGTGGAGACGCAACACTTGGGGCTTTAATCCAGACATAATCAGTTATCGATTTATCCTCGATTTGCAAAAAGTACGTTTCAAATTCCCTTTCGACTTCAATATACACATGGATCCTGTCTAGGGTTCTATATTCCACTTTTGGTTTTTTTGTTGATGAACTCTACACTTACCTCATACTCCCCGATAACACGTGCGCTTACCTCATCCAAGCTTTGGCCCCAAGTTTTGTCTCCCTATAAATAAAAAGAAGGCCATTCGGCCAAGGGAGAGAGAGAGAGAGAGAGTAGCCATGAAGGAGAGAGAGAAAGAGAAAGAGAGAGAGAAAGCCAAGGGAAAGAAAAGAAAGGGCTCGACACCGTGAGTTGCCAAGAGAAAACCAAGAGAGAAAGAAAGCCGTGGGAGAGAAAAGAAAGGGCCACCGAGACCCCAAGGCCGTTGTTCTCACCATCCGTTCTTCTCTCTCTAGTTCTTGTTTCAGTTTAGTGTAAGTGAATTCCTTAATATCGGGAAAGGATGTTGAGATGCGTTGTGACGTGGTTTGCTTGGACCGTGTTCGGTCTTGATTGGTTATCTCTTTGGCTTGTTTATGTTTTGTATTTGATATTCGTATCTCGAGATAGAAACCGGAATTTGGCTAGTGATGTTCACGTGTTATAGCCATGCTTAGAGTTCTCTAGTTTTTGTCGACATGAACTTTGCTATTGATTTGCCATCGAAGTCGGTGCGGTAAGGGCCGACTCATGTTAACGGCGATCGATATATCCTCGCTTGATATTAGTATTTTCACTTGCTGAGTCTCCCCGACTCATCCCCTATTTCCCCCTCCCCAAGTCCATAGGATGGTCAAACGGATGGCGGCAACAGGAGGAGTTCGAGCCATGTTGGAGTCGGGGAAAGCTAGGAGCGGTGAATCCGAAGTAGTAGGCTTAGGACACCCGAGCCATTTGTTATCTTGTGTAAATGGCTAAAATCGACTAAGTTAGCTTGTAAAATATGTTTACGTGTCCTATAAACATAAGGTTTTCTCATGATGCTATTTGTCTTAATCTCGCTGTTGTTTAATGTGATTGTCCTGAAATATGCTTCCGCTTGTGTAATGAAAAAGAATAATGAATGGAACGTCACGTTTATGACCCCGAGGTGGGAGCGTCACAGATTTCGTTCAACTAGCACGAACTAGTGCTTGGAAGAAAGTTCACGAGCAAATAAGCGACTCACCACACATGCATCACCGGCCATGACTGTGAAAGTCGAAGCCGAGGGCTTGAAAGTGAACCACTCGTCATCTTTGGTCCTCGCTTCCAAGCCCCTTATGTTGCTCTGGTGCAAGTACGACTAGAAGCTCTTGTCTATGTGAGCGATCAGGCTCACGCTGGTGTCAAGGTTTGCCGGCTTCTTGTACTTCAAGAATTGTAGGAGTACGTGCAGGATTTGATGTAAGGGTCATAGCATTTCTCTACACCGAAGCTCTCACAAATCATCCTGAACACTACTTTCTCTATCTCAACTATGAATTTGCCATAGTCATGAACAGTTTTGCTGCAGCCAAAAAGAAAAGGAGAAGTTAACTTAGCTGCGCAAGGCAACCATTTTGTACCCGAGAACAGAATTTTGCTCAAAAATGATTCTTTTTTATTTTCTGCATGGAAAAATTTCTAAGCATTTAAAGGCGTTTAGTAACTACCCAAAATTTATACTCTTAAAATAGAAAAAGAATAGAAATACGTTTGGAAACTACACAAAATTTCTTTTTATTAATAATATTTTAATTTTTTAATACTTTTTCCCTTTTTTTCTTTTTTTTTTCCTTCCCTTCCTTTACCATGGCCGATCGCCGGCGCCAGCAACTGGCCATAGGCCAGGGCTGACAAGGGCGTCACGGCCCTCGCCACCGACCTCGTTGGTCGTAACGGCGAGGTCAGCCTCACCTTGGTTGGGCGAGGCCCAACCTCGCCTAGATTTGGCGAGACAGACCTCGTTGTCGCCATGGCTGGGCGAGGCCTCACCGTCATGGCCGCAAGCCGCCCTCGCCCAGGCGGCAAGGGGCGGCGGCGGGCCGGAGGCAGGTGGCGGTAGGTGGCGACAGGCGGGCGGTAGGCTGCGAAGAAGAAGAAGAACAAACCAAGAAAAAAGAAGAAAAAAGAAAAAAAAACCAAGAAGAATCAGAATTGAAAAAATTGTTCCAGAATCAAGAAGCTACTTTGTTTTACTTTTTGATTATGTTCTAAAATTGATTCTGTGAATAATTTTTTTGCAAAATTATGCTTAGACACAAAAAAATTAACAAACAGATTTCTGTTCCCAAACTGATTCTGGGAACAAAAGAATAGAAACTTTCACTATTTGACAAGTTGCCAAACGGGCGCTTAGAGAAGTCAAACTTAGTGCGACGACTTTTTTTATTAATGTTTTTTCGATAGCCTAAAGCCCAAATTGAGAAGCTAAAGTTTGTTGGGGAGTCCAACTCTGATCATATTTTGTAAACGAACCGTGTTTGTCATAATCAACTGATAAAGCAAGATTAATTGTTAGGTGCAATGCCAGGCATATAAAGTTGGTATATATATTGAATAACTCGTTTTCTGCACCTCGAATGATTTTGTCTGTATGATCAGGCTAAGACTAAGTTTATTATACCCCTGTAATTTCTCTACGGAGACAAGATGAAGGTGCTCCGTTTATCAAAACATTAAATAGATTAATACGAAGCATACTGATATGGGGTTACAAGATGTTGATTAGAAGTGATGTTGCATGGTAAATGAGCGTTCGAGACCTCTTTTATTTTAAGTCGACGTTTCTTATACAGTTAGTATCGTACAAAAAGGGAGAAAAATTAGTACCAGAAGTGATCATTCCCAGAGGGCCACATGAGAGAGGTGAACTTCTCGCACACTTCCAGCTTCTCGGCGCCATGGATGTTCATACCCTCAAGGAGAGGAGTGCCGGGGACTTTCGGGATATAGCCATGGGAAGGCTTGAGGTTGGTGTTCTTGATCTTGTTTACATGGGGAAGGTCGAAGAGATCCTCGATGACGCTAAAGACAGAATCATGAAGGCCAAGAGGGAGATTGGGGTGATCCACAATGAAGCACCCGTGATTCTCAAGAGCTTGCACGATCACTTTGCAAGCTTTTTCCCATGAACTTGTCCCGGGTTTCATGCATTCCTCGGAGAACGCTGTCACTGGGATCTGGGACGCCATTTTTGTTCCTACCATCTCTCTTAGCTCTATATCGCTCAGAGCACATACCAAAAGCAAGACTCTGTTTTTTAAGCTGGTCTCTTTATGGGGTTGCTCTTTGCTTGATGAATTGACACGGCGTGCTTGAGCTTTTTGTAGGCAACTGAGAGAGAATTTCGTAATGTTTTTTCAGTCCATCCTGAGGGAGGGCCAAAAAGGAGAAAAACCAAAAAGAGGCTATCCACATTAGGACTCAGCTCTCTAATTGGTACATCGCTCATGTGAATCTTGTACATGCACTAAAATGAATTTAGAATGTTAAATCTAACAGGACCCACGTAAAATATATATGTAGGAGGTCACGTCACGGCACACATTATTCAAATAATAATAAAAAAAACACAGTACCTCAATATACATGCAAGCCAATAGGCATGTGGCTCTGCTGGTAAAAAGATTGGGGGATGGAGACACTAGTATAAGTGGGGGGTTCGACTCCTGCACTCTACAAGAAGCAAAGCAAAAGTCATACATCGAGGAGAGTTACACATAGGACAAATCAAAAAAATAATATACATAGGATAGCCATAATAGATAAAAATAAAGCACGTGAAATGCTTAATTATGGCAACTAAATCCTAAATAGTAATAGAAAAAAATTGAAAGAAATGAAGGAAAGTGCACAAACGTGGAGCCACCACTTCAAATTGCAATTGAGCGAGTGCGATTAATTTTATCTTTTAAATGAAAAATAAGGTGAGTTCAATCTTATAGAAAATAAAAATAACACCGCCCTTTCTTTTTTCTCGGATATTATTGATTTATCTTATCACTCGGGATTTTCGTGTGCCACATTGTGTGGGAAAGCTCCAGTAAATTCTTTGCTTCTGAATGCTGAATTAATTACCAGTTGGAGCTACTTAATATTTTTTCTTTTGGACGTAATGAGTTACCTAATAGTGACCAAGTAAGGAATTATCATTCCAAGTTACCACACATGGTAAGATGGCTCTGGAAATAAATTATTGCAGGAGGTCCACGTGGCTCACTCCAGCTAAAGAATTTCAAAAAAAAAAATAACGTTAGGTACATTAACACCGATTCACAAAATAAAAATACAAGACGATACGATTAATTCTTATTACATGTTCAATTTGACTCCTTTTTTTTTTTACCACGATCGTTGAGACACAGTTACTTAAATGCTTAGACACCCTACCAATCCCATGGCAATATGACTCATTCCTTTTAAATGCTCATCGAAGCCCGGTATATTATTTAATGCATGTGATCAATTTTTATATGTTCAGCATTTTGCAAGCAAAATAAACAAATGATGTACTACGTCGTCTAAGATAATAACACGCTGATGATCAATTTTGTATGTCCAGCTTTTCCGCAGGCGAAATAAACAGATGATGCACTACATCACCTAATACATTAACACATGGATGATCAACATTTCATATGAGAAATTTCCCCACGCAAAATGAACAGGTACAGCGGAACCTTCCTAGTACCGATTTGGCATACTCAAAGTTTTCAAAAGTGGCTTGCTGTGACTGACGCGACGATCGATCAGAGCATCCTAAGATCCATCTCGATTTCGTGCAAAGTTCTTAATAGAAGATAATTGGATTAGTCACGCAAAAAGCTTGGCGACCTTTTGTCTGTCAGCGGTAGCCTAACGTCAGTCATGGCAACACGTTCCCTCAGTTTTCTTCAAGGGGGTGCTGCGTCCTAGGATGTCCCCGTCAGGCAATTTCAAAGTTAGCATAGCTTTTTTGTATCGAATGCACAATCATGCTGCGTCATGCGATGTCGCCCGTTCACTACCGACCAATTTAAACCCGAGCTTTAGTCACTAGATGGTGTTGACATGTTTCCATTAGATGTTACCGCTGCGCTAATGCCCCGCAATATTCTCTCTCTCTGTCTTTTTCTTATTTATAAATCTTGTTGACGAGTGTCTTCATATTAGACATTTTGATAAATGAATTTCGTCATTTCTAAAGCAATGTCTCTTTCGTGTGGCGTGTCCTTAGTGCATAGAATATGAAAATCTTTCATTATTAAATACAGTTGGCAAATGGTTTAGGATTAATACCATGAGAAACTCTAAACTAATACACCTATGACAATTTTACCCCGAACTAATTTTTTGACCATAAAAAACTTTTAAACTGATATATCTGTGACAAATTTATCTCAAACTATTTTTTTTTTACCATCAAAAACCCTAAACTGGTACTCATGTGACAATTTTACCGCGAACTAATTTTTTGACCACCAAAAACTCCAAACTGGTACACCTGTGACAATTTTACCTTAAACTGACCAATAAAAACCCCAAACTGGTACATTTGTGAGAAATTTACCCTTTGTTAGTGTCCGTTAAATTAGATTAATATCATAAAAAATCACAAATTGATAAACTTGTGACAAACATGAAGGTAAAAATCCAAACTGGTGCATACGTCAATTACCACGTGTCATCAAATTTAGCAATTCGATAATCAAATTTAACATAAACTAGTAGAGGGTAAATTTGTAAAAAAAATTAATTTGGGATAAAATTGTCATAACTGTATCAATATAGGATTTTTTGTGGTAAAAAAAATAGTTCAGGGTAAAATTGTCACATGTGTACTAATTTGAGGGTTTTTGTAATCAAAAAAATAATTTGGGGTAAATTCATCATAAATGTACCAGTTTAGAATTTTTCATGGCATTAACCCAATGCTTTGAGAGGACCTGTTGACAAGACCCTTTTTCGTAACTCGGAGTTTACCTTTTTTTTTCTTAATTAGTTGAACGACTAACTTTCTTTTATTAGAGAGCCCGCCATTTCGTAACGGCATTGCCAACGCAGTCCGTAGACTTGACCACCGATTGGATGAAATGGACCAAAGGTGTCTCATCCAGAGTTGGTATAATGAATTCGACCGCTGTCATTTTCTGGTCAGATTTTGTTTGTCCGTTCAAATGAACTTGAAAGACTATGCAAATAAATAAATATACATGGAAAATTTCGTCTATCGTTACGTAATGGGTAGCGTTTATTACATCTAGATCTTCTATGACCCCAAGCCAATGGAAAGACAAATTGGAATTTTCTTGCGTTGCTTTGGACATGAAAAGAAAAAAATTCAGTCGGCGTACACATTGATAAGAGATAAAAACACATGTCCTATGTTTTAATGTATAGGAGAGCACCTTCCCAAGAGGTCGCCCATCTTAGGAGTGCTCCTAGCCAAGATACTTAATTTTGGAGTTCGAAATCTAAGCATTGCTATTACATTAAAAGATATCTTTGTTAGTTAATTCTAGTTTTCACATATATATCTCACGATCGCTCTCCTCCCGATCGGAATACAGTTCGATTCATTCCTGCTCCATATGCTATCCTAGAAGCCTAATATGAGCCGCTTCTAATTCAGGTCTTTTGGTCTCGGCGACCATTCCCTGCCCTTGTCGGACCAAGTCCTTACACCTGTCCTCAAGAGATACGTTTATTGGTTGTCTATAAATAGCACTAAATCATATAATGTTTATTACAATTGTTCAAGAACAACAACATTCTCTCTTCTTCTCCACACAATTTTGACAACAAATTCAAAGTGAAATTCCAAGAGAGAAATTAAGTAATTATTGAATTTGTTTCTCTGTAATTTTGGCGTGTATCCTGGAAGTATATTTGTTTTAAACCCAGTAGCAACAATAGTGGTGGCAAATAATATCTTAGGGACAACAATTGTCATCATATGTCGAAGAACTATAAACTACTGCTCTATCTTCCTCGACAATCAACTTTCTCCTGCAGATATCACCTGTAGTATCTCGTTTGATCAAATTACTATGACAATCGCAATGAAAGTTTTTAAATCAGAATTATTTCAATAATGCATGTGTAATTCGCAATTGATAAGACTATGTAATGTCGGGAAGCACATAAATTTCACACATAACTCCTCAAATTTGAATTTGCATTAAAACAATATTGCTTGTATAGCAACTCTTTTAGGAGAATTTGTGGTAATGTATTTCCAATGCGATAGTGAAATTTTTTTCACAACTTGATATGCTAAGGCTCCGCTATCTCCATGAATCTTTTAAGAGAAAACATGCACTTTTAACTGACTAAATTATCCTTTTCGAGCAAAATCATCTTTCAAAGTCGAACAATTTGGTCCAAACCTAGTTGTAACTTCTTTGCGTTCAAACTCATAACCTTTGTGCAAAAAATCTCATGCTTCTCCATATAGAAAAGAAAATTTCAAGGCGTGATTTCGTTGGTCTACATGTACGTCATCATCCCAAAATATAGGATTTATTATCAGAAATATTATGAAGGAAACTGAATCCATTGTCCAGTGAAGGCTCTGTTTGTTTCGCGAAAAATAAATGATAAGAATTATTTTTTTCTAAATATGTTTGCTTGTATCACTTACAAAAATAAATGAACGAAAAATATTTTCATAATCAACGAAAACGTTAAAATATAGAGGGAAAATACCACAAAAAACCCTAAACTATACCACTTGTGATAAATTTACCTTGAACTTTTTTTTGTAATACGAAAAACCTCAAACTGTCACTTGTGATAAATTTACCCTGAAATTTTTTTATGACACGAAATCCCTCAAACTATGCCACATGTGACATATTTACCCCACAATACTTTAACCCATGGGTATTTTTGTCTTTTTCCTTTTTTTCCTTTTCTTCTCTCTTTTCTCCGCCATAGCTGGCGAAGGGAAGCCAGTGAGGGTGGTCCTCACTGGTGCTAGGTTGGGCGAGGGCTGCCCTCATCGGATCTGGCGAGGGCGACCCTCGCCAGCGTTGGGCGACCCTCGCCAGCGTTGGGCGGGGCCTACTCTCACCCGCCTAGGCGAGGGTAGCCCTCGCCTGAGTCAGGTGAAGTCTCCCTCGCTGGCGTCTGGCAAAGGCGACCCTCGCCGGCGTCGAGCAAGGGTGCTAACGAGGGCCGCCCTCACCGACTTCCCTCCGTCGGAGAAGAAAGGAAAAAAACAGAAAAAGAAAAAAGACGAAAATGCCCATAGGTCAAAGTATCGTGGGGCAAATGTGTCACAAGTTGCATTGTTTAGGACTTTTCGTGTCACAAAAAAAAGTTTAGAGTAAATTTATCACAAGTGACATAGTTTGGGGTTTTTTGTATTACGAAAAAAAATTCAAGGTAAATTTATCACAAGTGTATAATTTGGAGTTTTTGGTGGTATTTCCCAAATATAAATTATTGTCAATAATAAAAATATTTTTCATAAACTAATTATTATAAGCGATGCAAGCAATGTTTTTTAGGAAAATAAATTGCCCTTTTCATGCTAGGTGCAAGAGAGAAAACAAGAAGGATAACTTTGAAGCAAATCCAGATAGAAAAAACAGCAATTCGTGGATTCTAAATTTACCTATAAAAGTATATACCTTTTAAAATTTTCATATGAGTTCTTTTCTGTTAACGAGAAAAAATCATTTTGGATAGGTTAAATAGATTGTGATCTCAAAAATATTTGCATGGCAAACATTCAAGAGAATCTATAAGAGTTAGACTTTGCATAAGCTCCATCCAGCATAAAAGACCTTACAATCACACAATTTCATTAACTTGAATCCGAACTGGAAAAAAAACACCTATAAGAAAGAAATAAAGGAAGCTCCAATAGTTTTGAAACATGGGTCGCTTTAGACCATAAGAAAAGCTGGTATCATTATGCAACAATGATGCCCCAAATAACCTCCCAAAACAGACCTTCCCTGACCTTGCATACCTTTATTTACAAAAGAAAAAGAATAAGATTGCGAGATTGTGAAATCTCATATCAAATCTCATCTTATTTTATATTAAAAAACACTTTTTGTCTATTCTTTTATGATGAATGAATCACCATCACGGACATATTGGCCCGATCTCCCCAGCTTGTTTTGATGATGCTCCCGGCTTTCATGCGGGTACAGTAATATAAATTGTCATCCAACAGTTGAGATTTGTTGACTATTCGATTATTTTGTCGATTGATGTTATTCAATGGCCGATGATCGATGGTAACGAGCGTAGTATCAAACTACAAAAGTGCTAAATGTGACCAATCACCAGAGTCATTAGTAGCGAAGGAGATCAATGGTACCGAAGGGAGAAAGTATTCGGTGGTTGCGAACCACCATGTCATAGGTTGACATGGCAAACGATTTTTTTTTGGGCGAAACCCAATCACAAATTGACACGTGGCAACGACGTGGACATATAAAAAAAATCAAAAAATCTGTCCTGATTTGTTTCTCTCTGTTCCTCTCTTCCTCCGTTCACGGCGAGCTCTCCTTCATCCACAACCGTGCGTTCCCACACATCGCCGGCAGCTGTGGACCTCCGACGACCTGCCTCTGTTTCATTTATTTATTTATTTATGCCTTTTGAGGATTCAGTCTCTGGCAGCCATGGACCACCGGCGACCTGCCTCTATTGTTTTTCCTTGCTTTCTAAGGCCATGGACGGCAAAGGCCCGCGGCCATGGACAGCCGCGTCACTGGCCATGGACGAGCCAGTCTCGCAAGCGACGCCGACGCTCGTCCATGGGTGTCGGTTCGGCTAGATCTAGAGCAGCGCGCAGATACAGATCTGGAAATCTAGGCGCTCGCAGCCAAGCTTCCGTCGTCGGCGTCATCTAGATCTGAAGTCTTGGCCGTGAACCAAGGCTGATTTACTCTCTACAGCTCTGGAAATCGCCGACGCTCGTCTACTGACGCCGACAACGGAGCCTTGGCCGCGAGCGAAGGCTGCTTTACTCTTCGCGGACGAAGGCTGCTTCATGGTGTGCGAAGCTTTACTGCAAACCCTGCCCTTACAACGGAAGGTGAACCGCTTCAAATCCATGAGCCCTCAAGAGGTTACAAACAAATTGCAGACCAGCAAAACAGTATCCTGCTTTTCAACGAGGACGACGACGAGCTCGAGCGCCCTAGATGGGTCCGGCGGTGGGGGACTGAGCGCACCGTTGCGGATGGAGGAGAGCTCGCCGTGAACGGAGGAAGAGAGGAAGAGAGAGAAACAAATCTTGACAGATTTTTTTATTCTTTCCAATTGTCCGCGTCGTTGCCACGTGTCAATTTATGATTGGATTTCGCGAGAAAATGCATGCCACGTCAGCCTATGACATGGTGGTTAGCAAACCACTACCGAATACTTTCTCGAGCGAACGAAGGGCTTGAATTGTCGCAGGTTTGTCGGATGGTTTTGCGGCATCTTGGCGGGCCATTTTGCTATTAAGATTCCAAGTATCCTTTGGTTTTTCCGTGCAATTGATGATTTTCTAGTGGTGCTCCGACTTGTCCAACTGAGAAAGAAATTATTACCCCTAGCTTCCGACACCTACGCGCACTATCGCTTGATAAATATGACATGTATCCAAGGTCATTCGAAATTGGTGGGGGCTAAGTTACCAAAAACTGGCTTTGTAACGCGCCACGTAGGATTTATAATAAACCATACACTGATCAATACGTATACATATCGGGCCCACCCGTCAGAAAATTATCTCCCCCCCCCCTCTCTCTCACGCGCTCTGCTCTCCATCTCTGCAACCCCAAGCCCAACCCCCCCCCCCACTCTAACCTTCTCTCGACATGTGTCAATCAATGTATGATTTAATGTAAATCCTACGCGGTACGTTAAATGCACCTAATATTTTCTCTCTCCTGAGTAAGAGGGAGCAAGCTAAGGCCAATTGGCTGAAGATATCTTACTTAGGCTCTGTTCGTTTGGCGAAAAATATTTTCTCAAAAAATATTTTTCGGATTTTCCGGTGTTCGGGGAGCGGAAAACGTTTTTCGTGGAAAAATATTTTCCTTCCCCCCTCACAAAATAGCCTAAATCTATGGAAAATGACTTCCGCTTCTTCAAAGCGGAAATCATTTTCCAGAGCTTCTTCTTCTTCTTCACTAAGGTCACCGATCGGGCCGCGGTCTTGGTGACGGCATCGCCGGTTGCCCACCGCCCGATCGGCGGGCCGCCACCGCCAAGCCGGTCGCCGCCGCCGTGCCCGCCTCCGTGATCACCGCCGCCACCACCGTCGCCCGGTGCCGCGAAAATTTTTTTCAAACTTTTTCATATTGGTCACTGTACACCGGAAAATAATGTTCCGGAAAAACATTTTCCAGAAAAATGACTTCCGGGAAAATATTTTTCAAAAGGAGAATATTTTCCGCCAAACGAACGGAGCCTTATTCCAAAAAAATAATTTGATGGTCGTCCGCCCTCATCACGAGCCAGGAATTTTATTGGATTTTGTAATCATATGGTAGAGCAATCCGGCAATGATGTACTGACCTGAAAATGTTCCTCGAATCTGTAAAATGAGCAAGGCGCATGTAATCCTGTGATCAATCTTACTTTATTTTGTTTTCAAAAGTTCACGCATGGAACGAGCATATTTTATATTGATCATAAACTACCGACCAATTTCAATAATCTTGCCTTCTAGATGCAGGCTAGAAAAAAAAATAATCCAATCTTCCAGATAGTGTTGCCATATCTTTTGCTTTTTAACAAACCGGCTAAGCTTAGATTTGATTGCCAAAAGGAACACGTTAAAGTTGGCTTATGCATAGACATAATTGATACATGGACTATACAGGATGACAATCTTGTATATCTAAGCTGATGATATTCGTCATGAAAGATTTGTATGTGAGCTCTTCTGTATGATGTCTTTCTTTGGTGAGAAAGTCGAAGGTAGATGAAGTGAATTTTATAAAGACTCAATTTATATGAATAAACCCACGAATAAATTATATGTACGACTCAAAAGTCCTTGTAGATGTACAACATCAATGTACGGAGCAATGAAATCAAATCACTTGTTAGAAAGAAACAACGGAAGCTCCAATAATATCGTAACGTGGGGGGATTACACCGTAAGAAAAGTTGGACCCGAATTGCTGCAAGAACCTTGCCTTGAAAAACCTCTACATCAATCGCCTTTGACTTTTTTATGCCCCTTTATTTCACAAAACAGTACAAAGAAGACTGAGAGACTGCAGTCTCCTCAGTCTCATCTTATTTCACACTAAGAGTCGTATATTCTATTCCTTCTAAATTAATCATGAGCACTAATTGGCCCGAACTCTGCAGTAGGTCTTGATGAGGCTCTCGGCCTTGATGCGGTTGTCACTAGAGTCATAGTAGCAGAGGAAATCGATGTGATTGAAGGGCTTGTATTGCTGAGGGTGTGCTTCATCAATGAACTCCTTGGGGGTCTCGATCATTCCTAAGACATACGAGAATGTCCCGAGAGAGTATCTCACTTGACTCTCTTCTCTAACCGCCACTCGGTGGTAACAAGCTTTGATCTTTTCATTGCTTCATGCCTAATCAAGAATGAACCACATAAAATTAGAAATGATTTCGATGTACTAGCACCAACTAGTGCTTGGAAGGATTTTCACGAGCAAATAATTGACTCACCACACAGGCATCACTGGCCATGACCATGAAAGTCGATGCTGAGGGCTCGAATGTGAACCACTCACCATCTTTGGTCCTCACTTCCAAGCCCCTAATGTTGTTCTGGTGCAAGTAGGACAAGAAGCTCTTGTCGGTATGAGCAATCGGGTTCATGTTGGCATCGAGGTCTGCTGGCTTCTAGTACTTCAAGAATCGTAGGAGGTACGTGCAGGATTCAATGTAAGGATCATAGCATTTCTCGACACCATAACTCTCGCAGACCATCCTGAACACTACTTTCTCTATCTCAACTATGAATTTGCCATAGTTATGAACAGTTTTTCTGCAGCCAAAAGGGAAAAGAGAAGTTAATTTAGAGAAGTCAAACTTAGCACGCCAACTTTTTTAATTAATGTTTTTCTTGATACCCTAAAGCCCGAAATTGAGAAGCCAAAGCCTGTTGGGGAGTCCAACTCTAGTCATAAAACAAATGTGTTTGCTATGCAAGATCGTTCAATAAAGGAAGAACTTTTGTTAGGTTTACTACCAAGGCCTATAAATGCTGGCATATATACTGAATAACACGGTTAGATTAAATGACATGACAACATGAACTATCATTACAATTTATTACATATACCAAAAGAGTGACGTTGATTAAGAGTAATATTGCATATGGCAAACGAGCACTCGCAACCTTTATTATAAGAATCCGACACCCATGTATTGTAAATCAATGTCAGCATACAGAGCAAGTAACATACAAAGAGGGAGAAAAAGTTGTACCAGAAGTGATCATTCCCAGAGGGCCACATGAGAGAGGTGAACTTTTCGCACACTTCAAGCCTCTCGGCGCCATCGATGTTCATGCCCTCGAGGAGAGGGGTCCCAGGGACTTTGGGGATATAGCCATGGGATGGCTTGAGGTTGGTGTTCTTGATCTTGTTTTCATGGGGGGAGGTCGAAGAGATCCTCGGTGACGCTAAAGACAGAGTCATGAAGGCCAAGAGGGACATTGGGGTGATCCACGATGAAGCACCCATGATCCTCAAGAGCCTGCACGATCACTTTGCAAGCTTTTTCCCATGAACTTGTCCCCGGTTTCATGCATTCCTCGGAGAACTCTATCACTGGGATCGGGGAAGCCATTTTTGTTCCTACCATCTCTCTCAGCTCTCCATCGCTCAGAGCACTCGCCAAGAGCAAGCCTCTGTTTTTAAGCCGGTCTCTTGATCGGGTGCTCTTTGCTTGATGAAGTGACACAACGTGCTTGAGCTTTTTATAGGCAACTGAGGAAGAATTTTTTTATTGTTTTCTTTGTCCAACCTGAGGGGACAACAAGGAAAAAAACTAAAAGAGGCTGTCCACTTGAGAACTCAGCTGTCCAGCGGCAAAATCATTCCGTTGAATCTAGTACATGTACTAAACTGGATTTAAAGCATTAGATCTTATGAGATTAACGTGTAACATATATAGGAGGTCATATCATGCGTATAGGTATTGTCTTTCACACAATAATTTCAGAGATCACGTCTATTACCGTACTGGTGAAGCTTTATTGAGACACCTAAATAAGACAGGTTGATTAACGTGCTTCTACGGCAATACATCAAACCAAAAGTTTGGATGCCATGATATAGGGAATACTAACAGGAAGAGAAATCACTTCATTCAAAAATTGGCATGATTTGAGTACTGCATATTTATTGATTGGACCCATAAGCTAAATCAATCAATCAACAGCAAATGAAATAATGTGGACGTAAAAGAAAACATGAGTTTCTACATGGATCCGTCTCAAAATATATAAGCATTTCTAGCAATTTCATATTGACCAGTCATGTTATTGAAGTGAAATAAAAGCTTTTGGATTTTAATATCATACATTGATTGTGGGTTTTACTTACCTAAAATGAGTTACACGCGCAAGTCTGATTGATTCTGCGTAAATTGATGGTTAAACCTGGTGGGGTCAAACCTGAACGTTTGCTATAAGAACAAAAGGTCCATACTTAGGTTTGACTCCAAAACTTTCTTCACATGTCATTATAGATCACCTTAATCGGGAAACTCACTGACGACATGAATGTTATGGCGTTTTGGATCAAAACGAAACCAATAGCGATAAGTGTTACGAGAATCGGTTCACACATACCCAAAAAAAAATTAAGTAATAAATCGCTACCGAAATCTTCAGACGGATCGTGATTAAGCATGCAATGGGTCTTTATCGTGCCACTTGATTTGGAGATCAATTTTGTGTAAACCAATCTTTTATCACACTGGGACCACTCTTTTGACCTATCGCGGTTCCAATTTTTAAGCAAATGATGGCCAATGGCTTTTCGTTTCATTTGGCATAGGAGGAAGAAGGAACTTTCGTCTACATAGGATTATCTCGATATTGGCGGTCCAAGCACGGTTTGGTCTTTCTCGACGGCTCTACCTTTTTTGCTTTTATCCATCTCTGGATATGACTATTCCCGAGTGGCTCAGATAAATTGCTTAATACATTAACTAAATGACGTGTTAAATTGTAAATACATTTTTGTGGAAAACTATTCCAAATAATATTCAAACACATTGGTATAAAATATATTTAAAATAACGCATGATATATTTCAACATAAATACAATACTATTTTGATGATATCATTAATTTTAAAAAGTACGCATAAACTAACTAATCAAAGTTCGAAGCAATTGCTTATTATAATAATAAGGATTCGCAAATACGTATCACCGCATTATATTCACAAATATATAATATCTTTGAAATACATATAAAGCAACAGAATCTTTAAGTGTGAATGAGTCACGATCAAATAGTAAAATAACGAAGAGATAGGAAAAGGAAAAGGTAAAGGTATGCTTGTTTCCGGGATTTATATAAAGATTTAGACCGAAAAATATGCACTCCTTCCTCTTGCTAACTTAATTATCGAAGCGCCAATCTGGGTAAAAAAATTCAGATGCCCTAACTCGTATTTTTTTTCGGTTTAGGTCCATTTTGAGGTGGGGTGCTTTGACAAGTCCTATCAGACATCAAGTTATTACATAGACATGCACGAGATTATGACTTTTATGAACCATATCCATTCTGTCCATTATGTATACATCATTGACAACGACGCATCGATTCTTTAGCAGACTAGTCTAAATCTAGTTCTTGACTAAGACCATCAAGAACTATTCTGAAAAATCTTTAATAGAAATTTAACTTATGACTGTGATAATTACAGTGAGATAATTTCTTTTTGGAGATGCTATTTCCACTCCATACATAACTAAACCCAATCGATTTTACCAAAAAAGATAAAATTGCCCTCAATCATTTGATTGCAATGTAAAGTGGTGACCCTCAATTTATTTTTCTTCCTTCTCTTTTGGTTTTTTCTATTTTTATGTAGGATCTAGTTGCCTTAAGTAAAAATTTCACTTTTTGTTATTGCAGGCATCTCATGTATATCATCAGCTCATTGTTTTTCATATTGTTAGATCTTACTTTCGTTGAAATTTGTTTGGTCAAAAAGAGCAATTTCCAAAAAAATGAATTCTTGTCTACGTCATCGAGTAGATTTATGGATTAAATGTCAAGTAGAGTCTAGAAAACTTTTAACATAGACACTTTCTTAACACAATCACTTGTTTATAAATTTTCACTTTTGTTGTGCATACCGACATCAAACATTTGCTTTTTTTTTTTGGTCGCAAACATATTCTTATCAGTTGTCTTTTATATACATTTACATATAATGAGATGATGAAACAAAAAAAAATGCTCTTTAAAGATTTTCAAAACTAAAATCACAGTTACATTCTCTAACGTGAAACTTTAAAATATGAACTTTAATTAAATCCAAACACTGCATAAAAATAAGAATTTTTTTTAAAATGTCAATGAAATCTCATCATTATGGATTTACAAAAATTAATATTATCCATAAAGTGTTCACTAAAAAATATTAAGATAAGAAAAGGTTTGATAGCAGCATGATTCTACTTGAAAAATAATTTATAAATTTGCTCGACGACATAGAAAAGAATTAGTTTTCGTGGGAATTTCTTTTTTCCACAAAAATTATTTATCGGAATTAAAATCTAAAAATAGTAACGAAAACATAGTGCGTCAATATACGTAAGATGGCAATCATAAATCAAAATAAAGCATGCGAAATGCTTAGTTATGACAACTGGATCCTAAATAGTAATAGACAAAAATTAAAAAAGAAGAAGGAAAGTCTAGAAATTTGGGCCACCAGCCCACCACTTCCACTCGCAATTGAATGAGGGCAGTTATGTCTTTTCATGAAAAACACGATGAATTCAATCATATAAGAGGTGAAATAGTACCGTCCTTTTTTTTTCATCTCGAAAAACTTATCAATTTATCATATTACTTTCAATTTTCGGGTGGCACATGGTGCGGGAAAGTTCCCATAAATTCTTTGCCTCCGCATGCTGCCTCTTGAAGTTGCCTAAGATTGGCCAAGAAAGGAATTATTTGTCGTCCCCAAGATCCCACGCCTGGTGCGATGGCATTGGAAACATATTATAGCAGGAGGTTTCCATGTGACTCACTCCGGCAAAAGAACCTCAAAGAAAATAAGGTTAGGTACATCAACACCTATTCACCAAAAAATTACACAAAACAATATTGTTAATTCTCATTAGATGTCCAATTTGACACTTTTTTTTCCCACGCCTATGAAGACGCAGATATTTAAATACTCATGAGACACCCCGCCAATTCCATGGCTATATGATCCGTTCATTTTAAATGTTCATCGAAACCTTATATTTGTTGGAGTGTGGTTCATACTCCCCGTCGACAAGAAGGCAGGTGAGTCCCACTCAATGTTTAATTGAGTGATGTAATAGAAAAGTAGGAAGTGCTAAATATAGTGAAATCATCTACTGAATGTAACCCTAATTTAAGGGTGAATTATGATAAAACTTTGTGTCTTGATTTCTCTTCTTCGCTTGTGTTTATGCGATCAATCATACCAATATCAATACATTAACACATCGATGATCAAATTTTTATATGCCCAGCATTTCCACATGCATAATGACTACATATCCTGGAACCCTAGTAGTACCCATTTGGCCGACTCAAAGTTTTCAAAAGTGGCTGCCATGATTGGCACAAAGATTGATCGGAGCACTGTGAGATTCATTCTCGATTATGGTGGAAAGTTTTTGATAGAAATGAATTAGATTTATCACGCAAGTAGCTTGGCCACCTTTTGTCGAGTAGTGGCGGTCTAACGTCAGCCATAACAACATGTTTCCTTAGTTTTCATGCTCCATCGTCGTGGGATGTCCCCATCAAAACATTTGGAATTCAGCACAACTTTCTACATCGAAAGAAAAGTCGTGACACGTTCTCTCACCTGTTTACCAAAGGCTAGTTCAAACCCGAGCCCTACTCTTTCTAGATGGTTTTGACATATTTCCAATAGATGTCACTGCCAACGGCCCAAGATAATTTTTTTTTTTCATAGATCTTGTTAACAAGTATTCCCTTATTAATCACATCAATAAAGAAATTAAAATCACCTCATTTCTAATGCGCGGTCTTTTATGTGTTTTGTTTAATGAATGCATTAAAAATGAAAATATTTTTTTTAGGGAAAATTTCAATTAAGGACCCCAAGTGGGGTCCTTTTTTCAAAAGAGGACCCAAAATAAATAAGGTGTCAAATAAGGGTCTAAACTGCCTAATTAGTTCCAAATAGGGGCACACTTTTTTCAAAAGAGGACCCAAAATAAATAAGGTGTCAAATAAGGGTCTAAAGTGCCTAATTAGTTCCAAATAAGGGCCCAAAGTGCTTAATTCATCCGAGGTAGTGTTTGTTCGGTCGGGCAAAAATCTTCGCTTCGCCCATGAAAGTTACGCTATTGTTCCGGCAACCGAAACAGTACATTTCATTTCTGTTTTTTTTTTTCCTTTTTTTTTCTTCTCTTCCCTCCGTCGACCATAGCCGGGGCTAGCGGTGGTCGCCGGCCTCAGGCGAGGCCGCCCTCACTGGGCTAGGCAAGGTCGGCCTCGCCAGATCTGCCGAGGGCTTGGCCCCGTCGACCGCTGGCGAGGCTCGACCTTGCCGGCGTCGAGCAAGGCCGGTCTCGCCTGCAACGACAAGGCTGGCCTGGCTCGACGCCAGGTCGAGCCCTCGCTAGATCTGGCGAGGCTCGGCCTCGCCCAGCAACGGCGAGGTCAAGCGTCGCCAGTTCTGGCGAGGGCTTAGCCTCGCCCGACGATGGCAAGGTCGAGCCCTCGCCTGCAACGATTGTGTTGTGTTTAGTCACTTGTTCACAACCGAGACCAATTTAAACCTGAGCCTAGTCTTTCTATATGGTTTTGACATATTTCCATTAGACGTCACTCCTAACACCTCCATGATAGTCCATGGATCTTGTTGACAAGCGTTCCTTATTAAACTCATCGATAGAGGAAATCCCGTCATTTCTAATGCGTGGTGTTTTGCGTATTTTGATAATGGGTGCATTAAAAATGAAAATATATCTTTATTGAATACATTTGACAAGTGCCTCGTGAGCACTTATTAACAAAACCTTTTTTTTATGATTTGAAACTTACCTTTATTTTCTTAAGGGAAAAAACCACCCCAAACCCCAAACTTTCCCCCTTAAACTGTGACACATTTACCCCAAACTTTTTTTATTTTGGTGACACCAAAAACCTTAAACTTTGCTATTTTACACAAAAAAAATTCGGTGTGTCACATGGGAGAAAGTTTGAGGTTTTGGTTTTTTCTTAATTAGTTGAACGACTAACTCTCTTAATTAGCCATTACGTAATCGCATTGCCTTTTCAATATTCAAATAGCTCCGGACTTGACTCACCGTCACGCGATCCGAACTCCCGAGCCCAAACTTGGACAACATGTAAAGAACAGGAGCTCGCCGGTACACGCTAAGTCTAGGTTCAGACTTAACTCGGGCTCCCCAAGCCCATACCATATCGCGACTTAGGGTTTAAGTATTTAACATGCAAGTGGTTTATATCAAGGAGTCGCCACTAATCGATTTGGGGTGGGTCGATTAGAAACCCAAATAAGGTGACGGGAGAATCACCCTATTCCTACGAACCAGAGATTAACCGAGTCCGGGGACTTGGTTACACTAGTTGAATAACTAATGCCCTTTCGGGTACCATCTTACCATCTGCTCATTTTTTTTTGAAAACATTTATCGTGCAATTTGGATTGATTTTAGGACCTTTCTCCTAACATGTGAGGTGATCAAGCGAGTGCATAATCAGAAAGCGATTAGCAGTCAAAAACACAACAATTCATGCAACCTAAGGTTCTAACCTTAACTAAGTCAGATGACATTCAAAAATACAACAGTTCATGCAATTGTATTAAAAATGTGCATAATAACAACACAACGGTCATAAAACATGCAAAGTACTCTTTTGCCACGACCTCGGGTTTGTCTAATTTAAATAAAACAATAACATGCATAATTATAAAGGATTAGAACACCCGGATAAGCCATGCAAAAAAAAAAAATCCGATTTTTTTTTTTTTTTAATTTTTTTTTCTGAAAAAAAATCGAGATAAAAAAAAAAAATAAATAAGAAAAGAAAAATAAAAATTTTTTTTGAATTTTTTTTTGAAAATTTTTTTTTTTTTTTTTTCGAGAAAAAAAAAATAAAATGAAAATATTATTATTTTCTGAAAATATTTTTATTTTATTTTTAATATATTTTTTTTAAAAAAAAAAGAAAAATAAAAAAAAAAGAAAAACCTTTTTAATTTTTTTTTTTGATTTTTTAAATATTTTTAAAATAAAATAAAAGAAGATTAAAAAAAAAAAAAAAAGTCGGTCGGGTCGGGTCGACCCAGGTCAACAATCTACCCGACCCGATCGTTGACCCGGTCGGATCGACGATCCGGTCGGACGAGGCCGACCCGGTCGTTGACCCGGTCGGATCGGCCGATCCGGGTCGGTCGGGCGTGACCCGAATCCAACGGATCCGACTCGGGCGTTGACCCAGTCCTGATCTGCTGATTTGGTCGAATCGGCCCGGTTTGCGGATCCGCGGGGAGAGGAATGCCGTGGGGCCAAAATCGGTAAAGGTCGCCGACCGACCCTGCACCGGCCCCCCCAAATCGGCTCCTCGACACCAGTACCAAGCCTCTCCACCCTCCGGCGTCGTCGTCCGACCGTTTCCTGTTGGGCGACGATCAAAACAAAAGCCGGCTTCATTGAGGACTTTGGTCGAGCAATGGGGGGTGATGAAAAAAAATGGCAATCCCGACTGTTGACGAACCGGCGATTCGGCAACCGCCAACCCTCGATGACAACACACAGGCGGCGGGAACGGGCAGTATGGGCGGGTGAATCGCACCCAAGGCGGGCGCGAGTCCCGGCCAAAATCGGAACAAAAACAGGGGAGAACAGAGGCGGACCAGGCCCGGGGGGAGTCTCACCGTCGACGGCGTGTCTGGGGGCTTCCGGCTTTGGGGGAGACGACGGCCGCGTTCTTTGGAGGACCTCCAAAAACCACACACACTCTCTTTTTCTCTATTTTCTTCTCTGTCTCTCTCTATTTATCTCGCTCTCTCTCTGTTTTCTCTCTCTTGCTCGCCGACCGGAGCTCATTCTCTCTCTTTGGCCTTTTATAGGCCAGCGACGATGACACTGGCTTCCTCGCGTCGGATGACGAAGGCCTGCACCGGCCTATGCCCCAGAATTCAAGGCCATAGGGCCGTCCAGGGGGGGGGTAATCCGCGATGAAGGTATCAGGAATAGGGAAGCCGAGAGGGGAGGAGAGGATAAGGGAGCCGGGGAAACGGGGGAAGACGGGACTGGCAATTAATGCCAGTCCCGCGGCCGCAGTTTGCTCGCCCTCCTCTAGCCTACCGACGACGACATGACGGGGGGCGCCCGCCGCAAGGCCGGGCGTGACGACGCCGCACAGGCGGTAATGTGAGCCGGGACAGCGACGCGGCGGAGGGGAAGAGAAAGCTGGGCCCGCGTGAGGGGGTGCAGGAGGAGAAGGTGAACTGGGCCGGCGGGGGGGGAAAAAAAAAAAGAAAGGGAGCCGGCCGCCCGCCAAAGAAGGGAAAAATGAAAAGGAAAGGAAAGAGGAGATGGGCCACGGGGGGAAGAGCCGATCCGCGAGGAGGGAAAGAGAAAACGGTGGGTTGGCCCTACCGACCGCCCGAATAAATTTTTTTTTTTTAATTTAATTAATCAATAATTTTTGAAATTTTTTTTAAGTTAATATTTTAATAGGCCCTATTAATACAAATGCTCCTAATTTCTACATGCAATGCATTTAAATAGAAATATTTTTTGTTTTAGGAATTAAAGGAATTTAATTCCTAAATTTTGTGCAATTGATTTTGGGCAAATTAAAAATAGGTGTCAACAGCTGCCCCTCCTTGAAGGTGAGTTCGTAGAGATTAAGCTCGTAGAGATTGAGCTCGTAGAGGTTACATTCAAAGATAAAATGACACCTAAATTTGGCCCGTGCATGCTTGATGAATGTTATTTTTGGCGAGACCATGAGTCTCATTTTTATGATGCGATAAGATGATGCGTGCTAAAGCAAATAAAAACATACCTGGGGCTACTTACCTTGCCGAAGGGTAGAGTAATTCCAGATAATTGATATTGTGTGTCGAGGACCCGAACCTTTCTTCGGTCGCCTTGACGGGGGAAATGGTTTTGCCTAGGACCCGAATCGTTCTTCGGTCGCCTTGACTGGGGAGAAATCGCTTGCATAGGACCCGAACCTTTCTTCGGTCGCCTTGACTGGATTTCGTTTGTCTAGGACCCGAACCTTTCTTCGGTCGCCTTGACTGGGGAAATCGCTTACACAGGACCCGAACCTTTCTTGATCGCCTTTGACTGTCTGGATTTTGCTTTATCGGAGTACTGCATTTCATAAGGGGTACCGAAAAGACTTGATGTGAGCAGGGGGGGTTAGTCCCATGCTCAGGGGCTGGTGAGAATGAGGGGTTATTCTAATGTTCAAAGGGTACCATAACAATTATAGGTACATGAATTTTTTGTAACCAAGTATGAGTAGAATATACTTACCTGGATACGTTCCTGCCTCTTAAGGGCATGTCTCCTGTCAGACAAGTTTTTCTTTGTGCAAACACATATGCATTCATTGGAGGAATAGACAACTGAGGCTATTCTTGAATATTGTACGAAATATCTTGACTAGCTAGTCAAGATGCATTTCATTTTCAAAGAAACACCCGGTTTACCTTCTGGGTAGTTTGAAAAGAAATTTGATGATTTTGGGATCGGGTAAGGGCAGAATGTACTTACATGGGCACGTTCCCGGAGGTTTGATGTATCATCTGCTGAATAACCAACCTTTTTCGGGGCATCTCTCTTGGGATGATAATGAGGGCTTTTCCAGTGCCCGAATTTTTGTACTCTATCACTGGGGATTAAAACTCTGAGCTGTCAAAGATGATTAGCACAAACATGCATGCATTCATCAAAGATAGACAAGCTGGGCTATTCCAGTGTGCATTTGAAGGTTCATGCATGATGATTTTACCATGTTTGCATCACCAAAAATCCACCGAGGGTTAATCAAGACAATTTTTCGCAAGGTGGACTTTCTCAAGATGATGAACGAGTGACTTTCAGTCAGAGAGGACTTTCCACTCGCTCTCATTGAAAAGGGCTGTTTGTCCCGTCCATTAATGCAGGAACATCGAAAACACTCAATCTGACCGCTATCACATCAACAAGGGTCTGAGTTTTCTCTAAAGCGATGCGACAACGCCAATCTGAGAGGTCTTCTTCTTGTGGTCGTAATGTAGGCTTGGTCAATGGCTTAACAAAGGAGACCGTCCCGAGTCAAGGCCGTGAAAGAAAATATTCTACAATTATCTCCGGACTTACAAGTCAAGAACCCTCGCAAAAGAGATAGAAATAGTCTTGCTCGCACTTCCTCGAGCATTGTTTATAAACATTTGAAATCCCGCGTTATTTCAAATGCCTCAATCAAAAGAGACTTCATGAGGGACGAACGTGGTTTGGTTTATGGGTTGAGAAACGAAATGATCGTTGGGCTCAAAAATGTGTGTAAGAGTGAGAATTGGTGATCCTCTTGGCATTGTCACCAGTCTTCTTCTCCACCATCAGGATCCTTCTGGAAGATTCCCCGGATAACCTTGTGTTTCAGCATCTTTAACAACTTTTCCTTGGGGAGCTTCGTGTCAAGCATTTTTCTGGACACCATTTTTATTTGTCATGTAATAGATCTTTGCCAAGACAGAGTTCCTAAAGTAGGAATTTGTGTCCAAAGAGAACTCAAATCCAGACCTTTTGGGGTTGTCCATTATCCATCACTTAACAACTTTGAGGTATTTAAGAGCACATTATCCAGAAAATAAGAACTCCTTTCTTCTCATCTTTTTATCGTTTTTTCTTCTCCTCCTTTTCTTTTTGTTTGTTTTTTATTCATGGGCATTGACCTTGCTTTTACCAGCACACCGCTTTTTTTCATGCCCCAATTCTTCAGCCTTTTTTTTTTGTTGTCGGGACTAGCCTAAATAAAGTTAAATAGAATAATGTTTTTAGGCTCCCGGAGTCTTCATCTTCATTCGGTACTTGAGACCATGATGCTCAAACTGTGGTGACTTTTGTCTTGCCCGGTGTGGGGGGACGATCACCAATTGGGTTTGTACGAAATGAAATTGTTGGCTCAATTGGGTTAGCAAAGGATATGAGTGTATGGGATAGAAAAAGAATTGCTCTTCATCATCCTAGGGTACTTAAATTATCGCGAGAGTTCATCTCGCAATAAAAACACTCAAAGAATGCAAGTGAAAGCAATAAAATTTCTATACATCTTTTCGCCTTTATGCGAGCTGTTGCAGCGGATGATCATAGAAAATTTTAGATATTACAAACTCTTCATCCTTCTTGTCTTGCTCGGTGAAAACATCATCAAGTTATCAATAATATCATTAGCATTCTGGCAAGCATTAGTTTGTCGCTTCTCTCCCGACAAAGCCCTCTTAGTCTCGATTGTCCGGCCGTCGATGATGTGCTTGTCTTGGAGGACTCTCGAGGACCACGGGTTCCATGAAAACAAATGAGGTCGAAGCCATGAGGGCAAAGGATCGAAAGGGAAGGGATATTTTTCCTGATTCCTCCGAGTTTGAATCCATCCCTGTGAGGTTAATTTACCTCAAGTTGCCCCAATGTAGGGTAGTTCTTGACAGGGGTAATTTGAAAGGGATCTCTGAGTGTATGGGCTCAAAATGGTCGACAAAGGATCAATGGTAATGTATGGGGTAAAGAAATGAACCGCCTCTTGTCACTTTGGCTACCGTACCTTATCACGAAAAATCCTTTACCTCGTAGAAATGCAACTTATTCGCTCATCTTGCACGGGTTTGGTACTTGAGAATGTGTATAGACTAAGGATTGCCTCTCATCATTCGACATACCTCGCTTCAATTTATCGAGCGATTCGACACCATTTGTCGAATTGTCAAGATTTTCACAAGGAATTGGTGAATTGAACAGTAAAAATTATCATGCAAGAGTTCCTTTCATGTAATGCACTTGAGGAAGAAAATAGTATCCATTTTCTTTAATTATTTCTTCCTTCTTGTTTCTCTCTACCCTTATGAGAAAAGTTTATTTTAATGAAAGAGATACTTACCTATGTGGGACAATGAGGGCATACCCTTCGTGATTCCCTTCATTGAGATTTGACCGACAGCTCCTTGAGTTTTCTCGAATGCCAACGATACATTCTCGACAAAAACATGAGCTTATATTAGAAGTGAAATGACCGAGGGTAAATTGAGAACGATACTGATTACCCTTCTTCCATTTTGCCTTCAAAGCTAGTAGAGTCTTTTCTCCTCTTTACTTTGCTTAGCCTTCTCCTCGTCTCGATCTGCTCCTCCCTAAACTTGGTCTCAAGCTCGAATGAGATCCTCTATAATTAGGAGTGCCTCCGACTGAAAAGTCCTATTGTCGGGCGCATGTTGTGCCAACGTGGTTCTAGCATGCTTTGAGGAGTTTCTTGTAAATGCTTTGATTCCCGACATGCATGGGGTATGTGCAATTGCTTGCATGGGGATCTTCGCAAAGAAAGCTAATCTCTACTTTAAAGGTCTTTGACCGATGTGGGCATGACTGATGTCAAGACCTCTATGATTGGTGGGATTAGGATTGACTCTATCTTGTCATATGCGAAGTCCTTTCCAGCTTGCTTGCACAGGATCTTTATTCAAATTTGACCTACATAAAAGGAAAAAAATGTGTCATTTCTAGGCTAAAGTGGATGAACTTTAGGAACGTAATACACCCTTTTTATGGACTGGGGATTGCATGCCCCTAGTCTACTTTCCCAATTAAGCATTTCTTTGACTCGGGGGCTAATGTCACCCATTGGCGATAATGAGATTTGCTCCATGTTTCATTTGAAGATTGAATGATTTTTTTTGCTCGGACTACCTCTATCAGATTAGTTGGTCCGCTAGCCTCACCAGGGTCTGATGTGCTCTTCAGTTTGTGTCATTTTCAAATGTCCCTTTTGTAATAACAAATCAAAAGGAGTATGCTCTGAAACATGAAGTGAGTGAGTTAGAAAAACAAACAGAGTTATGAGCATGTATGCTTTTCCAACACCATTTTTGTCCTTTTGAAAAATGACAAATCGTTTGTTTTATTTTCAAAGGTTTTAGAAATAAGGAAGCATGAGGAAGCCCGGGCCTCAGAACACTTTCCTTTACATGGCTGGATATCATCAACGGGCGGGTTGGAGTACTTCCTCAGGCTCTCAAAATAAAACATTTGTAATTCTTTTGAATAATTCAAGCGAATTACATTTGTTGGAATGGAAATTACAAAGATCTTGAAATTCCAAGCATAATCACAAATTCAGAAAACTGAAATCTTAGAAAACAAATGAGACTTTAGAAAGCAAGAAAAGCTCCCATATGGGAGTATTCAAACTATTAAACATGCCTCTATTCTAAAGGAGGAAAATTGAGTCCTCGGTTTACTCAATGACGACATCCGCACCTTTTGCTTGCTTGATGGTGCATTGCGAAATGAAAACATCTTCGCATCCAACAATTTCTGGACCTTATTTTTCAGGACCACACAAATATCGACGGAATGTCCCATTTCACCCAAATGATAATCACACGCCTTGGAAGGATCGTAGTTGGGGAAACGCTGAATTTTCACGCTTTGGCTCTTTGGCAAGCAATCTCTTTTCCGGAGAACAGGCGGGATCCGAGACATAGGCAAAGGGAGTGGCGTGAATCGCTTTTTGTCATTTCGCCTTTGGGGCGACACTGCACTTTGGCCGGTTGCTGTCCTCCTCTCTTCCGAACCATTGGGAAAGGACGAACGGTTTGGGTGTACGCAATATCCGTGATCCGTCGGGGTTCTTTCTCCTTCTTCATGTCAAGTTTCTTGGAAACAGGGTCTATGAACCACCCTTCACGCAATCCCATCTCGATTCGCTCGCCCACGTGAACAAGACGATTAAGGAATTCAAAGAAGGCACCCACGAGGCGGTGTCCAGATTCATACGGAAGAGACTTGATGAACAACTTCACTTGTTCATTATCGCTGAGTTGTAGGGTAACTTGGGCGGCCAAGTTTCTCCATCTAGTCGCGTGCTCCTTTGAAGGACTCGCTCTTCTTCTTCTCAACAGGTTTCTAGATCGTCACGAGTGAAAGTGACGCCGAGGTTGAATTGATAGTGCTTGAGAAAGGCATTAGTGACATCATCCTGTGACTTAAAAGCATCCACATCTTTTGACATATACCATGTCAGGGCTGGTCCCGTCAAACTCGCTTGAAAAGTCTGAATCATGAGGGGTTCATTATCAACATATTGGGTCATCCGCACATGATACATGTGCAGATGATGCCTGGGGCATGAGGTACCATTATACTTCTCAAATTCGGCATTTTGAATTTTTCTGGTACTTTGACCCGTTTGTATATTGACAGTCAAGTGGGACAGCATCGTGGACCTTGGAGTTGTTTCAAATTTCCTCGACTTTTGCAAGGCGTTTATCATGGTCTGTTATTGGTGCGACTTCAAGTTCGGGCTCCCGACAAAAGGGAAGCGGATCGCCCTCTAGCGGGGGCATATTCTTTGTTGCTAGCGGAGGCTTTGTCTTTTCCAATAGATAGTGGTGGTAACACAACTTCAACTAACTTTGTAGGCGTGGGCGTGAGCTTGCCACAAATGGATTCCACCTGCTTTGTGAGATTTTGGATCGCGTTGAGGACCAGCCTTCATTTCGTCCTCCATAGCATTGAGACGGACGTTTTCTTGCCATTTTTATAACCACCGTGAAAAACGTTGAAATAAATGAGTATAATGTTCAATTAAGAATCATTCTACAACCTTGGGATATTATTATTGCATAATTTATTTATTTGCAAAGAAAAAAAAATGAGAAAAGAATGATAAAAAGATTTTTTATTTATATATATTACAGGCGGCATCCCCGGATTCGAACCCCGATCGCCTCGGACCGTGACGCTTACATCCCCGGATACCACCGGGCGAAGGCCTCGATGGTGTGTCTTTAAGGGGCAAAAATTTTTATTTAAAGCATAAAAAGCGGCCCGAGTTATATTAAGATTAGTACATCTCAAAAAATACTTTTAAGGACGAAAATCAAAACCTCTAAACATAAATACATGGGAAAATATATAAAAATGGGCTTTTAACAAAAAGGGCGCCCTTCCCGGATGCTCATTTTATAAACAATGGGGCATCTACAGTCTTTTGAGCTGCTTATTTTCATGGACAAGCTCCATAATAAACGTATTCCTTGTCTATAGACTACAATCAACGAGTGGTTTAACAGTAACAAATCAATTGAATTAGTATGCTACATAATGAAATGAGCAAGGATAGAATATATACCTTTTCTTGAACCATGGCAATCGCAACGACATACACATGAGGAGTGAGGCTCGATTTCTATCTAGACTGGCTTAACAAATTGAAATTAAAAGGGTGCCTGACCGTCGCAGCCTCTCGCATTGGTGGCAAGTCCTTTTAACCTCGGCCAAATTGAAAGGAATATCTTATAGTCACGCCGAATAGCAACTAAAGATATTTCTTTACGATTTTAGAAATAAATTTCGGGAAAAGAAAGGCCACCTCTACATCGTGGGCTTATGCTCGAGGCCACCTTACATCGTGGGCTTGCGTTCGAGGTCGATATCTTTCTTAACACCATCCTAAAATGTCCTATTGCGCCCCGGATCCGGCGCGTGGGTGTGTGTGCAATAAATTGTAGTGCTAAATCATTAAAGCATGCACAATAATTTATAAACAACCAATTTAAACCTGCAAAACAAATAACACCTCAATGTCGCTCATACCGAAATCCTTGTTGCCAAACAAAAACTATTTTGAACAAGGTAAAAATTTGGCTTAAGTCCATTTTTTTTAAAAAAAAAAGTCCCAGTAGTCGCCATCTGTCATGACCGAACTCCCGAGCCCAAACTTGGACAACATGTAAAGAATAGGGGGCTCGCTTGGTACACGCTAAGTCTAAGTTCAAGACTTAACTCGAGCTCTCCCAAGCCCATATCATATCGCGACTTAGGATTTAAGTATTTAACATGCAAGCGGTTTATATCAAAGAGTCGCCACTAATCGATTTGGGGTGGGTCGATTAGAAACCCAAATAAGGTGACGGAGAATCACCCTATTCCTACGAACCAGAGATTAACTGAGTACGGGGACTTGGTTACACTAGTTGAATAACTAATGCCCTTTCGGTACCATCTTACCCCTGTTCATTTTTTTTTGAAAACATTTATCAGGCAGTTTGGATTGATTTTTAGGACCTTTCTCCTAACATGTGAGGTGATCAAGCGAGTGCGTAATCAAAAGCGATTAGCAGTCAAAAACACAACAATTCATGCAACCTAAGGTTCTAACCTTAACTAAGTCAGATGACATTCAGAAATACAACAGTTCATGCAATTGTATTAAAAACGTGCATAATAACAACACAACGGTTATAAAACATGCAAAGTACTACTTTTGCATCGACCTCGGGTTTGTCTAATTTAAATAAAACAATAACATGCATAATTATAAATGATTGGAACACCCAGATAAGCCATGCAAAAAAAATTTCGAATTTTTTTTTTTTTCGAATTTTTTTTTTCTGAAAAAAATCGAGATAAAAAAATGAAATAAGAAAAGAAAAAGAAAGATTTTTTTTGAATTTTTTAAAAAAAATTTTGAAATTTTTTTTTTCGAGAAAAAAAAATAATAAAATGAAAATATTATTATTTTCTGAAAATATTTTTTATTTTATATTTTTAATATATATATTTTTTAAAAAGGAAAATAAAAAGGAAAAGAAAAACCTTTTTAATTTTTTTTTTGATTTTTTAAATATTGCAGGTGGGGGGAAAGCCAACTGCGGGGAAGAAAGAGAAGGTGAGCCCAGGCGGTGCCCAAGGGAGCCCGGGCCCAGAAAAGGAAAAAAAAAAGGAGATGGGCCGCATGGGGGGGGAAGAGCTGATCCGCGGGGGAGGGAAAGAGAAGCGGGCCGGGTCGGCCCGGCCACCCGCCCGAATCAATTTTTTTTTTTTATTTTCTAATTAATTAATCAATAATTTTGAAAATTTTTTTAAGTTAATATTTTAATAGGCCCTATTAATACAAATGCTCCTAATTTCTACATGCAATGCATTTAAATAGAAATATTTTTTGTTGAGGAATTAAAGGAATTTAATTCCTAAATTTTGTGCAATTGATTTTGGGCAAATTAAAAATAGGTGTCAACAACTACCGATTGAAAAAGATGGACCAGAAGTGTCATTCAGAGTTGGTATAATGAATTCGATTGTTATCTTTTTCTGGTCCATTTTTCTCGTCCGTTCAAACCAACTTGAAAGACTATGCATTTAAATAAATATACATGGAAAATTTCGTCTATCGTTACGTAATGGGCAGTGTTATTGCATCTAGATCTTTCTCCGACCCCCAGCCAATGGGAAGACAAATTGGAAATTTTCTTCCATTGCTTTAGACAAGGAAAGACAAAGACGATGATTAAGAGATTAACACATGTACCGTGCCTAAAATCTTATAAGTAAAATCATTGCCAATTTCGAAATTTCAATTACATAAATGCAATAATTTATTGTGGCCATCAATTGCATAGATGTCCATCCCCCAATCCTACCCGTACAATTTTTTTTTTTTTTATAAACCGACGATAAATTGAAGTAAAGCCAATTTTTTTTCCTTTGTTTTATCCGATTGACTCGAGTCCACACAACGCATAAATTTCAACTTTTGACCAATGCAGTGGAACCTTCTTTATTTTATTTATCTCTTTTTTTTTTTTCAATTCAAAAGAAGATTTTAATTACCTTGTGAATTTGCAGTCACCTTCCCAAAATATCACCCGCGGTATGTCGTTTGATTGAACCACTATGACAATTGCAATGAAAGTTTGTAAATCGGAATTATTTAAATAAAGCATGCGTAATATGCAATTGACAAGAATATGTAAGGTTTTTTTTGTATTGGTCGACCAAGAATATATATGGTTGAGAAGCACGCACACTCTCTCATACACACACCTCATCAAATTGGGATTTGCATTACAACAATACTGCTAGTATAGAAACTCCTCAAGGAAGATTGGTGATAATGTACTTCTAAACGGTAATGGATATATTTACACAACTTAATATGCAAAGGATCGGCTATCTCCATGTCCTTTCTAAGGGAAAATGCACATTTTTGGGCTTCATTTGTTTCGTGAAAAAAAAAATGATTTGAAAAATATTTTTCTAAAGATGATAGCAGAAAAAAAAATAAGTATCTCCATTACCCTTTTCAATAACAACACCCTTCGAAAATTTGTAATAATTTTCATTCGCGGACTTGACATGTAAACGAGCATTATATAAAAGATGCAATTCCGAGCAAAGTCATGTTTCAAAGTTGAAAAACAATTTGGTCCAAGCGTAGTTGTAACTTCTTTGCGTTCAAACTCATAACCTTTGTGTAAAAAATCTCGTGCTTCTCCATAAAGAAAAGAAATTTTCCGAGGCACGGTTCACTTAGTCTACATCTACGTCATCATGCTAAGACATAGGATTTTTTGTGAGAAATATTATTAAGAGAGAAGACAAGGGAAAGTTCTGAAGTAAATCCAGATAGTAAAATGTTTAGCATATAATATTTCTCACAACTGAACTTTCTTAATAATATTTCTCACAAAAAATCCTATGTCTTAGCATGATGACGTAGATGTAGACTAAGTGAACCATGCCTTGGAAAATTTCTTTTCTTTATGGAGAAGCACGAGATTTTTTACACAAAGGTTATGAGTTTGAATGCAAAGAAGTTACAACTACGCTTGGACCAAATTGTTTTTCAACTTTGAAACATGACTTTGCTCGGAATTGCATCTTTTATATAATGCTAGTTTACATGTCAAGTCCGCAAATGAAAATTATTGCAAATTTTCAAAGGGTGTTGTTATTGAAAGGGTAATGGAGATACTTATTTTTTTTTTCTGCTATCATCTTTAGAAAAATATTTTTCAAATCATTTTTTTTTCGCAAAACAAATGAAGCCCAAAAATGTGCATTTTCCCTTAGAAAGGACATGGAGAGAGCCGATCCTTTGCATATTAAGTTGTGTAAATATATCCATTACCGTTTAGAAGTACATTATCACCAATCTTCCTTGAGGAGTTTCTATACTAGCAGTATTGTTGTAATGCAAATCCCAATTTGATGAGGTGTGTGTATGAGAGAGTGTGCGTGCTTCTCAACCATATATATTCTTGGTCGACCAATACAAAAACCTTACATATTCTTGTCAATTGCGTATTACGCATGCTTTATTTAAATAATTCCGATTTACAAACTTTCATTGCAATTGTCATAGTGGTTCAATCAAACGACATACCACGGGTGATATTTTGGGAAGGTGACTGCAAATTCACAAGGTAATTAAAATCTTCTTTTGAATTGAAAAAAAAAAAGATAAATAAAATAAAGAAGGTTCCACTGCATTGGTCAAAAGTTGAAATTTATGCGTTGTGTGGACTCGAGTCAATCGGATAAAACAAAGGAAAAAAAATTGGCTTTACTTCAATTTATCGTCGGTTTATAAAAAAAAAATTGTACGGGTAGGATCAGGGGATGGACATCTATGCAATTGATGGCCACAATAAATTATTGAATTTATGTAATTGAAATTTCGAAATTGGCAATGATTTTACTTATAAGATTTTAGGCACGGTACATGTGTTAATCTCTTAATCATCGTCTTTGTCTTTCCTTGTCTAAAGCAATGGAAGAAAATTTCCAATTTGTCTTCTCATCGGAGAAAGATCTAGATGCAATAACACTGCCCATTACGTAACGATAGACGAAATTTTCCATATATATTTATTTAAATGCATAGTCTTTCAAGTTGGTTTGAACGGACGAGAAAAATGGACCAGAAAAAGATAACAATCGAATTCATTATACCAACTCTGAATGACACTTCTGGTCCATCTTTTTCAATCGGTAGTCAAGTCCGGAGGCTGAATATTGAAAAGGCAATGCGATTACGTAATGGCTAATTAAGAGAGTTAGTCGTTCAACTAATTAAGAAAATAAAGGTAAGTTTCAAATCATAAAAAAAAGGTTTTGTTAATAAGTGCTCACGAGGCACTTGTCAAATGTATTCAATAAAGATATGTTTTCATTTTTAATGCACCTGTTATCAAAATACGCAAAACACCGCGCATTAGAAATGACGGGATTTCCTCTATCGATGAGTTTAATAAGGAACGCTTGTCAACAAGATCCATGGACTATCATGGGGGCGTTAGGAGTGACGTCTAATGGAAATATGTCAAAACCATATAGAAAGACTAGGCTCAGGTTTAAATTGGTCTCAGTTGTGAACAAGTGACCGAACACAACACGATCGTGCTTTCGATGTAGAAAGTCGTGCTGAATTCCAAATGAGTTGATGGGGTTGGGGACATCACATGAAAAACTGAGGACACGTGTTGTCATGACTGATGTTGGACTGTGACTGCTTGACCAAAAGGTGGCCAAGCTAATTGCGCGATTAATCCAATCAATTTTTAATTAAAAACTTCGCATGAGAATCGAGAATGAATCTTGGGGTGCTCCGGTTGATCTTTGCGCTAGTCATGGCAGCCATTCTTCAAAGCTTTGAGTTGGCCAAATTGGTACTGCTAGGGTTCCACAATATATGTTCATTCTGCATTCAGAAATGCTGGTGCGCATATGAAAATTTGATCATCGTTGAGTTAATGTATTGATATTGTTAGGATTAATTGCACAAACACAACCAAATAGAGAGTAAAAGCAAATAAGAGAAGTCGAGACACAAAGTTTTATCATAATTCATCCTTAAACTAGGATTACGTCCAGCAGATGATTCCATTATATTGAGCATCTCTCACTTTTCTGTTATATCACTCAATTAAACATTGAGCGGGACTCCCATGCCTTCCTATTGATGAGGAGTATAAACCACACCCCAACAGATATAAGGCTTTGATGAGCATTTAAAATGAACCAATCATATCGCCATGAAATTGGCGGGGTGTCTTGTGAGTATTTACATATCTGTGTCTCGATAGGCGTAGGAAAAAAATGTGTCGAATTGGACATCAAATGAGAATTAACAATGTTGTTTTGTATATTTATTTGGTGAATAGGTGATGATGCACCTAACCTTATTTTGTTTGAGGTTCTTTTGCCGGAGTGAGCCGCATGGACCTCCTGCTATGATATTTTTCCAAGCCATCGCACCATGTGTGGGAACTTGTAAGCTGAGCCCCCACAAAGATTGCCTCGATTCAGAAATCTGACTGATTCAGGCCCACGGAGAACCAATCAAATTCAGTGGTTTCTTTCCAAGCACACATAATTGGAGAGAAGAAAGCAACGGAGGATCCCAAGACGGGATCAGCCGACCCCAATATTAATATTCTTATAAAAAAGAGTTTCTTTCTTATTAGAAACGGGGAAAAAATATACAACTCAATGTGAATTGTGTTACTTTTCAGTATTTCTATTGAAATATATAACCTCTTGAACAATGATACATCCACGTCGTATTAAAATTGCACGAGCATGGTATGTACATAGCACGGGCATAAGAACTAATATCTATTTACAGCACAATTTAATATAGCACCATTTGCGCACTCCTCTATGTGTTGGTAACAAAACATGCTCACGCCAAAGATAGCTCCATATTATCTGTACAACAATATTCAAAGAATTTAACGTAGATCTATATCTATTGGCATACACTTCAAAAACTAGTACTAGAACACAAAGACTAATTGCGAGATAAGGTAATATCTCCTCCAAGCATCACGGATCCTTCATCTTCTTTGGAAGTCGAAGGACCTGATTGCAACGGCGAAGATGAATGCAAAGAGCATTGTGAGTGTTGACACCTAAATTTTGACGACTTAGTTAATTTTCGCATAAAAAATTAGGGATCGACCTTGGTCTCTAGAAAAAATATTAATTAAAATGCATGTAGATATTAAAAGCATTTGCATGGGCTCACATAGTTGCATCTGTATTGGACTGGCGGTGGATGGACTCGAGTGAACGGCTCTGAACTTAATAAAATTGAGCTAAGCCCATGGTGATGAAAATTTGGCCAAGCCCATCATTCATATGCTCTGCACATGTGATACTTTAAGTTAAGAAGGGCAATATCCTGCGAATATATATTCAGTCAAGTGTAGCTTGCAATGAGTAGAATATATATTCACGCGGTTGAATGAAAAAGGGAAAGAAATAAGGATGGATCACTGGAAATGGGAAGTCAATTGCACTTATAGGAAAATATATCTTCGGCCATGTGAGTAGTATAAGAAGGGATATATTAATATTTTAAAAAGAGATATTGATTCCTTCCTTGAAGAGGTCCCATGGCTTTGCTATAAAAGGAGATACACGTTTAGAGAAAAAGGGGGGTCTCGGGCAATTCAGGGACTCCAATAATTTTCAGAGATCAAAATTTTAAGAGAGAGCACGAGAGACACACTTGAGGTCAAGAGAGATAGTCGGTTGCGCACGTGTACAACCGCCATGTCGGCGTCGCCTCTCCGCTATGTCCACGCTTTCTGCCGCTTCCACCCGATGTGAGTTGCTGCTCAACCGTGCCGCTGCCGTAGCTCCCGCTGATGCTGCTGCCCGTCACCCGCTGCTCTCTGCCTGCGCCCTAGTTGCACCTCTCCTTGTCTCGCCAAACATCGACGACTATCCTGAGCGACACACATTGGAGGCACAAAAGGAAGACCGCTCTCCTAAATCACGATCTTCATGACCTACGTTGAAAGAGATCCACGCCTTCAGACCTTCACCATCATGACCTCACTTTGAGTTTTTGTTTTTTTTTTTTCTCTTGATCATCCATTAACCGTGAAGAAAATTTGCAAGGGAGAAGCTAGCAAGCACAACACCCATTCACATACAATTTCTTCAGCGAGTTTGTAAACCGAGATGACCAGCTGACCGAGTATCACCGCAAAGCGTCCCAAGCCGCGAGTCTCTCGAGTCGCCGCCGCGACCGTCGTTGAGCGAAGCGTCCCTACAGTGCCGAGCCCCACCACAACGTTGACATCCTCCAAAGTTGCTGCCATCCCCGACGTTCGCCGCCCTCCCGTGGTGAGCTGTTGCTGTTCCGCGACTTCTGAAGACCGCTCGTCGCTGCTATCGTCGACACGTGCAAGCTCGGTCAGTACCGCTTATTGTCCCACGGTCCCGTCGTCGCTGCTATCGGCTCGGTCAGTACCGCTGCTACTGTCCCACGGGAGTCGCTACCCGCCATCGATCCGTTGGCCACCGTTCGCTGCTCATTGTGATCCACACTCCCGATCCGCCAGGCGATTCAAATTTGGAAAGTTATTTGTGCATTTAGGTAAAAATCTTATCCAAATCAATTTGGATATTTTATTGCTTATTTTGTTGCTTAATTCGTGTTTATTGATATCTAACTTTGCATATTTGAATAATAGGCATTATTTCAATTAGGATTTATTTCCCTTTTTTTTTGAAATCTTGGATATCTATTACTTGTCAAATTTGGATAAAATTTAAAATTTTCAAAATCTTTTGAATATATCCAAGATATTTAAGATATCACAATTTTTTCGAGATGTGATCGATTAGAAAAATTTCCTAATCCGCAACCGCACACATGAAAATAAATCTATCTATCAAGTTTTAGATAAAGTTATTTCCATAGCGGGTATTTGGAATTTTAGGATCGATCTGTCAAGTTTCAGATCAAAACTTAATTCGAAAGATTTAGCGGTTATATTTCTTTTACTAAAAAATTTGTAATTTGAATTTAAATTCTAAAATACAAAAAAATTTCATAAAAGAAAATCAAAAAATTTTCTGTACCTTTGAACTCTAAGTCAAGATTTATCAAAATTGTCAAATTGAGTATTTTTCTTGAGATTAGTACCGAAAGGGCGTTAGGGTAATCTAGCGTAACCAAGTCCCCAAATTTATAATTTCTGGTTCGCAGAAATAAAATAGTACTCCCACTATTTTATTTAGGTTTCTAATCAACCTACCTTAAATGATTAGTGGCGACTCCCATTGAAAATATTTGCATGCTCACAATTGGACCTAAGTTGCGATTTGGTAGAGTTTGGGAGAACTCGAGCTAGGTTAATTAATTTAATTGATCTAGTAATCCATTAGTCTAAGATCGAAAACCCGATTTTTTTAGGTTGCGACAATGAGCCTCCGAATCGTGGCCTAGAAAATCATGCTTGAAGCCGAAGTAGTTTCTTTACAAGGCTTTCACCATTTTTGCATTTCTATAGATACTCCTGATTTTGAGCAATATTACATGCCTGCCGTTATGAGGAGCTCGACTTCCTTATACCAAGGAGATTTTGTCTAAAAATTTGTAAAGTTTGGAAAAAAAAATGTATCTCCATTATTCTTTTGAATCAACATAACCGTGGAAAATTAGTAATAATTTTCATTTGCATAATCGACATGCGAACTAGGGGAAAAGGGTTGAAAAAGTCCTAAACTTTTTGCATTGGTGCTAATTTAGTCTTAAAGCTTTTTTATGCCAATTTAATCATAAACATTTTGTCTTTGTGTCAATTTAGTTTTTCTGGCTAATTTTGACCGGATTTTACTAACGTAGACACTGGCCGACTTACGTGGCACTGCCGACTATGACTTGGATAATTTTTAATAATATTTTAATATTTTTTGATTTTTTTAAATATTTTTTCTTTTCCTTTCTTCTTCTTCTAGCCAACCTCTAGCGAGCCCCGTTGGCCACTAGCAAGGCTCGCCCTCACCAGCGACAGCGATGGCAACGGCAAGCCTCGCCTAGCCATTGGCAAAGGCTTGAGCCCTCGCCAGGTGCTGGGCAAGGCACGACCTTGCCGAATCTAGCGAGGTCGAGCCTCGCCCATGGCCGGCGAGGCTTGACCCTCGCCAGATCCAACAAGGGCAAGCCTTGCCAGCCCAACGCAAGGCCACCCTCATGGCCCCGGTGAGGTCGTGCCTCGCCCAGCCACTTGTAGAGGCTGCAACCTCATGGCCACTGGCGAGACTGAGGCTTACCATCGCCAGCCTTGGCCTCTAGCTAGTCGCCGAACCGGCAACAAGCTAGAAAAAGAAGAAAGGAAAAGAAAAAAAAAAAAATATTGAAAAATTTAAAAAAATATTAAAATTTTTCCATGTCATCGCCGGCGGTGCCACATAAGCCAGTTGGCATCCATGTCAGCAAAATCCAATCAAAATTAGCTGGAAGGGCTGAATTGGCACAAAAAAAAAGTTTAGAACTGAATTGACATCAAAAAAAGGTTTATGACTAAATTGGCACCAATATAATAGGTTTAAGACTTTTTTGACACTTTTCCTTACAAACTAGCATTAATAAAAGATGTCATTACGAGCAAGATCGGGTCTCAATGTTAAAAAACAAGTTTCCTCCATGAACTCATTAGTTTGTTTGTGACAGTATAATACTCATCGATTTAATCAAAAGGTGAAGGGAGACCACTTGTGCATAAAGAGCACACAAATTCCATAGTCAGGTGGTGTGGGATATTTCAATGTTTTACATGGTTGTTGAAAATGATATTGGCTGCTTGATCGAAGATGAAAATAAATAATGAATTTTTCTAATTAACAAATAATTAGGTCAAAGATGTTATGCCTTCCGCATGAATCCATAGACTATTTTCAAGAGGTTTTCTCGAGTCTCGCTCGCATTTTGCTTGATTTTCTCTTCCTAATATAGCCAAAAGAGTACTCAAGATTAGGAGGAGATGAATGCCCCCCTTGCAATGTCCACATGACAACTGACTATAATGGATTTTTTTTTATTTTTTTGCTCTCTTTTTCTAAATTTTGTTATGGTATAAGGTCTCTGTATATTTGTTTGAAAATTTTCTTTTCTTTCCTACGTATTCACGTTTTTCTAATCAAATCCGTGTACGTTAATTTGTCTAATTTAATCATTTTGTGATTACAAAATATCTAATTAAGTCCCTTTACCACCAAATCCAGCTCAATGCAGCTAACATAGCTATCGGGCCAATTAGAGTGTCAAATGGATAAAATCTACCCAATGCAAATGTCCACATGGGTGTAACTTTTCTCTAACATCATACTCCGATGTTGTCTATATCGGCTAAATTTTTCCACAATGGCATCCACTAGGTATCTATATTAGCTAAATTTTGATTACATCATATTTTGGTGCTGTATGATGGCCACATCAACTGGATTTTGTGTTTAAAGAGACTTGACAAGGAAATTTGTAAAAGTAAAAGGACTTAATTAAACAAATAAAAATACAGGAGCTTAATTAGACCAAACGTTATTGGACAAGAAGTTGAATATTCTCCTTTTCTTCTACAAAAATTCATCTTTATCACCGATGGGTAGTTGTAGTTTGAAAATTTGGCAAACATCCAAATCAAGGGTAATAAATAATGGTCGTCTAGAAAAGAATAGAAAGACTGTGTATTTGAATTTTTACTTTTATAATGAACATAAAAAGAGAATATTTCCCTTTTATCTTATCTTAAGCTACACATTGTACAGTCTTGTCTTCATGCAATCAAGATGCTACTGGTGTGTGAGTATGCTTTTCAGATATATCATTTACTATAATGTGAACACCACAATTTGCAAAGCATGATCAGTAAGTAAAAGTAAGTAGGTAGAGTTGCCTATACACCCCAAATAAATAATATAGCCGATGAGCATCATCACATCTTGATCAAACGGCCGTACCTTGACACAATCAATAAAGGGAGACATAAAGAATCTTCTAATTATCCCCAACAAGCTATAATGGTACGCGGAAGGCGAAAAGTGCAAGGAATTGTACCTTTGTGGCATGATTTCATTGAATTAAGTACATGATTCATTTATCTAGAATATAGTCATTTTTTAATGTTTCTTTCCGTCTCTGAGTGCATCACTTGCGTAGCAGAGTCAAGACCAGAGACCCCCCGGAAAGCCAAAACAATGGGCGGTCAAAACGGTAGGTGATAACCACCCATTCAGGCATAACTCGGGCAATGCATTGCCTTTTCACTCCTTCCGGTCAAAGCAAACGCATGCTTTTACCATCTAGAGGGGAAAAAGATGGTATGCCTTCACACCTGGAGAACCTTAAAGTGCCGCTTTTCCTCCCATTTTGAATGTAAAAAAAGCATCGTGCTAGTTTGAAATTATGCCTGAGTAACTTACCGAGCGTCGGCCTGCATATGAGCAACGCGGGGGGGTCAGAGATGCCAGACGCCCATCATCTCCATCTCGGCTCTAGTGCCAATCGAAGGCAAACCCACCTGGATGCCAGTATGATATTGCCGCTCTATTTACAGCTTACTTATACTGGCATGACTTTAGATGCATAGTGCTAGTTTAAGATCGTGCAAGACTGATCCAATCAACGCCATAACTCGAGATCAAAAAACATATTCGGTGCTCTATACAATAAAATCTAACAAAAACAACAATAAGTCTGAGATTTGTCAGTAAAAGAAAAGGAAACATGGACCCATAATTATTAAGTTCCACTTGAAGAAAACAGTGTGTCAATCTTTTCGATTCTTGTCCCCCCTCTTTTTCTATTTGGTTGTTCTATTGGTTTGCTAATTCGGAAAAATTCTCAGCTCCCCAGTTCTCCATTCTTGACTTTGGAGGGTCCAAACAGGAGAGACGGCTCTTGTTCAATACCTTTGCTTTAATTAATTTGTTAATACTTTTGGGACGATTGTCTCTCATTTATGCATTCCCGTTTAATGTTCTCTCAAACATTTGCTCCAACTTTATCATGTTTGAACGTCGTGGTTAATGGAAGGTGATGACTGAGAGATGGCTTTGGGCATGCTAATCACCATGCCAAAGTTTCTGACTATCATCTATATCCGGAAAGAGGAAAATTGGAAGAAAATAAATCCCTAAGTCTATTGAAGTATTCACAGTTAATGAATGAAATTGATCGCTAACATTCATGGTATTTTTCGTTTTCGAATATAATGGTGTTTGCTACTTACTAATATTATATTCTAACACGTCCTTAGTGAATATTCATTATCAAAGAGACGATATGTTTACTATGCTAATAAGAAAACTTCCTTATTGAAAATTCATTATATTCTAATAATTCCTTTTGATTCCATAGGAGTGATGTTCACTACTTGCGCAGTTGATAAACCTCTTGCTCAATTCTGTGGCGGACCCTTTACAGTTTTTGTAGATTTTGAGAAAAATTTGAAGCAATAATATTCGTGTTTAAATTTCAATGGATCTATGAACAATGGTGTCTTATTTCAGTGGGAAGTTATGATGGAGTTGATGGTAATAGAAGAATGCCTTGTATTTTTGGAGGTTAATTAGTGCTTTCGAGTTAGGATTGAATTTTCTTTTATTTCTCTTTTCCATTTCTTTTTTTTTCCTTTGTGCTGATCAAGTATTGGGCTTGATTTTTGGCACAAAATTGGGCTTTGATCAATTGAGATGAATTTCCACAACACTTCTCCATGTCTCCAACACGTTTCTCTTCTTTTTCAGTTGGAAACATGGGGAAGTAAATAATGCACAAAATGCTCTCCAAGACTCAATTGACCCAATATGAGAAGCATTACTTCTTAATTGTAAGCCGAGCCCAACAAAAAGATTGCCTCCAAAGAGAAATCTGACTGATTCAGGCCCACGGAGAACCAATCAAACATGGTAAGTTTCTTTCCAAGCACACATAATTGGAGAGAAGAAAGCAAAGAAGGTTCCCAAGATATGATCGCCCAACCCCAATATTCCTATTCTTTAGGAAAAATTTCTTCTAATTACAAATGGAGAAAAATATAACTTGATGTGAATTGTGTTATTCAGTATTTCCGCAAAAGCCCTGAGAAAATCATGCTTGAAGCCGAAGTAGTGTCTCGACAAGGCTTTCCCTGTTTTGGGATTTCTATTAAATGCTCCTGATTTTGAGCAACATTGCATGTATGTTATAGTGAGGGAGTTCGACTTCTTTATACCAAACATAAAATATACTTCTTTAAAATAAACATTGAGATTACGACATGCAGATGCAAATAGTGATGTGGCTTTGTCAACCATGCCGTACGTAAGAGATGAACTATTCTGTTGGCCCAAAGGAAACGTGAGAACGTAGCAATGTAGAAGTTGACATACAACAAGAAAACGTCTCAACCTCTGCATTGAGATCATGCCCTTAAACCAGTGAAGTAGCCTCCACCACCTTGGACATCAATGGACCGGGTTAAAACATAATCACACGTCAAGGAAACAAAACCTAGCCTTAGCCATGCACTATTCTGAAAGTAGTTTGTTTTCTACATGTGAATTTCGGTTAGTGTATTGAAAGTTTGACAAATAGTGTCGTTAATAAGCTAAAGCTGCTAATTCCAAAAGGACAACCGCTAATTAACTAAACTTGTCCTTAGTTCATTGGTCTTGTAGAGATTTTTATCTCTGCTTACGGGGTTCCAAGAAATGAGATATTCGTGCGAATATCGCATGGGCATGAGGACTAGTATCTATCTAAACCAAAACTTTATATGGTAATGTATATGACACACTGTGGTGACTACAAATTCCACTCGAGCCAAATACAGCTGTGTAATATCTATTCAATATAATTGTAGTTAGTCAAAGAAATTCGCTCGGATATGATGTCTATAATATACACTTCGAGCTAGTACTAGAACACAGTAACACTAGTTACAAAAAGAGGGTAACGTCTCCTCCAAGTAATGACAGGTACTTTCATCTTGTTTGGAAGTTGAAGGACCTAATTGCAAAGGCGAAGACGAATGCGAAGAGGAAGGTGAATCCGAGAACCGCACCAGCGACAGCCCCAAGAAAATCATCCTTGAAGCCGAAGTAGTCTCTCAAGAAGTCCTTCACCGTTTGGCCATTGTCCTCGAGAGTGTTCGTCAAGTCCCCAAATTGTGAGACCACCAATCCGTACATTGTCCATGAAACTGGGCATGCCCAGTAGTACCATATCCACCAACCAGGAATTCTCTGTTATCAGACAAGAACCATTCAGCACTAGTCTCCAAACTATTCAGTTTCTTGGAACAGCAGCAGAGTATATTGTTATGATTTTGAACAAGAACACTTAACCGAGATCCTAATGACTAGGTACTCTGCTTTATTCATTCGAAATCCTGCAAGGAATTTTCTTTGCATTTGGGTTTGCGTAATAACTTGCAGCAAAATTGTCACTCCCAAAGAAAATTTTCTGCTCAGAATGACAGAATCTGCTGCTGAATGATGCAAGGACTCTTGAAATAAAATTTTCAAGGGGCATCCCCAGAAAGAGTGGTGGAATTTTCCAGGACTTACAGTTTTGGGGATTACGAATCCGGAGAAGACATTCCAAATTCCATAAAATGCAGCAGAGACGATGGCAGAAACGTGGTGGTTTGGCGTCAGAGCCACGACCATCATGCCATAGAAAGTGAAGTACAGCAGCGTGAAGTACATGAAGAAAATGTACCAAAAGAACTTTGTGACCGACCATTCGAATCCCATCATAGCATATGTTATGACACCATATACCGCAGCTTGTGCTAGGATGTATGGAAGCTCAATGAGAACCTGAAGGTGGATATAGAGTTTAGTCAATCAGAGAAGCATCAATTTATATTGCCTAGAGTGAGTTCCTTTCTTTATGTGTCAGGTTTAGGTGCTTTCAAACCTGTGATAGTGCGTATGGCATGGCTGAATACATTCCTGCAGCCCTCTCTCTGTAGAAGACTGTCCTCTCAACCGAAACCACAGGCTGGACCGCACCCGCGTTCTGAATCCCCAGGAAGAGAACTGCAGCATACATGGATCCCATTGCATTGAACAGATCTTGTTGTCTCTTCCTGCAAATGCAATCAAATGCATCAAAATTGTTTTTAGGTACAAGAATTAAGAATAGGCACGAGTATGGAACTTAAGTTTTCCAGTAATTGGCAACATACGTTCTGGAGCCGAGGTCCCAGAACATCGATCCAAACATCAAAGCTATGAAGGTGGTGAAAAGAAACCGAACCGCCGTGTATGGCGGGTTTCGCCAGTAGGACCAGTTTTGCTTCCATAAGCAAGCCATGACTTGGGTAACGAAGGACTGTGAGTACTTGGTAGGGAAATACAGGTCTTTTGAACCAGGAGCAGGTACGCTTAGTTCATGGATCAATGCCTTGTTCCGCCTGAGACATATGCCTCAAGTTAGTCAAACTAATAAGTGTCATTCTTATGGTAGTTTTTTTGCTCGAAGAAGAATAATAGGACAATGAAATGGATGCATTTTGTGTCGCAGTGTTTATTACTTACTACTCTATACACTCACTTGTACAAATCTGATTTTCTGTAGATATCAGCAAAGTCGACCCCCAAAGCTAGTTCTTGGGCTGGGCCGGTGACTTCCAGCATCCAGGTTGCTGGATTGTAACCATCTTTGATCTTACTCACTTCTTCAATACCCTTTTGATGAGAATAGAGGTAACACACTTCAGCAATCGGGTAAGTGGAACGGAAGAAAACGGGGCAATTCAAAGACATCCTATGGTTCTGTACCTCAAAGTACTTTATGAGATGGCAAGAATGTCGCCCCAATGGACCGACATAAATCTCTTCTCCCCCTCGCTTCATCAGGAATAGCTGCGAGATATTTCAGGGGACGATTCAGTTTACTGTTCCAAAATAAAGCTTTAAGAAAGAGTGGTTAACTTTTTATTTAGTTGCAATGCTTACTTCATCAAAAGCTTCGAAGATGTCGATGCTTGGCTGGTGAATCGTGCACACAACTGTCCTCCCAGTGTCCACTGTGTTCCTGACTGTTCTCATAACAATGGCAGCAGCTCTTGCATCCAGTCCTGATGTAGGCTCGTCCATGAATATTATGGAGGGGTTTGCTACTAATTCAACCGCAATGGTTAACCTCTTCCGTTGTTCGGTTGAGAGACCACTGACACCAGGCAATCCCACTAATGCTTGTCTCAAGGGATTGAGTTCCACCAGCTCCATTACTTCCTCAATGAACATCTGCAACAAGTTTCCAGGTAAGGGCTCATTACCCATTATTTGAATTTGACTCTTCCGAAAATCATCCGATATAGTGAACTACGACATCCAGCGATGCAACGTCATTTATAGACCGGATATCTTCAGTAATTAAAGTTCAGAAGGTAAATCTTCCTTCCAAAATGCTCGACATATAGAAAGTGATTGTTATGAATCATTAGTAAGAAACGATCTTCGAACTATATATTTTTGAAGTAAAAGTGAACCTCTCTGGTTTGCTCGTCGACTTCAGGAGGTAAACGCAGCCATGCTGAATAGAGCAAAGACTCATAGACAGTTACATGAGGAGAATGAATGTCATTTTGCTCGCAGTATCCTGAAATTCGAGCAAATGTTTCTTGCTTCTTCAGGTACCCAGAAATCGTTATTGTCCCCTCAACGTAACCTCCGGTTTTTCTGCCAGCCAACACATCCATCAATGTGGTTTTACCTGCCCCACTGACGCCCATCAAAGCGGTAAGAACGCCAGGCCTAAAGGCACCACTCACACTCTTTAGAAGCACCAATTTGTCCTCGACAACGCCTTGGTTCTTCATTTCCTGTATATTTAAGCCCAAGACAGTTCCGATCAGAGTCCCAAGATATGTGTAGAACTAAAACAAGACATTTGGTTTTCATCAGCTTATACCGGTGGCATGTCAACGGAGTACTTAATATCATCAAAAGTAATGGAATGTGGCTCATACGGTAGAACCATTCCTCTTTTCCCGTTAATGTCGAAAGCAGTTTGTGGACGTTTAGATGAATTCTTGCTTCCTGTCCTATTAACTCCTCCTGCAATTTAGATAATTTGAAACTTATTATTAGACTGGAGGCTTCATATGTATAATGAACTGAATCCCAAATGTCGATCTTAAGCTAAAAAATTCTACTTTTTCTTCCCTTACTTGAAGCATTAAGAATCACTAGCTAGAAAGTTAAGAAAGAACATTCTAACCTGAACGTGATCTGTTACTGGAACGGTTTCCATGGGATGATAATTGGACGGATCCTCCAGCTCTAATAGATTCAGTTTCCGAATTGTCCAATTTGACTGTCTGGGGCTTGCCATTTGCTGCAACAGAATAGCCATAGAATAAGATTAGCATATGCCAGTATGAACTTCTAGTATTGCCAGAGAAAAAGGTATGTAATGAGTTAAAAGTTCGTTACGATTAAGGTAGGTGAGAGCCAAATTGAACACAACGTTGAACAACAAGATGAATCCGAGCAATGCTCCTGTTCCTATCCAGTACCAGTACGCATGTGGAAAGAAACCACGAGCCTTCAAGACTTGGATTCCTAGTGGCTCCACTGTATTTGCTGGAATCTGTAACATACATAGACAATACATGAGCTATTGGGGGGCAAGAGGAAAAGGTATATGAACACAAGAGCCGACCCAACACTCACATGTTGCCAACTATGCCCAAAGAACTCATTAACGACGACTGCATTCTGCCCGTACATCAGAGGAGATGCCCAATAACCCCATATCCACCATTTCTTCACATTCTCTGCAATTAAATTCGCAGAAGATACATGAAGTTCCAGACTTAGAATTAGGATATAGAAGGTTGGCACTGATAGATGTGTTTAACTACCTCTTGAGAGAACAACTCCACTGAATGCAAAGAGAAGGAGCAGTGCGAAAGAACCAAACGTATTTGCAATGATCATATTCCTCCCCACCGCTGCAATTATTCGGAATAATGAAGAAGCCATCTGGTTAATCAGTACCAGCACAAGGTACTGCCTAAAGAACCTGCGCCACATGCACAACTCGCTGATCATTACAACAAAAATGACAACTACTTACTGATAAAATGCTCAAATCTGTACTTAACGAATGGAGCAATCCAGAAAACAATTTTACCTTTCGATATTCTTGTCATATCCAATACCATAGTAGGTGACACTAACCCACACGGCAACTTCCACAAATGAAATTGGGATCTGTAAAACCCATGAAGGAAGACCATATGCCCACGCAGGAAAAAATAAAAGGTCCCTTTGCTTGTAGAAGACAGGTAGCTTGGCGATTGTCATGGAAATCTCTGGAATTCCATTGAACAAGATCATGATCACACTGAAGAACAAAGCGCCTGTATAGATTCCTCCATCAGTTACAGAGCTTTTGTGCATCTTGGTCTTGAGGAAGAGGGTCATGGTTATCAATGCCATGATTGTGAGCTAATGACAGCAAGAAAGAACAAGTCAGAAACTCAAAAACCATATAATAGAGTCCTTATTGCAGAAAGATAGAGAGATTTTTTCTCACCTGAACAAGCTTGAAGATAAAAACAAATGAGTTTCTCTTCATAAGCAACAGTTCTCTCGAGATGCAAGCATCCAGGAGGTTCTTCTTTCCGACACCGTACTTGTTGGTCGTCAAAGCAGCAGGGTGGCTCTTGGTCTTGTCAAATGGAACAGAAAGTTCGTCCCCAAGCCTTCTTCCCACGTGAAACGACCGGAATGCCTCAGCAAATTCCTTGACAGTGATGAAATGATAAGGCTCATCTTTACGAGCCCAATATTGCTGCTGATCTTTCCTTGATGTCACCTGTTAATGGTTTGTACATTCGTCATCTCCCCTAGGCAGAACTAAAGAAACAATAAAAGAGTAAAAGAAACTTGTTTCCCAACATACTTCTTGTAAGAAATCTGCTATTCCTTTCCTCTCAGGACACTTGAAACCCATGGACTCAAAAAAGTCCAGGACGAATTCACGTGGACCCTGATACACTATCTGGCTGTCTGAGAGGAGTATGATGTCATCAAACAGATTGTAAGTCTCTGGAGCTGGCTGGAGGAGAGAGATGAGAGCAGTTCCATCCAGAATGTGAACATATTGTCTGATTGAGTTCACAATTTGGTATGTCGTCGAGGTGTCTAGACCTGTAGATATCTCGTCCATAAACAGAGCCTTCGCTGGTCCAACTAGCATTTCGCCTATGAGAATATATCGAAACATGTTTGGTGAATTAACATCAGTACAGAACCAGAATGTGAATATATTGCATCTATTGGACATTTCGTATTGGCTGTCTACCTGTAGTTACTCGCTTCCTTTGACCCCCAGAAATTCCCCTTACCATTTCATTCCCGACCATGGTATCTGCGCAAACTTCCAATCCTAAAACCTGCAAAAGGTTTATTTAAATTTTGCTTACTCATTATCATGCACAGGAATTGTACCTGCACAATCCTAGTTCTTCACAGTACTTGTACCTTGAGAATGTAATCCGTGACCACATTGGCCTGCTGTCCTTCTGTCGCCACCGCCTACGCATTTCAAGGAAGTAGATTAACTTTAGACATTACTGCTAACTCGTTGCAGATAATACAACTTCTCCTTGATTCTGTTTAGTTAACCAATCCTATCCTTTCTTCGACAAGTTCACTTCAGTGCTTCGCATATGCTGCAGTTTTTTACTCTTACCTTCATGTAGATATCAATATCAGGATCGGGTACTATATTTGCTGCTTTCTCCCTTCTTGACAACTCCGCCAACATATCTGAGGTTGCACAAGGAGACAAGGAAAAGAAGGATCAATCTTTGGATGAACTATAGATCCAGAAACTTGTCTCGATTATTCAAGAGTAGGAGAAGGGAAACAAGAATTCAATCGAACCTACCATATCGGGTTCCTACTCCCTGGCACCGTGCAGAGAAGGCCAATGTTTCTCTAACCGTCATCTCTCCGATGTGGACATCGTGTTGACTAATGTATGCAGCGCTTCTCTGGGGCACAAACTCATTGAAGCCATGGCCATTGTAAGTCACCTTCCCTGAAGCCTGAGCAAGCAAGAATTTCGTTTGCTCAGTGAGAAACAGAACAAGACCACATACCCAAATCTGAAACTCCAAGACACTAAGAAAGCTTCAATTAGCAGATGAAATAAAGAGGTTTTATTTTTTCAACCTTAAGATCAGGATCGAGCTTCCCGGCCAAAGCAAGCAAGAGTGTGGTCTTCCCAGAGCTTGGAGGACCTAAAAGCAATGTCATTCTGCAAAATACATGCAAACACAGAGCAAGACATGAATGTTCTGAAAAATTTATGATTGAAGAAGATACAAATCTTTGCGACAGGACTCGTCCTCCTCACCTGCAAGGTCTGATGATTCCACTGACATCATTAAGGATAGGAAGTTGCTTTCTACTGGGAAGAATGTGGAAAAAATTCAAGAAGCCCTATGGGGAGCAAAGAGGAATCAGAAATTTAGAACATTTCACAGCACGTGATATAACAGATTTCTCAAGATTCAAGAAGTGGAGCAACAACTGTCAAAGCTACTTTCTTTTTTTTTTTTTCCAATTTAGGTGCGTTACCTCTACGATATTGGCAGTGAAGTTGAGGAATGTAGGCAAAGCTCTGCTTCCCACATGTGTCTCTGCCTCAATATTTAGATGCTCAAATCTGACTTCAATCGTTGGATTCTTGATTCCAACTCTGCAAATAATATAGCAAAAGCCCAATGTTTGAGGACCAAAACCCATTCTCACAGATGATCGTTACTTAAGGCAATGGAAAATTAAACACCCTGTTCCTCTTTTGGCCCATATAATCCAAGAGGTGGGGATCTCTCTCTCTGGTTCATTTCAGTGAAAATTACTTGCTCATTCTTCAGTCAGTTCTCAGGAAAAAAGAAGGGTGGGAGACAATGTCGAGTACCTATCAATTCTGTTCTTGAGTTTCAACAAGAACTTCTCATTGTCCTCCTCCGCAATCCTCACCAGCCGCTCGATCAGGTTCTTCCGCTCCAGAACCCCGATGTCCGCGATGTCGACCTCATTGGCGCCGCCAAGGGGGCTGGTGAGTATCCCCTCCTAAGGCGGTCGAAGGTGGGGAGCTTCTCGAGCGCGGCCCACTTGAGGGCCTCCTCGTCGTCTTCCTCCATGGACGACCTGGAGAACACGTCCATGCCGTCGTTCCTCCATATGGAGTTGCTGTTGGAGCGCAAGCTGTTCCTAGCCGTGTAAAGATCAACACCCTCCATCCCAAAACACTGACAAAACTCTTCACAAACAGCCAACCGCCCTCCTCCTCCTCCTCCTCCTCCTCCTCCTCCTCCTCCTCCTTCCTTCTTCCTTCTTGTTCTTGGTCAAGAGGGAAATGGGAAGCTCTGTTTTGGGGCCTCACCGCTCTCTGCATGCGTTGAAGGTTCTTTGCGTTTTGACACCGAAAAGGTGGAAGATATGAAAAGGAAGATGGTGGCAGAGGAGACTTATATACGAGACTGAGAGCGGGAGGAAGTTCCGGAGCCGAGCTGGATCATTTTCCAGTCAAATGGCGGGGAAAAGGCTCCGCTGCGCCAACTTTCTTTGACGTTCCTGGGCTTTGGCTTCTCTCTCCACGGCTCTTCCAATGCAGCAGAACCGTCGTCAAGCAATCCCTCTCTCCGTGTCTCATCACACTCCTTATACGTATACGCCTTAACATATGCAGTAGACATACCCGTACGTGAAAGGTATCATGCAAACCGAGGAATAGTTTCCATCTTTCGAAACCCCGGTTCGCATTTTACGCGAAGGAAAAGGTTGCCGGATTGAAAATTGGAATTTTTCCTGTTTTCCATTTGATTACTTAGCAGGTGATACGTTGATACTTCGAAAAACGGGTTTCGTTATGCTTATAGCACATGCTTGTGGCACAATGGCCCGCCCTCGCTTGAGAATCTTGACCCTTCAATTCAATTCCATCTTGTGCTTACCGCAACTTTGCAGTTTGGGCAGGTATAACATATAGAATCGAATAAGATTTTCATACAAAGAAGAATAATGATAATAGACAATTAGAAAGTCGTCTTCCATTATCGAACTTTGAAATTCGTGCTCATGATGTCGATCGTTCAATCCCGGGGGTTTCGTAGGGTTTTTGGAGAACATTTCGATCGACACATATGATTAAGGATATCATGCATCTAGAAAGAACTTGTTGAGCAGTGTATTATTCTTCTTGATGATTATTCGATTAGTATGATTCGTGCGAAGTTAATAGTTTCCAACATGACAGTGACCCTCCTATACATACGTTTTTACCATTTGAAAGGCTGTCTCTCTCTCTTGCTATTCTTGATTTTCCTTTTTCTTACAATCTTTTTCCATATTGCTCTGAGCTTTTGCTGACCGTGACCGCCGCTCGATTACACGCTTCTTTTATAGTCGATAACAACTTGTGAATGGAAAAAAGAAGGAAGTAATTTTTACCAACAGCAGGTCCAAAATGGATTTTTGAAGACTTTTTTCGTCCTCTATTAGCAACCTTTTCGGGTGGGTAGCAACTGAAATCCTCATCCGTTTTCACCCGAACACGAAATCTCAAGCAAGAAAACACGTGTTTCCGACCCTTTTCTTGGAAAGGTTTTGTCCTGAAACCCTAGCAGTTTGTCTTTTCAGATAGATTGCTGCAACAAGGAAAACGGGGCATGATTCCTAAACCTTTTCCCTCCAAATTTCACTTTGAACATGGAGAAGTGCACATCAAAAGTTGGCTCCATTGGATGGGATCGGACATAAATCTCACGTGAACTTATATTCACCTACGTGATCAACCATTATGAATTTGATCTGGTGAAACCTAATGTAAACCACAAAATTCTTCTTGCTGGGGTCGGACATTGATCTCATGTGAACTTAACATGCAGCCACGTGATCAATCAAGTTCACGTGAGATCAACGGTTGGGAACGGGATCCAGTGAAACCTAGTGTAAACAGCAAAATTCCTCCTGAATGCGAAACCGAGCAAGAGAAAATGTTGGAACCTTTGTGCCATCTTGCCAGATTGCCCCATGGCAACCCTTGCCTAGGCCTCGCTAGCCATCGCCTGTGGCCAGCAACGGGCCATAAGATAGGATGATCGTATGCATCATACGATATGGGATGATCCAAAGGGGTCATGAAGCTTTAATTAATTGATTCAATGAAATCATGCTAAGCACGATTCACTCTAAAGTGGGTTAGTTACACTTTTGGCTCCTGAATTTCGAGAACTATCTTACTCCATCCCTCATCATTTGATTCTTTGTCAATTCGTCCCGAACACTTGTTTCCAACAACGAAACTGTCAGCCGCCTTCAGAATCTGTCTCTCCTTCAAGTATGGTGTTTACCCACCTTGATACAGCACAACATGTTCGATGGACTTTAGCCTAAAATTTATGATTCCCTCCTCTTAACTTAGAAGCATCGAAAGCTTTCCAGATTGCTCGCGTGAGATTTGTCGCGCAGTCTTGTTGCATTTTTCGATATCGTCTTATTCCTTTGCTTCAGGTCCGCATTTTTCGATATTACGGCTTGTACAGGTGCCGATTCAGTCCTAAATTTTTTAGTTTTACCAATATAGTCCTAAACTTTTACGCTAAATTCCAACGTAGTCCTTCCAACCACCGGTTGCTGCTGAAAATTGCTAACATGGTGTCCAGTACTCGCCGGCTGTCCTATCAGCGAGTTCCGGCAGCAATCGATCGAAAGGATTATATTGAAATTTAAGACTAAATTGGCAGCCGTACAAACTATTTTAGAATTGATTGGGTAATTTTCCCCAGGTGATCATCATCGTAGTCCACGCGATAGATGAACCGAACGCCTCAATAGAAAAGTCTCTAACTAATCTGGCCAATTAGAATTCAAGTTTCACTGAATCGCTGTTTTGGGGGATTACAGCTGAATTTCTGGAGGGGTTTGAACTCTGAAGAACGACACTTTTCTTAATCGCACGTGCTTGACTTGTGGGATGCCGCATGACGTAATAGCTGCTCAAAGAAGAAGAAGATTCAACCTGTAGAAATTACAAATCCCGCAAACGATGGGGCATTGAATTGCGTGCTCGAATCGAATCGCCCCAAGTTCAACCCATTCATCAATCCTTTTCTCAATCTTGCGATGTGAAGTTGTGAGCACACGGCGACGAAAGCGACGGTGGCGAGTTTTCCATTGCTCTTGTAGCAAATGCGTGGGAGGTTCCATTTAGTCGGGTTCGCTCTTCTTCATTCTTTCAGACTCAAATCTTTCTAGATCCCTATTTAACTCCGCGATTATAAAATTCGACACGAGACTTGACGCCGAAGTCCAGCCTGCGCGTTGCCTTTTCGTTTTGTTTTCTTTTCCTCTTTAACTCGGTCAAAAGTTTTGCCGGCAAAGCAGTTCGAAGAGAAGGGCCTCCCGGATTAACGTCGTCGGATCCTATGTAAGCGCCGCTCCGGGCATGCAGTGACTCGGTTTGTTGAGGATCTATTGAAATTAGGATCAAGGTCAGATGAGTTGGTCGGGTAATTGAAACAGCTATGTGTTAACGATAGTTTGGACCGCTATTCTTGGGTCTATGTCACGGTGTCCTCATTAATTTTCTCCTACTACCATCGACGGTCTGACTTTTACCGGACCCAAAGAAACTCGATTGCAATTAAGGACTTAAAATTAATTTTTAGCGGCGTTTTCAAATTATGTCAATTGTGACTCATTTACCTAAAATTTTTTCTTATGACATAAAAATCCCAAATTTATACATATGTAATATATTTATTCTCCGTCAAGATCCCGTTATATGATTTTTTAGTCAAAACAACCTTATTTTTATTTCACTTAAGTCATGTGGGCGCCATGTCGATATTGTTTGCTTTCCGGCGTCCATGTAGTCAATTTTTTAACGGTTATCATTGACAGAACTTTAACGGAGGATAAATGTCACACATGTTGAAATTTGAGATTTTTGGTGTCAAAAAAAATTAAGATTCTATGCCCTTCATTGAAATAAAAGGTATTAGTGCACAACAGTCGCACTCGTTAGTGACAAAAAAAAAAGTGTCTGGCTGTTAGCTAAGCAGCCTAATTGATCAATTTATGAAAGCTAGCTATGCATGATGCATAAGTATTAGTGCATCTGCAAAGGTTTTAATCTCTCTATCCAAACAGTCTCTCCAGTAAGACGGCCCGGGATAAACAACAACTCAAATCACAGAGATGGATCTTGATAGGATCTTCCTTGGAATAAGAAGTAGGGTTAATACCACAAAAAAATCCTAAACCGGTACACTTATTAAAAATTTGCCCCAAACTAATTTTTTAACCATCAAAAATCTCAAAACTGGAGAGTAAATTTTTCACGGGTTTTGTTTTATAGGTGTACCAGTTTGGGATTTTTCGTTGTATTAACGCTAAGCAGTAACAATTAATTCCCAGCGACGATGTCGAAGCAAATCCCGACAGAAAGGGTAGAGTCAAGCCGGCCTGCCGAGGGCGTCATTCGGGGCCCTCATCACTGTCCAGCCTTTGCCACTGGGTACTACTAAGCTTTGATGATAGGAGTTTGCTATCATCTTGCTAAGCCGGCCAACCGAGAGCGCGATTTGGCCTTATCGCTGTCCGTCCTTCGCGACCGGGGGTTATCGTATCGCCCTTAGAAGACCTTGATTGGCTTGGCAGGCTTGCTAAACCAGCCGGTCGAGGGAATTCTCGAGGGCGAACTGTCGGAAGAAAACCCGATTCAGAAATTGCATTGTGTACATGTATTCTCCGTCGCATGACGAATCCTGCAGAAACGCCGGTGGATCGTGACGATATGTAGAGACAAAGGTGGACTGTTGCGTGCGTGGGTCGTGATAGCTTCCCTTCGTCGTTTCCTTCCTGGGCAAAACTACTGCAGGATGGAGAAAGAACCCCCTGCCTTTTAGAAGAGTAAAAAAAACACAGATGACAAACCGACAATCTACCTTCCATCTTTCGGGGGTTCACAAGCGAATTTTGTCGCCGAGTGCCTCAACGACACTCGTTAAGGAACCGGAGAGAGAGATCCCGTAGTTTGCAATGTGCCGACTACGATCGTGATACGTGTTAGCTACTGCTTTGGATCGTGCGGTGTTTCGAATCGAGCATATCAAATAAGGGTTCACGCTCATCGTATGGTTCCGCCAATCATTAGTTCCCAACCATGGGGCGAATGGAATCCGATACATAAATCAGTTAATAAAATAATAGAAACCGCTCTGTAACCCATCATAAAAAGTAACTAAAAAAAACGAACATTTTTTTGGGAATGCTCAATTCGTGTGAAAAATATTCAGTCCATTCCAATAGAATTTAAAGAGGGTATTTATGCTCATCGTGTCCTTTATATGAAAATCAAATGATAGAGGGCTGTTTCCTTGAAAACTCGATTTAGATACGAAACTTTGAATATTCAAACATGCTCTTGTTATTCTTAATAAGATGGGGCGGTAACAGATCGATTCTTCCGGAGCGTGCCGGTAACAACGGGCATCATCCCCCTATAACGATGACTTGTGTGGATGAATCGTAATGTTTACCATAGCAAAAAAAATTGGACAGGGGAGACAATATGGCACGTCCAGGTAATTACTATTATGGCTTAGTTTGACCGTTGCTAATCGCTATGACTGATGTGACATACAAACCAATCGCCTACTTGCCCATTCATCCATGGAACCGATGGGGACATCATACTTTTTGACCCTTACATATGTTCGCATCCTCTCTCTAGACTTCTTTAACATTTTGCTCGCTTCTTGTAGACTCCATTTCTAATATTGCATCCATATCGACAAGGGTATCCCAAACCCTAGATGGCATTTCGTGCCGCGATACATGCGACGTGATAGTAACATTGAATTGAATAGGTGAGATTGATTGAATCAAAATGTATATAAAAAGGTTTCTATTTTTCTAAAATTTCGATATCATTCGAGAGATCCTTTCAAATTGAAGGACGAAAAATCTATCATTCAATCTTCCGTGTGGACTCCGATAATTCCTCCCATCTTCTCAGCTGATTGACCTTTTTTTTTTATCTCACTTCTCTCTTTTATGTATATGTGTGTAAGGTACTCACAAGAATCGAACCCCGGGCCGATACTCTCCAGCCCTACCCTCCCAATCCCTTTACCAATAAGACCGCATGCCTGTTGGCATAGCCAATCGACGGTTTACTAATCATTCTCAATCATATGACTAAGAGAAGCAAGAAAGGTTGGAACACATTGGATAAGGTCCCACCAATTGACATTCAAATTTGGCTGCTCCAATATGCTTCTAAATCTAGGAGACCATTCAACTTGGAAAAGGGCGAAAAATCTATCGATCAATCTTCCGTATGGACTCCGATAATCCCTCTTGTCGTCGCAACTGACTAACTTTTTTCTTTTGTCTCATTTCTCTCTTCAATGTATATGTGTGTATGGTGCTCACGGGGATCGAACCCCGGATCAATATTCTCCGGCCCCCCCCCCAATCCCTTTGCCAACAGGACCGCATGCTTGTTGGCAGAGCCAATCGGCAGTTTACTAATCATTCTCAATCATACGACTAAGAGAAGCAAGAAAGGGACGGAGCACATTGGATAAGGTCCCGCCAACTGACATTCAAATTTGGCTGCTCCATTATGCTTTTGAATCTAGGAGCCCATTCAAATTGGAAGACGTAAATTTTTTGCATTGTTAGATCTCGAGATGCTGACTAATCCTTTCGCTTTTTTGGCGACACGGTCCTATTCAACACAACGAACATACTTAATCTGGCCATGAATTTACTTCGAAACGTAGCAACGCACATTACATCCGAAACAATTGTCGGAATGTTCTTCGAGACGGCCGTTGCTTCCATCTGGCAACGCAATCAATGGTTAGATTGTGTTTACCTCGACCTCGTATTAGCCCGCCCATCTTGCGATTAGAAAAAAGTTATCTAGAAGGACGCCAAATCAGCTTCTTCGTAGATCATATTATATGCGATGCATCATGTGCATCATACCAAAAGGAAAGCTGGTCGAGTTGCAAAAGTACAACGGAAGCGCGAACACTCCAAATCGTCAGCTTTCAAGATTCACGATCGCACGCTTCATCATCAAGATGAAGGAAAGGCTTTTTCATTGGCAATAACGGGAAAAATTGATAAACCAAAAACAACGTTACCCATCGCGTCACTATGGTCGAATTTAATGAAAGCGGGCTAATGAGTATTATCGTGTTCTTTTTTATCGAATCGAGCTCGAACAAGAGAGTTTTGGCCAACTTTAGTATGCTGCATGATACTCCTCGAGGAACATCAAAATCCAACACTAGTTTAAGGAGGTTTCTCAACTACGTCAGCCGCGAGTAATTTTCTTGGGGAAGAGAGGGGAATCTAGCTCCCTGCCTAAAGCACAAGGACACGTCGTGCTTAGAATATGCACAACAATACTAGTTCAGGGACTATTTATGTTATTTTCTCCTTTAATTTCCACCCACCAAAGCATGGCAGATTATAGTGCAACGACGCGAGTCCGAACTCGCTTGCGATGATGTGGTAGCATCGACTCCTGAACCACTAACCTGCACTTTTAAAACCGTGATGACAAGCTCATTCCTTAGGCCGAGTACTTGTGGGTCATTGAACATTCTGCAGCATGCAAGCTCGGCGGGTACGCTGACGGGAGGAGGTTGCTGCGCCGTTCGCCATTTCCCACCCTTTGGTCTTGGAAGAAGAGAATGTTTTCAAAAGTATGAAAATAGAAATCATACTGCTCTTTGGCTGCCGCATGAAATTGATTTATCGATTGGCTTATGTTCTGCTAATTTTTTGTAACACGTACCCATCAATTCCGCGCCTTTTGGCAAATTTAGTTGTATTCATTGATGAGCAGAATTATCATGAACTTTCCTGCGAGTCAGCTTTCATACATATGTGTTAAGATTGTGCGTGCCGTGTGGGCCGGGCCGACTACCGGTTGATTAGGTCCATTTCACAAAATGGGTCGAAAATCAAGATGCACTTATTTTCCCTTACCGGACCCATCTCCTGAAACACATTAACAAGAACCAATGCATGCATCAAACTTGTTATAATTAGGGGTGATCAGTGTTGGGGTGTGATTCATACTCCTAGCAACAGGACAGCACGGGAATCTTGCTTCCCGGTGAGCGGGCGGAGGTTCGAGGGGACTGCTTGCCCCCCTGAAAGCTGGAGGGTTTTTTATATTTTGAATTCATGATTTTATTAGTGGTTTGGACTTGGGCCCATGAAGAGCTATTGGATATATTTATATATATTATCTTTCTCTTGTAATTGAGGAATGTAACAGAGAGGTGCGGTGTGCTAATTATAGTAGAATCCTCAGCTGAACATAATTCTAATTTAAGGGTGAATCAGGATAAAACCTTGAGTTTCAAATTATCTTTCTCGTTTTTTACTCTCTGCTTTCTTTGTGATCGTGCGGCGAATCCTAACAATCGGTTCCCAATCCAGTTTGGTCCCATTTAGGAATCGCAAACCAGACCGAAAGGACCAATTTCTAGTTTCTAGAATCGAGAACCGAATCATCTAGTCTTGGAATAGGACCGGATCGATCAGTCAAATATGATTCCCTAGTGATCCAATGGAACTGGTCGAATATAACGAGGGACAGAGTGCGAAGGACAAACTCAAGAAGGAGAAAGACAGAAATAGAGAGACTGGCAGCAAATGACGGGGGATAGACTGCGAGTGAGGCGGAAAGGCATGAGAGGGGAAACTATAAAGAGAGGGGAAAAAGCGTGGGAGGGCAAATATGAAGAAAGGGAAGGGAGGGGAAAAAGCTGAGAGGGAAGACCTCAACAGATGGAAAGGCATGACTCGGGCGAGGGGGAAAGGAAAACTGGAAGGTGGAAAGAGAGGGAAAGACTAAAGAGCATTAGGGTTTCTTTCTTTAGAGATTTTAAGAAATAAATAATATTAATAATAATAACCAGTCCGATCTAGGTACGTGATTTCACCTGTGGAACCAGGAACCATACTGAAAATCACTGATTTCAATTTGATGGAATCGGGAAGCAGATTGCTGCTCTCGAAAACAGTAAATAACCGACCGATTTGATCCGGTATTATTTGGGCGATTCCCATTGCTCACCCCTAATTCTTATATCTTGCCAAATTGGGGGTGCCCCTGCAGAGTACAGCAGGTAAAAGATTTTCTGGCCTTTTGAGGCCTTTATATCAGGTCATCCCAAGTAACTTGAACATGAAATGACATTTTACTCGATTTGCTGTCGGTATGAAAAGAACATACACAAGCGCCGATCGGATGGATGACGCATGACGTACCTATAGTACCACCAGATCGCATTATCGGATCGAATTCTACGTACACATTCCGTGCATTCACATGCTACATCGCCTGTGTAAAATTTCTTTTCGACCGACGGAGAAGCTGCGGAAAGTTAGTAAGAAAAAAAATCACCCACAATATAACTAGATGATCATATGCAGAAGCACAATTTACTGATTTAGGACATGGATTTCCTGCACTTGGGATTGGGAGGAGTCCTGCCTTTGACCAGCCTGGTTTTCATGTTGACAGGCGTGAACGTCCCGAAGCTAGCTTCGACTCGATCACCTTCATCGACCCTCTGGACCACGCCCACGTTGTACTTGACCGAGCTCGGCACCAGCCCCATCTTCTTCCACCTGAAGAAGCCCTTGCTCTTCTTCTCCAGCATCCTCTCGATCTGCGCCTGCATGCCGCTGCACTGGCTCTGCAGCCTCGCCACCTCCTCCCTCAGCTTCCGCACCTCCGCCTGCTGCGCGCCCGCCTCCCGCTTCGAGAGGCACCGCACGGTGGGCTCGAGCCCGGCCATGTTCGGGCTCCGGGCGCCGCTGAAGGAGCCGCTCCAGTCGTGGTGGCGGCTCAGCTTGGTCTGCTCCGAGAAGAGGACCTGGATCACGGCCCGCACGGGCAGGCGTTCATTCTGGGCCGCGTGGAGGGATGCCTCCGGCGAGAGCTTCCGGCTGTCCATTAGTCCGCACAGCCTCTTCCTCTCTTGCTTCGACACATTCGGATGTGCCTGCAGTGATCGGAAGACAATCATCTCATCCTTTCATGTTTGTCTATGTACATGACAACCTATAAATTGTGGGTGATTCCAGTTGGACTCACCAATTTTACCCAAGAAATGTCGATGGAGTGATGAGTTAAGTAAGTCATTTCCGATTATACAACAAAAATCTGCGACGTTACTCTGTAAATCGACACTGTAACGGTGATTGACAAAGAAAAAAAAGAGGGAAATCGAGTAGAGTTTTCTTCACTTTTCTCAACTTAAAAGTGGAAAATGGAAGGAGGCCGATTTGAAGCATCGGGCTGCCGGAAATTTTCCAAGACACGAACAGGGTCACCGTACGTGCAATTACATGTTTTTTGACAGTACGTATCGTAACATGATAAGATAATTTTATGACGCATGACAATATTTTCATGCTTAATTACGACGGGGCGTGCGTATTATAGAATTGAAAGTCCTATCTCAACCACCCCCATTAGGCCACTTGCCAAAAGAAACCAGGACAAACGATATTGATGTCATTTGGACCTGACCGTATATAAGACCAAGGGTTCTGATGATTTACGCATATATCATCTGATGTGTTACAAGTGACCACGCCCATTTTCACCTTCTCAGCTACTTTTCCATCCCCTTGGTCGGGTCCAATATTCGTTAATTGCCGATCGCTATAAGCATGTACGTTCGATTCCTTGGGGCCATGTGATCGATTTTGACATCCTCTGACATTATTTGTCATCTTCATCAAGCAATTAATAGAACGGACTCACCTTGAGATAGGTGTCGATGGCCCTGTACAAGCCGTCGTCGGACGACCGGGCGACACCGGGAAGAGCGCCGGCGAGAGCCATGAACTTGCCGATGCTCAGGTTCGAATCGACCGCGGCTTCGGCCAGGTAACAGTCCACGAGCTTGGCCACTTTGATCACTGCGGGCCCACTCTTGCTGCCACCGCCTTCGACCTCCAAGCTCACGAACCTCATGACCAGCCTCAGCATGAGCTCGACGTCGAGCAGCGTCCCGCATGTGTGGCTGAACGACGGTATCATGAGCTCCTTCAGCGAGGCCTGTTCCAATTGCCATGACACCCTCTTCTCTAGCTCTAACCTATAACCCCAAGAAACGTACGTGAGGGTATTTGCCGTTTCGTACAGTCGAATTGGGCTGTATAAGTTTATAATGTCTCAAACATCTCATACGCAATTTCAATTTGATCTTCACGTATCCAGTAATAATCATGTGTATTCAATCGGTACTCAAAATTACCTGTAACTCGGCTCCGCGCCGAACATGTTGGCCGTGCGCAAGAGGCGCAGCAAGAAGTTGCACGCGACGGAGTCACGCTCGGGGGGAAGGATCCCGACGAGTGTCTCGACGAAGAACCGCTTCTTCATCCACGACGCCATGGCACTCTCGGGGAGCCCTCGAACTCGGCAAGGGCACCGCCGCCCCCCTTCTCAGGGAAGTCCTCGGCGAGCTCGGGCAGCCATTTGGAGGCGTAGTGGGAGATGATGGAGCCGACGAGGTCAGGGCGGACGTCCTTGGCCTTGACGGCGGTGACCGTCTTGACAAAGTAGTCCATGTCGAGGATGCATGCGTCGTTGAACCAGCAGTCGGCAGCCATGCCCGCGTACTGGTGCACCTTGACGGCGGGAAATGCGACGGGTTCCTCTAGCGTCTGCTTAATCATGCGTTAGCAACCGGTGAGGCTTTTGTGTGGTAGAATTTGAGAGAGCCAAAGAATTTTGGTACTGGCACAAGGACCAGGAGGGAGTGGTTAGGAACGAGACGAGCGGGTTTTGGCTGACGTTCGAGAGTTGCGAGAGAGGATAAAGAGAGGGAGAAGAGAGGGGGCCATCTCTTTCAACACCATGTTGGAGGTTTTATGAGTTTTGGTCGATTGAGCCACAACGTGTCTTTGGAAGGAATATTTGCACATTAATGGAGCATTGGACCGACTCTCGTTCTCTCTCTCTCTCTCTCTCTCTCTCTCTCTCTCTCTCTCTGCAAAGATGCAACGGTGTCAGGAATCTCAGAGCAAAACGGTAACATTGGGGAGAGGGTTGGGGCGGCATTATACAGGATACAGTACGGTACGTGATTGATGGGCGTACTGAGGCAGAATTTTCAGTGATGGGTCAATTTGATTCATGGTAATGGTGAGTGAAAACTTGCAATGGTGTGAAACAATGAACGAGAGCAACCCGAGTATGTGTCGATTTCGGGGAATTTCGTCGTGCAGGAGAGGAGGTGGTGATGGCCCAAAGGAAATGTGTCCATTCATAATGTGGCCAAAGCTTTTGTACGGTCGCCGGTGAGCTTCTATTTTTCATGTTTTGTTTGCTTGCTTGTTAGCCTAAGGAGCTGAGGCTGCACAGATTAGGCCCAATTGGCCCAGGCCAGAGATTCTTCAGGAGGGTTTATATTGGAAGAGACTAAGGGAGAGCAATGTTGTCATGGCATACTAGAATTAGTTCTACAATTTGGTTGAGGAGTTGAGGTCCATGTCTCTTTTAGTTTGCATCTAACCAAAAGATAGACAGAACCAAAAAATGATCAAGGTATCGAGAGATTCTGCCACGCCGGTCAGAATGGCGGGACGAGATTGTCTGTCGGGTGTTGTAAGTTAAATAACGCGCGGTACACGAAGATCCGGCGAGATCTCGAGTGATTTAGCTATAGGCCTGAACAACCTAGTGAAGCTTGTAACAAGACCCATAAAAACGACGCGGGTAAACTGGGTGAGGTCACAGCTGAGATCGCGCATGTCAATCGCGTCAGAGACTTCGGTCCCAACCTCTGGTGGCTATGAGTTGCTCAGTCGAGACTGTGGTTGCAACCTCACTGCCGCAGTGGCCGCCGCTGCCGCCGCCGCCGCCAACCTTGACGATCACAGCTAGCCATACCTTTGCAGTACTATGGCCGGTGAAACGATGTTTGAGAGATTAAGTGTCTCAAACATGTCATACTACAGTAAAGGCAGATCTTTTCATTCACATCATCATCATGAAAAAATTCTCTATGATACAATGACCTTCATCTAGCGGAAGCTTTTATAAATTTTCAAGTAAAAAGAGCAGTCTCTGAGCCAAAAAAATAGCCGCTTCCGTAACCATTTATTTCTATGAGAGAAACAAATCCTACAGCCAGCAAACATCGCCAAGCATCAGCATTACTCCATTGTAGAGTGACGAGAGAAACACGAATTAATTGCGAGGCATCGAAGTCTCCGATGAACTGCTTGCCGAGTCGCCGGTGGCAGGGTTCAAAGTCGAGCCAGATGCCAAAGAGCCATTCCTGCTTTCTGTTTGCGGCACGACCGGTATCTTAACTTCCCCCTCTCTCCATCTCCTTTTCAAGCTCTTCCTCTTGGCGCAAGGCATTGAACTGGGTCTCAAGAGACCTAGCCGCGGCTAACCATGCAAGAACAATCACCAAAAGAATTCCTCCCAAGTAAGGAGTCGAATTTGCAAGCGATCCGAATGTTAGGATCATGAATTGTTGGATCAAAGCACCGCCAGACTTGCCCAGTGGGTTACAGACGACATCAATGGCTGCTTTACCTTTAACCTGAAGAAAGCATGTCACGGGCTAGTTGAGAAACAAGCAAGAAAAATAGCTTAACCTATTTCCCTCATCCTGAATATTGTGTCATTTTTCTCTCTGATCTCCCGCTCATACTAGTTCCTTAAGGAGTTGTATCTTTCTTGTATTGATCAACAGTAAATAATTGCACTCCAAGATCTACATCGATTCTAGGAAGTATAAACCATTAATTTGAGATCTGTACCAAAAAAAAAAACCATTAATTTGAGATGATTCCAAAAGCACAAAAAGTGAAAATCCAAACCTTAGTGTCTTCATCGAGGGGAATGTACGCCATCTCTTTGCAAGGGTCAAATAAGCTGTACTTGGCACTTTTGCTGAAAATATTTTGCAGTGCACCCACGTATACAGCGGCCAGAAGAGGGGTCATCCCAAAATTAGCTAGAGCAGGGGCAAGCGGATGGCCAAACAATATCAGAGAAAAGAATCCAACTCCTGTCAAAAGCAGGACGGTCGCGTGATCTTGGCTGCGACTCCCCATCCATATTTGTTGAATATGAATTGGCTAAGCAACATCATGGAAAAGGTCATTATGCCGGTTGCAGTCGAGAAATCGCCCATGAAGGAAGAATATTCATTTGGACTGGGAAACTGCACAATCAAGAGAGATGGAATTTGGAGAATTATTAGTACATATGTCAAACTAATGCTGGAGATGATCACAGCAGTTGCTACATGAAACTTACCTGCGCTTTGAGCTTTGATTTCCATGTAACTTCAACAAGATTGATGCTAATACCATAAGCAACCACTAATGTAGCGAGATCTCGGATGTATCTTGAAGATACCAAGAACTTCACACTCTCCATTGTTCCCATCTTGGGCTTCTCCTGCAAAATGTCGTCGAAGTTAATGCCTGAATGCATAAATAATGTAGGATTGGAAAGAACCTGCTGCTCGGTTATTGACATGTTTTGACACAAAACATGTCTTGTAGAGTTCTACTAGCTAAGAATAATGATGCCCGTTTATGAAATATACAAGGCACATCCAGCAAAAACTACACCAGTGCAAGGTAAAGAATATAATCATAACCTTAACACTGACTCGTGTCGCAATAAGCTAAAGACAATCCTCACCAAGATACCATGATTATGCACACCATGTTGACATGATTCTAGGGGCGAAGAAACCACTCAAGAGCAAGCTAATGATATAACACCCGGGTGCTAGCCAGTTGATGTAACTATATGGAAATGAAGTTCTTTAAGATTTACCTTCTTCTTCTTGCTACGCGTTGGAAGAGGAACGAAAGTGTTCACCCACCAGTATAGGCCACAAATTGCGAGCCCCATTACCACCACAATTGTCATCATAGCTTTCAAGGAGATAGCCCAGCCATCGACTCCAGGACCCAAATTCTTTCTCATATTAGAGAAATACTTCACTGTTCGGCCAGAGAAAATAAGAGCAACGTTGGCCCCAAGTCCAAACAGAGGATAGAACCTTTTGGCTTCTTCAACAGTGGTTATCTACAGTAAAGCAAATCATTTTGGAAACAGAAGGAAATGCACTCATTAAGCCTCAATCAAAAGCATGTAATTATGTACGATTTTTCATAAGAATGAACCTACATCATTGATAGATGACACACAATAAGAAACATTAGCTGTAAAGGATATTCACTTCAGGTCCTAAGCAACATAAACAGCAGAAAGAGAACAATAGAAAACTTCCTCTTGCTACTCTATAACTATGTATTTTGGCTGAAGACTTGCTTGTGGAGGGAAGGATGCACTAGGCAATATTAGGTATCTCAAATTTCTCAGTCCTTTTGTTGCTTGGGTGCCTATGAATTTCAGATTACAAGTTAAAGAATTACTTCTCTCTATTAATCTTCTCACAATGAAGGACGTCAACAAGAACCAGCATGCAGCCGCAACTTCTTAATATTTACTAAATTTTCATCCATCTCAGCAATTAGACATAAGAATCTAATTCATGCTCGTAGCAGCAAGATGATTCATAATGACAGGCTTTCAAAGTTCTTATCTTCAATCATGGCTCAATTTGGATACACTAAATCACTTTGGAACAATGAACATGAGAGATATTACATACAAAAGTATCACATGTCAGAATGAATTTACTACTGATTTTCGTCAGAGATATAATAAACTATTTCATGCCTTAAATGATCAATTAAGAATATCCTATTTTATTTCAAATTCCGTGACAACCCAATTGTAAACAAAGCTACTTGAGAAATTTAGTAAAGTTTCGCATTCAAGAATGAGAGGCAGGAGCAAACTGTAACATCTACCTACAATATTTCCCAATATCCACAGATCCCAGCCTCATCACTCTTGAGGGGAAAGAACTCCAGAAAGGATTCCACAACCCAGCATTAACAAAGATAGAAAATCCTTAGGTATTTTCTTGTATTACCACTCAGTTGCATTTTCAGCTATATGAGAGTGAAAAAACCAGTAAGTGGCTAAGTGCTCTCATGATTTACAGAGCTCATTATTTTCAGGAACTAATAGGATATAAAGTGCCATCCTAAAAGTTGTGGGGGCATCCTAAGAGGACGTAATTAGTTCATAATTATAAGATATACATTCCAACCAACTTCCAATTGCAATTTGTTTTTATTTTCCTCTTCCTTAAACAGGCAAGCATCAGTACTTTTAAGGTTACCGTAGGCAACAAATAAGCAGGAATCTCAAACAGAACTTGTTCTCTAAAGCACATAAATTAACGGTCAAAGAGCAGGACTTGAAAAGCATAGCCATCTTTACTAAAGACAAGCAAGTCGATCCTCTTTTTCCAAATATCCAACTCAAGAATTAATGTCCTCAGGTCGTAAAGGAAAAAAAAAAGTCTAACCTGATTGGCAAATCCCCAAAACAGCACAGAAATCACCACACTTCCCCACAGCTCAGCCATAACATAAAACAAGCAGAAGCTCCAGATCCTCATGATTGCAAGAGGTCCAAGAAACCTAGGACCCAACATATCAAGAAGCTTGTCTGCAAAGGCTTGAGGGTGGATATAGTTGCTGAGAGGGTACAGAACAAAGCCAAATGCCCCAAAAAAGGCAATGAAAGGGACAATCACTGAATAGAAGAGGGCTTCCTTGGAAAGAACATTAGCCAATTTCGTGTACAACAACATGAACCCGACCGCCATGGGCAAATTCACCCAAGTCTTGAGGAAAGGTATGATTTCTGCACTGCTCCCTTTGGCAGTCACCACCAGCACGTCCTTTGTGTCCCTGAGAATTGTGTAGTTGAATAGAATGCAAAAGAACATCAACCCTAGAGGGACAATCTTCTTGAAGGTGACGGCCTCTAAGCCCAGAAACTTGGGCTTCTCTGGCTCACTAAAAACAGGCTGACCATCAGCACCCGCAGCTGCCGCCTCGGCCTTGCAGATGTGAAAGGTCCTGTTTTTCTGGTAAATTTCACCAGGCCTTGAGATGACACCATTGAATTTCTGGAACCCATTTGTGGAAAGAGGAAGGGCAGAGAGACTGTTGGGTTTGATGGACAAAACTCTATGCCTGAGGCTCTGGGATGGATTCAAGAACCTGCTTCTGGGGTTTGAGGGTAGTGAGAGAAGGCCTTTGGTCTGTAGAACTGCCTCCATCTCTCCCTGTCTCTCCCTCTCCCTCTCCCTCTCCCTCTCTCAAAATTCTCCAAAGCTTTAGGATTTCAAGAGGAGAAGACGAGAAAGAAAGACGGAGAGCAAGAGGTCGGGTGGTGGCAAAGATGAGAAGACTGTTCTCTAGGAAGAGGAGAGGGTGCCTATTTCTCCCCGAAGAAAAAAATCTTCACACCGCTAAAGGAAAGATACCAAACCCTCAGCCTCCCAGGGTTTACCTGGAAGGACGAAAGTTACAAAAACTGGCAGAATATCTCAACTTTGTTTAATGATCAGACCGTGAAGATCCTTTCTGACCGTCCGATGAACGCGGGGCAGTCTTAATGCATCTTCGTCTGTTCGATTAGAGCCAGAGAACTCCCTTAAATTTTTACAGCCTCCATCGCCACCGACAAGAAGGCAACCCCCCTTTCGATGATACATCAACGTAACATAAGAGAAATGAGCCTGAGAAACAGAGAAAACCCACCACAAAAAAAAAAAAAAAAAAGCGTCGAGGAAACAACAAACGGTCAAGAAAAGAGAAGAAAAGTATCTCAGAAAAGCGATCTTGCCCCAAAGAGGTGGTGCGCAAGTGGAACACGTGAACGGCCTCTCCCCCCCCTCTCTCTCTCTTCGTTGCCACTCGTGTTGTTGGTTCGAGTCTGAGCGACCCCGGGGATATTTTCCCTGAGTCCGAGGCCAACGGTGCTTCTCGGAGACGTGTAAAAGCCGGTTTTGGTCTCGTGAAAACACCGTGGGAGATGTTAGAAGGCGTGATTCCATTGATTTCCAAGAACCCACCCACCCACCGACCAATCCGTGTTCTCCTTGTCCTGTCCTTCCACATGCAAGCTCAACCTTCTGCCTTTTTGTGGGCGTGGCCGGTCAAATTTCTATTGGCAAGGACTGCATGGCGCACCGCCCTCTTCTTCTTTATTACGCATAGAATTGGCAAGTGGTCGAACGGGGAGAATGACACGAATGATTCCAGAACTTTGATGCTACGCGCAATATGATTTCTGAACTTTTCATCTGTTTAATGTGGTTCTTAAACTTCAGCCTTAATGTGCAATGTCGTCCCTGAACTTTTAATATGTTCAATATGGTCAATGGACTTTTGTTATATGTTCAAGTTAGTCCTTGAAATATATGAAAAATGTTCAATGTTGTCTTACAATTGATTCAAGTTCAGAGATAATATTAAATATTTTTTATAGTCCAGGGACTAGATTATAAAAGTATTAAAAGTCCGTAGACCATATTAAATAACTTGAAAGTTTAGGAACGGAATTATACATTAAGCTAAAGCTCATGAACCACATTGAACAGATTAAAAGTTTAGAGACCACATTGCACATTAGACTAAAGTTCATAAACCATTTGTATCATTTTTCCATGGTCAAGTGAATACATACAGTATGAAGTTCAATTTTGATGGTCTGCTTAGCCTTCCCTTAAAGTTTCTTCTATTGTTTTATGATTTAGTCTTTCCATACAATTGATGTATCAGTACATTCGATACAAAATGAACGATCTTGATGTTCACGATCTACCCCGTCGATTCTTATTTGAGTAAGCCAAATATCAACTCCAGCGAACTCGTCTCGGCTTGATGGCCTCTTTACTCTAAGTTATTCCATTTAGCTACTCTTATTTAATCAGGAGAATAATGATTTGTCTACATGACCGTTGACTCGCCAGTATAAGAAACTAGGTGGTTGTGCAAAGGATACGCAGATCGTTCCTCATCCTTCACCCGAGAAGAATAGACCACGTGATAGATTTCTATTCAACATTCTGTTCTTTGAAATTGAAAAGTCGAAGATCGGGCATCATCACGTTTCTACCTCCCGCTATAGATTTCGGAATCGAGTCGTAGCGAATTAGTCATGCCAGTTTGTCCTCTTCCGTCTTCGCATCCTCTAACTTGCGATTGCTTCTCGCTCTTCATTTCGATCGATCTAGGACTGCGACACATTTTGGCCACCGAGTGTTTCGCATTCCGCAATGGACAGCTTTGGCCCCGCAAGCGCGATGGGTTTCTTCCGAGCTTCCTAATTCAAACGGCGACCATCTTTTTCCAAAGTCAAAATCCAGTTGGTTTCCAAGGAAGGTTTCGCTTTCTAATAGCGTCCTGTGTTTTTCTTCGTGAGTATCAAAGCCGACCTCGTAAAAGCCGAAAAAGAAAGCCTGCTCGGCGACATCCTCATATAGTTTCCTAGGCCTATACTCCCACAAATGCGTATGCACGTCTTGATGGGCAAATGCAATTTGAGTTTTCAAACCTCTGCGCGAAAAAACGTCTAGTCGGAATTAAGGGTGCGCATTTGGAACGAAGCCGCCTCCACCCGAGACGAAGGTCGGAAGTGGCCTTATTAGTTTAGTTCCAAACCGGTTTCAGGAAGAACCGGTTCGCTTCTCATTTTCGATCCAGAATCGATTTTGGTCCTAGATCATGAACCGCCCCATTGCCGACTGGGCTCTCGAAATCGATTTTCTCTTTCACCTCGGCTGCATTGCGACACTCTCCGAATCGCTTTGCCAGAACCAACTCTTATGTTCAACAAAAGAACTATCTTGCAGTAAAGGTTTGATTTTCGCAAAAAAGAAGAACTTGAACATTCATCAGGCTTCAATGACCGACTGACAGATTGATCGCCCTCAATAAAATAGAAGAAGAAGAGAGAATCTGTATTTATTCATATGGTTCACTATGACTAAGAAACTGGTAATGTGTATATATTAGTATAAGAATAATAAAGCTGCTTGCTCATGCACGAGGAGGTCAAGACGTTGCTTTTCCCAAGGGCATAGAATAAGCAGAAGTCTTAGAATGCACGACTCTTCCTCTTCCTCTTCCTTCTTCCTCTTCCTCGGTATTGCGTGCTTTCCTTTGTTTGGATGTTGGAACGCGTGGCGTTTTCTGGCCGCTTTGTTCGGCTCAACTTGCATTTCCAAGCGCTGACTTCCATGAAATGATATTTTCATTTATGCCTTGTGAACGAGCATTACTTGGTAGAACTAGAACGTGGAGGAATTCGATTTTCCAACCCAATAATTACAAATCGTTAAGAAGGGTTGGGTCGGTCCGTTTACGTGAACGGATCGAACGTCGCATGGCGAAGTGGTTGATGACAGTGGCGACTTGTTCGCGTATTGCGATCGGCTGCAAGAATTAGCAATAGCCGGCGCCAGAGCTGGGGGCTCGTCCTACCTTGGGAAACATTCTCATACCTATATCAAACCGAACAAAACTAGCATATGCATTATGCGATTTGCCATTTCTTGAGTAGAGCTTGTTATGACTAAAGAATTGATCGGGTTGATTAATATGCACAAAAGATGAAATCTCAATTGAATAAAAAAGCAATTACTTGTATAGGAGATGAGCTGCCAAGACTAGGGGTGAGCATGGGAACCGAACCGAATCGGCCGGATCTGAGCGGTTTCCTCAATTCCCAGTTCCTATAATTTGGAAACAGTAATATTAGTACGGTTCTCGGTTTCATATGTGGATCCACCCACTTGGACCTCTCGGACAGAACATACATATATATAAATTCTTTTTATTTTGAAACCCTAATTCCCATTCTTTTCTCGCGACTCAGTCATCTCTCACGCCTCTCACTCTCACTTCTCTCAATCGCGAATGCTCATGCCTCCCTGGCGGTTAGACGCCTCTCGCTCGTGTCTTCCTTGCAGCTTGATGCCTCCCTCAGCTCTTGCTTGAGTCGCGTCCCTCTCGCTCAACGCCTCCCTCTCGCTGTCTCATCCCAAGACTTGACTCTCACCTCCCTCTCTTGCTCTTGCCTCTTCTCACAAGTTCAACAAACTGATTGTGACCACACAATTGCATCTCATCAACGTAAATACTCAATGCTCTATTTTTTGGTCCTTTTTGTACAAAGTAGAGGCTAAGAATTACAGTTGAAATTATGTGAAATACTCTTCAATTCATGATTTGTTAATGATCTCTACTCATTTTGATGTTGTTGTATAAGCTTGGATCAAAATAATTGCTTCAATGTTGCGTTTAAATCTCGTTTTCAAACTGATCACCGTGTGTTCATTAAAATGCCTTGAATGAAATGCATGAACAAATCTGACAAGTACTCTTATGCTTAGTGTCTAGGTCGATACCGCTGGTCCGGTTCCCGAGTTGGTCCAGGACATGGTGGGCTGGTTCTTCATTTATGGAACAGGGAACCGGTCTACCTTGAAACCGAACGCCCCTAGTCGAGACCTCATCGGACTTGGTCCTCAAGCAATATCATTGCAAACTAATTAGAACTTTCATAACTTGAGTAATTTAAGGACTTCATATAAATGACAAGCGAGTTGTCCATTGAAGGTATCATCGGCGGGCTATTATGTGATACGTTGGGGGTAAGAATGAGGTTAAGAATTCACGAACACTTAAAAAATTACCCGAATTGTAAGGACCTCAGCCCCACCACTCTTTTCTTCGTCACTCCTTGTGTAATATTATCCGCTTTAGATACTAAGTCCTCACGATTTTAAAATGCGTTACACAAGGGTTAGAGGACAAGCCTTATAAACTCACCAAGATCGCACTCCATAAGCAATGTGGGACAAGAGCAATGTAATCCCCTCGCTATCCACGAAATTTGCCAAGAGCCGCTTCTTGTCCGAGCCCTCTCTGGCTCCGGCGATCACTCCCGGCCCTCATCGGACCGGGTCGTTACACAAATAATGAAACCGTTTATTATCAAGAAGAAAAAGGAAATTGCAAAATAGAGTCCGCAGCTTAATTTTTGCAATGCTCGATAAAAACCAAACTTCCTCCTTTCACATCAAGGAGATTCCTACATTGGTGGATCCACATTAAATGAGAAATGAATAGGCCGGAACCCAATAATTTCTCCAGGCCGCGATCTTCACAATCAAAATTATGGATGGACCCGCAATATTTCGCCACGTGCACGGCCAATTTAGACACATTTTATTCGTGATCAATTGAGCGTGTCATGTCGAACGTGAAGATATGTCTTCTTCCTCATTTTTCCCCCCGGTCCTTCCCATTTTTGGGCCGGTTGCGGGCAAGGAGGGATTCGAACCCCTGCCACACAGCTGTGCATGTAAACGGTAGAAGTTTTAGTAGCTACATAGCCAGTGATGATGTGCGAGTCTACAAGCGCAATTCAAATTTAAGATCATGGAAATCAAGATGGTCCGAGCATATGTGCCTGCTCGAGGACGATGAAGTGAAGGAAAGCATATGATAGCATCGTCACTTCAGCCGAGCTAGTTCATTACCCTAATGACTGTGTTTCAATTAACCATTTGGCTTGCAAAAAAAAATTACTATGGAAGGGGGCAATACAAGCGGAGAAAATTACATTCAATTATGACCATACGCAACGAATCATGCTCAGTCTCAGATCTTAAGTTTACAGACGGGTCGAGTTAGAGGAGTTCACCGTGCGAGTATCAGAGAGATTAAAAAAATTTTACCGCGTTGAGAAGTACGAAACACGAGCGCCGTAATCTCCACATGTGCCGGTTCATGGTTACCGGAAAATTCCCGAGCTGTGTAGAATGTCGGATTTGATCGGAGACATATATGACCATGTACAATGAGAAGGAGCTGACCCGGTCCGGGCCGGTCCGTCAGGTTTCTTAAAAATAAGGTTTAAAAGAAAAAAAGAAAAAGGAGATTGGGAAACATGTATGGCGGGCGTGTTGCCTGGGGAACCACTATTGAAGGAAGTGGACGCACGTCGACCCTAGAGAAAAAAAGGAAACTAACGAGAACGACAGGCCCAGAAGAGTCCAAGGCCATAATGATTGCAGATCAGATATTCTCTGCACCAAACGGGACCATCGGGCTCACTCCCGCAAGTCATTCGACCCCGTCGACGGAGATTGTTGTCGTGGGTGGCGGACAAAATTAAGGAATCCGATCTGACCTCGACAACTTCAATCATGTCTCGGGACATTTTTTGAGCCGAAGATGTGCCGTGTGGATCGCAGTCAAGGGCGCACGATGCTGCCCAACTTCCGTCTAGCCAGCCCAGAGCAAGCAAATGTAGAATTGGAAAGAAGACCCAAAAAGAGAGAGAGCCCATCATTTTTTGGTACAGATTGGTCCCGAATAGTAAAAGGCTCTGGGCCTCTTGCGGACCTCGACGTCCGTGGACGTTTAAACACCTAGGAGGTAGAAGTAGCTCCCATGCCTCGCAAAAGATTGTGGCCCGAGATTAACCTCCGTAAGATTGGATATAAGCATGCTCTTAAAGGCTTCGTCGCGGTTCTCGAAATCACCGAGACGTAAAACTTCTTGCGAGTATTCCCTCTCTTAAAGAAAAACAAAGATATAATAGAAATTGAGGGTGCGAAATGTGATAAAGAATGTTTCTGTAGAGCTCGCCGTATTTGTATATTAAATTGACAGACAACGGAGGTCCTTGTACAAGCGAAAGCTCCTTTTCTTTTTTTGGTGAGATTAACCATCAAACACCAAGGATTCAAGAGAAATGTAGAATTGGAAGAAGACCCAAAAAGAGAGAGCCCATCATTTTTTGGTAGAGCCTCTACATATCATGACTAGATTAATTTGGCAATTTGAATTTGATGACCACGTAAATTGTACTATAGAATTTAGATTATTCCCCAAACATGCCTTGATCACCATACAGACCCCTCCACCTTCATCATCAGAATTAAATTGGACATTTTCATTATGATCAACACGCACCACGAGAAGCTAAACAAAAAAAAACCGGATTACGCTCTGAGCTCAAGCGATCCTCGGCCCGTACCTCGCGACCCGCTCGTCGATCCACTCCCTCATGTCGCCCAACACCCGGTCGGCGTTCTCGTCGGGCTCCCCCTGGATCAGCGAGTGGTACATGCCATCGTACAGCTTCAGGGTCTTGTCCGAGCTCGACGCTTTCTCGTACAGGAGCTGCGATGACGTGGGGCACGTGACGCCGTCCGACGTCCCGTGGGCCGTCAGGAACGGGGCGGTCACCTTGGCGAAGTTGTCCTGTATGTACTGGCACACCCGGGCGATCTCCCTCATCGTGCCCACCCTTGGCTTGCCCGTGTACCTCCTCGGATTCGACGCGATGATCTTGAGCTTCTCGGGGTCCTTTATGGCTTTCCCCACCATCTTGTTGTCCGGCATGCTCGCCCAAGTGTCGGCGACCCCGAAGAGCATGCCGTAGAGGAACAACCTTACCTGAAACCAAATCACATTGCAGATGATCACTTCGCACTGTCAATGCGCACACAACATCAACGGGGTCTAGACAGCAACTCCCCATCCTCGTACCTTGCTGGGTTTCATGTTCTCTGGAATCACGAAGAGCGGGGCCGAGAAGATCAAACCTGTCCATGTGTCGGGCTTGGATTGGAAGTACATCAGCATCGTCGCCGCGCCGCCCATGGACTCGCCGAATAGGAAGGCGGGCAAGTCCTTGTAAGGCTCGCTCTTGCGGACGTGGGTGAAGAATGCCAAGGACGTGGCAGCTATTTTCTCCATGTCACCTGCATTATATGCCAAACACAGATCTCATTCACTCCTCTCTTCTCATTTCAAGGAGGACTAATGACAAAAATGATCTCTATGGATCCTTAACTTTTGCTGCATGTTCAATATAGTCCTTGAATATTCAATACAATCCTTTCATGAATTCAAGTTTAAGGACAACATTGAATATTTTTATATAGTCCAGGGACTAAATTGAACATGTAGAAAAAGTTCAGGAATTGCATTAAATAAATTAAAAGTTCATGGATTACATTGCACATTAGCCCAAAGTTTATGGACCATATTGAACTCATTAAAAGTTTAAAAATCACATTACACGTTGAGCTAAAATTAAGGACCAACTGTGTCATTGTGAGTTTTTATGCATATGGAGGATTTCCTGTTGCCCACATGCTAAGAACCATTCATGCTTCGAAATGCTCTCTCTCTCTCTCAGCGCCCTGTGTTTCTTTTGCAGTTAACTCAATAGATCTAGGATACAACAAAGACGCAATGAATGAGAAAACGTTAAAAGCTCCCTTCTTTATTGAAGCGATTAACAGAAAGATAACTCGATTCTATCTATATATTTTTTTTTTTTGGTTGAACGATTCTATCTATATTGACATGTGGACCAACTTGGGGACTGCAGGACTCTGTACTTGGCCTGCCCCAAGCCTACTTCTCTTCTTTGCATACGAAGCAACCCCAGCTAAATTTTCGGATCATCAATCAAAGCTAATGTCCAGACGCAACAGCACATCAACCACAAGCTATAGTGACCATTCGCGAAACAGGGTATTCAGTAATGATTAAAAAGACTCTGTTCTGGCAATGGCGAAATCTAGGCATTTTCTTGTTTTTGCAGGCGTGACCATAAGCTACAGAGGCTTTGACTCGAGAGAGACAGAGAGAGAGGGAATGGAGGTGGATGTTAGTATGTTACCCATGTAGCAACGGAGGCCGTCGGAGCGGCCGTGGCCGAGGAGATCGGCGGCGAAGACGGCGTAGCCCCAGGTGGCGAAGTTGATGCAGATCTTCTGGAAGAGCCAGCCGGTGTCGGATCCGTAGCCGTGGGTCATGAAGACCGAGGCCTTGACCTCCTGATCCAAGGGCAGGAAGCTCTGCGTGAAGAGCTTGCCGTTGGGGGTGTCGAAGTAGGACTTGGAGTTGCGCACCCCTTGCGACGCGTAGTACTCCTCCTCCGGCATGTGCCCCCAGAAGTTCGGGGGCGTCTCTGTCTTTACCTCTTCCCCGGCCATTGCAAGAGAGGGACAGTGGAGAGATCAAGGAAGATGGTGTCTGTTTTTGCCTCAAGATGGAGATGGTGTTGTTCAACAAAAGTAGGTATTAGAAGATTTAGTTCCTAAGGTGTTTCCTTTAGGAGGCAGAGGTTGAAGAAATAGAGAGAGAGAGAGAGAGAAAGGGGAGTGGATTTCACCAACCCAGAAATGGTTTTTTCTTCCTGTCATTGTTGGCGTTTGGGTGGTTTGGAGTTGGTGGACTGAACAATATTTTTTTTCTTATTGGGGTGGGCCAAGATAATGTGGTTGAGTTGGAGTTGGGGTGTTCTCATTCTTCTTTATTTTTTGTCTTGGCGTTTGGTAGGTGAGGCAATCTGGTCTCAAGATAGATTCCTTGATTAGGGTCAACGTATAAGCAACAAAATCACAATTTGCCTCTGAAAACTTACAATAGCAGCTGTTCTTTTACCAAGAGCAGTGATACAAGCATTCGAATTCGAAATTGTACTAGCATGTCAATAACCCACGATAACAATATGGTGCAAAAGCAAATGGCAAGGTGGAAAAGCGTTCGATTTTTTGCCGGCTCTACTTGGTGCTGTGATATTCCTCGTGCTACTCGAAGTCCTCTGGTTAGGCCACTAAGGATCTTCTGGAGCCGACGCCATGGCTAATCATTCTTTTATCTCCACCAGTACGACGCTTATGCCGGGTATTTCCAAGGATTAAGATCACAGGCACTGTAGTTGAATTCTGCTTTCAGCCTTGGATCGATAAAGTCTGTGATGGCTCCTCAGTTGAAGATAGGATCGATCCAATCAACTATGTGAATGTTGTCATATGGGCTGCACAGCGAAGCTATAGATATCGCTTACCTCGGTTATGGTTACTCGATTTACATACTACAATCTAATCTGCATGGCTTGATATCCGCCGCATGTCAAGTGATAATTTAGTGTGACTACTACATCAGCACTAGGATATTTCTAGTATTCCAACCATGCAAAGAGAAATGATAATCTACAAATACAACCCAACAGTAGTATTAACAAATTACTTCCCCCGTAAAAATGGCATCCTCTGTTAAAAGTGATTCTCTTAAACTAGAAAATGTATGGGATGCCCAACATGACTAGTAACACATATTCAACTGCTGCAGAATGAAGGGACTAGCAATTCTTTTTCAAGGACTAAGAATCATGGTTGTATATACTCAATTGAAATCGACGCACTCCTCTGATCTTCTTAGGACAGCAGCTCCCTTTGGTAGTAAGTTGTTGTCGCCTGACAGAGACGTGGATAATGGCTATCGCTAAAACGATAACGATGCACTTACACTCTCTTGGAGCCATCTCATGATGACTTTCTCTGTTTGCCTCTTGATGCGCTTGCCAGGAGGGAGGGATACCATATATTTAATAAGCCTTCGAAGACAATCCTAGTCTTGTGTGGACCATGTGTGGACCATGCAACATGCAACGAAAGCCGACGTTAATCAACTGGGAAGGACGAGGCCATACATATACAAATTCACTTTGGTCGAAAGAAGGAAAAGGTACAAACGTCGCAGCAAAATTTCTTTTCACGCTTGACAATAGAGCAAATCAAACAAGTAGCAATATGAAGGAAAGAATGGACCAGGTGAATACATGGTTCCCCTTTTTTCTTTTTTCTCTTCCACTAGGTTCTATCATATCCGTGCAAGGGTTAACAACCGTTGGTTTATTCCACATTAGTGATAAAAGGGACTGGCAGTCAGTTTATAAGTATAAAGAAATATTTCACCTTTTGATACAGCTTTTGAAATAAGAAAGGCTTAAAACCACCCGACACAGGTATCATACCAACAAATCTGGACTCAACAATCACTCAGAGATGAGTATTTCTACCTCAATCTCTTTTGATTGCGATACCCACATAAATAAGTAGGTAAGGTTTTTGTCTTATAACACTGAGGCCGATCCGAGGGAGCTAACCAGACCGTTGCCCTCGCAAATTTGTCAAGTACAGCTTGCTATCAAATTTCAGCGCAGTCGCTTGTGAAGTTCGCCTTTGATTCCTCAGTTGATTACTATCCTTAATGCATGGCTTGTGAGGGTCCAAAAAACAAATCGAGATACATAATTTCCTCGTCTTTCCAAGATGACTACTCTTGCATCAGCTGAAACTGTCAAGATGCAAGTTTGAACACGGCAACTATATGATATTTGACCTGGCCACAAAGCTGGACCAGTTCTTCCGGTACTTATGACATCAACATGAGTGCTTCATCTTCAGCTGCTAAATCACGGAGGAACTTCACCGGGAAAGAGCCAGTTTCAGTCGTGCTTTTGAGGGTTTCCAGCAACCATTTATAACTTATATCATTCAGACAATTTTGAACTGATACATTAATGTCTTTGGGTCGTCTCAATGCTCTGTGATGCTTCGTAAACTTTTTACATCGTGGTTTCATTTTTCTACAAATGCAAATTTTTTGCATCGGTAGTGCTGGAATTCAACCCAGCATGTGCCACTTGCGGGTAAACCGAAAATTTAAGTGTGTAACCTTCCCCCTCCCACCAATTCATATCTTGACTTCAATATGGATATTGAGACTTCGTTTGGCAAGAAATTGAGGGGTTTTAATGGAAACTCTCCGAGAAGTTTCATTTTTATTTTCCTGAGAAAGAAGAAATGAAACTTCACAAAGAACCACTAAGCACCAGCGGACTATAGACCTAGCAAAATTCCAGATACTTCTTCATTAAGCACAATCCAGAAAGCATAAAAATGAAGTCCCCAAACTTCAGCGCTATCTGCTGTTACAAGAGGAACACGAGGAGACAGCGAGCTTCGAAGGGAGAACCATTTAAAAGGACCGCAGAGGAATAAAAATTATCAAGAGCATGTCCACTTTATTTGCAAAGCACAAGCATCACACACGCACATGCTCGACACTTGTAGGATAGACAAAACGGACAGAGATCAAACCTAAAGAGCACATTATGCGTCTGCAGCGTTATCCTTCTCACCAACCTTCCCTTCTTTGCCAATTTGTAAGTCCTCTACTTTACGAGTAACCTCATCTGCCCCAACTTTTGCTTTACCAGTTACTGGTCCATTGCCTGGATTTGCATCATTCTCTAAGTTATTTGTGGGCCCAGTCTGCCATATTCTTATAGTGCCGTCTTCTGAACCAGAAGCATAGGATTCCCCACCAGGCGAAAATCGCACGCAATGGACAGGACCGTGATGACCCTTGTTGCATCCTAAAGCCAAGGGTAAGCAGGATCCAAATTAGAACTTGATCATCACAGAATACCGACATGACAGAGAAAAGCTTTCTTTGCATGAGAAAATTCAGGTGGAGCACAGTTTAGCCATTCAAGATGAGGCCCATAAATTTTCATAGCGCACAACATGCAGAAAATATGGAAAAAATAAACACAAACTGGAAGAAAAGTAAATAAGATGCACGACCGCTACTATATAAGGAGCCGATAAGTGCACAGAAGTATGTGCCACTCATCAGACACCAAAGCTATACGAAACTTGAAATACATATCACCATCACCTACCAATCTCTTCTCCAGTATGGAAATCAAAAATGTGAACCCACATGTCTTCTCCACCAGCAATAAATTTATTCCCAAGCTTTGGTTCCAATGAGGCTGACTCGACATTGCAGGGCATGTTGTAGCTCTTCACCAACCCAAAGCTAAACAATGATAAAGAAAAACTTTTGTTAGCCCAGTCTTGACAAACAACACATAACCAAGAACAGTTTTACTACAGGAGCTTACTGGTTTGCATCCCAGAATTTAACAGTAGAACCATCAGCTGTGGTAATATAGCGACCATCCTGACTCACTTCAGCACTAGTGACAGGAGATTTTGTCTCCAAAGTTTGAACAATTTTCCCACTCCTTACATCCCATAACCTGTAGTGTAGTCACAAAGTAGATAAGAAAAGAGAGCCAGACAGCATGCATAGGTGAATGTAAAGAAATATTAAGAGTTTAACAAGCTTTCAAGAGCTTATAATGGGCGTAGCAAGAGTGGTATCATATTCCCAAATATACCACATTGATAGCTAATTACAAAGATGACCATAGACAAGTACCACATTGACTGACAACCAGTTTATTAAGGGCCTGTATGTAGGTTTGTAATGAATGCAATATAATGTGATAAGATTCTCATTCTATTCGTAGGCTGTTTGGTTCCTCAGAATCAACAGGAATGGAAATTAAAACTCAATATTAGTGACTTTTGTCCTATATGTGCAAATCAAAATCAGGTAGATCCTTCTTTTATTCAGAATAAAGCACGGACCTAAAAATATCGTAAAGGGCCAATCAGAAACATCATCATTAAAATTAGATTTCGATGAAACAAACACAATAAGAAGTTTGTTCAATATGTTTAATGAAGTTTTTGTAGAGAGAAAGGGGTCAAAACTCAAGTGGGTATGAATGAGAATGAATGAGCAAAACCCAACAAAGAAGGTAAGTATACAACTCAACCAAAAATGAGTGCTAGGTTATCCAAATTCATGAGAAAATATAGATATGCCAAGAAATTTTTCTAATCCTAATCGTTTACTTATATATATATAAAACGGGCTTAATGAAAACATAGATTATCATTCCAATTCCTCCTAATCTAATCCCACTGAAATGTAGCTTGAGGAAAAAACACAGCTCGATAGTCAACCTTAAACAATTCATTAGGAAATAAAAAATAAGCCCTGCCTTGCAAAAAAATTAAATGATGCCCTAGCTCCAAGGGTAGAGTGGCAGGAAGTTATTAGGGCACGTGTGCCTCCACAATTTAAAAGGAAACATCGATATTCCGTGCCTAAAACATTAAATCAGCTCAAACTGCATTTCACAGTTAAGCTACAAATAGAAGCAACATGCAGTAGACGAGACTTGGAGAAAACCATTCACATACCCAAACTTTTTTTCTTTTTGAATGTGAACAATACTGAAAGAGGAAAAAAATAATCAACAGCGCAAATACTTGCTGAACCTGGTAAATATAGCCCACATGGCTACACCCGGTTTGCACAACAAAAATGAGCGCCCAGTTTAAATCTTAACCGGTCAAAACAGAGATTACAAAACAACAGGCTAAAGGAACAAATATTTCAACTTGATAGAACTAAGTTTACCTTACGCCACCAATATCAGTACAGGAACTCAATATGGTCTGATCACTATGGAGCCATGCAACAGTTCTTATTGAACCTGGAGAATTGTCAACTTCTCTGGGAGGAGCATCAGGTCGGTTCAAGTCAAAAATTCGAAGAATTTTCTCGACACCGCCGGTTAGCAAGAGATGAGTGTCCTGTAAAAAGTGCATGGTGAGGCTTAAGAAGAAGCTTCAGAACTGTACACAACAGAAGTATTTGATGAGAAGTTGAGAGGGTCAACGAAATGGACAAAAAATTATACAATGAAACCCAACAAAAGCCAAAGAATTAGCAGCTACAGGGAAAAGGTCAGAAATCATTGTAATTACCTCTGAGAAGGCGCATGCCCGGACAATGTGCCTGTGTTCAAAAGAGTGCAATTCATCCCCGGTCAATGCATCCCACAGTTTCCTGGGAAAAAGGCACAGAGAGTAACACTCGTGAACAATGTCCTCCTAGCGACGAGCATCTCATAAATAACGAAATACAGACACAACTCCTTTGCCTAGAATAGTCTGCTATCTCAAAATCAAGGATTACAAGCAAGCCTCACCCCCCAATTTTCTAACAAGGAGTTGTTAATGAAGTGACACCAAATTCTCTGACAGGTCAATTATGCCTTCATCGTCAGACTTAATGTGCCTTATAAACTTACGTTTCTATGGACCAAGTAGTGCTTAGCTATTTGGCGAAGCAAACGGAACAATACATGCGACTGCCGTTGCCGAGAAAACCAACTTAAATATTCACATACGCGGAGAAATCTGCAGAGCCGGATGCAGCACGTAGAGCATTCGTGTCCAGGCAGCAGCTCCAGACCGCACCTTTATGTCCCTCGAAGGTTCCAATCCAATCTCCAGTCTCTCCGTTTCGCAGCATCGGGCTGGAATCTGAATCCCAACAGTAAAGCCACAGCAGGAATTACGCACGAAAGCACCGATTCGAATTCTCTAAACATTCCCGCGGCACGACGCAAGCAAAGAACATCAGCTTCGAACCCCAACTAAAAAAGACTCCACAGGCAAGCCCACTAAAATCCCACCCCCCCCCCCACATGCCCTATCCATATTGCCACTACTCGACACACACGCCCGACTCAAGCCGGCCACTCTCCACCCGGCAAGCGCCCTTCGCAGCGATCCCCACCGAGACAATGAACGGCAAGCAAGCCGACAAAGCACTCCCTTCTCCAATACCCAACGAAGCAATCCGGCGGCCCCCGCGCGGGGCACGTACTGGCTCAAACCCAATCGTTCAAAAACGGGGCCTAAACACTCCCCCCCAAGCGGACGCCAACGCGTACAGATCGCGGAAAAAATCCCACGGAAATCCAAACACACGCACGCACGCGCACGCGCACAAACACACGCACGCACAACACGGGGCCAACTCTGCTTAGACGAATTCGGTTACCTTTGCTGGCGCTGATGAGAAAGAAGCCATCGGGCGTGATCGGGCTGTAAAACAAGTCGACCACCGGCCGCGAATGCCCGTGGCAGACGAGCGGCACCGCCGTCTTCTTCTTCTCCATCGCAACCCCCCCGTCCCAAGAATTCACGAGGAAAAAATCCCGCCCCCTCCAAAAAAAAAAAAAAAAAAACCACCCCGAACGAGCAATAAGCAACCCTAAAACCCAAATCCAACCCAAGATCCAAGGCGAGGGGCGCAGAACAACCTCAACCCCAAAAAGAAAGAAGAAAAAAACCGGAACGATTGGGGCACGCGAGGGGCCGATCACTAGCTATATCTTACAAGGCGATCTCGTCGAAACCGAAACGCTACGAATTTCCTCCTCCTCCTCCTCCTTGGCGGCGATTTACAGAGTGGGATCAACAATCCCAGGGCTCTGGGATCCCGCGGGTTTCTTTTGCTTAAAAATTCACACTTTCGCTGACTAATCTGTTCAAAACGGGGTTCAAATGCGGATTGAAAGCCCGCAGAAGAAGAAGAAGAAGAAGAACGAAACTACGAAAACCGCAATAAAAAAAAAAACGAAGGGAAAAAAAAAAACGTAAAAGATAACGAGCGCGGAGGGGCGAGACGCAGGGGAGCTGCGGCGACGGAGGCCCTGCTTCTTATACTGTCCAAAATCGAGGGCTTCCGTTCTTCGATTTTCGGCCCCCCCAGCTTTTCCTTTTTCTCTCTTTTCTTCTTTTTCTTTTCTCTTTAGGGTTTTTTTGGCCCGGGAGGAAAAAAATTTTTCCGTGCTGATTAAGAAATTAGAAATTGGCAAAATTTTCGTCCGTCAACGATCATCGAGGGGGAGGCATGGTTGCGGTTTACAGAAGAGCCCGATAATTGATTAGGAGATCGTCGCCGCCGCCGCCTCCGTCTCGAACGGGGTCGGAAGCGCTACCCGATCGGTAGTCCCGCCGGATTTTTTTTTTTTTTTGGGACCCCGCCCTGGGAAGAAAAAGATCGGAAAGCGCGGAAATAATGCGATATCCGGAGTCCCGATTTTTAGTGGGGAAGGAAGGGAGGGCGATTCGCTAATGTTGTCCAGGAGGGATCTCTTTGAATTTGAAATCCAGGGGGCTAATAACTAATGTCCCCACCACAAGCCCAAAATTGTACATGGGTTGTTGGTGCCGAATTGAAAGGAAGAGGACGATACCATGGGAGGGCTCCTTGGGCTTTCTTCTTGCTTATATCGTTCCATTTCGGAGGGGCCGTTAAAGCCCATAATCTCCGTAATTGCCTTTGGAACCTTGGAACTGATCTGGATCTTAAAGATATTTAGTTTTTCCCGAGATGGGTTTTGATGTTTTTTTTTTTAATTAGGCACTAGGACCGAAGAGCAATTAAAAAATGACGAAAAAAAGTAGACAGATGGTACGCACGCATCTCGATCCTATCCACGTCGACTCCCTTATCCATCATCTCCCCCACCTTTTCTATTTTTATTTGTTATGCTCTAATTCTCAATTCAATTATAGATTTTTTATACTGTTTTTTACGAAGCGTGAAAGTTAAAATCCACGTGTAAAACTACACGTCCTCATCTCTAGTCTCCTCTTGAGAATGTGGAAATTTAAACTCTCCATCTTTCCCTTTTCAAGTAGAAAGGGTGGTCACTAAAATAAATCCCAATGATTTCATCTTCCCTTTAAAAGAAAAAAAAAAAGTCATTAGCTGCACCCGGACGTATACAAAGTCTAACAAGGTATGGTATATCTAAGAAGGTATGATATATCCCTAGATTGAGAAAAGTCACCTCAAATATCGCTCCTAATCAACAGGGTATGTCACTAATTTCACGGGACGATGTTATGCGTGACCGGATATCGACCGATCTGACGGTGATCGGAAAGTTCGCGAGATGTGCGATGCCGCCGAATGGGGACGGGAATCGGCGTGAATTCCAACCCCGATTGGACGCGTCGGGGCGCGGGACAATGTGTGATCCGTTGCTCTAGGAATTAAACAAAAGAAGAAAAGCAGCTGGCGCTGAACGAGAGAAACGTTGCTCCAGGCATGCGCTCAAATCGATGAAACGGCAGGATCGACCAACAAGGTGGAGCGCCATTCGTTTCGGCCGAGCAAAGCAGAGAAAGTCTCCCTCTCGTTTGTGTCTCTCTCACTCTCTCTTTTACCAGCGCCATCGCGTCCCCAATGTCGGCCGCGCTCCCGTCTTTCAAACCCGCCCTCGCGATCCGCGCGTCGCTGCCGCCGCCTTCGTCCCGGATGCCCGACCGGAATCGCCCGAACCCCGGCTCCGCGAACTGGTGGGCCCCGCTCTTCGGGTGGCCCTCCGACCCGAGCCACGCCGCAGCCACGGCCACGGCCACGGCCACCATCCTCCCCGACGGTGACAGCCAGCCGGAGATGCCCGATCCGGAGGCCCAGAAGAAAGCGGCGGCGGCCGCATGGCCCCCCAGATCCAGGTTCGCGCTGGGTGGCTTCACGGAGGAGAAAGCGAAGCAACTCCGGAGGAAGACCAGGGAGAGCTCGAGCTTCCACGACGCAATGTACCACTCGGCCATCGCCGCCCGGCTCGCTTCGGATTCGGACTGACCGGACCAGTCCCGACGATCGAAGATCGAAGAAGCACGGGTCAAGGTATGCATGCCTTCTGCGTTGTTTTTTTTTTTTGTCCGGGTTTGCCATGTCGAAATGAAAGAAAAAAGTGATTATTGTGCTTCTTCTCAACTTTAGCTGTTCTTTGTCTAGTGGAGGTTTCGATTTTTGGAGGAACTTCTTGTCGGGCGCTCATGTCCTTGTTAGTGACACTGTCTGAATAAGTCGACGACGATGAACTACTTTGCATCGATGTCAGTTTCTGCAAGAGCTAATGCAGCACTCGTGGCTTCTGTCGGGTCTTCCCTTTGCAGACTATATTTGAGTTTAACTCAGCTCGAATGCTGCGCAAATTCACATTTCTTTGATTGCATTCGTTTTTCCATTACATCTCATGTTTGAGCTCTAGTCTGCTGCCATGGTAAGCCACCAGTCAATTCTCAAGCGCCTGAGCTTAATGCATGCCTCTACGAAGTCGAATTTAAGCTCCGGAGGGTCGAGCTTGGTTTGAGGTTGGAGCTTGACTCGACTGCCTCCCTCACGTAATCGAGCTAAGTCGAGCTCTAGAAGCAACCCCTGTCAGTCTAGATTCGAAATCGACTCGATTACATCCCTAGGAAACTTTGCAGGTGCGCGGTTGATTTCGTTTGATCAATGCCCAGACGTACAAAGCAATGCAGCATATCCTTAGCGGCTGTTTTGAACGGAACATGTTTACAGTTTCTGTCGACTGCATCATCTTATGGATGAATTTTGTCGATCAGTATTTGTTTTGCTCAGGCTTTCTTCTTCTTGTCGTTTGAGTCATAGTATTTAGCAGCTCCTGGTGTTCTGCCGACCAACCATCTCCTGGGGTCCGTCGGATTGAAACGGTGATCTATACGGCCGTATAAATACTCATCTGCGTTACGCATTCCTCGTACACATGTACGTGTAACATGTACCGACTCGCTTGAGTCAACCTGACTACTATGTAAGGTTTAACGGGGACGCCACTTGGCTTGGAGGATAGTGTTCTAGATGAGAAAAACAAGATTGTATAGCTCAAGTTACACTACTATAGCTAATCCTGTTCTATCCTTCAAAACTCATATAGGCATGCCAATGATAATTCAATAAAAAGCAGGCACTACTCACATGCCAACAGTCCACAGACCAAACAGTGTTAAAAAGTGGCCGCAGCATTCGTTCATGGGATTTCAACGGATCTTATATTCATGCGATTATAGATTTAAGCTTTTGAGTCAAATCTTTTAACAAGTAGGAGCATCGAGCAGGGGGGGTTTTTTTGTGAGCCACACAAGTTAATGGGTCGAGTAAATCCCTTTAGAATTGATGGATCGACCCATCTCAAAACTACTAGATTGAGACTTAGAGGTGCTTCGTGTGGCTCCATGGAAAAAAAAAAAAGGAGGGAGGAATCAAGCCCTTTACCTCAAAGGATAAAAGAGTAAGATTATGAGGCACTAGGCCACATTGCAGGGCCGAAACAGTCACATATGGTCGCGTCTAGTTTCTGGCTTCAATGACCACTATAAAGAACTTTTTTTAGAGAAAATGATACAAACAGTCCATGAACTTTAACCCAATATGCAATATGGTCCATAAACTTTTAATTTGTTCAATGTAGTCCGTAAACTTCAACTCAATGTGCAATGCGATCATTGAACTTGTAATTTATTCAATGCTGTCTCTAAATTTTTGGTACATGTTCAATTTAGTCCCTGAACTATATGAAAATGTTCAATGTAGTTCCTGAACTTGAATTAATGGAAAGACTACATTGAACGTTTTCATATAGTTTAGAGACTAAATTGAACATGTACCAAAAAATCCAAAGACCACATTGAACAAGTTAAAAGTATAGGGATCAAATTGAACATTAGGCTAAAGTTCAGGGATTATACTGAACAAATTAAAAGTTCAGGTACTCTTTGTGTCATCATCCCTTTTTTTACTTGTGTCTTTTTGCGAAAAAGGATAAGGAATTACAGAAAATTTTATAACTCGGGATGAAGGGTTAGTACTCACCGGCTAATCTAGCAGCTGATCGGGTTGGGCTTGGCACGAAAGGGACCAGTCGAGTGCTGGGCCTAGAGGGCCCAAGAGTGGCCGGGCCTTAGCCCGCTGCATGAGCAAAGGCTCGATGTTGGGCTTGGTCGTAATGGTAGGCCCAAGCATCGACATCCCAGGCCTTTGCTCGCTTGATGGATGAGGCCCATCTTACAAAATGGGTCATCATCGGAACTTCCAATTATGATCACTCATGGGTCTTATATGATCCATCTCACGTACCAAGGAACGAACACAGATCATGTGATTTGTGTTAAAGCTTTAAGGTCCTAAAGCGATTGTATTATTACTTTAAGTGAGCCGACATGACAACAAAAAATACTCACTAATCTCGGAGACGAGTAACTTATTGGTGAGCCAACTTTTCGTTCATGAGTTGATCACCATGTTAGATTTTGGTCTTCGATGTTTGAGTTCTCAGTAAGTACATATCTTTTGGGATTTTAATTGATAGCAACAACACGGAGCAATAGAGATAAGTTCTGCAAAAAATAAACAAAAACAACACCCACAACCTCGAATCTCGACCAGATCGGACAACTTGGGATGTAGGTGGTTCAGGTCGGATCGAGCACAGTGCCATTCCTGACCCATTGACACTAGGTGTGAGCAAGATGGACTGCTCAAACCAGAACCGAACCAACCGGTATGGTCCGGTTCTCGGGAATATTGGTCTAGTTCCCTATTCTTAAAAGTGGAACCGGTTTCCAGGCGGTCCGGTTCCCAATTCTAGAATGGGAACCGGACCTGACCGGACCGATAAATATATATTTTTCTAATTTTTTCATATATATATTTATTTACTTTTTAAAATTTTTGAAAAAAATAGAAAGCTTAATCTAATTTCCCCAATCTCCTCTTGCCTTTACCAATAAATGATTGGTTCCATTAAAACCGGATCGGATCGATGGTCCGGTCCGGTCCACGGTCCCAAGATTAGTCGGTCCGGTCCCCTATCTTAGAAATTGGACACTGATCCTCCCGGTCTAGTTCCCGATTCTTGGGTTGGACCGAATTGGATCAAAAACTGCTCACTCCTAATTGACACCAAGGATGTGATAACCCCTCGCCCCCTCAACTCCTCCCTCCGTGGAAGAGTAATAGAGTAATCTGGTATTCGGTTCGGACTTGGTCAACTCCGTACTTAAATCACGGTGTCTTCTGATTAGAGTAATACCTCGGGCGTTACGCCAGACATTCATGGAAATCAGTTGTATCGAAGGCTCGAAGGCTCGCTCTTGTTTAAAGGAGAAGGTAATGAGCCGGACCATATTTCGATGGATGGTTTAAGCACGAAACTTCACTTTCCGTCTGACCGTTTCTCGTCATCCCTTCACGGCCCTATGGATGGGGAAAAAAAAAACAGATGAAGGGAGATGGACAAGACCGGAATGAGATCGAAGTAGAAAAAGCCACATGTTTTTCTTGACCCAATTGGGAATTCGTTGCGTCAAGGCTTCCAAAATCTCGAGCTGACAGATTGTCAATCAAAGGGTGGAAAAGAGTTTTGGCGAAAGATTGACAGCAATTCATGCTGGAATTCGGGCAGATGGGTCGAAACGCGATGCGCTGCTCGCACAACACATGCACCCACGTTAAGTGCTTCTCTAATCTGATGCAAACGCTTATCATATCCCCTAAGCCTGCCCCTTTATCTTCTCTCCATTCAGTGACACTCGGCAGCTAAAACAATGGGGAATCATTGCCGACAGAAGCTGCAGGAGCAGGGAAGCAGCAGCAACCCCAATCAATTCGAGTTTTCCAATGAAGAAATCACATGCAGATTTGGTGGAACAACTACGGTTGCACATGGGTTGCTTATGATAGGATCCGAATGTTCCCCTCCATCAGAGCTTGTGATGGGGGCGGCGGTCGTATGATGTCTGATGCTTTTCCTTCCTCTGTTTCTCTCTTTATTTTTTTTTATGTTGATGTCGACAAGATGTCGATTAGAAAAACAGATTTCATAATTTGGACGATTCCCAGTTATGAGTCCCTCGTCTGATTAACAGATCTTGGACCCCAATCACCTTCTAGGACACCTTTACTCCCTATAATGCCATGTGTATGTTGTTTTTTCACCATAGCTATTTGAGTTTTGGTTGGCATGAGCACGTGAATTGGGGGTAGAAATTCCTCTATTAGGTTCTTGTATTAACTGTCGATTTTGCGATGTTAAAGTCTACGCGGCGTGTATAAAGTTCGATTCATGAAAAGTTGTCGTGAATGTGGAGCCTAAATCTGCAACGCCATATTTGTATAAAGTTCAATTCATGAAAAGTCGTCATGAAGATATTTGGACATTTTAAATGGTTTTAAAGAAGGGTTTCATGTGATATAAAAAAAGTCAATCTATGTGAGCCGTAAAATGTGAAATAATAAAAAGGGAAAAGGGAAACCGTTTCGACCAGGCCATGTTAATAGTACAAGAACATGCGCTATTTTACAAATTGCAAGTATAAGATTAAGCAAAATTTTAGATTACAATTTATTTATGTACCCTATCCAACCTTTCTGAATACTTGAAGTGTGTCAATATAATCGTGTTGAAAATATAAGGGTTTTGCTCAGTATACCATGTGATATTGACTCATGAAAAACGAGCCAATCAAAGACCAAATTTACTATAAACATAAAAAGAGAGCTAACCGATATCATGTGAGCACTTTAATTAGCTCATCTCGTCATGTTACACAGGGAAAACGATACTAAAATAGTATCTCCATGACCCCATTTGAATTCGACTTAATAAATGGAATGATGTCGACTTCTTCTTTTTTGCCCCCTTTTAACCCTTTTGAATTTGAGAAACACGGTCAAGCAAAACTGGATCTCCTAAATCCAAATCCTTTTGTAAGCCTGCATGATTGGAGGAGAAAATGGCTAAGTGTGCAGCTGCAAACTGCATGTGCTCATGCACAGGCTCCTCTTAATTGCTTTTGCCTCCCCCAGAAACCACCCCCATCTCTTGCAAAATTTGCAAGAATATATAATCCATCAACTATTTTTCTTTCTTTTTTTTTTTTTTCTGTCCAACCCTTCACTCTCAGCAACTTTAAATGTAATGCTTCAATTCCAAGAAACATCATGCATATCCCAAGATATTCCAGGCTTGAACATTATTACAGGTAAACTTCTCGAGAAAGTACAGAAGCTTACCACGCAAAATCATATGTTTGCTCGTGTAAAATAGATGATCATATGCTTAAGGTCAAATTATGTTTTTCACATTCCATATTCATCAATAAAGCGAGTCTATATAAAAATCCAATTCTCAATAGGGGTGTGTGACCGGACCGGCCCATCAAAAAGACAGGTTCGGGAACCTGTTCCTGTTTGAACCGGTCCGAGAACCGGTTTCATTTTTTGGGGACCAGTTCGATTTCCGGTTTCAAGTGAAAACCCTCCCGGACTGGTTTTAAAACTAGTTTTATATGGAGGTCCACTGGCAATTTTATATGGTCAAAATTTAAAGCATTATATCGGGAAGGATAATGGAGGTAATCATTATTTGTGGTTAGTTTAACTCAAGGACTTATAAGCATTATATGGAGCAATTTCCTTTTTCTTAAAATTTTTGTTCTGTAACGAAGAAACTACATATCTAACTGAAAACCTATACTGTTTTATCATGTCCATTAAATTATTGGGATTAAGATAATATCCTTTTGTATAAATACTTAAGATTGTCCGCATAATCAAACTTATAACCCTTGATTTGAGTTATAAGTTTTCTTATTTGCTAATCAAAAAAAATGAAACCAAAAAGAGGAACAAAAAGAAACAGGTTCTTGGGTAGACTCTGGAATCGGACCGAAAAAACATGATAGGTTCCAAAATAGTGTTCAAGGCAAACATTGTAAATTCTAGATTCCAAAAACTATGAATTGATTATAACAACGTCAGGTTCAAGTTTTAGGTTTAGAATTGATCCACCTCAAAATCAATTACCCCTAATTCTCAATAAGGTTCTATATCACCTTGTTACGAAATATTTGTCCCCGGCGATCGGTGCACTGCCTTTATTTATACTCCTCAATTTTTTAAGTCTGGCCATTGATTTCTTCTTCTTCTTTTTCTTCTTCTTCTTCTTTCATGGATACAGACAATTAAAATAAAGAGAGTGGCATTGATGTTGATTTCTCCAAAGCCAGTGGCATTCCCAATCGATCCATCAGATAAATAGCTTGGCGCAGCACCCGTCTTTCTGATCTTGACACCAGCCATATCTCTCTCTCTCTCTCTCTCTCTCTCTCTCTCTCTCTCTCTCTCTAACACAGACAGAGATGCAGAAGGTGAACTTGCTGTTGCTGATACTGTGTGCCACCTCCTACACTGCCACATCTCTCATTGATGGTAAGCTCTACATCATCATCTCTCACAGAACTACGCATGCCAGTGAACCAGTGTGCATGTTTCTAGTGTTATCATCACTTTGTTTCGCAATTTCTTAAGAAACTTAATTACAAACTTTGTTGGTTCAATTTGTCATTGCAAAAATATATATATAGAGAGAGAGAGTATAGCTTGTAGAGGATCCTAAAGGAGGTCCATCCACAGAATGTGTCCTCTCTTGTAAAGTCCCAACCGCTGAAGCAAATATGTAGATAACGCGGCTTGAATCCATGGCCAAACCATTTCAGTGATCCTGGTGTACTGATGACATCAAATGCTGTCCGTTTCGGCATGTTTTCTTTAATCAAGATTTCCATGTCACTCGTGCGCTCAACAATGCGTTCAACTGGGAACATCATTCATCAGAACCAGCTAAAGTTCTCAAGAGGTTTTTACAGAATTTCTAGGTGGACCCAACAAATCCATGGCCTGGAATTTAATTTCATGAGCATTCCCAGTAGATGAGTTGTAGTCCTTTTGCGAAATCTTTTATCATCTGGGTTCCTCTGGGGTTCTGCACTTATTAAATGCTCACTATCCTCAAATAGGACAGCAGACAATAAATGGCATTAACTATTCAAGTGAGAGCAATCCTTGGGTAGTTGACCATGATTAAGACTAGGGGGTTCAAAAAGCTTCCCTTTTCCTCTCTTTTTCAAGTAGGGCCATGTAGATCTCTGACCTTACATTTGCTTAATCTGTTGTCCTATGTTCAGCTTCTGTGACCACTCCCAAGTCTGATGAAACAATTTAGGACTGTACTGCAGTCACCGTCAAGTGGAAAATTTCTTCCACAATTTTTATCCCATGGCATATGTAAGAATGTAATGTTAACAAGATATTATAGACTAAACCACCGGTCTTGCTCGTTGTAATCCTTTAACATGCACCGAAAGCCGGACCATTCATGGGGGTTCATGATAGCGCACCGGTATGCCGTGTGATATGACCCTTCTATAGGAACGACGACTTTGTTTAGAGTCTATGATCTATCAATGATTCTTGAGGTCGGACCAATCCATGCATCAAGGTTTTTCTATGTCATCTAGTGACACGAGTTTCGTGTAGAAGTGTCGAATCCACTATGTTAACCCATACCTCATAAATAGAACTGTGCTTTGAAAATTTGAAATACGGTAGATACTCCTTTAGGACAGGCATTTCCCAATTACCGCAGGAAGAGCAGAGGATACATACTTAAAATACATAATGAAAAAAATTTGAAAATACATGATGAAAAAAATTTGTTGATCTAGGAAACCATTTATAAGATGATAATTATTCCTTGAGCAGTCTTTTTGGTTGAATTAATCTTAATGTCATGTATTAATCCATGTTCAAATGAGGTCAAAAGGGTCTAAGCCAGATTAATCAAAGTTTTCTTCCCACATGGCCTTTTTTTTATAAGGAAATTCTGAACATAACATGTGCAGCCAGCATGTGATGAGCTTTTCTAGCAATGTTCTCTTACCATCATTCACGCGCAAGATTCTGTGCCCATTTCTTTAGTTTCAAGCGACTATGCGGTAGATCAAGCCTGATGATTCTCCTAAGAGCAAGAAATAAAACGATCTATGGACGAATTTCCCTGGATCCTACGTCCTTTTCACACTCAATCATATTGCGCAATCTTGTAACAAATTCGGACGATGGCCGAGGACATCTGTCACATGATACTGATTTTGAATGAACTATGAGAATTTTTCATGAACCGGCCAAGCTAACAAGCGAATGACCCGAATTTGGCATCGTCCTCAGGCTTATTGCCGAACGGCGGCTTCGAGAATGGCCCGAAGCCATCGCAGCTGAAAGGAACGGTGGTCACCAGCAAGACTGCCATTCCTAGATGGGAAATTTCAGGCTATGTTGAGTACATCGAATCAGGTCACAAGCAGGGTGATATGTTACTGGTAGTCCCTGAAGGAGCATATGCAGTGAGGCTCGGTAATGAGGCTTCGATAAAGCAGAAGGTGAAGGTCGCGAAGGGTACGTTCTACTCAGTCACATTTGGTGCGGCCCGGACATGCGCGCAAGAAGAGAAATTGAACGTGTCTGTCTCGCCGAACTCGGAGACACACGACTGGGGAATATTGCCGATGCAAACAATGTACAGCAGCAATGGATGGGATTCTTATTGCTGGAGTTTCCAAGCGGAAGCCCCAGAAATCGAGATCTCGATCCATAACCCGGGTGTGGCCGAGGACCCGGCTTGTGGACCATTGATCGATTCGGTCGCTTTGAAGGCATTGTACATCCCGAGACGCACTAATGGTAAATTATCAATCTCTGTCAATTGAGTCTCGCTGTTGATTCTGCTTCTTAATAATTTTATAGATGCGTTGATATGAGAAAGATCAGACCAAGTTCATCCTGTTCGGTTTACTGAAGCCATCTTCAACGTTGACTGGGTTTCTTTTCTTTTTTTTTTTTAAGCAAATTTGGTGAAGAATGGAAATTTTGAGGAAGGCCCTTATGTGCCCCCAAAGACATCATGGGGCGTCCTAATACCGCCCCACGTTGAGGATGACCACAGCCCTTTGCCCGGATGGATAATCGAGTCCCTAAAAGCAGTGAAGTACATCGATTCAGACCACTTCGCCGTTCCGGAGGGGAAGCACGCGGTGGAACTCCTCGCTGGGAAGGAAAGCGCCATTGCACAAGTCGTCTCGACCCAGCCTGGCAAAGTCTACGTCCTCACGTTCGCAGTCGGCGATGCCAAGAACTCATGTGAAGGGTCTCTGGCAGTGGAGGCATATGCAGGGAAGGCGTCTGTTACGGTGCCCTACACTTCTATGGGCAAAGGCGGTCATGTCCGTGCTAAACTCCGGTTCACAGCCACATCGGCTCACACGAGGCTCACGTTCTTGAGCTCATACTACAACATGCAAAGCGATCACTCTGGTTCTTTGTGTGGACCTGTTGTTGACGATGTGAGGTTGGTTAGCGTTCGCAGCCGCAAACTAGCATGAGACTTTGGCTTGTTTTGAGAAGCCACCTGAGAAACCAGCAGTTTCCAGGAGGCTTATCATGATATAATGCTATATGCTATGATTTCTTGCCCCAACACTTCCAATTGATTCCTTTTCAAAAATGAGTGGATCGGGCTAACGAAGCTATTTAGAATTTGGGGAGGACTCTATTGCACTTTCTCCAGTCAGGACTCTATCTATTAGGAAGATATTACATTACATGTACTGTCCTCAGTTGTGTTTGATATCTGGTATAACATTGGAGATCCATACTGCAGCATCCTCCAGTACTTTGAATAAATTATAAGTGGCTGCTTCTGCTCCTGTTGCCTGATCGTCTTGTGAATGGTGCGATCCTAACATTACACAAACATTCAGAGAGAGAGAGAGAGAGAGGTTCAATTTATTCTATGATAAGATTGAAACCGGATAGTGCAATTCTCATTGTCTTCAGCATTCAAAAAAATATGGTCATTGGTTTAACTTGTACCTGTCAGCACATAGCTATGCTTTTCGGGCATTCATGATTTTTTACGCAGATGGATTGAACAAATTAAACATGAGAATAAGTAACTCTAAGCTTCCAAATGCATCCACAGAAACGTAAGCTACCACCACATGTTGGCACAGCGATATAAGCTTTAAGCAAAAACAAGAAAGAAAGCACAGCCCTTTACGAAGCTCTAAATTCAAACATATGACATACTAATAAATAAGCCAGAGCTAAGAATTTCGGCGATGAATGATCAATAAAAACAAAACTCATCATAATTTTGATCATTAAAGCAGAAATTAATAAGTGATGGTGCTCTTCCTTAAGACGACTGATTGACTGATGGTTTTAAGTAAAGAAGAGATGTATAAATAATCATATGCACCTGAGGAAAGGTGTCAGCTGTCAAGAATCAAGATCCTCAGCATTGTATCCTTGTCCTAGAGCAAGGGGTGAACCTCTGAGATTCGCGATAAAAACAGCTTAGATAGCACCAAAGAGTGGATCAAAGAACTTGCGGGGATGCCAGATTTATCAACATCTACAGCGCACCAAAGAAGGGTAGAAAAACCCCACTGTCAAAATCATATGCGGCAGAAATTAATTATTTGGAGTCTCTATAACACAGGATCTTTCGATGAAGCACTCTATCTTTTAACATGCAATGTTGAAATCCAGAAAAATAAGAAATTCAGTCAAAGATTTTCTTTGCTCAGCCTAAGTTTTTACACCTTCCACCAAAAAAGAAGCATCTCACAAGCACATGAATACCTGAAGTAAGTCCTTTAAGAATGACACTGTTCATCTACTTTGACACATCACTCTCACTGGGACAATATTGAATGAACTTAAAGAAAATCAAATCAGAGATATCTATTATCAGACTGGTGCCACTATTTTCATTATAAATCCAATTCTAAAAAATTCTCAAATAGTGAAAGATCGAGCCGAGAGACTATTACACTGTACGTAAAATCTTAACTCTTGATTCACACAATTTCATTGGAAAAATACATAAACCAATGCTCGCGACGATGAATGTAATCAATTTCATGGTCAAGGAAGGGCGAAACATAACAAGAAGACCAAGATCCAATGCTTCATTCTGCTATCAGCGAGTAAGAAGCCTAGCATCAGCAGAAGTTAAATTTCTTATAATCACCAGATGCTTGTTTGTCTGAACTGTGCAGAGATTGGTGGAGGTTTGGCATTTGTGTCTTCAGCCCAACTGAAAGTCTGAAAAGCTCAGAACTGGACAGTGACTGGATGAGGCGAAGGAACGGATCTTGCCTCCAATTCTTCTTTTGTCGGACAAAGAATATGAGTCTCCTTAATACATTATGCCACGGATGATTCAGCGTCACTGAGTTCGCCAGAAGTATTCCCATTGCAGCAATTTATTAAACTTGAAGACCAATTATTGCCGTTAGTACTAGAGCTGCCAACAGATGATGCACAACTATCAATGTCGATGTTCTTTGACGTCATCAGCCGAAAAGCTTCATTAAACCCTCCCGGTTCCACCTCAGGAAACCTAGTTCTCCAGCAACAGAAGGAATAACTTGCATTATTTTCTTCCTCATTCAGGTAATCAGATGCATCAGCCTTTTCTGAAGCATAAGATGGAGTCCCTGGCAAAGTCTCCCGACAATTACTGGTAATGAGTTTGATCTTCTTAAAACCAACACAGTGTGCTTCAACATGAGGCGAGCAAACATGTGAACCTGTCCCCAGTTTCCTCTCTGAATCTACTTGAAACTGAAGTTCAGTATTTCCCTCAGTTGGGGAAAATTCAGCTCCGGCTTGCAGCTTCAAGTCTGTTTCTGCAAGTCGTTTTCTCCGGGATATGGTGCAATTACGAGCGCCCTATATAAAAAGCCCAATTCATTTAAAAGAAATAAGAAAACATGCTTACCAGAAAGCTCCTCGCTCTAAGACTTTTCAATGTAAAGGGGGAAGCATTCAATCACACCAGATGGAGTCAACTTTTATTACTTATTAGGACAGACCATTCTCCCAGGAAAACAAAAAACTTGAAGCTGTAATAGAAAATAAACAATCTAAAAGATATGTGCAGAAGAACAAGCATCTACTATGCAAAAATTACCTTTCCGACCACGAACCAGTTGCCATCTTTCCATATCTGCCTAGCCCTGAGATAACGTTTATGGACATTGAAATGCCGAAAGCTTCCAACTGGCCTAACCACAAAGTGGTTTCCATGAAAAACCTTTACAACTATGGCAGTCTTCCACGATAGGTTGTGAAACACCTCGACAACATCACCTGGAACCCATGCACCTATGCCTTCCGCAGGAGGTGGACAGGGCCGAATGACCTTCCTCGGTACCCTCTCTACTTTCTTCCCGGCAGTACCGGGATAACCACAGCATTTCACATAGTAATTGCGCCCATTTCCAGATATTATTTCGGAATAAACCCAAGCACCTATGAAGTCCTCTTTCATGCTGAGCACCTCCACTTTACTTCCTTTTTTCAGTCTCATGGTGGTGCTTCCTTTTTTCAGCCTCATGGTGGTCACCGTAATGTTAATGACTCGAACCAGGAAAGTAGACCCTGAAATAGCCAAGCAAAGAATTAGAATGAGCAAATGTAAGACGACGTAGAAGGCCACAGATGAGATGCTAATTTGACCCGGTTGATGAGTTGCAATAATAACTGTAAAAATGTTAATGAAACACATATGACAACATATAATCATACAGGCACATGAGCATGCAACAGAGAGAGAGAGAGAGAGAGAGAGAGAGAGAGAGAGAGAGAGAACAGAGAGGACTACATGGATATTTCATTACGACTAGCGTTATAGCACCTGGGAATAGATTTACCACGTATAATGCAAGAAATTGAACAGAAAGAGGCATCTGCTCATGCTTTTAAGCCACTTTGGACATAGATATTTACACGAGGTATAGCCAGAGTAGTCGACATTTGTTTCCCTATGTACTTGTATCTTTAGCAGTCAATCATGCCTATATAATTCACAAAACCCTTTGAATCTGGCTTCGATGACGAGCGGACTTTAAAGAAGTACTCTACAAGAAAGAGTAGAACTTTGCGCAGCAAATTCATGTCAACGAGCCTTTAGCTTGGAAAAACCATCTTGCGCATACCCAGTAAAACACCAGTTCCAACTGAAAAAAAATTCGAATTTCTTCCTAGGCAAGTGCGACCGCTTCGTCGAGAGGCTGACGGGCTTTCTTGCACAGCAAGGTAACCTCCAAACTCTAATCCGATCCTAAATTCAAATCCTTACCGCCGACCTTCTCTTAACACACGCAAGTCCAGAGGAGCAGAACAGGCGCGGCCCTGATTACGCAATGCGAACGCAAGAGATCACACACGAGACTCACGCGAGCACAAAACAAAACCCCCTAAGAGAAGATCCTCCCCTGAATCCTCCAGCGCTCTCGCATCTCCGGAAACCAATATAAGCTCGCGCGTCCGCCTCCCCTCAATTCTCGAACGCGCGGCGCACAACAAAAAAAAAAATCTCACGCGCGCGGAGCGAAACGAGAACAAAAGAATCGTCGACAGGCACGGGACACGGTCAGGATCGTCGCCGAAATGGCAAAATCAAAGGGGACTGAGAACGAGAACGAGAACTCGCGGCGGCGGCACACGGCCATCGTCACCACGCGCAAAGCTCGAATCCACGCACCTCGCGGGGAGCGCGCGCGCGCGCGCCGACGGCGGGGGGAAGATCGCCGGACCGATGATCCGGAATGCTCCGCCCTCGCTGCTGCTGTTGCTTCGTCTTCTTCCTCTTCTCCTTCTTCGAGACGGAGTTCTTGCGGGAAGAGTGACGACGAGAGTGAGCGAAAGCTTGCGCCCGAAGGAATTCTGGAAGGAGGAGGAGGAGGAGGAGGAGAAAATAAAAAGGAAAAAAAATAGAGAAAAGAAAATTATTATTATTTTTTTTGGAAGAATTCGAGTCCGAGTCGGAGCGGGACTCCCCCGAGTCGGAGCGAGTCGATAAAGAGCGTGAGATCTCGCGGACCGTCGCGTTCGAGTTCGATCAGGGGCGTCGTTGCCGCCGCTAACGGTTTCATTCGCGCCCTCGTTCGAAAGGTTCCCCGGACCAATGGCGTCGCGCCACGTCGGCGCTTGGATCCGTTCCGCAACGACCGAGGATGGGCACCGGGGATTTTCCTTTTTTTGAAAGTACGTCCCCATCGCCAAACCCTGCGAAATTTGATTGCTAATTGCAGGTTTATCTTGAGTACGGCATTTTTATATCAATTGCTGTTACAAGATTAATACCGCGACAAACTCCAAACTAAACTGGTGCACTGATGACAGATTTACCACGAACTAGTATTTGACCACTAAAGATCCTATATTGGTACGCATGTGACAATTTTATCCTCCGTTAATTTCTATTGAATTTTACCGTCAAATTTATGAGTTAGATAACACGTGACAATTGACGGGTATACCGGTTTGGGATTTTACCCTTCCTTTGTTACATGTGTACCGATTTGTGATTTTTTCGTTGCATTGATTCAATTTAATTTATGATAAATTTGTCACAAATGTATCAATTTGGAGTTTTTGGTAGTCAAAAAATTAATTTAGGGTAAATTTGCCACATGTATACTAGCCTGGCGTTTTTTTGTAGTCAAAAAATTATTTTGGAGTTAATTTGTCACACGTCTACCAGTTTGGTATTTTTCCATAATATTAACCCTAATTTTTATTATCGCGGCCTTAACATTAGTTTATTGATTGAAATTATAGCTAGGTTTTCTTATGTCTATAGTTCATTCTCTTTATTTTGGTAGCGTCGAAGTTTTTAATAATAATAAATTTCTTTCTAGGAAAAAAAAACATTACGTAAATTATATCCTTTTCCTTGCGTATTTTTGTGATGCACGTGCGTTATCTTTGCCTGTTAAATAAATCATTGACGTGAACTTATGAATACCCCGGCGGGTGCATGGATGACGTGCCTTCAACCGGACTAGAGAAGTTGACATGGTCTCGGGCTCTAGAAGTGACCTATGGAACCATCTACCCGAGTGTACAAAAAATAACAATTCGAAGCCCGTACGATATTATTTGTAGCACCAAATTGCCAGACCAATCGTTGACTCGTTATTCTTTTTTTTTCAGTGGCAAAGAAGAGCAATTTCTTTTAATTTCCAAAGGTGATCAGAAGTCAAGGTTAGCCTAACTAAACCGCGGGCTGTATTCAGCGGTTCTTTGTGGTTTTCGAAATTGAAAACGTTAATTGGACTAAATGTGCCGTCAAATTGTAATCGATAAATGACAATTGATGATAGCACGTGGCACGTGCATTAAGCACTTGTACATATGGGCTATAAATCATATTTTACAGATGTCAATTCAATCGTAAACTTTTTTTTTTTTTTTGCCAATACAATCTTAAACCTTTGAGTAAAATTTCCATGTGTAGTTTTTTCTAAAGAACTTGTCGCCATTCTTTGCCACGTAGGATGGCCGGTACTGACTGGACGACGCCTTGGTAATTTCCGGGCGACAATTTGGCCGGGGATTACCTTCCGAATCCGATGATTGATTTGCATTAGCAAAATGGAGAAGTTTGAGGAATTGGATCGGCATGCTATTATATAACGACGGAAGGGTCTAATCCCCCCGCATAGTTTCGCCGAAGCCACGGCACGTGGGAAGTCTCCACCCGGCACGCGCGGCGCGGGGCCTACTCCCCTGCGGCGGCGACTAGCGTTAGCGAGCCACTGGACGATCCATCGGGACCGTTCCCCCCCGCTCCGTCCCCACCGCTGAGCGACCTCCTCAATTCCCCATTTCGAAAGTCTTCTTCTGCAGAGAGAGAAAAAGAGAGAGAGAGAGAGAGAGAGAGGGAGGCTCCTCATCGATCTTGTTCGAGCAGGGCGTGACCTGAGATCAACACAGCTCCCCGCCGCCGTCGAAATCGAGCTCCAGCCATGTGGAGAAGGCTCGCCTCTTCGCGCCTCAAAACCCTAGCCGCCGCCGCCTCCTCATCCTCATCCTCCTCCGCCCCGCGCCGATCCGCGGCCGCCGCCCCCGCCGGCGCCGCCTCTTCTCCGGCTCGATTGTTCGGCAGCCCGCCCCTCATTTCTCGCCGCCCCCTCCTCCGCTCCTGCTCCTCTTCCTTGCTCGCGCGCCGGTTCAGCGTCGAATCCGGTATTTCTCTCCTCCGTGCTCGGATTCTTCTGCTCGCATTGAATTCGCACTCCGGCGGCGGTTTTAGAGTCGCCTTCTGTGGCTTGACCGTGTCGAGGCGTCGCTTCCATAGATAACTGACGCTGATCTCTGGGCGACTGATTTGTTGATAATTGCGTGTGTTTCTTGGAAACCGTAGCGCACAGGGAGGTAGAGGTAGAGGTTTTACATGTTCATTCATCGATTTTTTTGTTGTTCTTTTTTTGGTTAAGGCAATGCGTGGATCATTGTAGTGTTGCATCTATATTCACGATTCGGGTGGATTGTTTTGTGTCCTGTGGATTGTGTTTCGTGAAATTGAACTGGGAGGAGGAAATGAAGCGAGCGCAGTAGTTCACCGGAGATGCTGAGTGCCTGTGAAGCGATATTGATTCTCTGATGCTACAGGTGAAACTGCTGTTAAGAAGAAGGTCGAGGATGTAATGCCTATCGCAACAGGACACGAGCGTGAGGAGCTAGAAGCTGAGCTTGAGGTGATTTTCCGGGACCCTGCATTTTTTGGCCAATGTGGAGGATGGTGCTGGCCTTCGCCGAGATTTTGAATTGTCCAAAAAAGTGTATGCTAACTAATTTTTCTCCCGACCCCTCTGCAAAAACTATATGCAGGGAAGGGACATTCTTGACATCAACTTCCCAGTCGGGCCTTTTGGTACCAAGGTGAGTGTGCTCTTGTCTTTTATTCGCAGGTAGCCATTTGAGGATCTAGATGATGTTATTGAATTTTAGATTGGGGTTGGATCTCTAGCATGTCTTTGTATTATTGTTTATTCGGTTAGTTCTTGCATTTCTCTCGAGGCAAGTGATTGTTGATTATTTGAGAAGGATGTGTACTGATAATGAGGAATAAATTACATTAATTTCTTCTCTTCCTTTTCAATCTTCGAAGGCCAGATCGTAGCTTTTTGCCTTTCTTTCGTAGTTGACCTTTTAGCTGGGTAAAGTTTTCTTTCACAGAATAAATGTGGGAACGGATCAATGGAGAAAATTTTATTTTTAATGTCTCTGCTATGTCGAACATGCTGTCTTGGACAGAGGGGGAAGGTATGAGAGGATCCCCTAGGTGAATCCATCTAGTCAGAAATGCCTATGCTCTTTTGCGTTTGTCTTATTTTTGGCTTTTCTGTGCTTGTTGTATGTAGTCTTAAGCAAGTGAGAAGGATGTATTTGCTTTAATTGTCGTCTTAACGATATGGTACTTGTGTTCTGAGTGTGTGTAGGAATCTCCTGCTGTTGTCAAGTCGTACTATGATAAGAGAATAGTCGGATGTCCGGGAGGGGAAGGAGGTAGGTTCTTACCTTTTATGCCATCTATCTTCACGTGCAATGGAGCAAATCCTCCCCCCAACCAATCTTATCACCCATTAGTAGGAGCACATTCTATCAAATGCATAGTATGTGTATCTCTACAGAACCACTTTTCCTCAGTTAGTTTTTAATATGCTGTTTTTAATTCTTGATTGAAGAGGATGAGCATGATGTTGTCTGGTTCTGGCTGGAGAAAGGCAAGCCTCATGAATGTCCAGTGTGCGCACAGTATTTTGTGGTAAGTGTGATAAGATGTTTCTTGTGCCAGTGCAGTAAGCATGCTGACAATCCATATGCTGTATAATTAGCTCGGTCTTGATTTGACTAAAATCTCATCTATGTATATTTATACTGAAGATAATGGGCATATCATGGATATTTCTGTTTAAATGGGTATGGAGATAGTACTTGTTTCCAAGTTTAAAAGTCTTACCTGCTCCTTTGTTATTAAGGTAATATGACAATTGAAACAATCTTCTTCTGTTGTCCGGTTTCATAGACAAATTGATAGAGAATCTTTGACCCCTCTCTTCACGCTCACACACTTACACACAAACACACAGGTTGTCCTCATTATTGTGGTAATCTTAGTGAATGAATGAACTTGAAGCAATATGTAATTTTCTTTCTGCTATTAGAAAAGAGGTCAGATGGACTTAAATTTCGAAGTATCTTACATGATGTAGATTTGCTTATTATGCAATAATACAATGGATGGAGAAAGGAGTCAAACAATGACACCTGGATTCATGTAATTCATCTGAGATCTTCCATTACTTCTATGAATTCTTTTTTCTACTGGTTAAAGCATCTTTCCTGCACAGAGAGTGGCTGCCGTTTTCTGTGTAATATGAAGACAGATCATCTTTCTTTTACTAGCAACTGTGCCACTGGAGCTCTGACAATTTGATCTTTTCCAATTTTTGTTGCATTTTATGGTCATGCTGACTGCACTGCTAGATTATCCAGTTTAGGTTCCCCTTTGCCAATGTAGAAACATCATTGATCATATTCTCATGTTTTGACAGCTTGAAGTTGTGGGTCCCGGAGGACCACCAGATGGGCATGATGACGAAGACCATCACCATTGATTCGGGCTCGAGGGTTCGTGATTGGAATAAAATCTGGGGAGGTAAAAGGACAGTTTTCTGTACTCTGCTGAGTCAATCAAAGGCTCGTTCTGTTTGTTTCTTTTTGGTCACGGCCCAAAAGACCGTGACATGCAACAGTGGGGCTGTACCTTCTTTTTTTGGGTACTCTAGATGTGGAATATTTGCACTCAGAGCTATGGATATTATTGTTAGGTCTTCCCTGGATTTGTTGCTGAATAATGATTCTTTTGTGACCCTTCTTCTAGGTGTTTTCACACAAGGGATTTTGATCTTTGAGGATATGCTTGTTAAATATGTCTCAACTCTGGATTTACTCTTGCAATTAGAGGTAAAATAAGTAACAAATGAGTGACCGCACCAAAGTTACGCATTGTAACTCAAGCATTGCCTGGCATAGCAAGTGTACGTTGACAGGTGTTCTAATAATTACTGCGTGTATCGGTATGCTCTCTTTTATGCAGGTGAAAGCTAACATTGGATTTCAGGGGTCATACGCGTGAGAGAGCTTTCATTAGTATTCGACATCAGTACTGATCATAATAAATCATAGGATTGACCTTTGCTTCTGGCCAAACATAAATATTTTCGGTTACTCTTGATCTTAGATCCAAGCTCTGGTTTACTTTGGTGGTGGTGATTTCTATTCTTGGGAAATCATGAATCGACACCAGGGCATGTAACCATCTATGTGGATTTCCTATGAAAATATATGGATCTTACGCAATGGGTCAACAACCCATTCGACACAATATGATCAGACATGTATTACGAAGGTAGATATGAATATGTGTTCAATTTTCAGTAAGATGCACTTTGACCTCCCTCCTTTGGACGGACCATGCCTTGTTACTGACCACTATTTATCGTCCAACTAATGTCATTAGCACTGTGTTTGAATGCCTAAGTAGATTTCTATGGCTTAAAGTTGTAGCACTATGGAGATGCTCTTTCAATCAATGAAATTGCTTGGTATTTACCTTCTCCCCATTGACATTCAAGTATGAGATGAAGGGAAGAGTACCGAAATTTCATTTTTGACGATGTTATCACTAGTACGCATCACACAACATGAACAAAAGAACCTCTCCACCAAGTTAGAGCATACCTTCTCGAATTTCAACTTCAGATATCCGACACAAGGTGCACGATTTCAACAGGTCATGCTTTTCAGCTCTACGCTCATAGATGGATTCAGCTGAGAAAAGAGAGGCTCACAGGCCAATGCAACGCTAATTTTCCATGATTTAACTGATAAAAAGTCAAGTAAGAGTCTTTCCATGCCTCAACCTTTGATACATTTGATACATAAAGAACAAACGGAAGCTACACTGTTCCGATGCATAAGTCAGGCAAAGAAGCATAACCATTCAAGGTATGTTCCTTGATACACTTCCAATGGTCATCACAAAGCACGTAAACTAGAAGAGCAGCAAATGGTCGAATGGAAACTGAGCCAACTTTGAAATTCCGGTTTTCTCTCTAATCATCCATGCATGACTTGATCCGACGTTTCCTGGTTGGCTGCGATATACTCGAGCTTCTCCTTGGGCTCTCTTTCTGGACGCAATAAACAGCCATATCGGGAAGACAATCGGAAGTTGGAAGAGCAAAAAAAGTGTCGACCGAACCCTTACATGGAGCATATCCAATATAATATCAGAACCTCCACTGAACTCTCCCCTTGATGAATATCTTCTGAGGGAACGTGGGCCAGTTGCTGCAAAAGACAGAACGGCTAAGAAAAAAGAAATCCTACGCAAGGCTAAGTAAAAGGAAACCCCACGCAATCTTCTCACCTCCACAGTAGAAATATTCCTGGCACTCCCTCAAAGGGCGCTAAAAAGACTTCAACAGGTTCAATCAATCAAATCCAAGAATATAAACATACAGTGATGGGATTGCTATATGTGCTCCTCCAAGCATGCAATGATCATAAAAAGAAACGGATAAGAATTAAGAATCGCTGACAATTCCTCCATGCTCAAATTTCATAAGCAATTAGTGTTATATGGACATTATCACTGGGTAGGACATCAAAAGATGCCGATAATTTTATATTTCCATCTATAACACAGCCTTGCTTCCAGCAGTTGGCAAGCTGGGATGCCAAATGCACAAGCCCATCATAGAGTAAGAGAAATTAGTCTGCCATTACGAGCTGATAAAGAACAGATGAATGTAACTGATTCGGGTAGGATTTTTTTCAGTTTTAGCTTTCTTGCCCACCAAGCTCTTTCAATAATGGAAATCTCTGGAAACCAAGCATTTAACAGAGACTGTCCACCCAGCTTGCCTTCAGAATGCTCCTGCTGACGTGCGACACATGTCGGTACTATACAGCTGATTGAATGTTGATGCTTGTAGTAATTACTTATGCAAAAGGATGATCAGCATCAGTCACTCGAATCTCAAGCTCTACTCTAGAACCTTGGAATGCAGTAGCTAAGTACTCTTACGTTCCCTGTACCAATATTACCTGGAAATGTATATTCATGGTCTTCTCAATGCTACTTCTCCATAATCTTTCTGATGCTCCATAATCTTTCTAATTGAAAGCATCGGCAGGTAAGTCCACCAAAGACATGCTGAAAATGCCATAAAAGGCAAGAGAACTTACTGTAATGTTTCAACACCGTTACAGCTAGAGAGTTATACCCACACAGTTGGAAACTCAGTGTATATCATCGCAGGATTTTCCATGACATCCTAAATCATATACTAATGAACTAAAACAAACAAAGGGAACAGATGAGTGAAGTCATCAGGATCACATACCATAACTAGGAACTAGATAACCATCTCATGACAGGTCATGGAGCACCTACCTGTTCAACATCATCTTCTAGAGAAATGGCAGAGTCCTGAAACTCATTCGTAGGTTTGAAGTCATCATGCGTGTCAAGGTCATTTGGTACAGTTGCGAAGTATCTCGTTCCTCTTATACCTGCTAATGATAGTTGCAAAAAGGTTGTTATCAGAGATAGGGCTTGAGAGTTGGTGGGTCTAAGCACATGATCAATAACAAATGGCTTTTATCTCACTTGAGCACTGCTTCTGCTATACTTTAAGAAAGAAGTTTGAGATTTTGTTTAGAAGTTGTTACATTGGCAATGACTAAGAAAAGAAGCTAAAGTTTGAAAAAGGAAGTCGCAGCCAGTAACGGCTAGCACTGCACTTCCATCCGTGGAGCATCACATAAGCACAGCTGTCTTGCTGGAGAAGAAGCAACTCGGGGTCCTTACGACAATAACCCACGCTATAGCTATTCCAATCTGGACCTTCTGAGTAAAGAACAAAAGTGATTTACAGCGACTCGATTTCTCAGCGCAACATCCGTCGCACTCCACGTTTCTACTTCTGTTCTCTTGTTTGCGCCAGAGCTGAAGTCGCTTCTACCCAATATCCTAGGGCACATCTCCAAAACCATCTTTCATCTTCACATCGATACCATGCACCTCCAGGCTCAGTAATAAACAGCGTAACCGCAACTTACACTAGTTGATGCAGGAAAAAGAAGCTCACCATTCCATCAGACCACGCTTCTGGGGACCCTGTAATGCCCCTGAGAAGTAGGTTCGATTAGGCTCTTGCCAGGATGCTTGATGCAGTCCATCTCAAAGTGGGATGTTCATACATCTCTACGCAACAAAGATTATGCATGGGGTATCAGCTATAATGCATGCGATGGATCAAAGTTATCTAATAATCAATACACTATAGTCTCCACCAAAGTCAGGATAAAAGCTTGCAGACAGATTGTTTACAATCAACCCAAAGCGAATCGAAAATTTGCAGCTGGAAGCCGTTTCTCAAGCTTGTGTCATCATCGATCAATCCATTGAGATATCAGAACTTTGCAACGAAAAGCAATTTTAGTTAAATTTGCGTCATCATCGTCAATGCGATTCAAGCCATGTACTTACTTTGATTATAGGAAAGTAAACAATTTACGTGGTTTGTAATTCTTACTATTATGTATTTGAAATGTTATCATCCACAAATACTATCCATATATGATTAGCAACTAATTTAAACTCGGAGTAACTTTTAACGTATCTAGTAACTATTAATATAATAATGAATGGCCAGTAACTTCTTATTATTAGTAATATTCAGAAGTGACTAGCAATTTCGTGTACACTAAAGTAACATCAAATATATTTGTATGTTAGTAACTTTCCGAACAATGAAGTAAATTTTACAAAGCCCCACGCAAGAAACTGGTTATATAATAGCCAGTTTTTATGGGCACGTACAAGGATCAGTTCATGGGGCTACGGTATCATAGAGTTACCCGTGGATACTAGTGCAATTAGAGTCATGTGAAAATATCCAACAATTTATTTTATGGAAAAAATAACATTAAAAGTCCTAAATATTTGGCCCAAAGTTTAATCAAGTCCTAAACATTCATAAAAGTGCAATTAAACCATAAACGATTTATATCTGACAACGTTATTCTTCTGGCGATTGCCCATTACATTTTCCTAACGTGGCACTATGGAACTCGTTGGAAAGTCAACTTTGCATTTTTCAACATTTTCTAGGATATGTTCGCTTAAATAACGCCGGATGAAAAAAAAAGCCAAAATAAAAAAAAAAAATTGGCAAATTAAAAAGTTTAAAACCTATTACCATCAATTACACAACAAGGAGAAAGCAATAAGATTTCAGGGACGAGTTTAATAGTTGCGAATGATAATGGAGCACGGCATTTTCTAACGAGTCTCTCTGATTGGGTGATGCTTTTGCTTATGCTTGTAACCCACCAGTCAGAGGCATGATCAAAAGAAGTTTTCCCCGACTAGGAACGGAGAAAAAACATACCATTCTCCATATCTGCGGATCCAAAAGTAAAGTACCTTCAAACGAGCAGGTTAATTGAATCCTACCCATTCCCTTCACATCCGTGCTCATTCTAAGGACCATCAACAGATTCTTGACTTTGTTAATATTTCTTTAAATTACACTCACCAATTAATCCTATTTTTTCCCTAAGAAAGCACAATCGGATTAATATAACTTGGGGCAGTCGTTTTGTTCTTAAAGTTCGGTTATGTCCAGTCAATGCATAAGAAGACACCAATATTTCCAGATGGTATCATACTTTCACTTTATGCATGAAAGAGTAATTAGAACCCTTGATGTCTCGTCAATATGTGATTCGAGGGCTTGTAGGCTAGACAGCACTATTCTAAAACTTTATTCACACTTTTTTAAAGAAGAAAAATCGAAGCTTCTCACCCTATATGACCCTCTTTGGGATCATGACTTATCTTCGAATTGGCATATGTCGATTCCTTTTGGAAAAAAAAAAAAGAGCTATTAGAATACACGTATGAAGTGGAAAGAATCTCGCATTAGATAAATGAAGTTAACTAGAACAATTGTTATTTAAATTGATTCACGGGTTACAACTATGAGTGAAAACACGAAAACCACTACAAAAAAAACGGATTTTTGCCACGAAAATTTTCCAACGAAAAATTTTCGTCGCAAATTTGCGACAAATTTTCCAACGAAAATGTTTTCGTTGGAAAATTAGTTGGAAATTTCCAACAAAAACTTTTCGTTGGCAAATTCGTTGGAAATTTCCAACGAAAAATTTTTCGTTGGACATTTCCAACGAAATTTCCAACGATTTTAAAAAAACATTAATTTTATTCGGCATTTTTCTATATTAGTTTGGAAATTTCCAACGAAATTTCCAACAATTTCAATTTTCGGCAATTTTTTTGTAGGGTACAATTTTTGTTTGGAAAATTAGTTTGGAAATTTCAACAAAAATTTTTAGTTGGAAATTTCCAACGAATTTTCCAACTATTTAAAAAAACATTAATTTTATTCGGCATTTTTTTATATTCGTTTGGAAAATTCGTTGAAATTTCCAACAAAATTCCAACAATTTCAAATTTCGGTCAATTTTTTTTCGTAGTGTACAAAATCCATTGGAAATTTCCAACGAAAAATTTTTAGTTGGAAATTTCAATGAATTTTCCAACGATTTAAAAACAATAATTTTATTCGATATTTTTTATTTTCGTTGGAAAATTTGTTTTGAAATTTCAAAGGAATTTTCTAACGATTTAAAAAAACATTAATTTTATTCGACATTTTTTTTTTTTCGTTGGAAAATTCGTTTGGAAATTTCAACGAAATTTCCAACAATTTCAATTTTCGGCATTTTTTCGTAGTGTACAATTTTTAGTTAGAAAATTAGTTTGGAAATTTTCCAACGAAAATGTTTTCGTTGGAAATTTCCAAATGAATTTTCCAACGATTTAAAAAACAATAATTTTATTCGACATTTTTTTATTTTTAGTTTGAAAATTTAGTTTGAAAATTTCAATGAAATTTCAACAATTTTGAATTTTCGGCAATTTTTTTTTTCGTAGTGTACAATTTTTAGTTGGAAAATTCGTTGGAAATTTTCCAACGAAAATGTTTTTTCGTTGAAATTTCCAACGAATTTTCCAACGATTTAAAAAAAATAATTTTATTCGATTTTTTTTTTTTCGTTGGAAATTTCCAACGAAATTTCTAACGAATTTTGAATTTTCGGCAATTTTTTTTAGTAGTGTACAATTTTTCGTTGGAAATTTCCAACGAATTTTCCAACGATTTAAAAAAAAATTTTATTTTATTCGATATTTTTTTTTTTCGTTGGAAAATTAGATTTTTTAGAAATTTCAACGAAAATTTCCAACAATTTTGAATTTTAAAGGCAATTTTTTCGGCTTTCGTTGAATTTCAAAATTCTCTCTCTCTCTCTCTCTCTCTCTCTTATCCTTATCCTGTCTTCCCTTCTCCTTCTCCTTCTCCTTCAAAATTCTTAGGTCCTCTGCCCCCCTTCTCCTTCTCCCTGTCTCCTTTGATCTCTCTCTCCCCCCTCCTCCTCCTCCCTGCCCCCCCTTCTCCTTGATCTCTGTCTCCCCCTCTGCCTCCTCCCCATGCCCCCCCCTCCTCCTCCGCCTCCCGGCTCCGGCTCCGCGCCATGGACACCAAGTGTAACAGACCCAATTTGACTAATTTTTCGGGATATAGAAACCGTAATTTGTCGGTGTACTTATAGTAAAATCTCACCCGAGGCTGATCACTCTCGGTTATTATTTTAAACACGAGATTTCGCTAGAATTGCACTCGATCGAATTTGGTCATTATTTAGACCCCGAACTTGGCGATCGATTTTGGGAGTTTGAACAAAATAAATTGGGCGGTGTCGATATTATTGTGGCCAACATCGAGAATATCGGGGATAGTCGAAAATTGAATTTTGACCAAGATGCAATTTGGGTTGGTAGACCACCCTCGTGGTGTGGTTGGAATTAATTAATTTCAGTCAATAGCCTTAGAATATTATTCGGGATTTTTAGGAATTATTAGGCCTTTTTCGGGTTTAAATCGGCACCGATAAGCCGATTTTATTTTGGACCCGTGTCCGTCGGTTCGGCGCTTAGAGATTAAAATTTGAATTTTAATCTCTCTCTCTCTCTCTATCTTACCCTCCCAGCGTGTCCCCTCTCTCCTCCCCTCTCTCTTTCTTTCTTTCTCTCTCCCTCTCTCTTTCCTTCTCTCTCTCTCTCTCTCCTCTCTCCCCTCTTGCCTTGTGGCGCCCCTTCCCCATGCAACTTTCCCCTCTCCCTCACGTCTCCCTCTGCATGCCCATACTGATCTGACCTCTCTCTTCTCTCTCCTCTCTCCTTCTCTCTCCTCTTTCTCTTCTTCTTTCTCCCTTCTCTCTCTCCCTCTCTTCTTCTTCTTCTTCGACCCGACCACCCAGCGCTGGTCTCTGCCCGCTTCACGCCCGTCGCCCGCCCCCTCCTTCCAGCCATCGTGCTCCGCCGCGCCCGCCCGGCAAGCTCGGGCCGTCGTCGTCCCGGCTGCCCGCGTCGTCCTTGCCCGGTGCCGCCCGCGGCGGCGGCCGGCAGCTTCAGCCAACAGGAAACTTGCCCGCCGCCCCACGTCCGGCCCACGCGCGACCAGCGCCGGTGCCGACCCGTGCCTTGGAAACCAGCGAGCGCCGCCCGAGGAAACCCGCCCGCCGCCCAGCGCGTCGTGACAGTGGCCTCTCCTCCTTCCCTCGCGCTCGGCCTCGGCCTTGGCCTTTCGCCCGCGTTGCCTCGCCAGCAGGCCCGGTCGGCTCGCCGCCCTCCGCCCGCCCGTCACTTTCGCAGCTCGCGCCATGGCAAATACGCCGCGCCCGCGCGTCACACGCCTTGCGCCTCTACCGCGCGCCGCGTCGCCACCGCGCGCCAGCTGTCGCGCCTCGGCCGTCGCCCTAACCGGCCCCACGTCGTGCCTTGCGCCAGCGCTCGTGCCGCCCGTCGTGTAACCGCCCGGCTTGCTCCCGGGCGCCGCCGCCGATTTTACCGCGAGCGGTAATCGGCCGCCCGCTCCGTCGCCTCGGGTCGATTTAAGCGAGTAAAATTTCCTAAACCCGAACTAGTTTGATTGTGCATTTTTTAGGGTAAATTTCAGGGTTTAATTAAGTTAATTTGTGACCTAAATGGGCGGGTATGTAGAGGGGCTGATTAGGAGATTAATTGGGACTTATTAAAAATTACGAGTGTGATTGGTTATGGCGGGTCCTAAATGAATTGGACCTTTGGTGATGCTAAGTTGGGTGTTAAATACCGAGTATACATAGACTAAAATAAAATGAATTATATGTGCCGATAATGTACCGATCAAGTGGAAATCGTGATTCAATGATCCGGGCACATCGGAGTATGGCAATTGATTTGATTTCCATGTCATGTGAATTTACGTTATGCTTGGTTGGTTGAGATTGATTTCGATGTGTAGCGTATACATTGTGAGTAAAGTTGGCCTTGGGCGGGCCTACAGGTGATTCTATCGGCAAGCTGTGGCCTTGGGTGAGCCTTGAAGGTCAGGCTCCCGCTGTGGCCTTCGGTGGGGCCTTGGTGAAACCACTTTGTAGCCTACAGTCAGCAGTTAGGGTCTTGAATGGAGCCTTGGTCCAGGTGATTTGGGGTCTTGAATGAACGCCCGGAGTCGAAACAGTTAAGTCTTCGGACCGGAGCCTTGGTCCAGCGATGATTAGGGTCTGGGCGAGCCTTGATTCGATTTAATGGTTGTGGGCCTTAGGGTGGGCCCTTGGGCGATATAATTCTTATTTGTTGTAATGACGTGAATTTCCTAACTTGCAGAGCAGTGTAGTGAACGGGCTATGAGCCCGGGTGAATTTATGCTGGTTGCTATATTGACATTGATTTATGCCCTGGTTCGTTTGGTTTTGCATTTTATTTACCTTCTGGAGGTGCACATTAGCCTAGCTTAGGATTAGGGATTATTACTTGCTGAGTTTCTCACGGTTGTGGTAAAACCGAACATTTGAGATCCCCGGCCATGAATTTCGACGACGCACCGTTACGCTTTGGGATTCCCCACCATTTAGAGCATTCGGTGACTGTGCACCCCGTGGGGAACGGGGAAGAGTACTATAGACATTATACACAAGTATGGGTAGATGTAGGTTTGCTTCACTACGAGATTCACGAGTACCTAGCATGGCGATTCCGGGATCTTTTTGGGGAGGAGTTTGGCCCCATTAGGTCGGCTGACGTCCCGTTCGTGGGAGAAGGTCAGTTAGATATCCAGTATCCGGACGGCGACATAGTGGATGTCGATATGGAAGGCGGTCCCGATTCCGAGGTTGAGTATGAGGTCATGGAGGATGAGGAAGAGCATGAGGAGTTTGGTGGCATAGCTTTCGAGCCGGAGATAGTCGACCCAGTACCAGAACAGGCGGACGCTGAAGCCCCCGAGCCCATGGACGTAGATGGGTATGATGAGCAGGATCCTGAGCCGGAGTCGGAGTCGGAGGCCATGAGTTCTGAGGAGGACCGAGAGCCGCCCGAGAGTTCGTCAGAGTCGTCGGGTTCTGACCCCGATTGGGTACCATAGGTTAGATGTCGATCACAGGGCGAGGGGCCGCCACCTTTTGACCGTAGCCCTCTTGGTAAATAGCGACACCCCTGGCCACCGATCTCTTTTTGCAATTCGTGGCCCTTTTGATGTATTCCTTTTTGTGTCTTTTTGTAAAGGGGTAGACTATGTAAGTTGTAAGGTATATGTATATTAAAGTTTAATTTATCGTTTAAATTTTACCTCTTCTTTGCTCATGGTTGTTGCTGTTGAAATTGTCCGGGTGTATATACATATATTATATTGGTATATCGTCGTTTCCGCTTATGGCATGTATTCTCCGATTTGGGTATTAGGGTCTCCGTGACGCAATCACAGGGCGTCGCGCTATTTAGACCAAGGATGGATGTTCATGCCTCGAAAATTCCGAAAAAAAAAATTCAAAAAATTCGAAAAAAAAAAATTTTCAAAAAAAAAATTTCGTTGGAAAAAATTTTTCACTGTTTTTTTAATAAAAAATTTGTGATTTTTCCAAAGAAAAATTTTTCGTTGGAAAAAAAATTTTCACAATTTTTCGCCCAAAAATTTTTTTTTGTAATTTTTCCAACGAAAAATTTTTTGTTGGAAAAAAAATTTCAACAATTTTTCCACCAAAATTTTTTTTTTTGTAATTTTTCCAATGAATTTAGCCACGAATTTTCAAACGAAATAAAATTCGTTGCAAATTTCCAATGAAAATTGAAATTTTTCGTTGGAAAAATTTCCAACAACCTATTACCAACGAATTTTTTTTCGTTGGAAAATTCGTTGGAAATTCCCTTTCCAACGAATTTTCCAGAATTTTCGTTGGAAATTTTCGTTGGAAAAAGCGTGTTTTTTTGTAGTGAACTTTCGACGCCGTCGTGATGCCTCCATCGCGAGTTATGCTTTCTCTAATGATACCAACAAATGATATCGAGTCGATAGATCCACTAATTCACTTATGACTTCACATAATCGAAAATAAGGCCTATGTTACTATAATAGGGTTTCACGTGCATATGTATAACAAGCATTTGTTGATCATCCCTCAAGAAAAATACTGCTGAAGTTTGGACCATTTGACGACGTTTCCCACGTATGCAACTATGTATAGATCACTCCACTTTGGCAATGGATCTGAGGGACATAAATCACATCAGTTGAAGCTTGAAGGCTCCAAATTATCAGTGCCTTCACTTTGCCCATGAAATTAAACCAACTTACATCGTACATTTACAGTTGATGAACCATAACAAAATGGAGCCATTATTATAATCTTCAAGTGCCACCGGCATCAGTTCAGTGTCCTTCTGTTATCCACAAAGTTTAGCATCAATCCAATTTTCTAGTCCTAAAATTGATGATTCTGTGCTAAAATGTGGGGCAAGCAAGGAGAGTTGACAAGCAGAAAGTTGCCCTTGATTTTTTCCATGAGATAGGGTAAGTATTGACCTAAGAAGGAAGTTGATGCCCCCACCATTACGATTTGCCTCCGACCACGTCATTTTATGCACATAAAGGTTTCTATGATTGTCCAAACTATACTGTTTTAACTATTATATTTAGCTTAGGTTATGTTCCCTAAATGTTGGAAACCTAAGTACTGCTCTATTGTTCTAAAGTTTTGCGTTCTGGCAATATGGAGATGCTGGTTCCGATTGGGCGGCCAGGTTAATTCCGCCTATAAGGATCGGTTTGCAGGGAAAGGGTGAAAAAGGAAGAACCAAAAGAAATAAAGTATACGAATGTTCCACGCTGAGTGATACATACATGCGCACCCCCAGCAAAAGTTTGACAACCTTGGACGAGGAAAAAAAAAAGACTTTTAGCTAACCAATTTTCTTAGAAATTTAAAGTATTGGGAACAAGGTCTACAACGTATGCAAGTATAGTTATTAGTTTTCATCATTTTGAGTAAAGTCGGACATTGCACGACATACAATCATGTAATGATGATAACAATGAGCAGTGTCAAGATTTAGATAAACTCATGAGTTATGCTTCGATGCCATCTCAATGAACTTTCTAAAAATCAATTGTACGTAATATTTTAGTAAATAGCTATCATCTCTCCCCCCCACTCTCTCCTACCGAGAAATTCTTGGTCCACTGCGCTCACACTTCGACAATTTGTACTCCAAATCGCTTGAAATTTTCACAATATGTAAATATAAATTCGCATGATATTTTTCGCAATTGTTTTTTTAAGAGAATTCGGGTAACAGTTATAAATTTTTATAAGTTAAAGTTAGAAAGCGGCTTTTCCTTATTTTTAAGTGGAAACGAACCAGACTTTTTCCCAAGGGAAAATGAGTCCACCATGTCCACCAATCAAGGTACCCTTGCACTTGCAGCCCAGGAAACAAGACGTGGTGGATCGTCATGTGCACCCACTACTGTCATTCATGTCTCCAGCATTTCAACTGGCCGAGAGGCTGCGACTTCGAGAAATTCACCTCATGGAAGCTACGCTTTCCCTCCATTTGGTGGAACCACTTTATCATGTTGCCATGGTTTGACAATATCAGCGGACAGTGCCGAACACAAGACACAGGATATCATATCTAAAAAATGATGCGATCAGGGCCCGCATTTGCGTAGGATGGTGGCTGCTGAATGCTGATGATCTGAACCCTTTTTATCATGTATTCAATTCATCTTTCTTCGGTAGTACTTCAGGGCACGATCGCAAAGGGAAAGGAATCAGATATGGTCCTTACTGGACCATGCATTTAGCCCCCAGCCCGTGCTTAAGATTTGTCAGTTAATACGCTAATAGACATCTGATGTTCTTTTCGCGTGTGTCCACTTCATACGAAATCATAGATGAGAATTCTTAAGCAGTACAAATGCCGCTAAATATATGAAGTGGCCTAAGGCCCTCCAGCTCTAGATCTCGCCGCAAAGCCGGTGATGAAAGAAGCCAATTGACGTTAAAAATGTTCTCAATCTGCGGAAAAAATTCTCCGCTAAGAATTATACGGATCAATCTCAAATCAGGCACGCACAAAGCGCATCTGTGCATGCAAAGGAACTAGTATATGAAAAGAGAAAATTTTTTGCAAGATGTGAACTTTTTTTGATAAGATTGTTTATAAAAGATCCAAAGTTTAAATTGAAATGGGTGCGAAGAAAAAGAATTGAGACTCTAATAATTATGTTGAAACCAAAAATTTTATGAGTTATTGGGTCGAGGGGAAAAAAAGTTTATAAGACCATCAAGCTGATATATTTAAGTGCGGTTGATAGAGAATATTGCTTACACTAAACTTTGAGTTTTTTTTCCTTTTTTTACGCTCCGAATTTTGAGTTAGATTCACATAATTTGGGACAAAATAGAAAGTCCAAAATTTTGGATAGTCTATGCAATTCATTCATCGAGACCCTAGAAATCAAACTATCCAAATGAAGGATTTCAAAGAGGAAGAATGAAAACCAAGCAACATTAAGTGAGTGCGGTATTTTTACCCAGGAGAAAGTAAGTGAGAAAAGGTCCATATTCTTTTTGCTGGGTGTCATGCGCATTAAAATCAAGGCTACTTCTGGGCAAGCATATTCGACATGTATGAGTAGACATCACAAGAATAAATACGCACACCCAAACCCTGATAGTTTAATGGCCCTCATGGATTCCTTCATTGGTTATGCATGGCAAAGATTGCCATTTCAAGAAGCTAGTGATGCATCTCACATCATTTCACCAGTGTGGTGATCATTTTCTTGCCCTAAGGATTGGACAAATGACACCTTTTTAAATTTGTAATAGTTGAGAAATACATGTGTTTGGTCTTTTCCCGTAATCCCTATTGTAATATATATAGAAGAATCTGAAATGAAGAATGTGCTCCAGGTCCATTCCTTTTGTTGTCTTGTCACCTAGTTCAGTCCATGTCATACTGTAATGTCATCTTGCGTGAAAATAATTAACATTTCGTGAATGTAACAGTGTTTTATTTATCTTTTTTGACCTAGGAGCTGATCATCTCGGTGGCGTCTGCAATGCTATATCCACTGATTGTGCATATTATGTCTGTGTTATGTATTATCATTCATAATCAATCATTCAGGTCAGTTTAATCTAAACTTAAGACGTTCTTAACGAATGGGTACTCATTCGTTCATTCAGCAGGTTTTATAACAACTTGAAATATACTATCTATGGAAATAGTTATTTCTTTAAGTACCGAGAATAAATGACAGACACGTTTGCTAAATAGAGTTTTGCTCATGATGATCTTTTAAGCAAGAAATAGTTGACTTCCTACCGTTCACAATTACATGTTATTAAGGAGATAAATGTATTGCCACAATGTTAATGTTCAGTGTCTATGAGTCACTGAAAAATTTGGTAGAATAGATTATGTCACGCCCCGTACTCTACGGCACGCAACATCCCTACTTTGGTTGATAAACCGCGACGTTCGAGGAGGCGTCGCCGACCCACGTCCATACAGAGATCAAGCACAAGCGGAAGTATTAAATAAACAAAACCCAGACAACTACAATATGAGCCAAGGATAGCCATACATCAAACATCATCGTAGAAAATAATTATACATTTATATTACTATAAAAAAAATCATTTGTACAATATTTACAAGTACAAACAAAAAGCTACACACGATCAGTAGCTACTTGGTCAAAAAGTGGTAAGCGGCTAGGGAGTCAGGCTAAAACTTGGGAAGAGAGCAACAGTCCAAAAAGTAGTAGCCCTCACTTCCAGCTAAGGACACAGGGCGACCCTAGGGCTCCTAACAGGATCGGATGACTCGGAAGAATCCTTTGACAACTCCTCGGAGGCGTCCTCACAAGACCCTGACTCCTCCGAATCCATCGCTTGGGCTCGCTCATCCTCGGAGTCCGGCTCCAACTCTTGGTCAAGGTAAAGCTCGAACCCCTCCTCATCTGATCCCAACTCTATCACCTCTCCGTCCTCCTCTACGTCTTGCTCCATAGCCTCGGGTTCGTCATTCTCCTCCTCATCCATCGGCTCGGGGTCCTCTACTAGTACATCAGGCTCCTCATCCATCTCTTCCTCCTGCCTCATCCACTCGGGTGTGGCCTCTAGATCAATCACCTCACCATCCGCTATAATTGGGTGCAACAGCCCAACACTATCGACCGGGATATCAAAAGTCCTGAGGGGCTCTCCCTCATTTTCATCGGTATCCCGATGGCACCATGCCACGTACTCCTGCTTCTGGTAAAAATACTTGCCTATATTCACAACCACTTTTGATCGGTACCTCACAAAAGTTTCCCCATTACCTGAGGGGTAGGTACTGGTATACTGCCGGATTTGTACAGGGATCCCAAAAAGAGTTGGTGGTCTCTCCATCCTCACAACTGGGGGTCTGAAAAGTTTCGGTTTATGCAACCATGAGACGAATCTCAGCAAGTTCAACCCCTAAACCTAGATTAGGCTAATATACAATTTCCTGACCGGAAACAAATACTTAAAAACCATAACACAACAATAATCAAATAATTCTCTGACCCTGCAGGTTAGACAGTTCAATATATATTAATCACGGCACATACGTGGCACACATAGTCACACATACGCCAATCACATACTCATGCACCAATTCTCACACATTCGCATGTTAATCCATGCATGTTCATGCATGCAAATGTCGTCAACATGTTACGTGCATTTCCCGGCCCACTGGCCCATACTAGCACACTGGCAATTGCCCAATTTACTATTTATTACAACTCGAGTCATCAATTTTTTACGGCCCGGTGCGTCTAGCCTGCTTCAAAGTGCATGAGGCGCAGCAACCGATCTAGCCCAGTGTCTCTAGCCTGCTTCAAAGTGCATGAGGCGCAACACTGATCTCCTTACGAACCAGAGTTTGCTTCAAAGTGCATGAGGATGGTCGTCTTCCGGACGTACCGGGCATCGTCTTGCTTCAAAGTGCATGAGGACGGTATTGACCCGAAGGTCACGACCCGAAGGTCCTTAAGTGATCACACAACTCATTATTATCTAAACCCAGCGTATAACGCTTCAGGGTATTTTAGGTGATCACATGCTCATGGCAGACACGCATTCTCGCACAATTTCATCACATGCCTCACTCTTGGTATACACAATGCGTGTCCATGTTATGCAATGCAATGCACCATGAGCGCTAATGAAATTCAAACACTCAATATCACAACACGTGCTCAATTGGCCCAATTAATACCGCGTGGCCCAACATGCGATTCACAATTCAATAATTAATTGCAAGCCAAACAGTATCCAATCGCACTCCACAAAAATCAGCCACACAACATGCGACATGTTAGTACGCAATCAATCACAATTAAATACGAATTACATATAATCAGTCAATTCGGACATACCCGATAATTTTCTAATGGGCTCCTAAATTGGTTATTTAATCCAATTAATCTCTCCAAATAATTATCATTAATCCACTAAATTTTCTCGATAATAATTTTTATCAATCGGTCCTCAACCCAGTTGAAATATACACTGATACTATCTAAGCTAGTCCAAAATACACTAATAATACCTAAACCAGTCCAAAAAATGCACTATCAGTCCTAATCCGAGTTTATGAATTTTACTCACTTAATCTTGGACCACGACGACGAGGAACGGCGGTCGATTCCTGGTGAAGAGTAGAATCAGCGGTGCGTTCCTAGCGACGGCGTACGGCGACGGTGTACGGACCGTACAGACGGTGATGTACGGCGACGTACGGACGTTGGTAACGTCACAGTGGCAGTAGCTCAGCTGTTCGAGCTCCGACGTAGCGGCGGTGGGGCTCCAACGCGGCGACGATCCTATTCTGGGAGAGAAAAAGGGAGAGAAAGAGAAAGAAAGGGAGAGGGAAAGGGTCGGATAGGGGCAAGGTTGAGGCTGGGGGCTGTGGTGGTCAACGGGGAGGCACGGCGGCTTGCTCCGGCAAGGCCAAACAAGAGAGAAAAATGAAAGAAAAAAGAGAGGGGGAGAGATCTACGGGGGAGGGAGGACTGATCTGGCCAGATGAGGGTGAGGGGAGAAAGAGAGAGAGTCTTATCTTGGTCAAACCATAGGTACTAGGGTGCCAATTGTCAAAATCTAGTTTTAAAGTGACCATTTTACCCCTCATCCAAGGGCTAATATTGAATCTTATCCAATAATTTAAGGGCATTTTGGTCCTTTGTTGCCATAATTAGGATAAGTCCAATTTTAATTAATTTCCTTAATTATCCCCCAAAATTCGGAACCAAAAATAACCTAGGAGCAAAACCGTTATTTTTCCGATCCTGGGGGCGAAGTTCCATTTTTCGCTCGTACCAACCCTCCATGTGCGTGGCCAACATAATATGGCGTCAGAATCGTGAAATTCATCGTGCAAGCCCTCGAAAATCCACGTCAAAGTTTCGAGAATAAAATAATATTATTTTTTCAATTTTTGTCGAAATTTCAACTTTTGACCATAACGACTCTTGGTATGCGTGGCCACCCAAAAATGGAGTCGGCCTTGAAAAATAACCTCATTTGGTCTCGAAAAGCAACGTTGGCGTCATGAGGGGCAAAATCGTAATTTTTAACCCCCGGACCGAAATTTCAATTTTTACTCGTACTAACTCCAAACGTGTGTGGCCAGCGTGATATGACATCAGATTCCCAAAAATAGTCTCTTAAGCCTTCGAAAATCGATATCGAAATCCGAGTCCAATTCCGTGAACAAAACTCGCTAAACTTTCAATTTTAGGGTCTTTCACTAATAGGCGGCAGTTTAGAGGTTACGTGTATCGACCTAAAGCTATCCGTATCGTAATGGTCTCGATCATTGAGAGAATGAGAAATTATCACTAGGTCCAAAGGTCACGATCATTCGATTCAAGTTCAAGACTAGTTGGCCACGTGTACTTTCGGTCTTGCAGAATCACCTGTGTCCCTATTGTACATCGTAGGCCTTGGCCAAACCCAATCCATTACCCTTTCCTACGATCGGCCCACATTTGCCCAAAATATTCCTTCAGCGTCTCATGTGATCGGTGTCTGTTTCACGATAGGGTCCCCAGTCCACGTACTGCTTCTTAATTAGCTATACCCTATTGGTTAGTGTCCCGAGAGTGATCAGCTCTGGGCGAGATTTACTAAAATGAAATGCGAATTAATATCAGTTTTATTGATCCCGAAATTACATCGAAATTCGGGCCGTTACAGATTAGTTTACAAAGGAAGTATATATGAGGAGTGAGTTCTCGTAAAAAAACACCTGATGCGTGTTCTGTAAGGGTGGTCATCGACTCTCACATTTACATAAACATCAATATGAATATGCAGCAACACCATAATGCACCCTCATCAGTTCATGGGGAAAACACTTTTCACTGCTGGTGTAGAAATTGCAAAACAAAAAATCCTACAGTAATTATGCCAGCTAGTCTTCCTGTCCTGACAGGACAGTGGGATGGTAGCAAGGTCCTGAATCATCACAAATTCATAAACCAATGATTGGGAAGAAAAGATATATGTCTTGAGCATCATCTTTTTTCATAATGCTTTTTAAGCAGTTATTCTTGGGTAGCTTGTGGCTGGTTTTGCTTTTATTTTTTCGGCCACTGCCTCCAAGCATAAGATTCCCTCAACGGTTGCAATCAAAATCAGGTAGCTGGATTGCTGATTGAGTGCTTGCTTGTTGTTTTTATTTTTGTCATTCTTCTGGGTTTGTGATTTGATTCTCTCCAGTGTGTGTGTGTGTATGTGCGTGTGTGTGTGTTGTGTGCTCAAAAGATATCCTTCTTTTTCACCTGTCTTTTCCTCTCCTTTCCATGGATGCCTCTTGCAATATTTCTTGGCAATGTGTGCAGCTGGTGTGCACACATTCATTACTCAAAAACAATAGCCAATGCATATTCATAGGTTATATTCTTTTTTCCACATCACCCCCAATTGCTTATAAATACTCAATATCTTCCCAAGTATTGCTTATAGCACTTAGCAGTCGCTGCATTCCACTGCACTATTGGGTGCAATATCTCCTGAACCACAGGGATGAGCTATCCCCCTCAATCAGTGAGCTCTGGTTTGTCTTTGTCACTCTTCTACCACATTTTTTCTATTGAAAACATTTTATTTGTGATGAGTTTTCTTTTAAACTATGTAATTGGTTTCATCAATTATGACCAAACTCATGTATGCATTTCTTAGTGTGCTATCCTGTTTATTCGTCCTTTGGTTGTTTTTCTTTCTCTGAGTATTCACCAGTGTTTTGGAACCAAGTTCAGGTAGCAGAAGTTCAAGAAGGACATTGGAATTCGGGAGGACCTATGTGGTGAGGCCGAAAGGGAGACACCAGGCAACAATTGTTTGGCTGCATGGCCTCGGCGATAATGGCTCTAGGTACTATTTGCTCTTGAGTAGCTAACAGTAAGTCTATTGATGTCTGCTTATTGTACTACACGGATTCTTTGGTTTTTCTGAGAACTGTCGTGGCGAATGTAAGGACAGCATCAGTTTCCACGAGAAAAAAAGTATGATCATTCTGCGCATTACATCTAGTTCTCAGTTATTTTCTGTCTGAAGTGATCAAGAAGAATTTCCTATTGAATCTGCAAGTTTCGTTTCTGAACATCTCGTGGTTGTCTTGGACCGTGCATTGTCAGTGAGATTTATTGCGAATCTTCCATGAAGTGATGGCATAGGAAGTGTTCGATAAAATTTTGGCCACTATATTTACCAAAAAGTATACTACACTTGGATTTCTATGACAAGGGAGAGACTACGAGATGGTGGACTTTTGCCTCCAAAAACTAGAAAGGGCAAAAGAGAATGTGAAAATGTCAATTTCTTAAGAAATTGCACGATACCATTTTGGGGTGCAGGTGGTCCATACATGATGTTCAAGTTTCATTAGTTTTACTTTTGAAGGTGAATCTCATCGGCACTCATGATCATACAGAGCAAAGAGCAGGACATTTTTCGAGTATATCTTTCATCTCGGGAGAATGATTTATTCTGGTTTCTTGTCTTGTCTTATTTCAAGTTGAGCTTAATTGAGAAAAAAGCATGACTCATAAGCCAAGTATATGCTCTACTAATGGAGGGACCACCATCCACCAATTCAGTTGACTTTCACATAATAGCAGGATCACATGCGACATTCTTGAAGGATGATGCTTGACATAACAAGTTTTGTGTTCCTTTTCTTTTCTTTTTTGTTTCAATAGTTCAAACATTAGTATACTAATCGTGATATAAAAATAAACTGCACTTACAATTTCTTGTCGGCTTAGTTTTTGTGGCCGTGTTTTCTTCATGCTACTATAATGTTGTGTAAGCTCAATACTCAGGTTACAAACGAAATCTAATAACATAAGTTAATAAACTGGTTCTTTAGTTAAGAATATATGCCTTCTCTGCTTCAAGAAGTTGCTGCTACTACTGCATATGCTGGCTGATTTAGAAAAAAGAAAAATCAGTTTGCCAATGAGTACTATGAGTCATGAGCTACAAGCAGAGGTGGAGTCTCACGTATTACTTTGTTTGGTGGCAGCTGGTCCCAGGTATTGGACTCACTTCCTCTTCCAAATGTAAGCATGAAAAGCCATCTATTATTTATGAGTTTACACATCCTAGTCTAGCTCTTCTTATGCAAACTTGTCATTTTTTTGGTTCAAATTGCAATAAAGCAGATAAAGTGGATTTGCCCTACTGCTCCTACTCGTCCCGTGACGTTGCTAGGGGGATTTTCCTGCACTGCATGTAAGATTATGGCATATTTTGCTTTGCTCCTTATATTTCTGTAGTATGTTTAGAGACTACTGTTGTTATCTCGCTAACTTTTTCATTTGTTATTGCTGTAGGGTTTGATGTTGGAGATCTTTCGGAAGATGGTCCGGATGATTGGGAAAATTTGGATGCTTCAGCGGCACACATTGCAAACTTGTTGTCAACCGAACCAGCTGACGGTAAGAAGAAGCTTGAAAGGATGGCTTCACAGTCGCAATAATATCTTAAAAAATTAAGTTTTCGTACATATGACCTTGTGTTGGCCTTACAATTTACCAAGCTGAAGAGCTCTTTTCCCGATCCAAGTCAAGACCTTATTGTTGTCCTTGGCACTATATATGCTAGTAAAAGGTGCCAGTGTCCAAGGATTGTTTCGTAAGCTAGGCTCCGCCATTATTTGTGACATTATGCTCAACGATAAATAAAAGAGGGAATGAGAGAATGAAGTTGATCGGCTCATAGCTTCATACATTCCTTGAGCTATCCTATCTTAATTCATTCTTGACTAGACTAAAGCCATAGGCCCTTTCTTCTGAGGAGATAGAATTGTAGTTATTGTCTCTTGAAATTTATAGTAGATGAAGGGACCATAATTTGTTTAGTCTTGAATTCAATCGCACTGTTTATTGGCAGTTAAAGTGGGGATTGGAGGATTCAGTATGGGTGCGGCAACAGCCCTCTACTCGGCAGTTTGTTGGGCATTGGGTAAATACGGAAATGGCTATCCTTACCCTGTCAACTTAAGGGCAGTGGTTAGTCTCAGCGGCTGGCTCCCTGCTTCAAGGTGATTAATTCTTGAGCATCTTTCCCTCAATCAGATTAGAAGTCTGCAAGATTATAAGAAAAGATTAAGTTTGCTGTTATTCAGACTCTTTTGAAGTGATTTTAAATTCTTCTAAAGCATTTTCCCCTCTTGAAGAATGAGAATGTTGCAACGGTAAATTGATTGAGATGCAGCTTACAAGTTGCTGTATCAAGTACTATGACTGACGAAACAATTCTTGCTTGATTTTCAGTCAACTTTCCGAGAAAATACTTAAAGGTTATTTTTTGTGTAGACCGAGAATTTGAACCTCAAATGAAACTTGTGCACTGTCAGAAGGAATTAGCATGAACCAAGACTATTTGTTGAACGACCTGATTCAGATGACTGAAAGGCTTTCAACTGTGCAGGAGTTTGAGAAGTAAGATTGAAGGTTCCAGTGAGGCTGCAAGAAGAGCTGCATTCTTGCCAATTTTGCTTTATCATGGAACATGTAAGTAGCACAGTCTATGTTTCCGTCTAATTCAATTCAGTAAATGCCAACAATTTTGAGCCCCGTTTCTTTTGCTATGCCAAGACAAAATTGAGTCCTGCTCAATGCTTAATGGCAGCTTGACCCACACAAGTACTATTGCTGCAGGTGATGACTTAGTGCCCTATAACTATGGAGAGAGGTCGGCTCGCTACTTGAGCTCTGCGGGATTCCGCTATCTTACGTTCAAATCCTTTGATGGGTCTGGCTTTCGTTTCTTGATCCTTCAGACGTGAAAATCTTAACAAATTAAGATGTCATATATAAGTATAACCTTTAAAACGTACGTCTCAAATCTGCAGGATTGGCCACTACACGGTGCCTAGGGAGATGAGCGATCTCTCCAATTGGATCACTGCAAGGCTGGGGCTCGACGGATCTCGTTCTTAATTTCAGAGTGAATTCTCAGTGTTAGTTCGCAAAGAGAGAGAGAGAGAGAGAGAGAGAGAGAGAGAGAGAGAGAGAGAGAGAGAGTAGTAAGTAGAGAATAGTCACTCTTTACATTTTCTTGTGCCTTGCTCTGGAATTAAAAGTTCTCAAGTGTTCGTGCAGTATTTACTAATGAAGCATCTTCTATTTCTCACGCAATCACAATCTTGAAGAAACTGGCCTACTTGCCCTCCGCATCTGAATAATGGTTTTCTTTCTAGATTATTTTTTTCAAAAGAGAATCTCAGTGAAGGCACATGAACTTTTGGATAACAATGATACTTGGTGAATGTGGCTGGAAATGAGTCGGAGCATCTTTCAGTCGACCATGATACATCCGGAACTAGCGCCATCTCATGGAAGAATCATTTACTGATAAGTGATAACTCTCTGGATCTGTCAAGAAACTTGAATTGAAGTCGAAAACTGGTCACGTCATAAAGCAATTCTCCAAATCATTAAGTAAAACATCTTTTACAGCGGCACAATATACCGTAGTCAAGAACTATTTTACTAAAGAAATCTTGCATGCATATAATAACATACAAGCCAATAGCAGCAATCCCTTATTGTCACAAAACTGTACTCACTGGATTCCAACAGCCTTACCAAACAATTAGCCTTCTATCAGCCCAACAGAAAACAAGTCTTAAGCATTCGGTGTATCAACAAGTCAATTTCCAGTATCTACCCCTTTTACAAACTTGATGAGCGACCTGATTGATACTTGTTACATGATCCATCCATTGTCTCCACACAGCACTTCAAACTGTCTTCATCCTCTTTGCGTTGTCATCACAGATTCAAATCTCGAATTTTGATCAGTCCTCAAAGTCACACAACAGATGACAACAATCAAAGAATCAGTCTCAGTCTCTGTTCTACTCTCCTCAAGCTTATACTGGCAAAAGCTTCAACCCTTTCGAGGTTCTCCACAAATCCAAACACCATCCTACTGCTACCTCCAACTAAGCAGCATGTTCAACTCTTCTATAATCTGCATCAACCCACCTAGCCACGGTCGAAATCATGTCCACTCCCAAGCTTCCAGTCCAAACGCATCTGCTCCACTGACTCGGAAACGAAATGTGTCACGCCCCGAACCCCACGGCACGCAACATTTCTACCTTGGCCGATTATGATGCAACGCTCTCAGGATGCGTCGCCGACCCAGTACCCAATCAGAGATAAGGCACATGCGGAAACAACGTATATAATTATATATATACACCCGTACAAAAATAAACACGTGAGACCAAGGCAGAACAACCATCACACAGGAATACATTTTGTATTACTATAGGAAAAGCCTTTTTACAATATCCATTTGTACAATAAAAAGGGAACAACATCAGTAATTAACAACCATTAGGTCAAAAAGGTACTATGGCTGGGGAAAGGTGGGGTCAATTACAGGGAAGATTGCAGTAAAAAAGTTACTAACTTCCCTATAAAGAGTTAGGACCTAAGCTAGGGTTCCCAATCCGGATCCGACGATTCCGAGAACTCCTCTGCTGAACTCTCTTGAGGCTCGGAATCTTCAGAGTCCATATCCATTGTTGCTACCTCTTCGTCTTCAGTATCCGGCTCAAGCTCGGGGTCAAGACAAAGTCCTAACTCATCATCGGGTCCTATCTCTATGTCCGACCCTACCTCCGCTACCTCCCTGTGGTCTTCATCAGAATCTAGATCCATGTCCTCCAGCTCGTCTTCTTCCTCGACATCTTGGTCTTAATCTTTAGCTATCACCTGTGGCTCCTGTGGCTCCCCCTCCATAGGCTCATCAACGCCATCTACATCGTAAATATCCTAAGGATTGATCACCTCGCCATCCGCATATATTGGTTCCATTAATCCATCTTGATCAATTAGCACATCAAAAGTCCTAAGGGGTCGCCCTAGGTTTCCGTTGGCATCCCTCAAGCACCATGCCACATATTCCTGAGTCTGATGGAAATATTCATCTACGTTTACAAACACCACCAATCGGTATCTTACATAAGACTCCCCATTTCTTGCGGGGTATATACTTGTATATTGATGTATATATACAGGTATTCCAAAAAGCGGTGGATTCGGCATTCTTATGGCTGGGGGTCTGAAAAGGTGGGTTATTACAATCGTGAAACGAATCTCAATGAATATAACCCCTAAACTTAGGTTAGGCTAGCATGCAATCTCCTGACCGAAAATAAACACTCAAAAGCATAATATAACAATAACCACATAAGTTTCTGACCCTGCAGGTTAGACAGTTTAGCGTATAATAATCATGGCACATACGTGGCACACGTAGTCACATGTACGCCAAACACATGCTCGTGCACCAAGTCTCATACATTCGCACGCTAGTCCATGCATGCAGATGTCGTCAATATGATATATGCATTTCTCAGCCCACTGGCCCACACTGGCAATTGCCCAATTTATTAATAGTTATCACGACTCGAGTCAACAATATTCACGGGCCAGTGCGTCTAGCCTGCTTCAAAGTGCATGAGGCGCAGCACCGATCTGGCCCGGTGTCTTTAGCCTGCTTCAAAGTGCATGAGACGCACCACTGATTTTCTTATGAATCAGAGCTTGCTTCAAAGTGCATGAAGATGGTCATCTTCCGAACGTACCAGGCATCGTCCTGCTTCAAAGTGCATGAGGACGGTATCGACCTGAAGGTCACGACCCGAAAGTTCTTAGGTGATCACACAACCAATTATTATTTGAACCCCGCGTAACACGCTTCAGGGTATTTTAGGTAATCGCATGCTCATGGCAGACACGCATTCTTGCACAATTTCATCACATGCCTCACTCTTGACATATATAATGCGTGACCATGCTATGCAGTGCAATGCACCACGAGCATCAATTTAATTTAAACACTCAATATCACAACACGTGCTCAATCAACCAAATTAATACTATGTGGCCTAACGTGCAATTCATAATTCAACAATTAATTTCAAATCAATCATTGGCCAATTGCACCCCACATTAGTCAGCCACACAACATGCGACATGGCAGTACGCAATCAATCACAATTAAGCACAATTCACGTACACTCAGTCAATCCGGACATACCTGGCAATTCCATCAATGGGCTCCTAAATTGACCATTTAATCCAATTATTCTCCCCAATAAATTCTCCTTGATCCACTACATTTTTCCGATAATAATTTCTACTAATCGATCCTCAACCCAATCTGAAATATACATCGATACTACCTAAGTCAGTCCAAAATATACCAATAATACATAAATCAGTCCAGAAAAATGCACTATCAGTCCAAATCCGGATTTAGAAATTTTACTCACTTAATCCAATGTCACGACGACAAAGAACGGTGACCGATCACTAGTGAACAGTGGAACCGGCGACGGTGTACTGCCGGCATGTACGGACTGTACAGACGTCGTACGGACACCGTACGGACCGCAACGTACGGCGACATACGGATGTCGAAAACATCACAGTGGCAGCGGCACAACCGTACGAGCTCCGGCTCGGCAGGGCTCCGGCGCGGCGGTGCTAACCCGGGAGAGAAAAAGGGAGAGAAAGAGAGAGAAAGGGAGAGAGAAAGGGGTCGTGAGGCTGAGGCTAAAGCTAGGGACTGAGGTGGTCGACAGTGAGGCACGGTGGCCGGCGGCGAGCTCTGGCAAGGCCAAGCCGAGAGAAAAAATGAGAGAGAGAGAGGTTTTCGAGAGGAGAGAGAGAGAGTTCTGGCCAGATAAGGGTGAGAGGAGAGAGAAACAGGTTTAAATTAGTCAAATAATAGGGCCTAGGGCACCAAGTGTCGCCAATCCGCGAAAATGACCAAAACGCCCCTAATCTAATGGTTCTAATTTATCCTTATCCAAAAATTGAAGGGTAAAAGGGTAATTGGGCTAATAATTGAGCTGATCAACCCTTAATAATTATCCTAAAAATTTTCTAAAATTTAAAACCCAAAAATAGCCCAGGGGCAAAACGGTCATTTTTCCAGTCCCGAGGCGAAATTTTAATTTTTGTTTATACTAACCCCAAATGAGTGTGGCTAACATAATATGACATCGGAATCGCGAAAATAGATTCTTAAGCCCTTGAAAATTGATTGCCAAGTTCTGAGAATAAAATAATATTATTTTTTATTTCCGAGCCAAAATTTCAATTTTTGATCGAAACCCCTCTAAATATGCGTGGCCACCCCAAAATGACATCGGTTTCAAAAATAACCTCATATGGCCTTAAAATCCAAGTTGGTGTCCCGAGGGGCAAAATCGTAATTTTTCACCCCCAAATCGAAATTTCAATTTTAACTAGTATTAACTCCAAATGTGTGTGGCCAGCATAAAATGACGTCAGATTCCAAAAAATAGTCTCTTAAGCCTTCGAAAATCGATATCGAAATCCGGACTCAATTCCGTGAACAAAACTCGCTAAACTTTTGATTTCAGGGTCTCTCACTAATGGGCGGCTATTTAGAGGTTATGCGTATCGACCTAGGGCTATCCATATCGTGATGGTCTCGATCATTGAGAGAATGAGAAATTATCACTAGTTCCAGAGGTCATGATCATTCGGTTCAAGTTCAGGACTGGTTGGCCACGTGTACTTTCGATCTTGCAAAATCACTTGCGTCTCTATTGTACATCGTTGGCCTTGGCCAACCCAATCCATTATTTTTTCCTAAGATCAGCCCATGTTGGCCCAAAATATTCCCTCAGCGTCTCTCGTGATCGGTATCTGTTTCGCGATAGGATCCCCGGTCCATGTACCGTTTTCTAGTTAGCCATACCCCATTGGTTAGTATTTCAAGAGTAATCAGCTCTGGGCGAGACTTACTAAAATAAAATGCAAAATAATATCAGTTTTATTGATCTCGGAATTACATCGAAATTTGGGCTGTTACAAAATGTGCTTTGCTGATTCAGTTATCCCACAAATCTGCTTAACCTCTCTCTAGAACGGATTCCCATTAGTTGCCAAAACATCGTTCATAGCTCGCCATGATAAATTTCTGATATTTGGAGGACATGCTAATTTCCAAATTACCTTCTGCACACTACAACCAATAAACTGTGAATGAAGAAGGATCTCGAATTCCTTGTTTTCTGGAATAAGCATATGCAGACTTCATAGAAATTGCTCCTGTACGTTCTTAAGGCCCAGCATGTTTTGAAATCATTAATAAGTTTTAGAATGTACCATGCTTAGGCTATAAATGGCAACCATTTTATGCCTAGAATCAGATTCTCGATATAAATGATTCTTTTTTATTCCGTGCTCGGAAACAATTTCTAAACATTTAAAGGCGTTTGGTAACTACCTAAAATTTCTATTCATAGAATAGAAAAAGAATAAAAATGCGTTTGGTAACTACACAAAATTTCTTTTTATTAATAATATTTTGAATTTTTTAATATTTATTTCTTTATTTCTTTTTTATTCTCTTTTTTTTTTTTCCTTTCTTAGCCATGACCAGTAGCCGGCGAGGGCATCGCGGCCCTCACCGCCGGCCTCGCCATCGCCACCCAATCAACGGACTTGGGTGGCGATAGCGAGGTTGACCTCGCCTTGGCTGGGCAAGGCCACGAGCCACCCTTGTTGACCACCGAGGAGGGCCGCGACGCCCTCATCGGCCCTAGCCTAACCAGTCGTGTCACGCCCCGAACCCTACGAAGCGCAAGCATCCCACCTCCGATTGATTATGGTGCGACATCTCAGGAAGCGTCGCCGACCCAACGCCCACACAGAGATCAAGCACAAGCGGAAGGAATAAATAAATCATCCTGACAGAAAGATTATGAACCAAGGATAGCCAAATAACAATCAACGCTTCTGAAAATATGTACACTTTATATTACTATAGAAAACTTTTTACAATATCCGTTTACACCGTACTAGTAGAGAAAATACACAGTTAGCAGCCACTTAGTCAAAAGGGGGCAGTGGCTAGGGTTACTGGACAGGGCTAAGACGGATTTCAGTAAATAAGGTGCAACCCGCTCTACTTAAGACCAATGCCAACCTAGGGAGCCCAGTCCGGGTCGGACTTTGATGATTTTTCTAACGATTTCTCCTAAGACTCGGACTCTTCAGCTCCTATTTTTGATCAGAACCCAGCTCCGCAACCTCTCCATCCCACTCCAGATCTACCTCCATGGCTACTGGCCCTTCCTCGTCCTGATGGTCCAAGGGTTTCGGGTCAGCGTACAACACTTCAGGCTCCTCAATCTCCTCGACCATAACAACTGGTCCATCCATGGTCTCGCCCTGGCTACTCCAATCAGCGGAGTTGGAGGATCTGAGATCTCGCTACTTGCCATCTGCGAGATCATGACATCGTTCACGTCCACCGGGATATCAAAGGTTCTAAGCAGGGTTCCAGTTACTCCGTTGGTTCCTCTGTAACACCAAGCCACATACTTCTAGGTGTGGTAGTACGACTCTCCTACATTTACAAACAACACCGAGTAATATCTTATATAAGCCGCCTGTCTCCACAGGGGTGCATGCTCGACGACCGCTGGATAAAATGCGGTATTCCAAAAAGAGGTGGTGTCCTCGGCATCCTACGGTTGGGGGTTTGAAATGTGGGTTATTACAACCGTGAGACGAATCTCAACGAGTATAACGCCCTAAACCTAAGTTAGGCTAACATGCAATTTCTTGACTGCTAACACCCAACAACACTGCAATTTCAGCTCATAAATAAACTCCGACCTAGGCCCTCTAGTCTATATCTCTTACCTGGCTGATCCTGCAAGTTATTCACAATAATAATTTAATCAAATCACATGCATGAGCACTCGGTTCACGCGTACGTCAAACGCATGCTCCTACTTAATAGTGATGATATCGCGTGCCATTTACCGAGTCCTGCACACTCGCACACCGGCCCATGCATTCTTATGCATGCAAATGTCCACATTCTATTTCACATCACACACTGACCCAATTATATTATCTCGCTTACCATGACCTACGACAAAGTGCATGAGGTCTCTTTTTAAAATCACAACACTCCGTTGTCAACGTAAAAATGCCCCCGGGCCCACTATCTCTAGCCCGCGTCAAAACGCATAAGGTGCAACACTGCTCTCCTCACGAACCAGAGCCCGCGTAAAACGCATCACGTTGGTCGTCTTCTAGACGTACCGGGTATCGTCCCGCGTAAAACGCATCAGACGGTACATCCCGCGTAACACACATCAGGGCGAATTGTGATGACACATACACATGGCTAGTTATTATCTGAACCCCGCGTAACACGCATCAGGGTATTTTAGGTGATCATATGATCATGACAGGCATGTAGTCTCGCACAATTTCATCACAAGCCTCATTCTCGACATTCATAACGCTTGCCATGAAATGCAACATGAGCATCCACATAACATAGGCACATACACACAGTTCAATCATAGTCATTTCACAGTGCCTAATTCACAAGCCACGTGCTTACTTGGCCTATTAATACCATGCGGCCCAAATTTATAATGTGTAAATCAATAACCCACTCAAGCCATCAAATGGCCGATCACACTCCGCACGAGTCGACCACACGAGCACGCGACATGGCATTATTCAATTCCCTAATAAATGGGCACACAATCAACCATTCATTCAACCCGGAAATACCCGGCACTCCAGTCACCTAATCCTCAGCTAGTCCATGCTAGCCTAATATATCACTAATATTCTCCCAGTCACAATTACCATTGTTCGACTCACTAATTTCTCCCAATGTACACCAATCATATTCAACCCAGTCCAGAAAATACACTACCAGTCCTAATTCGGGTTTAGGAAATACACTTACCTAATTTCTAGTCCACGGCGACGAGACACGAGCAGCCGATTGCCGATGAACGGCGAAATTAGCGGTGGCGTTTGAGACGGCGAAGGCTACAGTTCACGGCGGCGGCGTACGGACGACAGTACGGTCGGCGAACCATACGGACACTCGTATGGACACTATATGGTGGCCAACGAGACGACGGTGGTTGGCGCGGCGGCCGTACGAACGCCGTACGGACACCATACGAACGCGTACGGACGGCCGGAGGGGGAGAGAGAGAGAGAGAGAGAGAGAGAGATAGAGGTCGAGATGAGGGTGGTGAGGCGAGGTCAGGCGGAGTAGCGCCACCAATGGACGGCGATGACACGGCAACGGTCCGGTGAGCTCCGGCGTACAAACGGGAAGGAAAATCGGCGGAGGAAGAGAGAAATCGGGAGAGGGGGAGAGCTATTCGATGGGGGGTCTGGCCGAAAATGAGGGAGGAGAGAGAGAGAGGTCAAACTGGTCAAATATAGGGGGCTAGGGGGTGCCATGTGTCACCGATCCAGGAGATTTGACCAAAATACCCCTAATCCTACGGCCCTCGTTCAATCCTATCCAATAATTGAGGGGCAAAAGGCAATTGGGTCCAATAATGCAGCTAAAAACTCTTAATAATTATCTCAAATAATTTTCCAAAAATTCGGACAAAAAATAGCCTAGCGGCAAAATGGTCATTTTTCCAGTCCTAGGGCGAAATTTCAATTTTTATCTAAATCAACTCTAAATATGTGTGGCCAACTTAATATGGCGTTAGATTCGTGAAAATAGCCTTTTAAGTTCTCGAAAATCGACTACAGAGTTATGGAGATTAAAATAATATTATTTTTCACTTCGGAGTCAAAATTCCAATATTTGACCGTAACTACTCCAGACATGCGTGGCTACCCAAAAATGGCATCGACCTCAGAAAATAACCTCAAACGACCTCAAAAACCAATGTCGACGCCTATAGGGGCAAAATCGTAATTTTTGACTTCTGAATCGAAATTCTATTTTTCGACCGTACTCATCCCAAACGTGTGTGGCCAGCATAATATGGGGATAGAATCTAGAAAATAATCTCTTAAGCCCTCAAAAGTCGACACGAAATCCGGGTCCAATTTCGTGATCAAAACTCAATAGATTTCAAATTTTAAAGTCTCTTACTAACGGGCGGCTGTTTAGGATTTACGCGTATCGACCTAGGGTTATCCGAATTATGATGGTTCCGATCACTCAGAGACAGAGAGGAATTATCGTTAATTCCAAAGGTCGCGATCGTTCGGTTCAAGTTTGGGACTGGTTGGCCATGTGCACTCTCAGACTTGCAGAATCACCCGCAGTTTTGATTGTACATCGTTGGCCTTGGCCAAACCAAATTTGTCACTTTTCCTAAGATCGGTCCACGTTGGCCAAAAATATTCCCTCATCATTTCTCAAGACCGGTGTCCGATTCACGATTGGGTCCCTGGTCCACGTACCATCTTCCTAGTTAGCCATACCCTTTTTGGTTAGTATCCCTAGAGTGATCAGCTCTGGACAAGACTTACTAAAATGAAATGCGAACTAATGTCAGTTTTATTGATCTCGGAATTACATCGAAATTCAAGCTGTTACAATTCTTCCCCCTTACAAAAATTTTGTTCTCGAAATTTCTAATCTACCCTTACTCCTCAAACAAGTGGGGATGTTGACGTCTCATGGCCTCTTCGCTCTCCCTAGTAACACCTTCAGTTCCGTGGTGTTCTAAACAACTTTGACCATTGGGATCGTTTTGTTTCTTAGCACACGATCTTTTCGGTCCTCGATCCTAACGGATCTTTCCACATACGACAATTTGTCGTCCACGTCTATCTCTTCGTACCTTAGTACGTGAGTCGGATCTGGTTCATACTTCCTCAGTATTGACACATGGAATACATTGTGTATTTGGGACAAATTAGGCGGCAATGCTAATCGATAGGCCATATCGCCAATCTTTTCCAATATTTCAAACGGATCGACATACCTTGGGCTAAGCTTCCCTTTCTTGCCGAATCAGGATAATCCCTTCATAGGCGACACTTTGAGGAACACATGATCTGCAACTTGGAATTCTAAAGGTTGTCGCCTCCTATTGGCATAACTTTTCTAACGACTTTGTGCTGTCTTTAGCCTTTCCCGAATAATTTCAACAGCCTCCATAGTCTGCTGAACTAACTATGAGCCCATAATACTTCTTTCGCCAACTTCATCCCAACATACTGACATTCTACACACCCTGCCATACAAGGCTTCAAACGGGGCCATCTGGATACTCTGTTGGTAACTGTTATTATAGGCGAATCCCACCAAATACAGTTGTTCTTCCCACTTGCCTTGGAAATTCACTAAACAAGCCCGTGACATGTCCTCCAAAGTCTGAATCGTCCTTTCGGATTGGCCATTTGTCTGAGAATGATAAGCAATACTAAACTGCAACTTCGTTCCCAGGACTGTTTGCAGGCTTTTCCAAAAGTTCGTTATAAATCTCGGGTCACGATCTGAAGTAACAGTCACTGGTACCCCGTGAAGTCTGACAATTTGCCGTACATATAATTCGGCGTACCTTTCCAACTCGAAGTCTTTTTGCACTGCCAAAAAGTGCGCCGACTTAGTAAGCCGATCTACTATCACCCATATAGAGTCATGCCCTCTCTGACTTCTTGGTAATCCCGCTACGAAATCCATGGTGTTATTTCCATTCAAGGAAATCTAGCGGTTGCAGTAGCCCTTTGGGCTTACAATGTTGTGCATTTACTTGTTGGCATGTCAAACACTTGGTCACATGTTTAGCCACATCAACCTTCATCCCATTCCACCAAAAGTGCTGTCGAAGGTTCTGGTATATCTTAGTGCTACCCGGGTGAATGCTATACTTATTGCGGTGTGCTTCACTTAGAATTTCTTCCTTGAGCTCTAAATCATCGGGCACGCACAGTCGTCCACGGAACTTCAGATTTCCGTCCTCAGACACTTGGAAATCCGATTTTCTCTTGGCGACGTCCATCTCAATTATCTTCTAAATTTCTGGATCCGCAAACTGCAATTCTCGGATCTTGGTCTGAATCTTCGATTCCATTCTTAAAGCAACTAGTAAGTTCGATATGTGGCTCGCTTCAAACTTGAACTCTGAATCCTTGAGCCTCTCTAGCAAGGTCCATTCCTTGACCATCATGTGCACCATACTTGACTTACGACTCAGCGCATCAACGACTCGATTCGCCTTCCCCAGGTGATATATAATATCGCAGTCGTAGTCCTTCAGTAGTTCCATCCATCGGCACTGCCTCACATTCAATTCCTTCTACGAAAATAAATACTTGAGGCTCTGATGATCCGTATAGATCTGGAACTTTTCTCCACATAGATAGTGCCTCCAGATTTTGAGCACAAATACAATTGCAGATAATTCCAAGTCATACGTCGGGTAATTCATCTCATGAGGCTTCAACTGGCGCGATGCATACGTTACTACTTTTCCATGCTGTATCAATACACAGTCAAGTCCTCTTAGTGATGCGTCACTGAAAACTTCAAAATCTCCGGGTCCGGATGGAATAGTCAGAGCCGGTCATTAACCTACGCTTCAGTTTTTGAAAACTTTTCTCGCACTTGTCATCCCACTCGAACTTGGCTTCCTTCTTTAATAGTTTAATAGCCGTGTCATCGACATGGCTATCGATGAGAATCCTTCCACGAAACGTCGGTAATAGCCAGCCAGACCTAGAAAGCTTCGGATTTCTGTTACGGATGTTGGTCTAGGCCACTTAAGTACTGCCTCAATCTTTGCTGGATCCACAGAAATCCCATCTCCAAAAACGATATGTCCAAGAAATGCTACCTTATTTAGCTAGAATTCGCACTTATTAAACTTAGCGTAAAGTGCGTGTTCCCTTATCGTCCGTAGTACCTCTATTAAATGCATTTCATGCTCTTATGGGCTCTTTGAGTACATCAGAATATTATCAATAAACACGACCACAAGCTGATCTAAGAATTCCTTGAACACTCTATTCATCAGATCCATAAATGCAGCTGGGGCATTCGTCAGTCCGAAGGGCATTACTGTAAATTCATAGTGCCCATACCTTGTCCGAAAAATAGTCTTGAGTATATCTTCCTTCCAGATCCTCAATTGATGATACTCAGTCCGTAAATCTATCTTGGAAAATATAGACGCTCCTTGCAACTGGTTAAATAAATCATCGATTATTGGCAATGGATACTTATTTTTCACTGTCACTTGGTTCAATTGCCAGTAATCTATACACAACCTTAAGGTTCCATCTTTCTTTCTCACAAACAAAACCGGTGCTCCCCATAGGGACGCACTAGGGTGAATAAAACCCTTGCCAAGAGTTCTTGCATCTGAACCTTTGATTCCTTTAACTCCGACAGTGACATTCTATATGGCGCCTTCGAAATGGGTTCAGTTCTCGGCGCTAATTCAATCACAAATTTCACTTTTCGCTTGGGTGGCAATCTTGACAATTCATGAGGAAAAACCTCAGGAAAATTGCACACCACAGGTATTTCTTCTAACTTGGGTCCTTCAATTGTTGTATCAACCATGTTCACCAGGTACCCTTCACAACCATCATCCATTAACTTGATCGCCTCAAGAAAAGCAATCCAAGGAATCGAGATTCCTCCTCGGTTTCCCTAGAATTCAAATCTAGGATGTCCAACCGGATTAAGTTGGATCGTTCTATTACTACAATCCATCAAGGCCTTCCGCCTTACTAGCCAATCCATTCCTATTATGACATCAAAATCATACATGGCCAATACTGCCAAGTCGATATTCTCTTCAATACCACCAATCACTATTTTACAGCTGAGGCACCCAAAAGAAACTAACATCCTATCATTCAATGGTGTTGACACCCATAACATTGTTTCAAGCATCACTGGTTCAATACCAACAAATCGAACAAACTACTCCGAAATAAACAAATAGGTTGCCCCTAGATTAAACAACGTATATGTAGTATGATCACACAGAGAGATCGTACCTATGACCACACCAGGCGCTTCCTCGACTTCTCTGCGCGCCATCACATAAACTCGTCCTTGTGTTGGCGGTCTCCCTTGATTAGCCGGTGGAGGATTTCCAGCTTGATTTCCAACTCGCGACGGTGGCAACCTAAGCAGTCCTGAGGATTGCTGCTATGGGCAATTCCTAATCTAATGGTCTAAACTTTCACATTTGAAACATGCTCCAAATCTTCTCGGCTGGGGACTCAGCTTCCCAATATTTCACCGAACTGGCGGGACGAAACGTCAATTGTCGATCGCCAGTTTCTTTCTGTAGCGGCGATTGTCCCTATTCTGAGCAAACCGTGAACCAGATGCGGTTGCTCTCTCTTGTTGATCTCGCTCAATGATCTGGGCCCGTCTATACATTTACCTATAATCCTTAATGTCATGTGATAAGATCTGACTTCGAAGATCCGGCTTCAATCCATCTCGGAATTTCCGAGCTCTATCCCACGGATTCTCTACCATCGTCGATGCGAACTTCGCCAGTCTAGCAAACTCCGCTTCATACTGGTCGACCGTCATTTGCCCTTGGCACATCGCATAAACTCCATTAATTTCTTTTCCTGGGCGTTCTCCAAGAAATATTTCTCATAAAAATTCTCAACAAAGTCCTCCAAGGTAGGGGCTGTTCCTTCTAGAAATATTCTGCCTTCCGTGGCCTTCCACCAATCATTTGTGCCCTCTTGTAACTGATACACGGCTAACGTTACCTTCTTCTCGTCGATGCACCCCAGCACCTTAAAAGTCTTCTCCAATTCTTCCACCCATCGTGGTGCAGTCTCGGGGTTACCGCGGCCATGAAACTTAGGTGGCTTCAACTTTACAAACTATTCTACTAACTGGAGCATCTGCCTAACCCTTGCTGGTTGAGCTGGCCCCTGCTGGGCTTGGTTCCCTCTAACACTAGCAATGGGCGCGACCTCAGCAGCCTGTGCATAAACTGCAGCCCTTTCCTGTGCTTGCAATCCCATAACACGCCTTATCTCTCGTAGGGTGTTTATCACATCGTCAAACCTTGGATCTCTAGCCTCACGGGCTCCCTCATTAGTCTGGGCTTAGGGCTCTTCTCCCCTTCTCCTACTTGGAGTTTGAATAATGTCCTCTAGTTGGCGATCTCGAGCCTCTTGGCCTCTTGAACTCGACTGACCTTGGGATTCCTTTCCCTTTCTTCTATTCGTCCTCACAACTCAGCTATACCACTACTTGTTATAATTCCACTAAGGAATTAAAGACTTAAATCAATATATCTCAGTCTAAGTCCTAGGTAGGTATCAAACAACAATCAACAATCAGCATGCGGCCTAACCATTATCCAACACATCACCCAAGGGATTCGCATACTTACCTCGAGTCCTGCCGCACCTACACTGTAAGGGTCACACCGATAAACACACATTCAATATACAACTGTCAGAAGATGCATGTAGCACATGAAGTCACCTTACTGGCTATCCAGGGTCTCATCACTCTTTATCACTCCAAACATCGACCAAATTGGACCGAGCTAATCTTGCTCTGATACCAATTCAATACGAGGATGTCACGCCCCGAACCCTACGAAGTGCGAGCATCCCACCTCCGGCGATTATGGTGCGACGTCCCAAGAAGTGTCGCTGACCCAACGCTTAAGACCAATGCCAACCTAGAGAGCCTAGTCCAAGTCGGACTCTAATGATTTTTTTGACGAGCTCTCCTGAGACTCGGACTCCTCAGCTCCTATTTCTTGATCGAATCCCAGCTCTGCAACCTCTCCATCCCATTCCGAATCTACCTCCATGGCTACTGGCTCTTCCTTGTCCTGATGGTACAAGGGTTTCGGTCAGCGTATAGCACTTTAGGCTCCTCAACCTCCTCGACCATGGCAGTAGGTCCATTCACGGTCTCGCCCTGGCTACTCCAATCAGGTGGAGTTGGAGGATCTCGAGATCTCACCACTTGCCATCTACAGGATCATGACATCGTTCACGTCCATCAAGACATCAAAGGTTCTAAGCGAGGGTCCGATTACTCCGTTGGTTCCTCTGTAACACCAAGCCACATACTCCTGGATGTGGTAGTATGACTCTCTCACATTTACAAACAACACCGAGTAATATCTTATATAAGCTGCTCTGTCTCCACAGGGGTGCATGCTCGATGACCGCCGGATAAAATGCAGTATTCCAAAAAGAGGTAGTGTCCTCGGCATCCTACGGCTGGGGGTTTGAAAATGTGGGTTATTACAACTGTGAGACGAATCTCAGCGAGTATAACACCCTAAACCTAAGTTAGGCTAGCATGCAATCTCCTGACTGCTAACACCCAACAACACTGCAATTTCAGCTCATGAATAAACTCCGACCTAGGCCCTCTGGCCCATATCTCTTACCTGACTGACCCTATAGGTTATTCACAATAATAATTTAATTAAATCACATACATGAGCACTCGGTTCACGCGTACGTCAAACGCATGCTCCTACTTAATAGTGATAATATCGCGTGCCATTCACCGAGTCCTGCACACTTGCACACCGGCCCATGCATTCTTATGGATGCAAATGTCCACATTCTGTTTCACATCACACACTGGCCCAATTATATTATCTCGCTTACCATGACCTGCTACAAAGTGCATGAAGTCTCTTTTTAAAATCACAACACTTCGTGACCAGCGTAAAAATGCCCCCGGACTAGTATCTCTAGCCCGCATCAAAACGCATCAGGCGCAACACTGCTCTCCTCACAAACCAAAGCCCGCGTAAAACGCATCAAGTTGGTCGTCTTCCGGACGTACCGGGCATTGTCCCGCGTAAAACGCATCAGGACGACACACCCTGCATAACACGCATCAGGGCAAATTGTGATCACACATACACATGGCCAGTTATTATCTGAACCTCGCGTAACACGCATCAGGATATTTTAGGTGATCACATGCTCATGACAGGCACACAATCTTGCACAATTTCATCACAAGCCTCATTCTCGGCATTCATAACGCGTGCCATGAAATGCAACATAAGCATCCACATAACATAGGCACAGGCACACAGTTCAATCATAGTCATTCCACAGTGCTTAATTCACAAGCCACGTGCTTACTTGGCCTATTAATACCATGCGGGCCCAAATTCACAATGTGTAAATCAATAACCCACTCAAGCCATCAAATGGCTGATCACACTTCTCATGAGTCGACCACACGAGCACGCAACATGGCATTATTCAATTCCCCAATAAATAGGCACACAATCAACCATTTATTCAGCCCGGACATACCCAGCAATTCACTCACCTAATCCTCAACTAGTCCATGCTAGCCTAATAAATCACTAATATTCTCCCGGTCACTATTACCATCGTTCGACTCACTAATTTCTCCCAATGTACACCGATCATATTCAACCTAGTCCAAAAAATGCACTATCAGTCCTAATCGGGGTTTAGGAAATACGCTCACCTAATTTTTAGTCCACGACGACGAGAAACGAGCGGCCGATTGCCAGTGAACGGCGAAATCAGCAGCGGCGTTTCGGAGGCGGCGACGGTTCACGGCGGCCGGTGTACGGACGACGGCAGTCGGCGGACCGTACGGACACCCGTATGAAACATTGTATGGGGACGGCGAGGAACGGTGGCCGGGCAAGGCAATGGTCAAGCGCTGGGCGGGGTCAGACGGACGCCGCGCATGACACCGTACGGACGACCGGAGAGAGAGAGAGAGAGAGAGAGAGAGAGAGAAATAGAGGTCAAGATGAGGGTGGTGAGGCGAGATCAGGCGAAGCGGGCGCCCACTAGTAGACGGGGACGACACGGCAAGGTCCCATGAGCTCCCAATGTGTATCGGAAGGAAAATTGGCGGAGGAAGAGAGAAATCGAGAGAGGGGGAGAGCTGTTCGGTGGGGGGTCTAGTCGAAAATGAGGGAGGAGAGAGAGAGGATGTCAGACTGGTCAAATATAGGGGGCTAGGGGGCGCCACATGTCGCCGATCCGGGAGATTTGACCAAAATACCCCTAATCCGACGGTCCTCATTTAATCCTATCCAATAATTGAGGGGAAAAATGGGTAATTGGGTCCAATAATGTAGCTGAAAATCCTTAATAATTATTCCAAATAATTTCTCAAAAATTTGGACCAAAAATAGCCCAGGGGCAAAATGGTCATTTTTTCGGTCTTGGGGCGAAATTTTAATTTTTATCCAAATCAACTCTAAATATGTGTGGCCAACTTAATATGGAGTCGGATTCGTGAAAATAGTCTTTTAAGCCCTCAAAAATCGACTGCAAAGTCCTGAGGATTAAAATAATATTATTTTTTACTTCCAAGCCAAAATTTCAATATTTGACCGTAACCATTCCAGACATGTGTGGCCACCCAAAAATGGAATCGGTCTCGGAAAATAACCTCAAACGACCTCAAAAATCAATGTCGGTACCCATAGGGGCAAAATCGTAATTTTTGACTTCCGAGTCGAAATTCCATTTTTCGACTGTACTCACCCCAAACGTGTGTGGCCAACATAATATGACGTCAGAATCGCGAAAATAATCTCTTAAGCCCTCGAAAGTCGATGCCGAAATCCGGGTCTAATTTCGCGATCAAAACTCGCTATATTTCAAATTTTAAGGTCTCTTACTAACGGGCGGCTGCTTAGGATTTACGATATCGATCTAGGGTTATCCGAATTATGATGATTCCGATCACTTAGAGATAGAGAGAAATTATCACTAGTTCCAGAGGTCGCGATCGTTCGGTTCAAGTTTCGGACTGGTTGGCCACATGCACTCTCGGACTTGCAGAATCACCCGCGATCCGATTGTACATCGTTGGCCTTGGCCAAATCAAATCCGTCACTTTTCTTAAGATCGGCTCACGTTGGTCTAAAATATTCCCTCATCATTTCTTAAGATCGATGTCCGATGTGCGATCGGGTCCCTGATCCACGTACCATCTTTCTAGTTAGCCATACCCCTTTTGGTTAGTATCCCTAGAGTATTCAGCTCTAGGCGAGACTTACTAAAATGAAATGCGAACTAATGTCAATTTTATTGATTCCGGAATTACATCGAAATTCAGACTGTTATAAGTCGCTGGCGGGTGGCAGGGCCAAAGAACAACAACAACCAAAAAAAAAAAAAAAATCAAGAAGAATCAGTTCTGAAAAAATTATTCTAGAATCAGGAAACTACTTTTTTTAATTCTTAATTCTGTTCCAAAACTGATTCTAATTGTGCCCGGGCACAAAAAAATTTAACAAGCGGATTTTTGTTTCTAAACTGATTCTGAAAATAAAAAAATAAAATCAATTACTATTTGGCAAATTGCCAAACATGTCCTTAGTGCGAAGTTCTAGCTAAAGAAATATACCTACATAAACATGCATAATGCATTTTGTCCTATTCAATCATGTTACGCTACCGCTGCTTAAATGGGTTCTTTGTTATGGTCAATTCAGTTCAAAAATTCATGTTTGAGTACTACATCGAAACAGAACTCTATTTACTAGTGAATGCACAGAAGATTAAGTACTTATTGAACACTTTTAAGTTATTTATATTAATGGTAAAATCAAAAGTCTCGACAAGAAAGCCAAATGTTCTCTTGGTGCGGTAACTTTTGACTTTCTCGCCAAACTATACGTTTAAACGATCCGAAGTCATTGTAGCTTTTTCCACATCCTTTATCCACATCCTTTATAGTTTCAAAATTACAAAGGTGAGCTTTCTCTTAATAGCTATTAGTAATTCCAAAGAGTGGTTAGCAGCTTTTTATCCTATAAGTAAATATAAGCCAACTAATTTAGCGAAATTCATTCGTGTTCAGTAATTTTTTAACAAAAAAGGTAATCCCCGTTAAATCAATCGGCGGTAAGTTTTTCATAAAAAAAAATTATTTCTGACTAAATCTCCCTGAAAATCGAGACAATGGTTTGTCGATAAAATTGTTTTTATTTGATCACATGGTTGTCCTTCTTTCCTTTTAAATGAACGGTCAAGTTGGCCGAAATACAAAAGTCCCGTGCAAATGGGCATGAAGAATAAGTGGGCTGAAGCGTCGAATCGGGCCTAGGTGGGCTGAGCTTGTTGGGCTCAAGCCTATGGCCAATTGTTCAAAACCCATCATATATTTGGTGCAAACCTAAGATAGGATTGAAAATCTTTGAAAATACCCCATCTGATCCAACTGCTTCAGCCTCTACCCGCCACTTCTGATACTCCCTGTAGTGCCCCGAGTCCATTGTCTCATCCGCCACCCTATCGATCGTATTCCCTGTGGTTGCCGTTGTCTATGCAAACCTTGCACGAAGGTAGCGACCCCCTATCTACGTCACAAAGACGGAGAGGTAGAGCTCGAAGGGGTCGACACGGGTTGCCTTTTGATTGGAAACCTAGTCTTCCACTTGGGTCATCACTATATTGCAAACTCGAGGACCTCCGAAACAGCATCTTTCGATTACCCCGATGCAGATTGGCACCAAAACAAGAGTACCCAGAAGAAAATACAAAAAAGAAGCGAAATTGTGGTATCCTTTTGTTTGTGTGATCTGGGTGAAGAAACCTCTATCAAGATCTTCTCATCTACTCGAAAATAGTCCTCGCTTTGGGAAGCCTTTAGTAGAACTCCATGCAATGAAGTCAGTCCTATGCTAACTTCTCATAGAAGCAACAACACTGCTGAAAAACAATTCGCAAAAACCAAACTAGAACACCCGAAAAGGGAACACAACCCGAACGGTATAACTTTATCTCCCTTCAATAAATAGCGATTTCAGTGAGAAGCTCGTTGGTGAGCAACTAGAAAAAAGCCACACTATTCAAGAACTCGGAATCTAGCAGCTTGCAAATCGGCCCATGATCGGAGGTGACAACAATCGTCTTCATTCTCCTTTTCACCCTTAATCGGCAGAACATAATTGGCTGGCTGGCGATAATGATCGTTGGCAGTTGGAAGCAACAACGATTGTGCAATGGTAAGAAGTGGCGATGATCAACTGTGGCAGCGGTGGTGGTCCTCGCACAATGGCCAACGAAGTGATATCCGAATGCGGTCACTTCATCACTTCATTGTTAAGAGACAATAGGATAAGCTAAGTTATTTCTTTTAATTTTTTCTATCTAATATAGGTTTATCCCACCTGTCTTGGATTTCTTATTTAGCTTGAGAACGTTGTCATACATCAAATAGGATAATATGTTATCATATCGATATTCAAATCCAAACTACCAAACACAAGGATTTGAACCGTCTTCTTTTTCAAAATACCTTTATTTTCGATTTTTAGTCTCATGCTATTTTCGTCCCTAAACTCCGAGCGAGTTTGAAGTTTGAATCCTTCAAACTCGCAGCCCAGGTCAAATGGAACTTTAAGCATTCATCATCCGGCATGTGTCCAAACATCCGTACGTATTGGACAGAGTATGGGGGCGAAGATGGTGCGCACGCAAGCTATAAATTTCACAAACGCCGTGGAAGCACAACCTCCTGTGATTCTCGATACAAACTCAGTCTCAAATTCTAACCACAAAACGTAAATCAAGAAGAAGATGGCAAACCAAGGTCAGAACATTGGATACAAGGCAGGCGAAATGACGGGTCAAGCTCAGGTCTGTTACTATATCATATGTATACCGTCGCCATTGCAGTGTCTTAACAGGAGGCGCTTAGATATCCCGAACTTTGCCTACTTAGATTTTTGGGGTTGTTTAAGCAGATGAAGAAAGAGGAGTGCATGGACCAGGCGTCCAACCAGTACCAGGCAACCATGGACAGGATCTCTGGCACCACCCCTAACTCTGGCTATGACCTCAAAGGCCAGGCTACCACTTTCCTTCACCAGGCGAGTTAACCCTTTAGAAACTTCACTTTTGCCTCTTGAATTTTCAAAAAGCGGGCGCTTCGCCCAGCTCGATTGTCATTCCTGTGACAGAATTGCACACCGTTGTTATTATTTCCTTGTTAGCTGCGGCTTCCGGTTTCGTGGCATGACTTGATGAGGATCGCATTCACATGTATTAAATCATCTCGCACGACATGACATTAGTTTGGCATTAGCTGGTGATTGAATTAAGAACCTAAGATGGCATTGAAATGTAGACTGGAGAGCAAGTGAAGAGCATGGCACAAGGAGCAGCTGAAGCAGTGAAGAGCACTTTGGGAATGAACAATAATGCTGACGCCGCCGATGCCGCCAACACCGTCAACCCTCCCAATAATCCCAGCTACCCCGCCAACAACCCCGCCTCAAGAGTTTGAACTTCTCTCGCCCCTAAGCCATATTATTGATGTATTTCTCGTCTCATGTTTCTATTGTAACGTTTTTCCCTTATCGTATTGTCGTCCATAGACGATTTCTAGGGAAATTGTAATTTCTTCTTTGTTTCATTCCGCTTGCTTAGAGGTCGGCCGAGGCCTTTAGATTAATTTGTCAACATCATAGATCATGTATTACATGATAAAGGATTGATGGGCCAAATTCTTTGTGGTGTCCATCCGTATGGTATTGAGTTTCTTTTTAGCCTTGTTGGGCCAGCCTATCTAAATAGTGCTTGCGCTTGCCTCCTCTTGATTGAAGTACCAAGATGATGATTTAAGGGAGCTGCTAAGTTGGAAGAACATCACTCCGCATCGATAAACTTAAAATCTAAATGGCAAATCATAGGCACCACACACGCATCCTGCTAATTCTCTTGCATTCGACTCCCGTCGAGAGAACTTTAATCAGGCAAGTCATGTTCACGCCTCGACTCGATTCCATGTATTTCCAAAGATGTGCCTTGTTAAAATGAGGGCAATTGGACCACATAACATCAGTGTAAAAAGAATCTTCTACGAACGGCTTTATTTGCCTTTGATTTAATGGTTCGCCAGAAAGCGATTAGCTACGATCCTCAAATGCGGATAGAAGCTGTTTGTGTAAAGTATTTCAACTAGTAATATAGGAATGATTTATGATAGAATATGTCTTATTTATCTCGACAAAATGGGCCCACGGCGTTATTGACCAAGCTTAGGACTAGAGGAGCACACTTCCCAATGATACATCCTTATGATAGTCCTTCATAATGAATAAAATCCAAAGAAGCTAGACCCGTCCTTCCTCATTGAGGCACGGTGAGGGCTGTTGCACGACCCTGTCGTGCGTCGACAAGAGTTGCGCAATATCAAGATTTCATAAAAGAAAAATAAGATTAGAGATTTTTTTTAAAGGATATTAGGCCTTTTATTCTGTCGTCTCGTGTGGAAAAAGAAAATTCTTAATCGCGAAAACAAGGGAAAGAACCGAAAAAAGGGGTGAATCATCGATCACACACGTAACTGAGCATGGAGTGAGAAAAGAAAAGGAAGAGTGCGAAGTTGGTCGTGGTCGTCATGCATGGAGGCGATTCCCAAGGCAAAAGAATCGAATCAGCCCAACTTCTCTCTCTCTCCTTCTTTCTTTACAGTTCGCGTCCTCCATCTTTACCCTTCCCCGAGAGAATGGACGCCAGATCTCTCTCTCTCTGTTATTTGTGTACTCAGGCTCAGAAAACAAAAGAAAAAATAAAGAAAGAAAAACTAAAGCGAGCAGAGAGAGAGAGAGAGAGGATTTGGAATTGTTCAGCCGCAGCAGCGAATGAAGGAGAAAGAGAGGAGCAAAAGCAAAAGGTGGTCAAAAACCCCACCTCCAAGACTTGTTATTTCATCATCAGCCTCCTGCCTTCTTTATTGAAACTCCCTATTTTTCGTTGCTTTTTCTCCTTTTCATCAATTTGTTTTCTTTCACTTCATTAATCTTTGCAAAACGTTGGTTTTCGCTCATTCTTTGTCGTGCTCATCTCTTTGTTATTCGTGCATATATAGTTGGTTTCGATCTGTGTATTTGCCATATAATAAAACAAAAAGATTTTTTGGATACGTCATTTTCTGTACTTAGGTCATGCCTATATCCAATGACTAGACATTTTCTACTACGTTTATTTTTCTTAGGTTGGGAAGTGATAAAGTTGGAAGTGATGGTCCCTGAGCAAAACAATCGGATCGAACCGTCCGATTCTAAATAGTTTTCATAAGAACCGGTTCAGTTTTCGGTTCCTAAAATTTGGAACCAGTGAATATCAATCCGATTCTCGATTCTAGGTGTGGACCCACCTGCTCAGATTACCTGAACTGGACCAATTTTTTTTGTTCTTATTACAAAACTAAAAACCCTAGCCCATTCTTCACTCTCCCACGTTGTAAACCCTAATTGAGCCCATTTCTTCACTCACGCCTCTCACGAATTCATGACACTCACTCTGTCACTCACTCACTGCTCACTCTCTCACGCCTCTCACAACCTTGCTCACGATGCTCACTCTCAGTCATGCCTCTTCAAAATTCAAGCAGGTCTCTCTCTGCACGTGCATCTGTCTACGATAGTGGATTAGGGCTTTTACATGTCCTTATTAATTGGCCTAAATTTTATGAGTTTTTGCTGTTGGGGCAAAGCTTGCCCCGAGCGATTGCGCCCTTGCTTCATCTACGAACTCGTTGATTTCGTTGCAAACTCATGTCGATTGATGAGTTGCACGTTTCTTCCGAAAGTGATGAATTAGGGGTGTAGTTGAAACTCCTTTCTTTCCTTCGCAGTTTTGCTCAACTTTTAAAAGGGTCGATTAAAGGGTTTAATTTTAGATGAAACGATGATCATATTCCTATAGCTATTAACATGGCTTTTCCTTCATCGTTTTCTTATTTAGGGTTCACTTTTTGTTTGGGAAGGTGATTCTCATCTACATCAGATCACGGCCCTCAGTTCTTTGAGTTGGAATTTTGAGCAAGACATTCTGACCTTGCGGGAACATGTGTTTCATGATCAGATCACGATTTTTCAGCAGCGGCTCATTAGGTTAGCAGGCAATTGACTATGGGAAATTTGCCACTTTTTTGTACCGAAACTTTTCTCAGGACACAACTGATTCTTAGACCCATCCGGGAATCGAACTAAAGTGGTTCGGTCTGGTTTTTGGGTGGGGCCAAGACCAAGTGGGCTGATTCCCGGTTATACAAATTGGAAAACGGCTCTTATGGTCCGGTCCCCAATTATAGGATGGGAACCGACATACCCTGGAACCGATCACCCCTAGTCTTTATACCCTCGAAGAAAAAAATCAAATGTCACATGAAAAGGTATATGTCTTATTATATTATGTTAAAAAAAAAAACTAAATCGGTCTCAGTCTAATGGATTCATGATGAAGTCTACTGATTAAACAACGTTAACATATCGATTTTCCTACTTATATATTTATATGTTCCCCTCTATGTACTCAGATTTTTCGTCATATATGACAAGCGATGAGTTGCATGCAAAAGAAAATGACAACGTATCACGGAGGATATTCAAGAGATGTTCATCCAATATTCAAAAGCCAAAATTCGAAAGAGACGTCCTCCTCGTGGTCACAGTTGATGTGTACACACACACACATATTGGCCCACGCTTGGGATTTTGTGCTGGGAATATTCATCATGGGGACAGTAAACAAAATGTGCTAATATGAATCGTATGAGCTTTGTGTGCACTGTGCAATCATTAAAATGCACAATTCAGATGCCTGAGTCACTTGTCCTTGTGGTGGGACATAACTGAGTGGAGGGACCCGAATAAGGCTCGGTCAAAATGGCCTTTCTAAGATGCACAGTTTGCTTGAACAGGGGTTTGGAATAAGTGTGTTGTGCTGAGAGGTTACAGCATATCCTGTTTGTGAGATCCTGCTTGTTGTGGGGGCTATAACTGCATTGACCAGATTTGCCCATTTTTAATGAATTTAGAACAGCTTCTAAACCATCCATTCTTTTGAGATTACCTATCGTGCTTTTGGTAGGTAATCAAGCGACCATAGCAAAACACATAGCGACATATCTTATGCAACCATCAAACATGATGCATTTATCAGCATTGTCATGTATACGTTAGACTAGATGTGGGAGAGGTTTCTTTGGTCCAGATATCAGATGGGTCAGCTCATTCTAATTTATAAGTAATTTAGTTTTAGCAATTTCCATTGAAAAATGAAATTCAACTCGACAGTTTGCTTAATATTTAAAGAATGGACATATATGTGTCGATTAGACTATAACAAAGGCTCAATTCTCAGTGTCGATTAGATATACAATACATGTACAGCAGGGTTATGTATGTGTTGGAATAGATACGGCAAAGGTTTTTCTAGTCCAGGTATGAGATGGGTCAATACTTTCTATTTTACAGGTACCTTAGTTTTGGCAATTTTTTTTTTTTTTTTGCAAAATGAAATTTAACCCAACGGGTTTGCTTAATAGTGAAAGAATGGACATACATGTGTCGATTAGACATATGACACTGGCTCAATGCCTCATGTCACCAAGTGCCAAATTCTTTGAATCGGTGGCTTATGCTAATGACTTGTGATCTAACTACATATGTTTAAATAATTCGATGAGATATTGCTCCACTCACACCATCACCTCATAAGTGCATATATATTAACGTATGCCCATCTCACCTGTGAGCCATTCATACTCGTCCTGTATCATTCGGCTGTCTCACATTCAAGCATCCTTCTACATCAGCATATTTTTACTCAAACTGGATCTGATTCTAATTTTTTTTTTTAATCTGATTCTAGCTAACCTACCTTCATTTATGGTTTTGTTTTTGCTTGACCGAACTTGAAATGGCAATCCTCATGCAGGCAATCGCAATGATCCATGACATTCATTCTTCTTGGAGATATCTAAAAACACCAATTCACATTTTGCAGACCCATCTAATCAAACATAGGCTCTACACCAACTTGTTAGGAAATATGCAGATCAAAGCGTGAGAAGTGGAGGCCAAGAAACAAATCACAAATGGAATTCACGTGGTTCGATTAATCTAATTTACAGCTGTAGCGAGAGTAACAAAAACATTTCAATATTAATAGCAATACAAGAATCGTTCACTCAATCTCTCTCAAGTGTTAGTTCACTCAAGTCTCGCAAGTGCGGCATAGTCCCTAATTACATCCATTAATCTCATACTGTATTTAGTCCTCATGATTATTTTTTCACAAAAACACACTCTTCAAAGAGAAGCCAACTTGCTGACAAAAAAAAAAAAAAAGAAGCCTACCTAGCTAGATTTGGCTAGGCTTCCTCCTTTAATTACAAATCAAGTTGTTTATGTCATCATAGCATCCAATTACATATTGACAGGGCTTACAATTCGTGTTTTGTCATCACCGTAATTGTGATTTGTGCCATTGATGTTTGTGTTGAAACAACATAACATGTATTTTGGACAAATGATTGACCCATGATAAAAACTTCGTGTTAACTTGTGTGAACATGTGTATGTGGTTAAGCATATCATTTCGTGTCAAATACTGAGTTTCCCTCTATATTTCGCACTTCTCCCCATGCCATGCTCTTGTCAAATAAATAAGTCATATCCACTATTGCCAACTCTAACTGCAGCTGCAGAGGATCTGACAATACCATATATCTAAGGCCCCTTCAGCTAGGCCAAGCGCATGATGCCACGTGTCCTACTCATTAGATGTTTTCTGGAGTTGTAGTCTAATCCTACAAATCTCCACCTCGCTTGACATTCAATATTTTTCACTTTGAAATCATTCCGCGCATTACCAATGAATTCAAACTCGAGTTATTATATGAACATGTGGTCTTCATTCCATTGAAGGAGTGTGAACCAGGATGTTTGGAATTCTGAAGATGCGGCTAAAACATGCAACTAAAGGCCATAACTTTGCAGGTAACCAGCAGATTGTGTAGGCTTAAGGACGAAGCAAGTTCGCCCGGGTGCTCGATATAGCCCTTAAAATCTAAAAAAATGGTTGGGCAGGGCATCAACCGAATCTCAAAAACTTGCTGTCTTTGGAATTGTACGTCGAATTTTGTTGCTTTATCGCTTTATCTTCCTTTAGATTTTGTAGATTCCAAGAACCTCTTTTGTTTTTTCTTTTTTGATTCCAATTTTTTCTTTTTAATTCCATTTTTCAAGGTAGGCTGGGTTGAACAACACCAAAGAAAAAAGAAAGTACACGGCCCTCCATTTATTCCCTTTTATCTGTGGCCTGCGCTTGTATATAAGCACACCATCGTCTTGCAGTTGTTTCAGCAGCAGCAGTCTCTCCTTCTCTTGTTATATTCGGAGCCACACGCTTTGTCTTGTTAAGGTTAGTTCCACTTGCTTATTCCTCTCTCGATCTCAGGAAACCCTAGCCATTCCCCAAGGGCCAAAGATAGTGACAGAACTTGAACTCTCTCGTTCTAGCACTTCTCATTCCCTGCTTCAGAATCTGTTAGTTACCTTCGGTCATTAGTGTGGTCGATTTGGACCCCACTTGGTCGGACTGTGGCTAGGTACTTGGCCTACTTGATACGGGTTTTATGCAGTTTTTTACTCTTGGAAGCACCATATGTATATCTCGTGGGGCCTACATATAGTACATTTGCTTACTGCACATATTTTTAATGGAAGCTAGCAAGATTTTAACTGTAAAGTAAGTCTATCCAATCTCTCTCTCATTGATTCGATCTTGGCGGTTTATTTCAGTTCACTGTTAGCAGCAAAGATGAGTCGGCCCGGAGATTGGAACTGCAAATCATGCCAACACCTCAACTTCCAGAGGCGCGACACGTGCCAGCGCTGCGGGGATGTGAGGTGCAGCAGTGACTTTGCAAGCTTTGGTGGGAGAAGTGGATCCTCGTTCGGGTTCACCGGCTCTGATGTCCGTCCCGGAGATTGGTATTGCACCATTGGAAACTGTGGGACTCATAACTTTGCCAGCCGCTCGACCTGCTTCAAGTGCGGCGCAAATAAGGAAGACTTGGCTGGCGGCTATGATTTCGACATGCCGCGCTCTAGAGGTGCAGGCAATGGCGGTAGCAGCCGGTCCGGATGGAAATCGGGCGATTGGATCTGCACTAGGTAAACTAATTAAATTCCGATGCAATATATTAGATCGACAAACACATTTCAAAGTTAAGGAAAAGAACTAGCCACGAAAATTCTAAAAGCTCATCAAATTTTGCTTTCTGCGAAAATATCCCGCTGAAAGAATTTAACTTATTTTTTTCCATTTCACCAGGTTCGGATGCAATGAGCACAACTTCGCCAGCAGAATGGAATGTTTCCGGTGCAATGCCCCTCGGGACTACTCGACCAACCGATCTTACTAGGTCATGCAAAGTGCTTTTCAATTTTGGGTATGCAACAACGCCTCGATGCTGATTAGTCGCGAGTAAAGCAACATATACAAAAGATTTACAAAGACTGGCACACAAATATTTTACGCGATCATCTACGAATGGTCGCCTCTGTACTGTGAAGCAACATAGTAATTTGCATTCCCATTTTATGTGAACATGCTCTATCCCGAGTGTTACTCTGATCTGAGGTTCTTTAAAGATTATTCTAAAATTCATTTGCAGACGTAAAGGTGCATGCTTTATTATTGCTTGCAGGCGTTGCGGCCACCAAGAGAGACGAGGGACAGGAGCTTCGACTTTTGCTTTTGGGAGGTTTCTCTAATAGGCTGCGAAACCTCTTTTGGCAGAGAAGCATGTCCACCCTATAATCTGTGTCTCTAAGAACATTTGTTTAGGTCTTCTGTCATAAGGCTGATCGTTGTTTCCATTTATTATTTGGGTGTGTGAGTGCTACCACTTACTGGTTTTCGAGCTAGAGGAGAGGAGCACTTCACGTGCTTTTGGTGCTTTTCTTTTTTGTAGTATTTATCTTATAGAATCGTATTGTTATGTTGAGTTTGTTCCCCTAAGTGGAAATTTGTTATTAATGGATCTTCATATCTCTCTCTCTCTCTCTCTCTCTCTCTCTCTCTCTCTCTCTCTCTCTCTCTCATATGTGCTTGAGAACCAAATTAGGAAGAGCGATATCTTATATCCAAACTTGCGTTACACCCGTCCCTCGTGCGATACTCAGCACTCTTAAGAGACTAGAGAGATGAAAGACAGCGAATCGCAAACGTGAAATCATTAATCGGTGGACTTAGTACATCTACTGAAATGAAACTGGACCATTAAATTTGGGAGGATTTAAGTAAGATCTACACGAGACATGTTAGAGATATTTAGATAACTTCTAACAGCCCCTAACAGACCTGTCATTTTCAATGGTCCATATTCGATTTAGTACGCGTATTACACTCATGCATTGATTCCTCATCACACAAAGACCATCAACGGGTCGTAAAATGCAAATCAAATCGACGTAAGTTCGTATCAGCTTGTGCAATGATTCGCTTGCGCAGATTTCATCAGAGGAATTACAGCAACGCAGAAAACCATGTTTTAGATCATCAGTGGGCCATTTTCACACCCCAAAAAAGAATAAGCCAATTGCATCTTATACGTACCGCAAGTCGCAGAAAGTGAAAAGGTAACAATATGTCGGGGAGGGGCGTCTACATAGGATCCTCTTCATTGACCAAATGTCTTTTTCTTTAGACTCTGAGAATTGTTGTGCTTAGTAAAATGCCACTATCAACACAGAAAGTGCCTCTTTAAGGCTCGCTCGATAAACAAAAGGAAAGGGGTTCTCTTTTTTAAGGCCAGAGACTCCCCATGGAGAAGCCTTTAAAGAAAGATTCGTGTCTTCTTTTCGAGTTAAGCTTTGTGTTACATCATGTGTTGTTGGGGCTGTTACTTGTCACTTGTCATTATATCTTCAGTCCACTGTCTTCATCTTTGTTGCTAGCATGCAACAAAGTCGATAGTTACTCGTGCATGCTCCTCCTTTTTTGTCGAGAATGCATCATCCCAAACGACCAGTGGCTTTAGTTCATCGGTGTTACCAAGCTCTCTTTAGGAGAAGCAAAATTGTCCCTTTTGTTGGACAACCGTGACCTTTTCCTTCACTTAAATCTCCGTTTGTTTTGCCAAAAATGAATCTTTTGGAATATACTTTTTTGAAAAGGGAAAATTGTCCAAAAAATTCTAAACCTATTTCAATTTTGCTAATCCAATCATAAACATTTTAAACGTGCTAATTTAGTCCTAAACAATTTTACGTTCTGCCAATTAAGTCCATCCGACCAAATTTTTCCTGAAATCACTGACGTAAATATTAGCCGTCCTACATGGCATGTCTGACACTAACGTAGACAATTTTTAATAATATTTTAATATTTTTCTTATTTTTTTTCCTTTTTCCTCTCTTCTCCCTTTGCCGATTACCAAGCTTAGGCGATGGCCAGCGACTGGCCAAAGGCTACCACTAGCGAGGGTTGCCCTCTCCAGCATTTGGCGAGGCGTGACCTCGTTGAAGGCCAAAAAGGCCGTTGTTTCCTTTGGCCGATCATTGACCATCATCCAAGCTTGAAAACTGGCGAAGGAAGAAGGAAGGTAAAAAGAAAAAGAAAATATAATTAATTAATTCAAAAATTCAAAAAAAATATTAAAATATTATTAAAAATTATCCATGCTATGTTATGTAGGATAGCCGACATTCATATTAGCAATTTTCGACTAAAATTGGATATATGAACTTAATTGACAAAACATGAAAAAGTTTGTGACTCAATTAACAAAATTCAAAAGTTCATGACTAAATTAGCAAAAGTGTAATAGATTTAAGACTTTTTGGACAATTTTCCCTATTTCTCTTGTCATTTTGTCTTCATCTATTGCTCTATTATTATCTCCCTTGATTTGAATGGGGATAGTATCGTCTTCTAGATAAACGAAAGAAGAAGCAAAACATAAGTTTAGAATCACTACAAAAAAAAAAGCGGATTTTTGCCACGAAAATTTTCCAACGAAAAATTTTTTCGTAGCAAATTTGCGACAAATTTTCCAACGAATGGCAAAATTCGTTGGAAATTTCCAACGAAAAATTTTCATCGCAAAATTAGCTGGAAATTTCCAACCAAAAATTTTTCATTGGAAATTTCCAACGATTTTAAAAAAAACATTAATTTTATTCGGCATTTTTTATATTTGTTGGAAAATTCGTTGGAAATTTCCAACGAAATTTCCAACAATTTCAATTTTCGCAATTTTTTTAAGTAGTGTACAATTTTAGATTGGAAATTTCCAAAAATTTTCCAACGATTTAAAAAATTAATTTTATTCGACATTTTTTTTTTTGGTTGGAAAATTCGTTGGAAATTTTCAATGAATTTCAACTTTTGGCAATTTTTTCGTAGTGTACAATTTTCGTTGGAAAATTCGTTAGAAATTTCCAACGAAAATATTTTCGTTGGAAATTTCCAACGAATTTTTCAACGATTTAAAAAAAATTAATTTTATTCGACATTTTTTATATTCGTTGGAAATTTCCAACAAAATTTCCAACGAATTTCAATTTTCGGCAATTTTTTCGTAGTTTACAATTTTCGTTGGAAATTTCTAAGGAATTTTCCAACGATTTAAAAAAAACATTAATTTTATTCGACATTTTTTATATTCGTTGGAAATTTCCAACGAAATTTCCAAGGAATTTCAATTTTCGGCAATGTTTTCATAGTTTACAATTTTCGTTGGAAATTTCCAAAGAATTTTCCAACGAATTCAAAAAAACCCGGTACTATTCGACATTTTTTATATTCATGGGAAAATTCGTTGGAAAATTCCAACGAATTATCCAACGAATTTTAATTTCCCAGGCAATTATTTCAGTGTGTACAATTTTCGTTGGAAAATTCGTAGGAAATTTCCAACGAAAATTTTTTCGTTGGAAATTCCAACGAATTTTAATTTTCCGGCAATTATTTTAGTGTGTACAATTTTCCAACGAATTTTGCAACGAAAAACCTTACTACATTTTCGCGCTCGTTCAATTTCAAAATTCATTCTCTCTCTCTCTCTCTCTCTCTCTCTCTCTCTCTCTCTCTCTCTCTCTCTCTCTCTCTCTCGACATGAACCCCTACATCAAGCGGTCGTTGCCGCTACCTTGAGCTTCATCGTCGTCTCCCTCTTCTTAGGTCTTCCTTGCCTCCACACCGCAGCTTGTTGCCGCAAAAGCGCAACCGTGGCCCGCGGGTCCGGAGTCCAGACCCGCTGGATCTCGAACCCGGAGGAGTTCGCATCCATCGCCATCCATCTCCCTCTGTCTCCCCCTCCACCTCCTCCCCAGCTTGCCCCTTCTCCTTCTCCCTCTGTCTCCCCCTCCGCCTCCTCCCCCGCTGCCCCCCCTCCTCCTCCGGCTCCGGCTCCGGTGCCATGGACACCAAGACTCACTTCGCCCCCCCTCCTCCTCCACGGCGTCGACTCCTCCCAAAGAGTGCCGCCAGCAGCGACCATCCAGGCCGCCCCCGCCCAAACACCCCAGCCCCCCGGCGACCCCAGTACCATGGGCGCCCAGCGCCACCAAGCCTTTCAAAAAAAAAAAAAAATCCGAAAAAATTTCAAAAAAAAAATTCGTTGGAAAAAAATTTCCCACGATTTTTCGAACAAAAAAAAATTTGTAATTTTTCCAACGAAAAATTTTTCGTTGGAAAAAAATTTCCACGATTTTTCGACCAAAAATTTTTTTTTGTAATTTTTCCAACAAAAATTTTTTGTTGGAAAAAAAATTTCAATGATTTTTCGACCAAAAAATTTTTTTTTGTAATTTTTCCAACGAATTTAGCCACGAGTTTTCCAACGAACTTTCAAACGAAATAAAATTTGTCGCAAATTTCCAACGAAAATTGAAATTTTTCGTTGGAAAAATTTCCAACGACCTATTACCAACGAATTTTTTTTCGTTGGAAAATTCATTGGAAATTCGTTTTCCAACGAATTTTTCTAAATTTTTCGTTGGAAATTTCGTCAGAAAAAAGCAGTTTTTTTGTAGTGAATAAACTCCTACCCATTTTAATCAAAAATACTAACTATATGTTTTTTTACTATATCGATTGACAGAATTAAATTCTAATACGAAAATATCATGGGGTTCACATACTATTATCATTTTGAAAATCATTCCCGTTTATATCCTAGAAGATTAGCCAATCAACACCAGCCATCTTACTAGAAATGTTTAGCGCGTACAATTATATACGACTGTCGACACCCAAAATTATCCTTGGTGGGAGCGGGCCGGTTACACCTTACAAAGGATAAAAAGTACGGCCCACATGGCGAAAAATCCAAAAAGGCCGCAAGTCAAGCCCAGAGACATTAAGAAGACCTAAGGTAATTATCGACATGACATGTCATAGAAGTGTCGACAAGTCCAAAATCATGAACTTTTCGCGTGACATCGATAAATCCAAGATCACAGGCTTCGCACGTGACATCGACGAATCCAAGATCACGGGTTTTGCACGTGACGTCGACAAAGTCCAAAATCACGAGTTTTGCAAAGAATCATGGTAATACATGGCAAGAAATTCATTTACACGTATCAAAAAGTAAAGATATGACCGTGGGCATGAAGATCAAGGATATTAAAGAATGACAAGAAATAAAGAGACACGTGGAAGAAAATTATCTATTACGTGATGCCCAAGAAGTGTAAGCAACGTCGATAAGTCAGGAAACGGTTAAAGCGCGAAACATAAGGAAGTGCAAACAACTTTCAAGGAGAAGTGTTCAGTCAACAGTTATCAAGCTGCTCTATAAATACTTAAGGATTTCCAACGTAAAAAGGAGTCTCTTCAGAAAAAACAACACAACACATCTTTTATCTAGCCTTTATTCTTAGCGCATTAGGAGTAGTTTTAGTTGCAACCTTTATATTCTATATTGTAGATTCAATCCCGACGAGATTCTTATCAGGTTCAACATTGTTAATTAAATTCCAATGTTATGCCACCAGTCCAGCGTCGTTGATTAAATTCCGGCGTTGTGTTTGGAGTATAGCTGTTGTTTAGATTCCAGCCATATTCTCTCAAGTTATGCCATTGATTAAATTCTGGCGCACTTTGAATGGTAATGTCACATATTAGTTGTGTCGTTGATTAGATTTCGACATAGATTAATTTCGACATTTGCAAGTTGTCGTTTCATTGTTAGTATTATCGAGTTTGGCATCATATCGAATCAGGTTGTAAAATCTAAATTGAGATTGATAAACGCATTTGACATTTTCTGTCTAAGCTTGACTCAAGACCCTAGTCTCCCCTAATAAGATTCGAAACGTAGCGTTCGGTAAAAGATTTTCGACGGAGTAAAAACCGGCGAAACATCTTTTTAGCACGCCTGGTGGGACGCTTATTGAGTTAAGGAGAGAGAGTGCCGTGCCACGCACCCGGAGTAGAACTAACTCAAATAATACTACTGATGAACAAGCTGCATCGATGGCAGAAGATAATACCCGTGCTGAGACATCATCCGCTCAACTCTTCATACCGAGGGTGCTAACCAATCTCGAGAGGAGGTCACAGATATGCCGAGGCAGCGTGTTGAAGATAGAAAGCAAACTGAGCTCACACCAATTGCACTTTCTATCATGAGGCAGACTATTGAAGAAACTCAGAACAAGTTCGCTGATTATGTGGTAAGACGTATGACCGAAGTGGTTAGGCCTTTGATCATTAACACTTATCATGAATGTATGCAAGGTCAACATGGAGGGTCCATCGCACCAACCCAACTGGGAACAGGGTCTCCATTAGCATTGGGGGTCCTGCAATACAATTTAAAACAATGATGCAAACTACGTCTACGATCCCACCCATTCGAATATTACCAAGGGGCGAAACCTTGCCAATAACACCCAGCGAAGGATTACCACACGCTAGCATGGACCCAAATGGAGGAATTGCTCGACAATTGGTGATCGATGAAAACCTCCAAAGAGGACATCAGGGTTGCTCAGATACAAAGCCCCCTATCATCCAGGTAAATCCTCCACCTATAGTCTTAGATGCTCAGAATCTTGCAACACCCTTCCCTATGGGGCAAGAACAAATCCAACAGACAAACATTCAACCACAATGTCAGGCACTCCAGTCTACAGTGCCTAACGTAAATCAGCATTTTCCACCCCCTATGGGTCCAAATGTTCAAGCCCAACAACCATTACCAGCACTATTAAACCCACCAGTCAACCCACATATGATTGCTCATAACATGCCACAGCTAATGCAGCTACTACCTCAACAACAACTACAGTTACTACAGCAACCATTCTACCAATTGCCTCGTCAAAATCTAAACCAGCCATTGCCATCTAATTATGTTGTAGCTCCTACGCCCGTCGTAGGTCAAGTATAAAATCAGTTAGTAGTGAACCCTGTGATGAGGAGATATGGCCATGATATGGGATACCTCCCAAATGTTTATAGAAAATCATATCTTGATTGGATGGATACTATACCATATCCAATGGGTTTTAAAGTGCCAGAATTTACATTGTTCACCGGAGAGGAAGATCAATATACTTTTGAACATGTTAATCATTTTCTAGCTCAATGTGGTGATGCGGCTCATGCTGATTATTGGAAGTTAAGGTTATTTCCTTTATCCTTGTCAAAAATCGCTTTTACATGGTATACTACTTTACCTGCAAATTCGGTTACATCATGGAAATAAATGGAAAGGTTATTTCATTGCCAATTTCAACGGGCTGTGCCAAATTTGTCAGTAGCTGATCTCTCAACTATGAGACAGTTAGCTAATGAGTCAGTCAATAAGTTCGTTTCCAAGTTTAAAAGGGCAAAGAACAAGTGTTTAGTCCCTTTTCCTTAAAAGACTATTGCAGACCTGGCTTTTAATGGACTAAAGTTTGGGATCCGAGAAAGAATGGTTGGACAACCATATTCAGATCTATTCTAGTTGTTAACCATAGCTACTAAGCATGAAAGTCTCCTCCAGGAAAAAGACAAAAGGTATGATCGACGGGGTGAAGTTCGTTGGGTTGATGCTAACGAGAGCGAGGATGAAATCGAATCAACAAATATAGCAAATGTGCCTCTTGCTAAAATGATGATTGATAAGCCATACATCTGTAAGGCTCTAAAGCCGGCAAGAGTTCGGGAAAATCCAACCTCATGTCTAAGGATAAGGAACCCATCTTTTATTTTTTCAATATCAATAAAACAGGAAATATTTGACTTATTATTAGCCGACGGATAGATAAGACTAACAGAAGGTTAGGTTTTACCCACCAAAAAAGAATTAGCGGGAAAGAAGTATTGTAAATAGCATCATTCATGGAGCCATGCCACCAATGACTGCCTTGTATTTAAAAGAGACGTCCAGGAAGCTATTAAGCAAAAGAAGATAAAATTCTCTGAAGACAGAGGTAAGTCCCTAATGAAAGTTGATATTGATCCTTTTCCTACAATGGCAAGGATGGTGTCATTAAAAACAAAGACCACGGGCCATCAACCGTATCGTTATTGCGAAAAGTGTAAACAACTATTGGAACAAGAGAAACATTACTCCAAAAGTCGAAGACGTCCACCTAGTGAGGTTGTCGACGGATTCCGTGATTTGGTCCTCATTGATTCATATGATGAACAAACTCCTTCTAGAAGTGTTAATCATCATAGAGGTCATCGAAGCCGTAATAAGGCTATTAAGTCATTCAAGCAAAGGTACGAAGAAGGTGATCCGACTATCGGTTCTTTGGAAGAGCCTAGTGATAAATATGATTATTATGTTAGTTATGATTCGCCACCTTCATACAATGGGAAGATTGAGCCAAGTGGATGGGATTCTAACGTCCCTGATCGAAAGGATCTCTATATAGACCCTCATCCACCACATCGACAAACTATGAAAGTGCCAAGAGACCCACTTATAGGTCAATGGTATGAGGCCAGCTGAACTCAGAATCACAGTTCAAATCTAATTGGAACTCAAAAAAGAAAAATGGTAAGGAAAAGAAAAGACTATCAGCTCCAACAACAGGTAAATCAAGTTCACATCAAGTAGGTTAAACCAACCTTAATTGCAAAACAAAAGGTCAAGCCGAAGTATCCTAAATGTGGAAACTTAGTCTGGAAACGAAAACCAGGAATTCAAGCATCGACATCTGGTCGACCTTAGCAATCTTCACCAAAGCAAGATATTGAGCTTGCGCGGTATGAACCACAACAATTGTCAAGATCAATCTCGTTGTTGAGCTCTTGCATGGTTCGAGTATGCCTTCCATCGAACCTTTGGGTTATGACAATGGAGCCAGATCATCCGGCAGAAGTTATAATGAAAGAGAAAGAAAAAGCAGAATTTCACTTTGACATAAAGGAGGTAGTTGAATTTGAAAAACCTCCACCCAAGGGTTCAAACCATTTAAGGGCTCTGAATATCAATGCAAAAGTTAATGGCTGACCGGTGTCTCAAGTGTTGGTGGACAGGGGATCTACACTGAATCTCATCTCATATCGTTTCTACAAGAAACTTGAAAGGCGTGATGAGGAGATTATTTCATTGAACATTCAATTATTTGACTTTACCAAGAAATTTCCAAAGTTAAAGGAATTTTCATTACCGACTTAACCGTGGATACCAAAACTTCCAAAACGTCCTTTTGTATGGTTGATGCAGATGGATCTTACAATTTACTATTGGGCCGAGATTGGATCCATGGTAATCAATGCATTCCATCAACTCTCCATCAGATGTTAGCATTTTAGAATTGAGATAAGGTAGAATACATCAAAGCAAACACCAAATCACAGACAACCTATGCATATGCATCTCCAACTCGTCAATTGGCACTGAAAGACAGTATATCCATCAATAAGCCACCTCCCATTGACCCCAATAATATTGTATTATGCCGTTTCGACAAAGGGATCATTGAGTGGGTCCCGGAAGAGTCAACTGATAGCACAATTAAATGAGGTTGTCCATGAAGAACCTTATGTTGTCAAAAGAACTCATTTTAGAGGTACTCGGTCTATCGGGCCGAGCTCGCAGAACAATCCACAGAAGCTGTCGATGAAATCCTTAAATTTGAAGAGTCACCCATAAAAGAAATTGAAAAATCAATTGAAACTCAAGAGCCATTACAAGAGGTCAACCTTAGGCTAGGTAACGAACATCGTCCTATTTACATAAGTTCGTTGATCGATAATGACTTCAAAACTCAGTTGATAAGACTCTTGAAGAAGTATAAGGATTGTTTTGCCTGGGACTATAAAGAAATGCTAGGATTAAGCAGAGATGTCATCGAACACCAACTACCCATAAAAAAGGGGTTCATGCCTCATAAACAGCCGCCCAGACGATTCGCTCCGAAGGTTATCCTTAAAGTAAAAAGTCAAGCGATTGCTAATAACAGGGTTTATTAGAACAACATGGTATGTCGATTGGTTATCTAACATAGTCCCGATAAAGAAAAAGAATGGGAAGCTACGTGTCTGCATTGATTTCCAAGACTTAAACGCAGCCACGCCCAAAGATGAGTACCAGATGCCAATGGCGGATATGTTAGTTGACTCGACTTCTGAAAACGAAATTATGTCATTAATGGATGGTCATTCAGGCTACAATCAAATATTCATCGGTAAAGAGAACGTTCATTCTGGTGTCCTGGGGCTATTGGCACCTTTGAATTGCTTGTCATGCCATTTGGATTAAAGAATACATGGGCAACTTATTAGAGAGCTATGAACTTCGTCTTTCATGACATGATTGGGGACTTTATGGAAGTCTACATCGATGACATCATTGTCAAATCAGACCACGTATGTCATTTAAATTATTTAGAACAAGCTTTTATTATGATGTAAAAATTTGACCTGAAAATGAATGCATTGAAATGTGCTTTTGGAGTCAGGGCTGGTAACTTTAGGGTTCCTGATTAATCAAAGAGGAATTGAAATCAATAAGAATAAAGCTAGGGTCATCTTAGAATTGCCGCCCCCCACAACCAAAACATAACTTCAGATGATTTTAGGGAAGATAAATTTTTTACGTCAATTTATCGCTAACCTGTCAAGAAAAATTTGAGGTGTTTTCCCCATTATTGAAGTTGAAAAGTCAAGAAGAATTTGTATGAGAAGACAAACATCAATATGCTTTTGACCTAGTCAAGCAGTACTTGGTTAATCCGCTAATATTGATGCCACCAAAAGCAGGTCAACCATTGAAATTGTACCTGGCCGCTACCAATACTACCATCGGATGTATGCTGACGCAGGAGAATGGTGAAGGCAAAGAGCAAGCGGTGTATTATTTGAGTTGGATGTTAAATGATCCTGAAATAAGATATACTGCGATTGAGAAGCTATGTTTGTCGTTGTTTTATGCATGTACAAAATTACGTCATTATATGCTGACTACGGTACACGTAATATGTAAAACAGACGTAATTAAGTAAATGTTGACTCGACCTATTGTTAAAAGCCAAATTGCCAAGTAGGCATTTGCTCTGACCGAAATAAATCTGGTCTATGTACCACTTAAAGCAATAAAAGGACAAGCCATAGCTGATTTCATTACAGAATATTCTGAAGCTCGAGATGAAAGTTGTGAGGGATATATTCACGTGGTCCCATGACAGCTTTACTTTGATAGATCCAGTACCCCTGAATCTATTGGGGCTGGGATCATGATAATATCCCCTCATGGACAGAAAACGAAATTTATGTTCAAAATGAATTTTGAATGCTTCAATAATTAGGCTGAATATAAGGCCTTAGTTGTTGGCTTAAACATCTTGGCCAGCATGAAAATATGTTTCATCAAAGTTATAGGGGTTCTTAATTAGTGATAAAGTAATCATTTGGGGAGTACCAATGTCTTAACGAGAATATTATATATTATTATTCACTAGCCAAAGAGCTCCTAAATCACTTTGACGACTTTAAGTTAATCCATATTAAAAGAGAGCATAACGCGAAGGCCAATGATTTGGCACAAATGGCTTTTGGTTATAAAATATCAAAAGAGCTTGTTAGCCATATGATTACTCAAATCAAGGTCTTACATCGATGGACAATAAAGTTATGTTTACACAATCGACAGAAACTCTTGTCGACAACACGACTATTGACAAAGTAGTAACCCAAGATTGGAGAACCCCATTTATAGAGTATCTCAATAACCCAGTCTCTAATGATAGAAATTTCAAAAGAAAAGCTTTTAATTATTTAATGATTGGAGACGAGTTATATCGTAAGACTGTGGATGGACTATTGCTCAAATGTTTGGGAATCTGTGATAGCAACGGCGAAGTTTATGAAGGCATATGTGGGGCCCATCAATCAGGGATAAAAATGAAGTGGTTACTCCGTCGACATAGTTACTTTTGGCCAACTATTACTCGAGACTACATAAGTTATGCTAAAGGATGTGAATCTTGTTAAAGGTACAGACCCATTCAACATGTTCCTGCAGCCGTAATGAAACCTATCATCAAACCTTGGCCATTTAGGGGCTTGGCGATGGATATAATAAGAAAAATCTACCCCCCTTCATCAAGAAAACATAGCTTTATTTTGGTTGTTACCGACTATTTTACCAAGTGGATTGAAGCGGCCTCGTATAAGAATATAACACAAAAATCAGTGAAAGAGTTCATTGAGAAGCATATTATCCTTTGATTTGGCATTCCGGAATCTATAACTACGAACCAAGGCATGGTTTTTAGTAGACAAGAGGTGATTAGTTTCGCCAAGGCTGGAGGCATCAAAATGATTCATTCAACTTCTTATTATTCTCAAGCCAATGGCCAAGTTGAAGCATCCAACAAAGCCATCATCGCACTAATTAAACGACACCTGGAGGATAATCCTAGAGAGTGGGATGTGTTGTTATCAACTATATTATGGGCTTATAAAACCTCTAAAAAGACTACTACCAGAACTAACCCATATGTGTTCACTTATGGACAAGAGGCAGTTCTCCCTGTTGAAGTTACAACTCAATCCCTACGAGTCAAACTTCAAAGCAACTTAGCCAAGGAGGAATATGACGAGTTAATGTTCGCCAACGTCGATGAATTGGGAGAGAACAGAGCGATTGCCTTGGAAAAGCTAATCCTCCAGAAAGATAGAGTTGCCAAAGCATATAATAAACATGTAAAGCATAAACAGTTCGAAATTAGCGACCTAGTCTGGAAGACTATTTTGCCAACGAGTTTGGATAGTGAAAAATTTGATAAATGGTCACCATCTTGGGAAGGACTATTCATGATAGCCGAAGCATTTATCGAAAATGCTTATCAATTAATGGACATTGACGAAAAGGAATTTCCCTGTACTATCAATGGAAAATATTTGAAGAAGTATTATCCTACTATCTAGGAGATGCAAGACATGGAGGAAGAATAGGCTGAAAATTCAGAGTAAATCCAGTTTCATTCACAAGTAAAAGATAAATAAAAAAAAGATATTTTTTTTTGTTTTCACTTTTCCCTCTCTTCTTCTTCTTCTTCCTTCCTTCCTTCCTTCCTTCCTTCCTTCCAAACCCAGACCTGCCAGCCATCTTCACTCTCCCAAGCCAAGACCGACATATTCTCTAAAACGGGCTACGAAGTGCTGCATCTGCTCTTCTAGGCGCTGATTTGCCACTTCAGCCTGCTCCTTGGCCTCCTAGAGTTTGTGGAGCATCTCCTCCAAGTTCGATAGATGTTTGTTAAGCCCTCGATAAGTTCAAGGTGGGACTCCACCAGTTCATCCGACTTCTCGGCCATTCTGCCTAAGGATGTGGAAGCGGAATTGACAAAGATTTCACAACAGGAATCCATCGAGAGGTCAATCTCGATTTCATCTTTTTTGAGGCAAGAAACTCCTCGCCCCAGTCTTTTCTCCGCCCCTCGGATCCGCTCAACAATCGGCTCTCGATATTTGTCAATATGCTCTCGGAAGGAGTGGAATTGACCCTGCACGTCGAGAGTGTGTTGTATACCACATCAGCATGCTTGACCTCCTCTTTGAGACTCTCAGACAAGCGTTCCGTAACGAAGAATGCATGGATGACCTTCCCATTATCCTAGAACTGGGACACCCCGTGCTCGAAGACGGTCATGAATTACTCATAATCAGCAAGGAAAAGATGATCGAAAGGCAGGTCATCGGGTCTTCCTTTGCAAATCAGCTTCTCGACCTTGGCTACCACCTAGGGCTTGAGGACTAGAACGGCATAGGTCAGGCTCAGGTAGGAGATAATCTCCTTCCATAAGGCCTTGAACTTGCGAGCACTTAAGGTTGGTGACGAGGCACTGGATTCCATCGTCGATCAGCACAATAAAAGAAAGGAGATTTCTCTAGAGAATGAGGAGTTAAAATTCAAAGTCAAGTGGTAAAATCTTGATCGCAATAGGCCCACTATTTATAGCCTGCAATTAGAGTCCCAAATCGTTCCAAATCGATACAAGAAGATTGATTGACGTGACAAATATCTTGATGGGCACGTTCATATCCGATTGATCAGCCCAAGATACAGGGATTGGAACGTTGCGAGTAATGGGTATTTATTCCTTGAAAGTCACGAAGCAAGATTCGGGGAAAAACGTGCCGATGATTACTCCTAGCCGTTCGATGATTTACACGTGTATCGATGGGATTTAACTACTACTCAGACGGATCTCCATACAACAGCAGAAGTAAATCACACCGATATAAATTGATTACACATCGTACTGATTCATTAAATGCAAGTACAGAAGGTTATACACAGACGTCTTTTCGAGAGCATAAAGAGAGGATAGTTCGGTCAATAATGCCATATAGGTCATCAAAGCAGGCTTAGACTATGATTATTCATATGAAAAGAAAAGCCGAGCAATAAAGATATTTACGTTAGTGCTATTCTCGGCATTAATGACATGGAAAAAGAAAGAAAAAGATGATACTAGTTGTAAACTAAGCGAAATGTTGTTCAAGGCCCAGGATGAAGCTGTGAAGTTGTACTTCTCGATCACAGTTTAATTATAGGATTTCGTCCTTTCTAGCTTGGCTATCCTCCACCTCAATGCTTTGTTGCTTCACGGTCGCTTTGAGGTTTAATATAGCCTTGCTTTGATCGAAGAGCGTCGATAGAGAAATGCTTTCATTAATACGAAATGCCTCAAAAACCTTACAGGCCCCATCTAGCTCTTCTTCTTTGAGACTCAAGGTCTTCTCTTTACCTCGATGTTATTAACATATTCAAGCCCTGCCTTGAAAGCCTTCATAGTTATATCGAAAGAATAAGAGAATTCATGGAGAGCAAAGTCTAAAGCTTGACAAGCTAAAGGATAAGGTAAATTAGTCAGATAGTCCAGCAAGGACCTGACTTTGCTTTCGATCTCTAGGACGTCACAAATGACGTCGTACCCTTCCTTTAAGAGCTCACAAAGTTGAGCTCCTTTCGAGCGAATTTTATCATGATTAGTGAGAGGAATAAAGTTGCTTACCGAAGAACGTTTACCCCTAATGACTTGAACATTGTTAACCTGAAGAGCTTTAAGGAAAGAATGATCCATAGTAGAGCTCACTTAGTCCATCAATTCACTTAAAAATTCATCCATGTTGGAGAAAGATAATAATGGCGTGCTCGGAGATAAGGGCGTATTGGACATAGGAAAGTGAATTGATTATCCTCAACAAGGCAAAGTTCAAGTCTTTAGGAAAAATCAAGACCTTATATTCATCCCACCATTGATTAAATGACGTTAAACCATACTAAGTGTTGAAATTATCGACAAGCTTAAACTGTCCCAAGATATATTTGGCAACCTCATTATAGTATGACAGAGCATCATTCCGAGAAGACAAAGGATAAGGGAAGTTCACCGAGTAGACAATTAGCATAGGAATATCTTGCACCAATCCAAATTGATGGACACACTAATGGGGTTGTATGCCTAGAAGCTAATAAAAAAACTTCCTCCGAAAGTGAATTCCAGTGGAAGATCGATAGGAACAAGGATATTTGCCCAAAATATTAAGGTGTCATATTATATAATCGATAAGTCACACACAAAGTTTACGCCAAACCTATGAAAAGTGAAGTCCTTCAGGGTAAGCAGAATACCCAGGAAGTATTCCAAAATCGGAAGCCCTCCAATTGGCTGGGGGAAAACACTACAAAACTTCCGAGGCCCAAAAGCAGTCTCTATGGGTTGTTTATGTGTATCATACCAGTCGATGGGTGTAGAACCATAAGACGTGAACGGATGAAGAAAATATGACCGAGCCCAACCATGCAATATCCATAGCGGACCAATGAAAGGGTCAGGATACGCACCAAATAATGAAGATTGTGCATCGGTCAGGCCTTTATATAAGGTGGATAAAGCCATCCGACCTAACCCTACATCAACACCCTGAATAAGGGCGTATGCGATGTCCATAAACCCATATGATATGGAAGTGGTACAAAAATATATCGACAAAGCCAACAAAGCAGGAATACAACATGTTCTTGAGGAGTTATTGGTGAGTTTGGCTGGCTAAATTCCTTGATGAAGTCAAAAAATGAGAGATCAACGAAAGAGATACCATAAAAATCTGGACATGACCACGACTTCTGATTATAAAATTCCACAAAAGGTGATAAGCCAATTAGTGACCACATATCGAGCAAAGTAATGGTTACCGGACCAGGGAGCAAGAAAAAGCAATTAGTCTATGATGACCAAAGACAGCAAAGAGCTCCAATAAGTCCATATTCCACAAGATCTTTGGAAAGACAGCTTAGTGATGAGGCCTCTTCTATCTTTGCCATCTTCCAAATACTGGATATCTCTGGTTTCATCCTTTGGTACCATTGAGAGAATTGTTCGTCATAGCACGGATACGAGTTAAAACAAGATTTGGTGATGCCCAAGTAGAGATGCTAAGTTGGGATCAACTAATGAGAAGAACCTCCTTGTAATGACGTAGAAAATTGGATGGTGGAGGTGTTGATTTGAAATATGGATCTAGGATCACGTGACGAGCTTTTGCATCGTAATCCATAAAAGATAGGGAAAGGCGCCTTTGTCGTTCAAAACTCCGAAAGATTCTCAAAACAATTCAGGCGAAAGAGAGCTTGACTTTGGTTGGGGAAAAAGAAAAGTTAACCATTATGATAGGCCAAGTGATGAAGTTTGTTAACGGCTATTAAGTATTTATACTAGTCTATTTGGCCGATGAGTTAGGCCCACTAACTAGTGACGTGCACATGAACGAAAACGCAAGGCTCGGGATCCATTATCAAAATTAGTTACGAACGATCGTGGCACACGTAGGACACTCAATGAAAATAAGGATATTTTATTAAGGAGAAAAAGGTTTATTTGACAGAAAGTCGTGAATTCCTCGTTGGAGCAAAAACAATTGAGATTCTAATCTACTCATCTCTGAAATACATGCACTTCTATTTTGATGATGTTTCATTATGGAATTCAATACTCATATGTGCTCTTGTTACTTCAAGCTCTTCAGAACACCGACATGATGACGCAGTTCTTGCTCAAGTTTCATCTCTCGCCGTCGACGAGTCTCTTCGTGGACCGCCATAAGACGCATTTCCTTCTCGACAAGGACACTTACTTCTTCCGTAATAGCCCGAAGGGACTCGCAACGAGTGTTTACTGTCTCACTAGCCTCCTTCATAATGTCAACTGGCTCTTCATGTATTTCTGTAGGAATAGCCACCTCTCGTACGTGACCTAAGAGTTGTTGATACTTATCGAACATAGTCTGAAACTCTTGCGAGAAAACCTTCAGTCGTTCCCTGAGTGCCGTAGCAAGAATAGATCCAACTTCGGCATTGTCATTCCCAAGATGCTCAATGAGGAGTTTGAATTGCTCTAAGGCCGCGACATCATACGACATCATCGCAAATCCTCCTATAGAGAAGTCTAAAAAATACGTCAATTCTATTTTCTTCTTGACAATGGCCAATTTTGATTGACCAGAATGAGGCGACAAGTCATATGGATTAAATGTCAAAATAAATTCAGCTTCGTTTACAGTGTGCATTGCCTTGTCCGTGTAAGCAATAGTCGGCTGATCGTCAGGAGTTGATGAGACAAGCATCGATGATAAGGCCTCAGGAGAGTTAGTCGTGAGAGCCAAAGTTACGAACACTGGAGTGGACATCGACAGGAGACTGTGGAAGGATTGACCACAGTGGCTAGAATAGTGGTCCATTGAACCATGATACTTGTTGATAGACCACATGCTGTAAATCGGAATGATATCTCAGTATCAGGATTAGATAAGAATTAAAGACAACCTAATGTTTAAAAGACACGTACATGTCTCAGGCATAGTTACCTCGTGTCCAACCATATTAAGAGCGGCAGTGGTTCCTATGGTGAAATCAAGAATTGGATCAATTCGGACAAATAGAGAAGTAGGAACAATTTCTGGTATAACTGGAAAGAAAAAAAGAATAAATAAATCCAGCAAACAAGACTAGCGAATACACCAGACAAAAACAAAAAGTTTACTAAGGGTCACAATAGTGGATGAACTAGACTGAATGAAGAGTTGTGCTCGGGATGCAAATTAGTAACAGAGGCGCTAGAAGATATCAAGGTGGTTACGGCCAATGTGGTGCTAGAAATGCCAGTCGATTGAATTGAGATGTTGCTAACCCACTTGACAGAAGGAAGACCAGTAGATGCCAAAGTGGTAACAGGATTCTGAATTGTGGGAACAGAGATACTATCTCTTGGACCTTTATCCAAAGAAGTAATGGGTTATGAAGAAACCATATCGCGTGCAACCGGCTCAGCAGATGGTTCAACAGATAAAGTGCTGGACTTCTTTCTTGGAGAAGGAGGAGAAGATCTTTTCCTTTTCCTTTTCAACAATGATACAATCTCTTCCAACGTTTCATCTTCGTTTATTCCAGAGACGATTCAAAAGGGAGAAAGACCTTATAAGTAACAAACTAATATAAAAGAAAGGATAAAGTGAGTCGACACAAAGAAAAAAGACAGAGATTTACCATCAGTAGGATTTTCTGCAGCATCGACACCTTCTTTGTCAAAATATTCTTCTGTTTCTGAATTAAGAAATGGAAAGTTAGAAGATGCACCGAATTAGAATAGAACAGGGACGTAGAGTAGTGATGTTTATACCTTGGGTAATCAGTTTCTTAGAACCATTCCGCTTCACACGACTAATTGCGGATCGAAAGACCTCTTTGTATGTACTTTCAAATGCAAATGAATACCACCAAGCTTGCCATTCAATAAGGTGTCCTAGACGGGCTCTAAAACCACTATGGAGGTCTGCACTATAATGGATGCACATTGTGTTAACAATTTCAATACAACAGAGAAGTGGGCTTCGATTCTTGAAAGAATATTCTTTCTTCTTGGTTCCTTCAGAGAAGCCCATTGAATAAGGAATTGGCATGGGAATTGTTTGCCAGAGTCCAAATTGCCTAGCACAATATTGTGGAGAATATACCTCAAACCCAGGATAGAATCGACCCTTCAATGAAGTCCACATGAGAAGATCTATTGCAGACAAAGCACAAGTCTAGAAAGGCCTATAGAGGTTGAATCGAACTGGATCAAACAAATAATCAAACTCTCTATGGACATACTTAAAGAAAATGACTTAGTCATAATTCTGTTCAAGAAAAGCTCGAAGATAGAAGATAAAAGGAGGCGCTTGAGAAGTAATATGCCGAGGGGGACAGTTCAGCATTCGACAGCCCATAGATAGAGGAACAGGTCTTCTATACCCTTGCAGAGACAGATGGGAAAGATGACGAACACCTTTATTGAAAAGGGAAGAGAAACACAAAGCCATCCATACTTGAAGTATCCAAAAAGCACCCGAGATGGTTCCAGAATCCCCAAATTTCATTACCCGAGAAGCGTGAGTGAAGCCTCTATTTAAAATTGTAAGAACAAGAGGGGCCAATGTGAGGCGTTGTCCCATGGCTAAGGCTGCGGCAATTTGCAGATAGTCTTTGCAAACTTTAAGAGCGGGACTAAAAAACACATATTTTGATAGCCAAAAGAGCAAGAAAAAGAGACGTTCATCCTGGGTAACGGGACCAGAAGCTTGGTGAAATCGAGATAAGAAATTGTTGTATGCCAGAGCATCTTCAGAGATAAAAGGAGTGGACACTACAAGCAAATCTTCGACAGCATGACCAACCAATTCAAAACCCGCTATGGCAAACACATCGAACATAGTGATCAACATGTGTCCCCAAGGAAAAAAGAAACAGTTACTGGAAGAGGACCGAAAGTGATGGCAGAACCCAATTACCTACGTTCCAGGTCATAAGATGACATACTGACCTCGAGAGCGATGTTGATTCCGCAACTATCCATAAAAGTTGAGTTTCTTGATCAGCCGTCAACCGAATAAACCATTTGTGAAAATCCTCTTTGTAAGAAGGGAAACTTCGAAATCGAGAAAATCCGGTGGACCACACGTCCGTAATAGAAGAATGTTGCTGTGCCAAAGTCTCACTGTGCTTATACGGGAAATGGAATTGGAGATTCACAGGTATATTGAGATGGTCCATGAAACTGGGGCCCAAAGAGAAACAGTTGCATTCATCCTCGATAGTTTTCAGTAAATGAAAAAAGTAATTACCAGCGCGCGGATTGTCTTTAAACTTATCAAAAGCCGCGATGTAATCGCTGGCTGAATATTCAGACTTTTTGGATGCCATAAGAAATTATGGATCAAGATCGGAAAAGGGTTCTAGAAAGGATTTTTAGGGTTAGAGAAGAAGATGCGGCGGTGAAACGAAGCTTTTACAAGAATGAAGGATGAAGAAGACGATTTGAAAAGTCACGACTACTTGAAGAAGATACAAGGTGATGTGTCCAAAGGATATTGGATGAAGAATTCGTATGAACTGCTCGAATGAACGTCAACGGACAAAAAAGCATGATTATCACCTAGGGATTCGTACACAGACAAGTTATACCTTTAAAAGAAATAAATTTAAATTTATTCCTTTTAAAAGGGGGCATATGTTAACACCAAAATTACCTCTAGTGGGAACGGGCCGGTTACAAGTTACAAAGGATAAAAAGTACGGCCCATATGGCGAAAATCCGAAAAAGGCGGCAAGTCAGGCATAGAGACATTAAGAAGACTTAAGGTAATTATCGATAGGACACATCATAGAAGTGTTGACAAGTCTAAAATCACGAGCTTTTCACGTGACGTCGACAAATCCAAGATCACGTGCTTTGCACGTGACATCAATGAATCCAAGATCAAGGGCTTTGCACGTGACATCGACAAAGTCCAAAATCACGACTTTTACAAGGAATCATGGTAATACGTGGCGATAAATTCATTTACACGTTTCAAAAGGTAAAAATATGACCGTGGGCGTGAAAATCAAGAAAGTTAAAGAATGATAAGAAATAAAGAGACATGTGAAAAAAAAATTAGCTATTACGTGATGCCCAAGGAGCATAACCAACGTCGATAAGTCATGAAACGGTTAAAGTGCGAAACGTAAGGAAGTGGAAAATGACTTTCAAGGAGAAGTGTTCGGTCAACAGTTATCAAGCTACTCTATAAATACTCAAGGATTTCCAACGTAAAAAGGACTCTCTTCAGAAAAAACAACACAACACATCTTTTATCTAGCCTTTATTCTTAGCGCATTAGGAGTAGTTTTAGTTGCAACCTTTAGATTCTATGTTGTAGATTCAATTCCGATGAGAGTCTTTATCAGGTTCAGTATTGTTGATTAAAGTCCAATGTTGTGCCACCAGTTCAGCGTCATCGATTAAATTCCGACGTTGTGTTTGGAATATACTATTGATTAGATTCCAGTCATATTCTCTCAAGTTACATCATTGATTAAATTCTAGCGTACTTTGAATGATAATGTCGCATATTAGTTGTGTCGTTGATTAGATTCCGACATAGCTTGATTTCAACATTTGCAAGTTATCATTTCATTATTAGTATTGTTGAGTTTGGCATCATATCTGAGTCAGGGTGTAAAATCTAAATTGGGATTAATAAGCGCATTTGACATTCTTTGTCCAAGCTTGACTTAAAACCCTAGTCTCCCCTAATAAAATCCGAAACGCAACGTTCAGTGAAATATTTTCAACGGAGTGAAAACCGGCGAAACAACAACAAACCGAGTATTTACTCGCATCATATTTCGTTTTGTTAAGTCAATAAGTGCCTCCTGGCAAAAAAAAATCCTGTAAGTTTTTAAGTAGAATGATTTATTTGGCCAAAAAGGGAAGTAGATAGAATTATCAATTAAGAAACTTATAAAGTGGGATGATTTTTTCATATCAATTTCACTTCATCATAAGAACTACCGTCCCTAGTAAGATCACTTTGTCGCCATTGTTGAGCTGGTGTCATATTTTGTCGGTGTCTGAATGCTGCATAAGAGAAGAAGAAGGTTTTTTTGGGTTCCTTGTCGAGTCTAGATTGGTGTTATTATCATCGGACGGAGTACCCAATCTAAATCAACAGCTGTGCAATCGACTGTAAATCTGTACTATTGTCTAATATATCGTATGTAGCATGATCAATCACTGACAGCCAAAGCCAGGATATAACAATAATGTTGAATATATATGATGATGCATATGCTGCAATTCGTCTATGAGATTAATCTTCAACAGCGACGATTGGATAGGACATTTTTCTTCTATTTTTGACCAGGTGTGGGGAAATTAGTTGAAAGATTGATCATTTCCTTTCATCAGTTGAAAATTTTATGCTCATGGGCCAGGTACCATCAGCATATGATAAGTAAGTTATGTTAAATTACGTCTCGAGTTCGAGTCCATAAAAAATTTGTACCAATTGAAATTCCAAACTCGAATGAGACTCGTGAGTTGATATCGGAACAAGCAAAACAATTATCGAAGTACATCCCGTAGGTTTGAGTCGGCAAGTCACATTAGAACATATAAAAAGGGGATTCCACTCGTCTACACGAGAACAAACAAAAAGAGTGTTAGTGTTTTCTCTTGGTGTGTTTCTAGAGTTCTCTGTGAGGGATTGAGATATAACATTTCTAGGTCCGCTTTGGGTGTAATCTAAGGTTTGGAAACTCATAGTGAATGTAAACCTTGTTTTCTCTAAATTCATAATAAATTTTTTGGCGTCCGGCTCTTCTCATGGAATGGATACCAACGTTTGGCACCCAATCGAAAGTTGTGTACTTTATGTCATTCTTTTGCACTGCAAATGTCTTGATATACCCCAACAAGAATTTGACTGACAATCATAGGAAAGATCATCTCGACCCGGAAAATATTGTGAAAAGATTTGCGGCGTGTTTTATCATCTAGTATTTTGTTTGGACTTTTAAGTTGCTTGTTTCCTGTTTTTGGTTCAAATAAGAAAATGAGAAAGGTCCGAATTTTGGAATGAAATAACTTGTTCAAACCCAGTAAAACAAATTGAAGGTGCAACTGATGATTACGATTTGAAATTTTTTCTGTAGAAGCCGAAGAGCACATGCCAAACTAAACTCAAACATGGTACCAAAGAGACATCCACATCCCAAGGTCTGACCTACCTTTGGGTCAGCATAACACGATTCGCTCTTACAGTGTTGATAGTACATCTTGCACATGAGACAAATTGCAGAATTCCGTCTCTCTTTTTTGCTTTAGTGGGAAGAAAGCAAGGCAATTCGTTTGGACAATTGCAGCGGTCGTTGTTAGTTTGGCTCTGCAAGCTGGAGACAGTATAAGCGAGCGATCTGCAAATCATATTCTCTCATCTTCCCTAAGAAATTTTTAGTTTGTGCGTTTATGATGCCACTTCCATGGGACTTAATTTGCCATTTTCACAAGAGATTTTGTCTCTCTTTGGCTTTGGTTTTGGAGTTTCAGAGTTAAATTTGAACATCAACATCATCAAAACTCATCGGGCTGCCTCAGAGGTGAAAGCACGGTGAATGGCTTCTGGTGATGTCTCTGTCTCTGTCTTACTTCTTTCTGTCTGGTCGAGCATCAATCTTTCATCTTGCCTTGCCCATGTGATTTTCATTCATAAAGGATGGTTACCCTCTATCTTATTTGATTGATATGCAACAGAAACGGTGGCACTAGTAATTATGTCGCTCCTCTGTTATTATATGCCATTCAGAATTCATCAAATGGAAGTTTTTTTATTAAGTTTTGGGTTTTCGATGGAGATTCACATCCGCAACACCCTTCATCCGTTACATATCACCTTCGATGTCTCACTGCAGCCGTGTGACCCACGAGCATGATTTAATCCCCTAGTGAATTATTGTGGTTATAATAGAATGATTATTGCTTCCATTGTTTAGTGGAAACGGTAACCAGGACTATACAGGAGACTCCATCGTCAATGAAATCGGGCAGTGGTTGTGGACTTTCTGGGTCACACTTCTTGAATACCGGCGCTCTGGCACTATTTTAGGTTATCACAAGTTGGGAGGGATCACATGAACTGCTTTTTGCATAAGGTATCGGCATAGCTCTTGATGAGTATGAATTTGAGCAATTCCATACCATTGAAGGGTGCTCTTAGTGTACTCCTGTGATATAGAGCACCTGAACAGCGCCCGACATATTAGCATCCATGACCTACGTCCAACAAATGCAGTCGATATTGGCATCAAATTATACAATCCGATTCTGATCTAATTAACGCACATGATTCATTTTTCAAGATGATAGTCGGATGTTCTGGCATTACTTCTTTCAGGTACCCTAGGAACTTCAAGAGTAAAGATATCAAATCTCAACTTCAATAGAGCAAGAGTTGGAGAAGCACATGAATCCCATTTGAGGATAACTTGGACAGTGCACAAATCACAGAATCATGCAGGTTTAAGGATAACTTCCAGGACAGATGACCAATGGAGAATATACAGTACTTCATCTTCTGGAAGCCAATGTAAGTACTCATCACTGATGTCTATCCTATGCCTTTTACTTTTCAAAAAATCCTAATCTACCAGAGTTTCACTTAATGAACCTTTGTGCACTTGCGATTTGAAAATCATCAGCACATAGTCAAAGAAAGAAACTAAATAAAGTTGTCTTATTTGAAGACTAATTTTGCTGTGAGCTGGCCTATGGTCAAGTACTGTTGACGTTGATTGCTACTTTGTACGTGTAGACGGTTCCAAAACGTCTGGTTTCCCAAGGAGACACGCACCAGATCTATCTGAGGTTGAGTTCCTTCTTGCTGGTGCACAACTCATTTATCTCCTGTTTTCCTCTTATGCTTCATTAAGACTATATACAGCTTTTCTTCTACCCAAGCTACTTAATTAGAAAGGTACAAGTGGATTGTGGCATAATACAGACAAGCATGCTCAAAATGAAAGAGAAGAAATAATGCTTTATTTCATATTTGTTCTGCCTTGAATATATGTTCATAATATGATTTGCCTGAATATGACACTAATGGAGAATCTACTTCTACCAATCCTAACCGTAAAACATAAAAAGACTCCATGAAACTCTGGTCAAGTTCCAACATACGTACTTCTTATGTGTTAGACTTTGCTGTCCAGATTTTCCTGTCTCTCCGTCTTTGCTCTACTTGATAATCTAGTTAACTTCCGAGGCAAAGTATGATGAGATCTAAGCATCCGTATAATTAGCAGTTTAAAATTTTGATAGGAGGCTGCAGATTATGCTTATGATGATGACTCTAAACAAAGTATCTTGCTCTAATTTATAGGCACGCTTAATGCAGGGACAAGTTTCTCAACTTCTGAATTTTGGAAATAAGAGTACCCTTCTACAGGAAACTTTACAATTAGTTACCTTGCTAAGTCAGTTGAGATTTATCTGCAGGTTGGATCTCTGATAACTGGCATATGCGAGGCAAGTTCAGTTAAAGAATTTGAAATGAAGGTAAGAAGACCTGGATTGGGTTCACAAATTCATGTAAACTAAAAGGGTTTGACAATTTGGGCTCCAGCCAACTTGTAGCAGTCTCGCTCTAAAGATACTCAGATCCAATTAAAGTTCTCTTTGTTTTATTCCTCTCTACATTTAGCTCGACGGTTTTCAGCTATATTTGCTGAGGAATCCGACCAGAAAAACTACCACCTTACCTCCATCTCCCCAGTTGCATGCTCCTGCTAAAGCCGATGCAACAGCTGAGGAACCTGTTGCAATTGCTTTACTCCCAGAAACTTCTTTAGTTATCACCAAATCGATATTCTCCGTAAGTAGATGGCAGATAACGCTAAAGAAAGCCGCTAATGAAGGCTTGGTTGTACTTCAGTCTCCTAAGGTAAGTCCACGCTTGGAAGTAATAATCTCTCTCTCTCTCTCTCTCTCTCTCTCTCTCTCTAGCTTACTTATCAAAGTTTTATCTGAACCAGGTGGGGTTTTTTAAAAGATCTCGTACTATAAAAGGGACGCGTGCTCCGCCTGCATGTAAAGAGGTAAAAAGACAAGGTTATAAGGCCTGCCTATAGTTCCAAATTGCATCGTGAATTCTTGTCATTATTTTTTCATGTCTAAGTTCTGAACATCCAAGTTATCGAAAAGGGTTTAGCAAATTAAAGGAAAGGATTTTGACACATAAGCTAATTTTCTTATAGTAGTTGGTTCAGAGAGTGAGTAACCCATCTTCTGCAAACTCCAATACCGCCAAAGACGACCAAGCAACTCGGTAGCCAGGCCTACCATTGCAAAGCTAACAGAGCTCCATTGAAACCTTTATACTTAGCCGTGGACTAACTATTTCGGATCAATGACTTGGAAAACAAGTCTGACCAGCTTGTTACTTGTTTAGAGATTGAGCTCTGCTGAACTGGATGGTGTTACCGAGACTACCAAAATGGAAATAAACTTCTCATACATAACAACTTACGCTTAGTGTATATCTATCTTCTAAACTAAAATCTCACTTTCATCTTGCAGAGGCAAATGGTGAAGGAGGGACAAGTAGTCTGTTACATCGATCAACTCGGTGGAGAGATGCCAATCAAGGTCAAGAGGATTCTTTTTCTGCTCTTATGTTCATTTCAGTTCCATTTCACATGCGTTAGCACATTTTATTGCAATAAAAGTTCAGTTTGCGATCTCAGATGGTGAATCTCTTTTTAACCACAGGCTGATGTATCTGGGGAGGTCATCAAAATCCTTCTGGAGGATGGAGGTATCTTACTTCTAAACTTGCTGTTTTTCTTCTTCCCACGCCCATTTCTGGTGAGTTTCATTTTTCTCATTATTCGTGGTGTTCATCTTACAGATCCGGTTGGATACGAGGATGCTCTCATAACCATTCTTCCTATTTCGCCCAAAATAAAGATGTTGCAGTAGATGACTGGATGGTTTTTCTAGAATCTTTTTCACAATTCCAAATTATCCGTGCCAACTGATTGAATCTCTTATTGACTTCACTCAAATCAGATGTGACCTTTTCATTTGGCCCATTTGTACTTTTTTTTTTGGTCAAAAAACCTTTTCTACTTGACTGAGTCCGTGATTGTATCTTCAGTATATGACCACTGCTTTGCGATAATGGAGCAATTGTGCATTTATCCTGTCCTTTTTGACTCCTTCATGCTCTTATTTGGTGGGGAATGATATGGTAATTAAACCGTTCATCAGCTATTGTCCACAATTACATCCTTGGAAGATCATTAAGAGACATCTTATTTCTAACCATCATCACACGGATTTTTTAGCACCTCATATGAAAGTTTCTACTACTTGGGGCAGCTTATCACAGAACATTACAATGTGAGATCACAACATTCGCACCGCAACCATTGTCACATGATCATGTATTGAGGGTGGGAAGAGTAATTAGGTGCCGATATTTTTTCCGGCATCTCTCTCTAATTTTTACTCATGGACAGGGGGTGCACTCTAATGGAGTTGGCCTTAAAAAATCTGTATGGTTGACGTTAATCTAGTCATCCAGAATGAACGGGAGTGGAGCACGAAGCTTGATAGACTATAATTGCAGTTCCAAATAGCACAGCATGAAAGTGGAAGGTGTTCAGTATCACAAAACCAGCGGTAGAAGTTGGAAACTAAAAAAAATCAAATGATCAAAATCATTGGGCAACGACTTGATGAAATGCTCTAATGCAGCTCCTAATCATGTCATATTTTTTTCTAGAGTTGCTTTACACAAGGCTGGTTCGCCCAGCGAAAAATATGATTTCTCAGTTAATCCTTCTAATTCTAGTATTTTGCAAAGAATCGTACTAGATGTCATATACAGATGGATATAACTGTCTTTTATTTGTGTTTTGCTTTCTCATGTTTCAGTCTATGCATATCGACCTCCCTAGTTCTGCACATACGTACTATCTTTCTCACATCCTTCCGCATTGAGGCGTAGGCAGAAACTGCTGCAAAGAACAACGCCGGGTACATACAGATGGATTTTGTTGGATTGGAGTAAGCAGTCTTTGCAAGCATGACTTCCCTAGCCAGGCCCCAAATGACTAGAAGTGCACCGAAAAAGCTCATCCTCACTGGCTTCATGAGACTAAGAAGAGCTCCTGCCACCATTAAGTAGCTCCCCGCGAGTACCTGGTGTATAAGCCAGAGTGAGAAGGAGAAATTATAAAGAAGCTCGCCATGACAAAGAATCAATTGGCCTTTTCAACTTGCAAAATGCGCTCAGCTTGAAACTCAAAAAGTTGTGTAGACTCTGCATTACAGAAATGCATGGCAATGCAACTTTTCTGTGATAGAAAGTGTTGAACCTATAACTAGAGGCTCCAGAGAGGATTTATTCAATACCTGGCCATGCTTGCCAGAGTTCAACTAAAGCAAAAAACAAAAATGAAAATAGAGATCGTGAATCCTACATAAGACAATGCAAAGGATACAAAAGTCAATGTGTGATTAGATGACACATGAGGAGCTTCCAGATCATTCTGAGTTTGCTGCTCTCTAGTCTTAACCTTCAGCAGATAAAGAAAAACTCCAAATAACACAGAATACCCCAACTAGTAAATTAAAAATGCCATTCTTAGAGAAACAGTGAAGACCTCAATGCGTCGAAGATCTATAGCTGATGAAACCGCCTTCGAATTGGCAAAATTGTAAGTGTCTAGCAAGTCATCATAGCTTGGTATGGTCTTGCTTATCACAAAAGCATTGGCAACAGCTCCCGGATAGAGAAGAGCTTTAACAACAGACTGAGGGAAGAGTTCGCTCGCAAACAACTGAGAGGATGTAACCTGCATTGGTGTTGTGCACATTCCAATCCTACATGGAACCCTGCAGAGCCAGAAGAAAAACGGCATAGTTGAATCTGCAGATGCAGAACACAGAAAACATACAGTAACTTCCTCTAAGCCACATATCGGAGAAAACAAACCAGACCAGTAATCACATCCACCTCTCATCAACTCGAACCCACCATCTTATATGTGCTGGTTTTCTTAATAGAATAACGTGTTTGGATCTTTTCTTCATTCCTTATCCTTTCTATAGTCCAACCATTTCTGGTTTTATAATCTTCTCAAAGTGTTTATATAAAATGAAACTACTAAATGATACTTTGATTGGTGGCAATTACCGCCATAGGCAATTGCCTATCAGCACTCTAAAAATCGACCACCACGAAAACTATAACGACATCAACGGTCAATCGATCAAGGGATTCACTTCTAGCCAGCGCCAGATTAGGAACCATTCACGTTCCTCCATTTTCCCTCTCTCACAGCCGTAGTCTAGATGGAAACATTAAAACGCATTAAAAGCAGGGCATAAGAAACTGGAAGAAGCAAACCATCAAGATCACATATTTATCTTCGTGGCAATGTAGTGTTTGCTTTTAATCGAACACGTCAGTCGCCTTCGCAAAGAAAACACAACATCGCTTCTGTCATCATCAAGAACCGGACATTTTTCCTACAGTACGAGGGTAAACAAATCGTTGATGCATTTGTTCTCTTGTCCTTGTCAAAGACCGAAAACGAATGACCCATTTGCGCTAGGAATCAAACCCAGATCACCAAATGCAGACCCAATCACAGCGGAGCAAGAAAACGACATCATCATGGCACCAATCTTTCCACACAAAAAGATTCTTGATTTCTTGATCAAACGTTCACCATATCATGTCAGCCGACAAGGGTACAAAAAAAACGGGAAAAGAGAAGCTCAAGTGGGGGGAGATAAACAGCGGAACGTTACCTGAAAAGAGGGACCTGGAGAATGATGAGGAGAAAGAATGCAAACGCAGCAACGGAAGAGATTGCTCGAGCCCTTTTCCTTGAAGAAGACATTCTTCCTTTAATTGAGAAAAAAATCGAAACTTTGCGATTAGAAAATCAGCAAAATCTTGGTGGGAGACCCCCACGAAAACCGAGTTGAAGCGGGAGGTTGGTTTTCGCGAGAGGTCATGGCGGTAAACTTCCAAATTTCGCGGGGCCCACGGGCTCCTGCCCGCCGTTCTTCTTCGATTGGTCGTTTTCCGCGGAAAACGACCCGTCGTTGCCGCCTGGTAGCCACGTCGACTTTTTGGAAGATGTTGAAAGTTGCAAAACTCATTTGCGATTTTTGGCATCCAGGTCCTTTGTACGATGGCTTACCGTCGCATAAGCCTTTGTAATGCTGATGTAACATTAAGTGAGATGTGAAGAACGAGGGAGGCAGCACACGGAAAAAAAAAAGGAGAAAAAGTTTCATGCTCGATTGCAATAAGATTTTGATTGCATAAGTTTCATGAGCTAAAACCCTTGGAAAATGAAGATCAAAACGCTTTCATGAGTGTTGAGTTGCGATATATAATCAGTCAAAAAATTCAATGAATTTATCCTAATCGAGGGTCTTAAAGAGTGTTTGTTGAAAAGACATAAGGGGTGATGATATGTTACTAAGAGAAAAAAAATTTGAGTTTTAATCCGAAACTTGTTGTAAAAGGAAGGAAAAATAAATTTGTCTACTTCATCACATGTCGTTACTCGTCAGAAAAGTCCATTTCGCAATTCGAAACTATCTCAATTAGGATTTAGACAACGAGAGTCGACTATAGGAGCAAAGTAGCAACTGAGCAACTTCTGTGAATTTGCGCTGAACTGGCAGAAGGCAGAGAACATCCGAGTTGAAAGAAAGTGAGTGAAAATTTGTCACTTTAGTCAATCGTTTCTCAATGGTTTCCTGGTGGATTTTAGTTAGTTTAAGCCAACATTTTGCATAGAGTAGTATGATGAACATTTGGAGCATCTCATTCTGAAGGCCCTACCACCTTCAGAAAAAGTCAGAAGTAAGCACCCAAGAAATTATATATTGAAATGACTGGCTCAGAAGTGGCACAGAGATTGTAGCTTTGTTTTCTTTATATTCACTCCACAACTCCTCTTGAGGGCTCTTCCAAGACCTCTCTCACTTTTAAAATGAAAACTAGCACGAGAAAAGCATAAATTATCACATCATCACATGTGGGTCAGACAAATGAATTCAAGTGGGTCACGCATCCCCATGAATAACCCCATCGTCAATGATTCACCACCAATAATTGCACGGTGACCACATAGTTGCTGTTGGATTGAAGCATGTATAGATATGGCTGCGCAATTCAGCTAGACAAAACCTTCCCCGTCTCCTGTAAAAAAAAATGTGGAACAACCTTCCGTTAGACATCCTTGCCAAAATCTTCTCCTTCCTCTCTCCGGAATCGTTGGCCCGGGCCAACTCGGCTTGCCGGCATTGGCACAGGTGTGGCAGAGGTTACCTGCTGAGCACCGGATCTGCGCTGACCTGGAAGCATCCACCGTGGTTTGTGGCGGTGCCTATTCGCAGCCTCAGTGCATGTTGCTATGTCCACAATCCGAATTCGGATAATTGGCATGCCCTTCCCCTTGATTTCTTGCCGGACCCAGTGAGGCTCATTTCTCCTATTGGTGGTGGTCTTATCCTGTTAAGATCCACAAATACCACAGTCCACCAATTAGCTCTGTGTAACCCTTTTACCAGGCAATATAAGCGATTGCCAAAGATGAACGTTTCGCGCACCAATCCGGCCACAGGAATAGTAATGTTGGACCCGAGCAGAGGTGCTTCGGCCCCTGCTTTCAGGGTGTACGTTGCTGGAGGAATGTCTGATGCCCCACGCAGTTGTGGCATGTACGAGTCCACGTTGGAAGCCTATGATTCAGTTCATGAGAGGTGGCGGATTATTGCGCCGATGCCAGTGGAATTTGCAGTGAGGCTGACGGTCTGGACTCCTAATGAAAGTGTATGCTGTGATGGGGTGCTGTACTGGATGACCTCTGCCAGGGCCTACAGCATCATGGGCTTCGAGATCGGGACGAATAAGTGGCATGAACTAAGCATACCGTTAGCAGATCGGCTCGAATTCGCAGCGCTGATTCGCCAAAACCGGAGGCTGACACTAGTTGGCGGCACATGCGGCGGAGCAGTATCCGTGTGGGAGCTCGGTGAAGGTGAGGTTTGGAGTTTGGTTGAGGAAATGCCATGTGAATTGGGGTTGAAATTGTTAGGCAGGAAGGCGAACTGGGGCAGTACAAAATGTGTGGGTGCTGATGGGGTTGTCTGTTTGTATAGAGATCTTGGGTCAGGTATGGTAGTTTGGAGGGAAATGAAAGATGAGGGAAGATGGGAATGGTTATGGGTTGAAGGATGTTCTGTCAGAGGCAAAAAAGTGCAGAATTTCCCAATAAGAGCAGTGCTCCTTCATCCGAATCTTGCTCCATCTCACTTCCTCGATTAATGTAGACTTGGCAAAGCATTGATCTTAATGTCTATGTCCTGAGGAATTCTCTCAGCAAAATTTTGCATAAAAATGAAATTGCTGTTAATCAGTATCAAAGATATCGTCCTGCTTCCACAATGACTCCTCATTTCTGTTCTGCAGTAGTGAAATCACTAAACGGGAAAAACTCAGGTTGTCGTTCAAGATTAGATGCAGGTTGTCTAGAAAACAGGATCCCTGCAATCAAACTATGATTATAAAGAATTGTCAAAGCAACTGTGCGGATATGACTCCATAGTTGATGGTGCATGGAAAAAAGCCTGGAGCATTTTCTTACTGAATGGAAATTAAATTCAAAACTGCAGCTGGAGCACCAGAGGCAAGGTTCTGGCGCCCTGTAATAGCTACTTGCTAGCTCCTCTGGTGGCTCGCACCAAGGGTGGTGTGGCTGAGCCACGTCGTGTGACGGACAATTCCATGGTTCCACTCTATCTTCCTAAGTCTCAATGATGCAAATTCTGATTATCAGAGAGGAGACAACTCGTTTTTTTGTTTCAGCTGAGAAGATTAGCCAGAGGAAGGATTAAGAAGGTCATATAGTGCTCAAAGAAGATGTACAGAGGATACTGCTACCAAAACCTCGCATGATCTTATTTTGGTGCATGATACCCTACTACAAGGGCTCACATAGCAGACCCTTGTTTGTCAAAATATGATTGGGGATATGAGTGAGAAGGGTAGAGGGGATAGTCGAAGGGTGTCAAAAATACCCAACCCGAACTAGTCAACCATACATTATCATCTGCAGGTTCTGCGATGATGGTTCTCACTTATCAGATCTATCTCAGCAAAGCTGTATACAGCATCCTGAGGTGCACATTCCGCCTTTCTCAAGGAATTTCGAGAGTGCTTGCCCAACAAAGCTATTCTTCCATATTCAGTCCATCCACATAATTTTGATGATTTGGCTGGTGGATATCACCTTCAAACTTACCTATATGAATGCCGAGAAACCACATACCAGATGAGCATCTTAGAAAATAGCATGCTCTGAGACTTCTTATTCACATAATATCACGTAAAGTGTAGTAATGATGGCCTAGAATACTTGAAGTATACCTAGACGACTGGAAACAGTCCAGCTTTCAAATGGATAAGGTGGCGTTATCGCCTGAAATCAAACTTTTACAGCTTGCGCTCTCAACAATTGTGAACAGTTTATGAGAACGTTGATATTACTAAGTTCAAAATGAAACCATCGAGTGCATGAAAGATGCTCTCATTAGAGCAGCTTCGACAGTTTTTAAGAAGAGTGGAGCAAGATTAAAGCCAATCACTGTGGGTATACAGATCAGGATAAGCCTCTATCTTTCTTCCTCTACCTGCTACATGCAAGCCCCAAAATTCGATGATTTCATGAATCTCTACCTCAAGGACATACTGATAGCACCCGCCATAAGCACATGACCAACTGAATACTAATTGAGCAGGACATGCTTTCTTTCCAAAAAAAAAAGAAGAAGAAAAGATACTATAACAGTCCATATTTAGGATAAATTAGAAAGGCGCTGCCCTTTGAGTTCTCTTAGTTTTTTTCCCCTCATATAACTAGATATGAGAATAATCTTCCTATGTTGGACTTTATTCAAGTTGTGGGAACACTGAAGAACATACTGCAATAGGAACTGGAGAGACCAGACGCAACACAATTGAAGAACTTTTCAACAAGGGTATTCCTGTCACATTGGATGATCAGGCTGCAGATAGAGTCACGAATTAGCTGCTTACCTCATCAATGCGTGGGATCACTAAATTCTGAATATAAGTGTCCTCTCTATTATAGAGTTTGTAACATAACATGCATGATGGACTTCAAAGTGGAAAAACTTAAGTATGACTGATGTGATTACACTATTGTAGCATGCAGAAACAACTGCAATGGAAATTATGAAGCTTTTACCTTACCAATTAGCACTCAAAAAAAGGAGTCTCAAGCACATGCAACATAACCATAAGATGGATAATTGATTGGTGTGACTCATGAAGACACGAAGACTCAAAAAAAATTATTCCTCACTATTAAAGGCGAGATAAGTATATATGCAGGGAGTCTGAAGACAAAAATGCAAAGATCTACAGCAAAATTACATAAATACACTTCATGTGGAAAGCAAAGAGGCATGCTGTCAAAATTGTGGGGGCATGAACAAATGTACAAATGCATCCCTTAAATTTTTGCATGCCACTTCATCCCCATGGTAATTTGCCAGTACCTATGGACTATCATTCCACTAAAAATATCATCGGGAGAAAAAGTGAGACAGCTGTATGATGAGATGCATTACCCCATATGGCTACTTGGCAATCAATAAATTTGTGGAGAGGCAGCTGCGTTTGCTAAATTACATGCAAAAAGCCAAGAGGGACCAAAATCATTCATTTGCACAAAGCCTATTGAAAAGATACAATAATTCACCATTATTGAGTAATCCATCCTGCTAACAGCACTCCAAAGTACATCCAAAGTTTCATGTACTTGTACATCTGTGGCGGTCATATTTTTGCTGGCTCTTAAATAAGTTCTACTATAGCTAAAAAGCCATTGCGTTCTTCTGCTGAAAGCCAAAAGCAGAAAAATTAGGCAGTATGTCACTTCATTGCTAGAATGATTTACACTTATTTCTGCAAGTTAAACCAGTAATCACGTCTGATCTTTTCTCTAGGGTGTTGTCAACTATGTCCAGCTGTCTGACCAGGTAAGATAATCAGTATTCTGGACTGACTCACTTCTGCTTGTTTTTCCACCAGCTGCTTAGCTCATGCTCATAGCAGCGGCACAATGCAACTGCAGTTCAGCTAGAGAGCCTGTGGCTGCCCATCGAGAATGCGTGGACTGGGTTAATTCCGTTGGTCAGCTCAAGAGTTCCTCCATTAAACCCTGTTAATAGAATCCAGAGCGACTGATTGATTGGAAAATTTGATAAAACCAGGTAATATCAGCAACTTGACGGAACAACAAACCTGACAAATATATTGTTCAGCATCAGTTCGTTTGAGAAAGTGCATCGAGTAGCGAGCAAGATTGGCAGACCGGTCAGTGAGCAACACTTCACCTATATCATCAAGAACTCTAACCTGGATGTACGGATCCTTCGGTGGCACCATATCCTGGCAAAGACTTTAATCATGCATTGAATATCCCATGAAGCACATACTTCTTACTTATCTTCTCTCGAAGAAATTAATTATTTAAGTGCTCCTTAGTCTTTATTGTATTGCACTTCCTAATTTACCTGAGAATTCTATGCTCACATCCAGTTATAAGAAAAGCCAAAACGTTGACACAAGTAAAATTTCAAAGAATCGTCATATTCTTCGGCCAGCCAATCTGATAATGCCATTCCTTGGCACTCTATCCCAGGCGCAACACAAACAAGGATCAAAATACATAAAAAATGTTAAAAGTATGACTTGATTTACAGGTCAAAACTCCAACAACTACAGAGGTTAATAATGCACACGGCTTGACAATAGATGCTGGAATCAGATGTAATTGCAGTGTCCTTACATCCCTTAAATAAATAAACGTGACGAACATATTAAACTCTGAAGCAAGTAACTTAAAGAAATAATGCATTGACAATTGTATGCATATTGTGGCTTTTAACCGTTAGAAGGATGTAACTGAGGCAATGAGTATTATGTTGAGATTTGAAAGTAGTGAAGCTTGTGGATAACAAAAAAAAAGGCTTAAAGTTGGAAATTTCTGGTCGAAAGCAGTAAAATCCAGATCATGGCCAACAGTACAGGGATGAGGCTGAAAGTTCAAAAGGCAGGCAACTACCACTGGTAAGCATAAAAGGTAATGAAGTCAACAACGGAAAAAGGCCAGACATGCTGTACCATCTGCTAACTCTGTGAAATAAAAGCAAGAGATATAAAATAACTTCCATAAGCATGGTGACAATGATGGAAAATTACAAACTAAAAGTGTCAATTGCACTATCATATGTCATCACAAGAAACCTTTCCCTAACAATAATACATGATAGCAAAGATCAGAATGCTTTCCAACAACGAAAGTCATATGAAAAGAATGCAACAGATGGAAGGAGAGAAACAATCACTTAATTAGACAAACCCCTATTAGCCACAAACAACATTTCTCAAAAGTCAATGAATTCAAAAACAAGAAACAGCGAACTTGGACTCCTTTGATTATCTTTACATGAAAGTGAGTCTTAAGATATCCCTCAGCTCTCCCAGCAAATTAAGCATTGCCAAATTTTCATTAACTAGATATGTCAAGATGCAGTGATCATATCTCGAGATTAACATTTCTAGCTGTTTGCATATAAATGTTGTAATTGTCACCAACGACTGTATGATACGACAAAATCTTTGGACATATTCCTACTTTGATCGCACTTTCCTGTATGCTCAGTAGCACATTCCTTGTTTTTCCCACCGTACCAAGGAACACATGAAGTATTCATCAAGCCAAACTTCTCAAGTAAAACCACACTAACGTTGACTTGACATATTTTTAAACAGATGTCTCAAATCAGGAGGACCAGATTCGGATAGAGAGGAGTGGGGCTTACCACTGTCAAATCCAGATTCATTTCATTCATATATGCATCCAGAGCAGCAGAGTAACCCTTAAAGTACTCCTTCTCAGAGTTGCTTAACTTCGTAACGAGTTCATTGGGAAGCACACGCCCTAACTTCCACCTCAAACTTCGAATAACATCTGCTCTATTGTACCTTAAATTCACAAAATCATGAAGAAAAATAACTTTAGGGTAAAAGAGTTGAACAACAATTACATGGAGCAATTCACGAAAAGTGGAAAAGACAGGGAATACTATTATTTTTACATGTATGCCATTAGGCAGCGTTTATTCCGGGTCAGAGAAAGATGATGAATCAGTGCACCATAGTAATCTGCATTTCTGGTTGTTTGGATATCCAAGCCTTCCTCTTGCATATTCCTATTGCAACATATTCATGTAAATCCAAAGTCTGATAAGACCAAACTTTTGCATAATGCAGTTGAGCAACTTGAAATGATGCTAGAGCCAAACTCGTAGTGACAATAAGAAAGTAAAAAGATGTGAATCCTTGAGATCACCATGAACAGATCTAGTAAGTTTACTGCAGTAAAATACACTTGCACTGGTTAGAAGTTCCTCTCGCTCTATAACAACCATAGTCGATATGTAAATTTTTCAGTTGAAAAGGGTAAAACATGAAATTCTGCTGCATGCCCATACTAGATGATAACATGATGCTATGCATTTATGGCAGTCATACCAGCCAGATTTTATATGCTCAAAATTCTTTCTGGCTAAAAATTAACTCTGGTAAAGACAGAGAAATGTATGAAAATAATCTGCTCAATAGCCAATACTTGACCACATAAAGAGAACGACACAAATTTATAAGAAACATAGAGGAAATAGGATTACCTGAACAAGGCCTGAAGCCCAACATGATGTGAACTACATTCTTTAATTACTTGATTAAATAAGTCATCCTGCATGATTATAGTGAGAGAGTATGGTTATATGTAGCATGTGAAAGTCATTTGATCTAGTAAAACACACACATATTCCAGAGTAAGATGAGTAGAATAGAGAATCATGGAATCTTGCCTTGATAAAAGATAAGATAAGATAACACTTGATTAAATATGCAGGTAGGGTTTGGCAAAAGGACAATGACTAATAGTGCTGGAACATGCAGAGGCAAAAAGAAACCCTTAAAAGCAACCTTAGAATTACAAGATATCGGCTATGAATATATTAGAGAAGTTAAACACAAAGGCATGTATTGCTTATATGGCTCCCCAGAAAAGACTACATTCTACATGGTACACCAACAATATGTCCAAACTCGACACATGGATAATGAATAGAAAGTGTCCAATATGGCCATGGCGTTTGCATCAAGAGAGATTACTATGGCAACATGTTTATAAAGTCAAGAACGAAATAATCAATCAAACAACAGCTAGGTCCATCTCAATAAATTACAAGTGGTGCAATTGCAGCAAGACTGAACTACAAACCATAGTAAAAAGAAGCACTACACCTCCCTATCGCTCTGATTCTCGTCATACTTTGACTTTAGCACCTTTCTCAAGCAAACCTATCACGCTTCAGGTATGAGTCGATTTTTAAGGCAGAAGGCAATAAGATAAACAAATATCCAAATAGAGGTGGGCTTTAGCATTCGAACACCCATTGAAAGTTCCAAAAGACATCGAAAGGCATACAAGAATCCAAGAACTCCGATATTGGGACCCGGAAGCCGAAATACATATACGCGGGGAAGCACTCAAAATGCTAGAGCATCAGATCGCGACTTCACATCGAAACCACGGAATGCGAATTGCTAGAGCACAACAATATCAAACACGGAACTCACATTAAAAGGCTTGAGCTGTCCCTTCTCGCCGCCAGTGAGTTCCTTCACCAACTGGCTCGCCTTTCTCCCGTACATCTCGTCCTAGCTGCCAGAAGCTCACAATTCAGTTATTGCACAGTGCCCGAGAAGAACCCATCCCCCCCGCCCCTCCCCAAAAAAGAAAAAGATTAGTAATTTCATCAAACACGTCGCCCGCATGAAAAATCCGAGCCGAACCCAACAGTCACGGAACGCCAGCTTACCCAGGAAATCCTCCGGATCTGAGCTCGGCCGCAAGCGCTCTCGGAAGGACCAAATCTTGATTCAGGATCTAGGGGAAAACAGGCATCAAAGAATCGCACTTTGCGAGAGCGAATGCAGCAAAAAAGCAACCTCCTTATCGCTGCTCCGCGCGCGAGAGGAAAAGGGGGCGAGGAAGAATCGACGGACAGCGCCGACAGAATGGTCGAGAGATGGTGGTGGGGGTGCGCTTTCGAGTTTTGGCGGGTGAATTTGACGGAGATTCCGAAATAAGACCGCTTTTGTTTGATTTTGTCTTAACGTTCGAAGTCGAAACCAAAAAACACGCAGGACCGAGCGCGCTGTCGGGCCTCCGGGCCGGGCCCGACCCAGGGAAATATTTGGGCCTGGGCCTCATGACCGGCCCGGTCCAGCTAACGGGCAGGTACCGAAGGAGCTTGTTCACGAGGATGATGGGGAATCACAAAAAAAAAAAGGATCGTTCGAGTTGGATCAGTTTTAAACTTAGCGAAAATGACGCAAATGGTCCATGAACTTTGATCCAATATGCGATGTCGTCTCGAACTTTTTATTTATTCAATGTGATTCATGAACTCAGGGACTGGATTGAACATGCACTAAAAGTTCATGAACCACATTGAACAAATCAAAATGACAATTTTGAACATTTTCAAATAATTTAAGGACTCGATTGAACATATACCAAAAATTCATGAATCATAAATTAAATATTCAAGGATGTTACTGTACATTGAACCAAAGTTCATTAATTATTTGAGTAATCATATCTTTACACTGTATATAATTCGAAAGCTTAATTTGTCTTTTGTCAATTCCAAAATTTTGTTCACCGCATGTTTCATGAAAAAGCGTGGGTACCTTCATAATCAATGAAGGGGGGTGTGATTGCATTTGGCTGTTGATAAGTTCGTACATGCGTTGCCAATTCGACATTGCCTGTACAAGCTTTTCTTTCAAATCGGTGGACTACCGTTTAAGGACATTATAATACGGATTAGAGATAAGTGTCCTGAAAGTCCCAAAACTTATCACGAAAGTGCAATTGAGTCCTAAAACTCTCAAAAAGTGCTTAAATAAGTTTTAGGACTTGACTACATTTTTTTAGAGTTTTAGGACTCAATTGCACTTTCGTGACAAATTTTAGGACTTGATTGTACTTTTTTAGAGTTTTAAAACTTAATTACACTTTTATGACAAGTTTTAGAACTTTCAGGACACTTATTCCTATGAATTACTGTCAAAGTCACTATGAAAGCGAGCTATAAGAATTAAAGACCTAAATTCATTCGAAAATATCGATGAGAACTCAAATGTTCCGCGCATCAGTCAATCGGATTGCTAAGTCCATAATTTCTTTTCTTATAATGAGGTTCGTATGGCTCGATTTGATTAGTCAAACATTGGAGTCATGCTTTCACTGTCGATGTCGTTATTCACCACGGGAGGCATTGTTCCAAAACAAGAAAAGAGCAGAGCGAGTCGCCATGTTTGACGAAGGGCCGTCTAATACGAAACTTTGAATGTTCCAAGGAACAGAATGAGATGTTCTCTGTTTTGTTCTTCGTTTAACTCCCGTCGACTTATGTACGCCAAAGAGGAAGAGGAAGAAGAAGGTCACGTTGACTCGGCGTTGCATATGACTTTCTACTTTAGCGTTCTCCGCGGTTGATCGAGCCATTCAAATGCTGCATTCGAAATCGATCAGCGCCGGATGGTATTTGATGATTGCTAGCTGCTCAGAATTTGCCAATGACCCTCGTATCATCTCGATTCAATTCTCTCTCCGGTCGAGAATGGCAAACCCGAGCCATCGTCACTAGATCTAGGTCTCGATAGGGTCGGGCCAAAATTTCGCACAAGACTGCTCATCGCTTCATAATCATCAAACAATCGAGTAGGGCCAACCTTTCTTGCTAAGCGGCCTTACCCAAATCTGTCCAAAGAATGATTCGGCCGGCCTCGGGTCGAGACCTGGCAGCTCGTTTTCCGCTAGCCCCAGGACCATGTCTAGTTGGGACACATTTACAAAACTCACATAGAAGCTCGCTCGCTCTCTGTCTCTCTCTCTCATCCTGTCGCTTTCCTTCTTCCACGGCATCACGGGGAAGACTTGGTGGAATTTGGGAATTCAATTCAATTCAATCCTAATGATTGATGGTGCTGATCTTAATTTAAGCGAAGCACGGCAAAGGACACAAGGCAACTTCTTGAATGTTTCCGGGGAAGAAATAATCCATGGCCGAGTCAGACAAGCAACCTTTGCCAGAATGTACGATTCTCGAACCTTGGTAGCCATCCGGCGTCGGACCGGTCCTATCTTCAGAAAGTCAATGGATCGATCTGGTGCGCATCGGAAAATCGAGACGGGGAGGGAAAAAGAGAGAGAGAGAGAGAGCAAGTGATTGAATCGATAGGTACACAATGAGAGCGCCGATCGACGAGCGCCACCCAACGAGCAACAGCTAAATTTAACCCTATTGCCAAATAACCATCGGAAAGAGAACCATCCATCGCGATTTTTGAGTTTTCGTGCTTAATTCTTCGGAAAGCAATTGCAATAATCTAAAAGACGTCATTGATACTTGGAGGAGATAGGGAATCGTTTCGGCATCCCAAATGTTTGTCTTATCGTCACTAATAATACAAGAGGAGATTCCTCCATATTCTCAGTTTCCAAACCCCACATCGTCGGCGAACGTGAAAGTAGGATTATTCAACAAGATCGGAACTACGACCAAAAAAACGAAAAACTAGATCAGACCGCCCAGAAATCAGTTCGGTTTTTGGAACCGATAAGAACCGATCTGGATCTTGGTTCAAAGTGAGGAACCACTTGGGAACCGGACAGAATTTGAAACTGGTTCCATGTCTAAAAAATCATAATATGTCTATTGGCATCTTTTTCTCTGACTATCTATTTTTCTTTGTTCTCTCCAAACTCTCACTTGCTCACGACTTGCCCTCCTCCTCGCTTGCTTGTGGCTTGCCCTCACTCATTCGAGCCTCGCAACCCTCGCTCATTGACTCGCCTTCTCTCACTTGCCCTCGTGCATATTTTACTTTGAACCATTTTCTTACTCATATTATTTTACTGTAAAAAGTGAAAAAAAGGGAAATAAAAGAAAAATAGATTCTCGGGTAGACTACTTTGGAGCCGGACAGGAAAAACATTGTAGGATCTAAGGTCAATTTTAGGACAAACAGAGTAGTTTTCATGTTCCAAAAACTAAAAACCGACTTTAGCTGTATATGTTCTAAATTTTAGGTCTAGAACCTATCCACCCCACGCGAAAGGACATTTCATGAGTGGGCCAAGCACCCAACTCAAAAAATCAACAAGGACTTTCTTGAATTTTGATCTGAGATGTACTGAGTCGTATCCAAGCGTGGCCTACTACGAGCAACACGTTCCCAACATGCAATGTTTGCATATTCACTGTTTACACATGTTGATTTTGCTCGACGACTGGCATGCCCTAGAAGAAAACAAGGATCACTTCGAGTCGAAAGCTCGTCATCTTCTTGCAAAAGAAGATTATGTTTTTAGTGTTTCATTGCATCCTTCGATAAGACACAACATTTGTCGCCGCGTGTTAGTGCGTTTGACTAGAATTGGATCGACGATGGAATGCCTTTCAAATATAGTGGTGGGATGTGCTGATTGTGGTGAAATCTTCTGGTAAAATCTTATGCGAGATGTAACTTCAATTTAAGAGTAAATTAAGATAAAACCTAGCACCACCCCACCGGGTGGCATTGTTAAAAAGACGACTCTTCCTCTCGCAAAAGGTTGAGTGTTCAATCCCAAGCCACCAGCAGGCGACTTAAACCGGCAAGATGTGTGGTGGTGGCTAAGACACGTCGCCCCAGGGTTTTCCCTTGTCGGTACCAAGGAGGGTTCCTAGATTATTAAAAAAAAAAAAGAAGATAAAAACCTAGTACCTTGATATCTTTTTTTCACCTTTATTATTTATTTCGTTGTGTTTGTACGCCATTTCCTAACAAGAGTATGGTATGACTATTTAAATGCTACGATAGATGGTTACAAATGGTATTTGAATTTAAAAAGACAACTTCCTAGTCCTATATTCGAAATAAATAACTTTTTAATTCTATCTACGATTACAAGAATCCTAAAATAGTGGGACTAAACAAAACCACCCAACAATTACCTATTATCAAGTAAGATTTTTAGATATTTGAAAATATTGTTACTCGCTAGTCACACGTCGATACCGATTACTTCATTCCTAGTGAAGGTTCTCATCGATAACTGATTATTGCTATTGTCAACTAAGTTTATCACTTATCACATATAATCAAAAGTTGGTCATGTTGGGTATCAACAAGATGTAAAATCAACATATGTGCAGCTCAAATCTAAACCTTTCTATTAATGTAATTTAATACTAAATCTTTCAAAAAATGTTGTTAGGCTTCTTTCTTTTTTTTTTAGTCATGACTTCTCCAATTTACCCTTATGTAGCATTCTCTAAGGCTCTGACCCGCAGAATGAAACATCCAATTTCACTTGGGTTAATATTACAAAAATCTTAAACTAGTACACTCATGACAAATTTACCCTAAACTAATTTTTTGATCGCAAAACATCCCAAACCGGTATGCTTACAACAAATTTACCCTCTGTTAGTTTTCGTTAAATTGAATTAATACCACGGAAATCACAAACTGATACACTTGTGACAAAGAGAAGGTAAAACCCCAAATTGATACACCCATCAATTATTACATGCCATCCAACTTAGCAATTTGACAATAAAATTTAACGGAAACTAACGGAGGATAAATTTATCACAGGTGTACCAGTTTAGGGTTTTTATTGGTCAACAAATTAGTTTTGGGGTAAATTTATCGCAGGTATATCAGTTCGGGATTTTTCGTGATATTAACCCATTTCACTTTTCGTTATTCGACAAAAAAAAATTACTTTTCGTTCAACTTAAAAAAAAATATTCTCCTATGATGGAGAGAGAGAGAGACACACACAATTTTTATTTTAATTTTTTTGCCAAAGAGAGAGGGACACACAACATTTAAAAAAAGGGAAAATGGCACAAACAGTCCCTAAACTTTAGCCAAATGTGCAATTTGATCCTTGAACTTTTAATTTGTTCAATGCGGTCCTTGAACTTTAACACAATGTGCGGTGTGGTTTATGAACTTTTAATTTATTCAATATCATCTATGAACTTTTGGTACATGTTTAATTCAGTTCTGAACTATATGAACATGTTCAATGCAGTCCTTTCCATTAATTCAAGTTTAGGGACTACATTAAACATTTTCGTATGGTTTAGGTACTGAATCGAACATATACCAAAAGTTTGCTCTTGTCACAGCTTCAAAAGTCATATTTATGGATAATTTCTTCAGTATTGTCATATTCAGAGCTGTTCGAACTACCTCTGTCCTTTTGTTTCTTGTAATTTCTAAGGATTCGTTTAATTTCCCTAGTTTCGATACAAATTAAAAAATTCGGAGATCACATTACACATTGAGTTAAAGTTCAGGGACTGCATTAAATAAATTAAAAGTTTACGGCCTAAATTATATATTTAGCTAAAGTTCAGAGATTATTTGTGTCGTTATCACTTAAAAAACAAATAGAAATGACAAACAAAACGACTTCAATTTTGACTAGCAAACAGATCAGATCATGACCTTTTCCTCTTCCCAGACTCTCTCTCTCTCTCCCCTTTCCCTAGTTTCCACCCTCCCTTCCCTCTCCCTCTCCTTCCTTCTCTCTATATAAATGTCAAACTGAAAAGTCTTAAATGCATCGCCACTGCACGCATTGTGGACCAGTTGCTAGTTAAACTAATCTAAAGAAACGTCCAGAGAGAGAGAGAGAGAGAGAGAGAGGGAGGTGTGATGGCTGGGTTGCAGAGATCTGAAGTCTCGTTCAGGAGGCAGGGCTCTTCAGGGCTGGTGTGGGACGACCGGTTCTTGTCCGGCGAGCTCCGGCGACGGGACGAGCTCGACCAGGATCAGGAGAGGGCCGCGCCCGGGGACGAGCCGGGTAACGTCAAGCCGTCGTCGACCATCGAGACGCTGAGCCGGAGCCGATCCAGCAACGCCGCCGGGGGGCGGGGGTACCGGACCGGGAAGGTGTCCCCGGCGATCGAGCCGCCGTCGCCGAAGGTGTCTGCATGTGGGTTTTGCGGCGCCTTCGGGAAGCAAGCCAAGAACCGCAAAACCAAGCCCGGGAAGCGCAGATCGAGATAGGATCGGGTTCCATGGGTAGCGCCCGGTTGTCTGCTGGTGATGGTCAGGGTGTATCTGCTTCAGGAGGTGAAACTGAAATTTTCTTCTCTCTTTTTATTTTTATTTTTTAGGTATAAATATAGGATTTTAGTGATATATGAGATAAGATTTAGATGATAATTAGCATGGTCTATGTCTCAATAAACTGAGATTTGTGGGAGTTTTGGGAACAAGAAGTGGGAAAGTTTGGTACTTTGGTTCTTTTTTCTGCTTCTGTCCACCCTTTCTTCTTTCTTATGGGAGCTCAATATGCCGTTTCTTCCTTTTTGGGTTGGATTTAGATTCCAGAGAAGCTCTGTTCTTTCGTATGATGGCCTTTGTTTATGTGATCGTGTGTATATCTGTCTGGAATTTTACGTGAAATTTCAATCTTTGTACAAAAGTCAAAGTTCCATGTGAACTCTTTCCTCTCTCTCTCTGTTTCTGTCCACACTGCGCACTGTGCGGCCTCCATGTGAATAGAGCTTGGTCTAAAAGTTGTTTGCTTATGAAATCATGGCTTCTGGCCTCCTCCTGTGGCTTAATTCATTTCCTTAGGTACATAAAAATCGCGGGCGAAATGTAAAAATAATCAACTAATTCAGCTTGAAGAGAAAAAAGGGCGCTCTAGCACCGGATCATCGCATCTTCCGGTGAACAGGATCATGCGTTCATCCGCCGAAATTGATGGAACGCTTATACCCAGTGGCTTCAGGTTGGAGCGAGACAATAGGTTAGGAGGTCGAGGGTTCAACTTCCTACAGACAAATTTCCGATTTTGAAACTGGAATTTCTTGAAACCACTCATGTGCGTGTCAACAACATCCTTGCGGTCCTGTAAGATGGCGCTATATGAAGCTGAGGTTGGGCTAGAGGTCAAGTGATCTGTTGGTATTGATGGGGACCGACCATTTGGAAGTAGTTCAGAACGAAGATGTTTACCCGGTGCAATGAAGGAAATACGATTGCTGGCTATTTTTAAGATCTTCTATGACATTCTGAGCAAAGTTGGTGTTTTTCTCGAACAAGAAAGGCTCCTCTCTGACACATCCTATTCCTAGTGTTCGTGTAGCTGCGCATTTTAGCTCCGAGGTAGTTTCAGGACAATCAGATGATGTGATCCCCAACGCCTTTTAACGTCTACACGGTCCTAGAAGGATCTTGAGACACAAAAGCCAACTCGTACCGTGGGAAACATGTGAAGTAGGGACGACAGATGCCGAGCAAAGTACCCACCAATTACTCTCAAAACAGAAAAAATGATCACGACCATCTCTTCCTCTGTCGCATCATCTTTAGCGTCATTCTCGCTCAAGCTGCAATAAGCAGAGGAAACTGAGAGATTATCCAATGTTTTTGACCAATTCTTTCCTAAAATTTGCAATCTCTCAAGCTCTCCTCTTTCTCGTTCTTCTCCTCCTCCTCTTGCTTCTGGTTTATGAACATTCGGTCAAGTTCTTCCTCTATTCAGAAAATGGAGAAAATTAACGGCATGCCGATAAAGTTGCTGTACTCTCCTCCTTTCAATTGGGGAAATTTAGGAGATAGAGAAGTGGGAGAGACTGTGGGAATATTCTTTTATCTTGATTTGTTCTTCTTCCTTTTTTTTTAAGTAAAATCATCAATGGTGAATGAGTGGACCTAGATGAAGGACCATGAGGGGGCCAACCCCCCACTAAAGTGTCAAAACCATAATTTATCAATCAATGTGATGGGTATTATATAGGACGACTCATCTATGGACCACCTCAATAAGAGACTCCACCACCATCTTCCAATCCCTCCATTATCACCAAGTTCCCCTAATTTTATCTTCAAAACAGAGAAAAAAGAAAAAAGAAAGATACCTTTACGTTAGAGAGAAATGAGTGCATTTGGTCACACCCAAGTTACAGTAAAACTGTCCATAAAGTTCTAAATTTATTATATTTTTACCAATTTAGTCATAAAACCTTTTAATTGTGTCAATTGAGTGCTGAATATTTTCATGTTTTTTCTTTTTCCTTCCGCCGGCCATCATCAAGGCAAGGACAGCCCTCGCCAGGGGGTGGTGACCTCCCCGGCCATTGGTGAGGGTTGGCAGAGGCCAAAAAAAGGAAAAAAAAAAAAAAAAGAGAAAAGGAAAAAAGAAAAAAAAAGTAAAGAAGGAAAATAGAAAAAAATAAAAAGGGAATTAATGAAAAAATTGAAAAAATATTATGATATTATTAAAAATTGTCAAAGTTAGCGCCAGCCAAGCCACATAAAACAATCGGCATTCACGTCAAAGATTTCCAATCAAAATTGATCGGATAGACTCAATTAATAAAATGTAAAAAGGATTATAACTCAATCGGCATAATTAATATAATATTGAATTGGCAAAAATGCATCAGGTTTACAATTTTTGGATTAATTTCCCGGAGCATCACAGCCACTTCATTCTTAGCCTCGAGGACGACTACTGCTAGCGCAAAGGAATCTCAAGTATGAATGTCCCCTCGTTCAGCACGAGATCAACTTTGCCTCTTTAATGAACAGCGTGTGCGTTCTTCTAAAGGACAGACAACTTTCTCTTAACTCTAGTCGCGTCCAGAAGATGAGCTCGGGCATTTGCAGTCCAAAAACAACCGACAAGAAAAAGGTCCCTCAAGTTTGAAAAAACGGGTCTCTCTTTATAGCGTGGACTTTTCGGTGATAAATGCAAGTGCAAGACAGTGCCATGAACACGACAATCTTTAATTTATATTTTGGTCTGCCATGTGGTCAATGTGTGCATGTGTACCCAGCAGCCACATTAGACCATTGCGCAAGGTCCAGCCAGCCATCTTGTTGAGGTGTGCATCTTTACCTGCGATAAGATCAATCAAACATTGGATCATCGAAAGCGTCATATTCTATAGGCTACAACATGGACTAGTTGCATCATCCGGCCACTCTAAACGGCGGGGTAAGAAGATAGAAGTCATCGTTGAATCGCGAAGCTCTTGCTGTGAAGGCTAAATATACCAAAAACGCTCCAGAACTGCTATAATATATTTCTTGTACATTGCTTTGATTCGTCCAAAAAGTAGTATTTCCTTTCTGTTTGGTAAATCAGCAGGTACCATTCACAAGTGGCTATGCCATGCCATATAATGGCAAAGCCTATGCAAAAAAAAAAAATCCTTAATGAGGTTTTTCTGTGATTTATGGGGGATTTATCCATGCCCAGCCTTCAGCCAAAACCAGAGAAAAAAGCCCTAATCTCGTTAGACTGGATGAGAAGTGCTAGGCTTATTAAGACCAGTTTACAAAATTGGCTTACTAAGTGATGTGTCGGATAATGAATGATTTTTAAACAAGTGGGTCATATTCAAGAATCAATCATAGATTGACATATCATTTAGTAAACCAATTTATAAACCATTTCTAGTAAACCTAGCTATTTCCTAGATTGGAATCTCATTAGATGGGTTACTTTGGAAATTGACCACCATCCATTCCAGATGATGAAAGAAGCTTTTCTATGATGAATATTAGTTGTGCAATACTATCTCTTTTTTCACAGTAAATGTGAATGATCGAGCATATGACCAGCAGCTAAAGAACCTTCATAAACATGTGGAAGTCGCAAGTATCACAACAATTATTACCAGCGCAAATATTACGAAAGAAAAGAAAGACTACACAAAAATATTTAACTAGTACAATTATTGGCGGATCAAAACTGAAGTAACGAATTCCATACCAGCAGAAGATTTTCAAGTTCTTAACTTTTGCAGCATCCTCAAATATCAATGGGCTACCTGAATAACTCAACCCAAGTGCTCATGCGCTGGAATAGGAAGGATCGCTCTTCACTAAATCTCATTCCACATGCACAACCAATAACGGCACACACTTACACATCCTCAAGACACCAGCTATATCCAAGTTATGTGATTGTGATCCGAGAATGATTCCTCCCAGCATCATGCATGGCTCTTGTTAATTGCAATAAAACAAATGTGGTTGAGTTTGAGTATTCAGAAGCTTGACTTCCTACTTGGCTATGATCATGAGCCACATACACCGAGTCTGGGGCACCCGTCCGCTAGAGGCAAGTCCAGGTTCTCCACAATTCTGAATGTTCTTGGAACCATCTTGTCCACGTAGAGAATTCCGTCCAAATGATCGCATTCATGCTGTAATATCCTAGCTTGCCAACCCGAAGCATTAACCTTGATAGGCTTACCATCGCGACCCAATCCTGTAACCTCCACATCGAGATATCTTTCCACCAATCCTCTATATCCATCAACACTGAAAAGTATCATAGAAAACAGCAGACAATGTGAGTCAAAAAGGTAAAAGTTTTCCTCTTTTAAGGGAAAACAAAAATATCAGAAATTAATGAAATTTGTATCTCAATATGCATTTTAGCATCTAGCAAATCTATGGAGTTCTGGTCAAATTACAAATATTTCTTGAGTTGACTTTACAAGTCAGATTTCCACAGGAGCACTCTTATTCTCCTACTGAAAAATAGCACAAATCTCATACTTCTCATGCTCGGTAAATTTTTTTGTAGTTTTGGCAATGACAGTGCCCTTCAGACAGGAAGTCTTGGCAGGTGTTTTTCTCTGATAGAAAAAAAAAGAAAACAAGCTCAAACATCAGAAGACACTTTTTTCAAGTAATCAAAAGACACTTTCTGAAGGGGTGATTTTAATATCTGCCATCCCTTCTATCAATGTCATGCCATAAGAAAGACTTTGCTTTCCTTTTTCCTTGATGTGTGCTAAAGCAGAAAATCAATTGGCCCCTAAACATTTCTAGTTCATTCCATGAATGAATGACCATCACAGAAGAATGAAAAAATTATGCTTAAGACACCAGTTCTCAAACCATGATTATCACCTGAGGCAGCCCTCAAAGAAAAGGGCGGTCCTATTGCTCTTCTTTTTTAGCTTTGGGTTCAAGATTACCTGTTTCAGGAAAACCAGCAAATCACAGAAGCCAAGTAAGATCGTTGTCCGTAAAATAAATAGGTGGGATGTGGTTCAGCTCAAAATTGTCTCATACCAGGAGATCAAATGGGCGCCTATCTTGCGCTTTAGTCTCTTCCTTTGGTGCATAACTTATGTACTCCTCGGTATCTTCTAGCACTATAATCTGCAAAGCAAGAAGATCACTACCCTATAATAGCAGATTGATTTCTACAACAGCCAAAATTGGATGATAAATTAGATGACTTTGGGATTGCAGAACACATGTAATCAACCACATGCACTCGTCAAGGCTTGTCATTTTATCGCAAAATTTTCTGTAAATAAACACATTGATTTAGTCTGGAGTTCCAACAACCATATCCAATCAAATTTAGAAAAAAAAAATTATTAGCTTGTAAACCGTCATCCTAGGTACATTTGTCATTCGAATTTATTTCCAATCTGCTCAGGTTTGAACTTCATAGTTAGATAGTTTTTACTTCATGAAGAAGATATTGCTTCCACCACTAATATTCCCAAAAAATTCTTGGTGCTAACCAGATCAATCATTGCCTGAAGCCTCCATTTGAAGATGACCTCCTTTAGCTGTTCTGGTCACAACATATGGTGGATCAAATTTCCCAAAGTCGAAAATTTAACGAAGTGTCCACTACAGAAGAAGTCTTACTCAGGCAAAGAGCAATTGCCTTTGCACAATATAAGACCAATCCCAAACCACTAAATCGCATAAATTTCAGCTGCAACCAGGGAACAGCTTGCAGCCATTATGATGGTTTTGTTGAAGGACCTTGACATATAAACTACAGCAAATGAGCGAATTGGTAAACTTTCAGCATTTTGCAAGAAGATGACAACAATAACTTGCAAAGCAAACAAGGTGTGAGATAAAGTATCGGTTAATCTAATCAGGCACAATGTGGTAGACAGAAGCAACATTAGCAATACTTCTGCTAAGATGATCGAGGAGCAAAACCGAAGGAACTTTCACAATTACCATCCAACAGGATTAGAAGCAAGGGGCTATATGCACCGTGTGGTCGGGTAACAAGATTTCTTTATCCATAGTAAAAGGTTCGACTTTCTTGCTAAACCTTCCTTAGAGTCCAGGTTAAAAGGCAAAGAATAAGATCCTCTTTCCTGTGGTCATGTCACAGGGCCTACGAAATGCATATGCCCCAAATTGAGAGAATCACAACTGACAATTGAACAATGCTATTGTCATGCCCTAGGAGAGTAAACCTCAGAAAAGCCACTACGAACGAAATCTCGAACTGCAATGACACAACACCACAGGAGAAAACTCAGCAACTAACAGCGCATCATCACAAAAATAAGAACCGCCACTACGCAAATTCATCAACGATAACAGAAATACCACGCTGCCCAGTGTGTCCACGCCAAAACATCAATGACACACACATATACAGTTCGTAATCAAACCGACCTTCAAAGGAATACCAATCTGGGGAGCCGCAAGCCCGACGCCGGGGGCCTTCCTCATCGCCACCACCATGTCGTCGACAATCTTCTGTATCCTCTCCGACCCGACATCCGCCGGGTCGACTTCCCGGGCCGCCTCGTGCAGGACGGGGTCGCCGGCCTTCACGATATCGGGCAGGCCCGCGCTCTTCTTCTTGTCCCCGGCGAGACCCAGAAGCCATCCCGCCCTCGCAACCGGAGGGGAGTTGCAGTAACGTCTCCGAGGCGTGAAGACGAGGCTGAACTTGGGAGGCGAGTCCATGCCGAGCTGCCGAGCCGCGGGCTCGAGCAGTGCGCGGTAGATGAGGGTTCTTGAGGGAGGTGGGGAGAGACAGAGAGGGAGCAGGCGGAGCTGGAGTGAAGCTCTGTGGAGGGACTCCATGTCTTGCTCGGGGAGATGGGTGGGGAGTCCGGTCGGACCAAGCAGAGACCGTCGGACAAACTCCGCAGTTGCATTGTAGCGTCTCCGAACAAGTCTCGGCGGGCCTGCGTTCTAGTTCGGGCCGGGCCGAAGAATGTCCATCTCTCTCTTTCTCTCTCTCTCTCTCTCTCTCTCTCTCTCTCTAACATTCATACCCAAATGATTCAGCAAGATTTACAGTCGGCAACTTGACAACTGAGATCATCACTTATCAGCAAGAGAGGGAGAGCGGGAGACAACGTCGCTCGACACGCGGGAGCATCGGGCTGCAATTTTGTGCCTCGTCCTTTCTTCATCGGCCTAATCCAGGTCCCGACCGACGCTATTGCTCAATTGAATGTATCATGTTATCTGGACATAGAGATGTTTATCGAGAGGGAGGGAGAGGGCGAATCATGAGGTCCGACCTAACTTAATGATCCGGAGTTTGCCGCGTCACCAAATTGGTTTTCGAGCCTGTTTTAGCTACTAACCCATGATCAAGCCTTCAGTTGCACACAATCCTAAAAATTCAAAATAAGACTTTTAAGAAGTAGAAACTCCTTCCCTAGGAATGAAAGACAGAGACCTAACAAGTGATGCCGTATCCACGATTCAAGTCAACCCATATCCACGAAGGCTTGTCATGCACATAGACATTCAATGCTCCACATGTGCAAGCCTCTCTTTTCCTCCTAAAACTTTGGTTTTTTCTTTTTCTTTTTTGCCATGTAATGTGAAAGTGGATAAAGATGAAGATGAGCATTGCAATGAAACAGACCTGCCCAAGCAAGCTTCGTTTAAGAGTTCCCCAAAGAGAAGCAATCCCCTAAGAGTTAGGCATAGGTGCCAAGCCCCTTTTTCTAATACAATGCGAGCCTAGAAAACTTCTGATTATCCCCAAGGGGATGTAACATAATATACTATCTAAGCGTGTTTTATGTGGGTATATGAGTTCAAGTTATTACAAAGGCGCAAGCTATTAACTTTTTTTTTTCCTTTCTCTCTCTTTTTGACTCGGCCAAAAATGGCGCCTAGGCAGAGAGAAGAGGACCTTCCTGTGCCTAACCAAGGACCCTGCCTTGAGCCGCACTTTAAGAATTGAATGGTCTAAAAGCCACATGCGTGTGGGTGATGATGTTTGATAACTCTCGTTCGGTGGCTTCAGCACCAAGTCAGCAAAGACGGTCGCTTCTTCAGCATCATGGTCTCCCTTGGCTAATTTCTCTTTTTTCACGTTTTCCTGGATGAATTTAGGAACAAGGGTATGAAAATCAATTCAAATTATTCGGTAAAGGATCGATGAAAACATGCTGCGCGGTCAAAGCTGTAGTTTAGGAATGCATAGTAGTTTCTCCAAATTCCCTCGTTATATGAATAACATCATCTTGGTTTATACACACGCATAGTAATATGCTAGGGGAGACCGGTTGATGAAGAAAAGGAAGCACGGTGGAACCAGACCGATTTTAAAACTCAGAGAATATTCCTTCTCCCAGATCTCCTCTATAAATATGAAACTTACAAAAGTATGCTAAAGCAGAGATAAAGCCTCCTCATCCTCATATCAGAATAATACAAGATCTGAGGCATAAGGAAAGAAGCTAAGCAAGATCAGAGAATGAAGAAGATCAGCCCAGGAACTCCTCCTCCGAGATCTGAAGACCAGAGGCTGAAGAAACAAGAACAGGCAGGAGAAAACATTCTATTCAGGAACAAGAAGGACGATCATGGCTTCGTCACGGCGAACGAGAGGAAGGCAATAGGGACGGCAAAGAAGGACGATAATATCATTAAGCTGGAGAGGAAGACGACAGAGGACATCAACGAAAGCGCGGAAGCATTCATCCAGAAGTTCAGGCAACAGTTGATGATCCAAAGGCTCGAGTCCATTGAGAACTATGAGAAAATGCTGGCAAGAGGGCTCTGACACTATTCTTTCCATCTGTGTGTGTGTGCATACCCATCTGGATAATTATTCAATTTAATCTGTAAACTTTCAATTTCTGTTTAATCTTGAAATCTCATGCATGTTTCAGGGGGACACCCTTTTTGATTAGTTACTACCTACAAGAGTACAGTGATGAACACAATCTTCATTTGGTTCTTTTTTCACATGACCAAGTTTTGCCCCCTTTATTTTTCCACCAGTTTTGATGAGCACATAACATACTATACAAACTTGATATGTCAAGGAAAATAGACTGTTTGGTTCTTTCTTTGATACCTTGATGGTTGATGGTATGGATATTTTCTTGTCGAGGTAGGGATTTTAGCCGCTTATCTATCAATTCCATTTGTGTACCAGAGAAAATCTCTAGAATATTTTCCGGGTGCAATTTCTCAAATTTTGACTTGGAAAACGACTGCATTTTATAACTTATGGATCGTACAAACTTTTGCATTAGATTGATTTGAGAAACGCACGAACTGTCGTCCTCCGATCTTGGGCTAACTTTAGTCAGGATAGGAAATAAGGGGTCGAGGATGATCAAGTTCCCAGCCCATCTCAACTACATTGAGACTCGAACAAAGTTACGTCATTAGGTCGTGGGACGGTCTTGTGCTTTACCTAATAGGGAAATAGAATACATATTCTGACGAGGCTCAACATTACGGTAGCGATTATATTGAAGTAGAATTCGGCAAAAAGAGATCATATAAAATCATAAAGTAAAACATCCATCTTTATACCAAGCCTCTTCATAGAAGATAAAGAAAGATGATTTGAAAGAAGAAAAAAGATTGCAATGAATGACCACTCGAACAAGAACTTGATGTTATGTAAATGCTAATCACCTTTATGGATAAAAGAAAGCATGGGTGGTTTCACCAGCTGGTCGATGGGGCTGCTTTAAAAGGAACTGGCCTTTTGGCTTCTCGACCCATCTCTTGGACATGGGATAAAACATTATGTGCTCTACCATTCGAAAAGAAGTGGCGACTTCTCTACTTCTTTCTCCCCATAGTGAACCACAAAAATTGAAGGATATTGCAAGAATGCTCACCGAAGTTAAAGGTTCTCACGAGTTGATAATATCGACATGAGTAATTTGATGGGTTGGGTCCGGCCCGTACATCTCAAAAGAAGAGAAGTCATGAAAGGAAAAGAAAGGGAGGGCTGAACGTCCTTCATAGTGTGGCGAGAGAAAAAGGTGCCTTCCAAGAAACAGAAAACAAAAGAAAAAAAGAGTGAAAGAGACAGCGGATCAGAGTTGATTCAGATTTGCAGGTGAAATCTTGTCGGAATCAACAATGATTGTCCTTGTTGTTCGTGAGATCTTGATTTATAAAGTGAATGATTTTAATAATTGAAACCCTTCTCCGATTTGTCTCTCAATTTCTCCTATAGTGTCTAGAATTTTCTTGCTTCTCCGTTAATCCACCTTTTATGTTAATGATATATTGTTGTATTGTTGATGTGTTGAGCCTCTAGTTATGTAACTAAGGATGAACTATTATGCATTTTTTTTTTTTTTTACTTTTAGTGATTAGCAGAAGTTTTTTAGCGGCCTTGTTATTTTTCCTGCAATGGGCTTTTCACGTAAAATTTGTGGGTGTTATTTTTCTGCTTCGTCTTTAATTTTTAGGAATATATTTACCGATTTGTGGTTGATATGGCTGAAATATTGTAACTGGTCACTAGTGAGGTTGATTCGATATTGATTAGTTGAATTTTAGTAAACTATTGATCATGGATAGATATTGTTGTTCCTCACCAACTTTAGTTTATCTGATAAGTGCTCTTTCTTTTTGCCTTTTGGATTCAGTCTGACATAAAAACACACTTTGGATCTCCTAGAATCGACGAGATTGGAACTGCGAAAGTCGATAAACAATCCCATTGACACAGATTTACTGAAGAAAATATTTGCTAATCAATGGATACACAAGTTATTCCATCGAATGGCAATAGATATTCCATTCAATCTCGAATACCAAAAACGCTTTTCCAACTTTAAAAGTTACACCTGTTCATTTTCCCCAAAAAACCAAAATAATCTCGACTTGTTTACATCAAAAAATGACCTAAATTTTGATTATTATTGACAAGCAATATGCAGAATTTGGTTGGTAACTTGAAGGAAATCTATAACTCGCAATGAAGTCATCGACGACACATAAAGTGAAAGTTATCAACGAGAATTGTGAAGTTGATCGACGAAGTCATCGATATTGATAGCGAGCCATCAACATGAGGATAATGCTGGTTGGTTCTATTCTTGTTATTTTAGGATTTTTGTAACTTTTAATAGATAAGTATTGCTAGATAAAAAGAGATTGCAAAATAACTTTTTGTGGATTATTTATTTATTTAAATTAGTAACCATGTAAACGTCGATTATAAATATTCCAAGTGCGTTCATTGTAAAGCCTCGACAGTCATGAGAAAAACCCATTATCTTTTATCAATGCACTCTTTCAATCATCTTTAATTTCCCTTTCTTAGTTGTAATCTCAAGATTTCTCTTCGTCTATTAAATTTCAGCAACATATCTTTTAGTCATTGTCCCGTTGTTTATTAAATTATGACAGAATGTCATCGTCACTCCTTGTGATTATTGATACTCCCGTCCGAGTCGCCATAGAACCCGTATCTATCTAATAAAAACCGAAGAATGAATTTTGGTAAAAGATTAATTCGTCATTAACTAAATTCCAACAAAACTTTTTTTTTTGGCACACCCAGTGGGACAACTTGTGGTTCGATTTCAGGAAATTTAGATGCCAAGAACAAGGAATCATCCAGAGCCTAACGATACTGCAAGTTACAATCCCAATGGCAGTGATAGGGCTGCGCACTCCGAATCTTTAGCCATTAAACAAGTAGCAGAAGAAGGCTAACATGAGAGGGAAAACTTTCCTAGGGGACAAAATGGTCAACCAAATCCACAATTGAACCTGGCATAGTTTATCGAATAAGTTCCACAACGATTAGGGTTAAACAGAGTGTTATCAATCCTCTTTACAAGAAACCACATCTTGAATGGGTTGATAATTAGCCTTTTCCAAGAGGCTTTAAAATCTATGAATTTGCCATTTTTACTGGCAATGGTGAACAATTGACCATTAAGGGCCGGTTTGGTTCAATTTTGGGGGAATGCTTTTGGGGAAATGCAAATACCTTTTGCTAAAAGGGTTTTTCGAAATACAAGTAGTGTTTTTTAAAATCATATTTGAAAGCAACTTTGGCTTAAATACCATTTGGTAAAAACTATATTTTGTAAAGGACTTTTGCTAATATATATTTTTTAAAAAAAGGTTTACGGTGGAGTTCAGTCACTGGCCACCACCGCCGGCCGGATTTGGTGGCCAGCCAATCGCCGATGGCCAGATCTGGTTGTCGGCCATCGTCACTTGACCTCGGTGAGGCGGCCTGAGGTTAGGCGACCTCAGGCGTCGCGAGGTCAAGCGTCACTTGGGTTGCGCAACCCAGACGACACCTAAGGTCCGGCGACCACCGCCTGAGGTCACGCGACCCTAGCGATCGTTGCCTAGGGTCACCGGACCTCAGGCGACATCCTGGGTCGCGCGACCCAAGCAACGCGACCTAGGCGACGCTCAAGGTCCGGCGACCCCAGGCGACGTCGTTTAGGTTGCGCAACCTCGGCGACCACCGCCTGGGGTTGCGTGACCTCAGGTGGCGGTCATCGGGGTTGGGCTAGCCTTCAGGTGGCAGTCGCCGGCCGCCGAACCTGCTGTCTAGGGAAGATGAACAGTGCAACTTGCATTCCAAAAATATAACTTCCCAAGGCACCTTCAACATTGCATTGGCCAAAAGTCCCTTGAAGAGTATTGGAAATGCAATTGCATCTCTCCAATGTGAGTAAAAAAAGTTACCAAATACCATTTGCATTTGGCTAAGGGACTTTAGAGCACAAATGAGTATTCTAAATGCTGAACCAAACGAGACTTAAGCACATTGGTCAATTTATAAAGTAGTGTAGACAAGTAGAGACAAATGAGTTTTTAAGACTTAGGTTATTTCTTTTGTCTTTGTAGAACATTGTTTTTACATGGTACACTAATTTACTACCTAATTGGGTGTGTGATTGCGTAGAGATGGAAAGATAATTCCATAGGATGATAATTAGGTATCAAGTGCTAATTTGGTCATATTCTATCAATACAATTACAAGTCAATCAATTTGTTGCTCGATTAAAAAGGGTTAGAAATGGATGCCTTCACTGTCCGAGAAAGAATTCAAAATTTTGGTTTTCAATGAATTGAAATACAATTTTAGAGAAAGATTTGAAAGCAAAGATTTTGTCGATTTATTCCAATGGGCAACAAAAGTGTCTAAGTAATAGCAACTACTTCAGGGTAGAGAAAGATAACCATTATAACTTTACATGAAACCCGCCTTTCGTGGAAAAATATGAGTCGGAGGATAAATATAACCAAAATGAAAATTTTACATTTGTTGTGGCAAAAGTGATGCTCAACTAGCCTTACGTTTGTTTTTTTTTTTTTTTATAACCCAAGGAACCCCCATACGGCCAACAAATGAGGAAAGTAAACTCAAAATACACGTCGTCTAGCCACCATACACATGCCACCGGTTAAGTCAACCTGCGGCATCCGGGATTCGAATACTCAACCTTTTGCGAGAGAAAGAAAGATGCTGCGCCCAAGAAAGACTACTACTCTCGACGGTGGTACTAGCCTTACGTTTGTTGATCCTTAAAGCCTGCCAAAATAAAAGATGTAATAATGGCTAAGGCTAAAGACACTCAAGTTTGCTTGTTTGATATTGATAAATTGGACGAAATTGTTGACTTATTTTTTACCTTATTATATCTACCAAGGCCAAGTAATTTCAAGTAAGGACGATATTGTAAACAAAGTATATTGCCAGAGGCACCATTTGCGAAGCCATAACACAGTTAATTGTATTGTTTTCTGAAAAACAATTCAATGGATAATTCAATAAAAAAACATAAAATTTGCCGATGACAAGGGAGGACATGATGACTCTTAATTATTTAATTGAAAAGAATCGAATGATTGATTAATTATTCAGTTATTTTAAAAGGGGCATTTATTTGCTCCAAAACTTGATCACCTTTTGATTACTTATTTTATAAACAAAATTATTGGTAACTTGACTCGCTCCTTGGGATCCATTGATACTCCTATCCAAATCGCCACAATAACCATATTTATTTAATGAAAATCGAAAACTAATTTCGATGAAAAATTGACTCGTCATTCATTAAATTCTGAGGAAACACAATTTAACTCTTTTCAACCAAAACAAAAGGATGGTTTGCTTTTTCGTTCTTCTTTGTGTTCATATTTAGGTTTGATTAAACATCTACCGATCAATATGACGCTACTTTTATTCTTTTTTTATTTGCATGTCGGTTCTTTCTTTTTAAGGAAATACATCACTAAATTTAAGACTCCATTTGTTTCGCGAAGAATAAATAATTTAAAAAATATTTTTAAAAAAAAAAGACAAGACCACCTTCCGTACATTTCAACTGGTTCATAATTCCAACAGCGAAGGGAAGACATTGGATTTAAAAAGTACTTCCAGCGGGTTGACATTGGATTTAGAAAGTACTTCCAGCAGGGTTGACGGCTGTGTGGCCCTCATTCAGCTGGAAGTAGGAAATCAATCCCGGCACGACCGATGACTTAGTCTCCTTCTCCGCTTCGACTCAACCACCTACCTAACTTCTTAGTTAAGATCCGATAGATAGCAGCTACCTAAGGCGCTTTTAAGCCCTTCACCAATCACGGGCTTTCATCTAGTAAGTCCTAGTACTATGTTCTCCAAGCTTGACTAATAGAATAGGCGGGCCTTTTATGGTTTAATCACTTATATTACTTAAGGTAATTAATTAATGAAAAATATTTTCCATTTATGGCAATAATTAATATATATTCTTGGTTCCTTCATTTTCGTAAGTGACACGGAAATGAAGTTCTTGCAAGTCGAGATTAATTCTTATGGGATAGAGTAAGTTCAGGCTATGAAAAAGACTTGGAATTCAACTAATCGGATAAGCCTCAACCAGATCAAGTGGCTCTCCTCATAAACAGCGGAAAAATACAATGTAAATTATGGAACTAATCACCTTTTAGCTGATAAATATTACGAAGCTCTCCTACCCTTTGTTGGAAAATCTGTTGATAAAAAGAAAATGGAAAATAAGATCGAACACATGAGGCGAGCAAGCAATAATTTCACCCGTTGGACTGCGGGTTATACGCAAAATCCAGCAAATAAATAGGAAAAAAGGGAGAGAATTTCTTATTTTTGGTAAATTTTGATTGCGATTTGGAAATCCCCTTTATAACCAAATAAAGAAGAGGATTGATAAAGGAATAAATCAAACGTTACAAAATCGTAACAAATTGATTGCGATCATACTTTCCATTAAAGCCGTTAATTTTCATAAAATCCATAACCGTTTGAAACGTCCAACACTTTCCATGTGCAAATTGATCTCGTGATCTCATTCTTGCCACCAGTCCAATCACCGGCCAGCGAATACAGTCGGGAGAATTCTCCCTTCAATTTGCAGGGCCGAAGTTCGATGGACAAAGCACCGGTTGATCCCGGCAAAGATTGCCATTATCATGCACAGCGCCAAAAGAAAGACGGACAAACCTAGCGGAGAGAACGGACCGTCAATGGTCGTAGCCTATCCGAACAGAACGCCAAGAAACCAAAATCACAATCAAGAACTCACTGCAAACATCACGGCAGGAACAATGGCTGTCCGTCGAGGTTTGAAACTCCAACGTCGTCCCTCTTATTTTCAATCCAACATGAACAAAGAAACAAGAAACAGGACAAAACGAAAGGCAGCAAAGGGACCCGTCTCTCGTTCTTCCTCACCAAAACAGAGACACTCTTCAAATTTCTTCCTTCAGCTTTCCCTGTCTCAGATGACGTCCGGTAATCCAATCACTACAAACTGACGAATCGAAACATGCAATACCACGAGATTTACACTGAAAGTTCTCTTTTTTTTTTTTTTTTTTGGGGGGGGGACCTTGATCGGGATGCTCCTACTGCTGGAGCACCTGCTTCACCCGGGGCTGCGGCATCTGGAGGCTGTTGACCCGGGAGCAGGCGCGGGCAACCTCGCCGGCCAGCGGGATGACGGGGAGGATGTCGCAGTTGCAAATCTCGATCATGAACCCGTCCGGGTCGTGGAAGAAGAGCTGTTCCACCTGGATCCCCCTTCCTCTACTCTGTCCCGCACGTAGTCGATCTCCATCTCCTTCAGCTTCTTCTCCACCGCCTCCATGCTCTCGGACTGCAAAAACCCAAGAACCGTCCCTCAAACTCAAAACTTCAGATCAAGCTTTGCCGAAAAAACGAAGATATATTCTTGGGAAAATTGCAACCTGGAAAGAGATGTGGGTGTCGTTAGGGTCGATCTCAGTCTTCTTCGGCATATTCTCGGGGTCCTCCGACTGCAGCAGATGGATTCCGATCCCAAAACCAAAGAGCCTGGAGACAGATCGCACCCAAAACACCAGAACAAGAAAAGAAGTAAGCAGAAAGGCATGAGTTTTGAAGATCAAGAAACTATTCAGGCGAAATTTGGTAATTCATTTTGATCCAATTACCACATTCCCCCCATCATAATCCAATGATCCAGGGCCTACATAAGAACAGTAGTTGTGAACGCATCGTAATACACATATAGAACACTACCGGTGCACAAAATCACTGAAAAGATAAAAACTCGAATCTTCACGACATAAAAGAAAACGAACAGTCATACGGGCACGCGACGATTGCTTGTGTTAACGCGATCGAAGGAATTACCATGCGCCATCAAAATCGAAAGAACCGGGCCTACGGATGGGGACGAAGCCGAGAACGTTCTGGTAAAAGTTGATGGACTCCTCGGCGGATTTGCAGACGAAGGAAATGTGGTTCAGGGACTTAAGCTGCAGCGGGTTGTTCTTCATCTTTGCAAGAAAAGTACCCAAAGGGTCGAGAGATTTCAGGCCCGATGACGAGGCTAGTTTTCAGGAACTGAAAGAGACCGAGCAAGATTGCCAAGGAGAAGGAGAAGGAGAAGGAGAGTGAAGCGAGCGGGAGTGAGTGACTGTGGCCCGGGATGGCCTCCCGTATATAAAGGCAGGAGGGGACGGACGGCTGATGCGCACGGCACGTGTCGGCAACCCTCGGCCCCGCTCAGGTGATGAGGGTGCCACGTCGCTCCACGTGTGCTGACGCGGCCCTCCCGCTGTCTCGCGGAAAAGGCGGGAATTACTCTTTTCACCTCCTCCGCCCAGTAATTCAATGAAAAGAGTTCAGAATTGATTTGATACTATATATATAGAGAAAATTTCAATTAAAGACCCAAAATGGATCTCTTTTCTAAAAAAAATAGATCTTAAGTGGATGGTGTCTCAATTAAGGATTCAAAGTGTCCAAACCTGTCTCAAATAAGGACCTCAATTCGCCGGCCGGCCTAGCGTGAGACATTTCTAGCATCGGAAAAAGGGCAATTTTGCCTTTTTTTTTTTTTTTTTTTTTCTTTTTCTCTATTCCCTCTTGTGGCTATTGCCGGCGACGTTCACTAGCCTTAGGTGAGGGCCGCCTTTGCCGGTGTCGAGCGAGGGCCGCCCTCACCCGCCACCGCTACAACTTCGGACCCAGAAGAGAAACAAAAAGAAGATCAAGTTCTGACCTTTGATGCCAATTGCTCGTCACAGAACCGAACCCAAAAATGAAATTGCAAAAAAGGGCAGATTGGGGGCAATTTTACCATTCGCCGGGACCAAAGGAGACGGAGAAAGAGGAGCCTTGCGTCGTCCTTCGGTTGGGGTCGGCCATGGCGATCAGGGGAAGCTTAGGGGAGAGAGATGTCTGCAGAGGAAAGGGGAGATGTCTGTGTATATCTGGGCGGGCGAGGGTGAGGGCAACCCTCGCCCAATGCCGGCAAGAGCGGTCGTCGCCCAACGTCGGCGAAGGCGGCCCTCGCTCGACGCCGGCGAAGGCAGCCCTCACTCGACGCCGGCGGACATTGATGCCGATGACCACAAGAGGAAAGAGAGAAAAGAAAAAAAGAAAAAGAAAAAGACAAAATTGCCCCTATTTTGGCGCCGGAAATGTCTCATGCTTGTCGGCTAGCGAACATTTGGCCGGCCGGCAAGTTGAGGTCCTTATTTGAGATAAGTTTGGGCACTTTGGGTCCTTAATTGAGACACCATCCACTTGAGGTCCTTTTTTAATAAAAGAGACCCACTTTAGGTTCTTAATTGAAGTTTTCTTCCATATATATATATGCGGTGTATCCTTCTTCTTTTGGGTGGATAGGGGAATAATGCCAGTCAAATTACCGAATGTGTTTTTCGACCCAAAAAAAAAAAATTACAAACGCGTTCTGGTTTTTTTTTTCCTGTTTTCCTTTTCTGTACTTTTATTTTAAATTATTACCAAGCTTTAAATTCACGAAGGATTTGTCTTTCTAAAAATAGTGCAAATACCATAAAAAGAAAATTTCAAATTATGCCCACTGATAATACAAATATCCAAACTTCTTTTTTTTGGGTAGTCGTCAGAAACCCCAAACTTGCCCTCTGTCGTGACATAAATATCCCCAACTTATTTTCGTGTCGCGAAAAAACTCGAATTTATACATGTATGACATATCGCCCTCTATTTCAGTTTCATCTAGAGTATATTTGTCTCACCGATATAAGTTCATAAAAAAGTTCAGATTATTTGTATCACGATGAGCAAGTTTAGGGTTTTTAGTGATCCAAAAAATTCAGGGTATTTATGTCACGGTAAATATAATTTAGGATAATTTGTGGAATTAATTATTTTAAAAATTAAACTTCTGTTGGCTTTGAGGGGAAATCAAGGACAGGAGTCCCGTTTTAGGTATCTAAAGTCCAACCCATAACGCTCTAAGATTGTATTTGTGTTCAAATTGTGCACGTAAATACGTAATATCATGTGACAACGCATCTAGTCATCTTTCATTTTTTGTTTCCTTTTTTCGATTTCGAGTCCAATAAATAAAAATGATTTCCCAAATATACAATAACAACCTCATCGTTTAACTTTAATTTCAAACTTCTCGCCGAAAAATTCTAATAGATCCCTTTTTTATCAATTAACAATGGATGAAATAACTAATATATTGCGCGATGGGCGTAATCGTAATCTCAAGTGGCCAATAATTGATAACCACAATAGGAACCTTTAGATCTGACTTTTCCTAGAGGCCACCTCGCGACAAGCCGTACTTGTTTTTCAAAACAGTTTATCAACTTACGAACCGTTGTTTATTTTACGAAAAAATAAATAATTTTTAAAATATTTTTTTAAAAATAATCGCTCATATCGCTTAAAATAATTAGTTAATTAAAAAATATTTTCATTGTAAAAAAAATTCGTATCTAAATAATTTCATAAATAATAAATATATTTCTTTGTTCATTTATTTTTGTAGACAATACAAATAATCATTTTTTTAGAAAAATATTTTTTAAATCAATTCATATATTTTTGTTCACTCGTTTTAGTCCATAGTCCAATGTTAAGGAAGACGAAGGAGCACGAATAATTAAGATTTGAATTATTAGCGCGCAGGAAAAAAATATTTATTTTCGCATTTGTAATTAAGAGCTTTCTAGGGCTTTCGACTTGGTTACAGAGGAAATTAAGAGAAATTAGGAGGGCCTACACGTGTACGGTCGAGATACGTTCAAGTTCTTCACAGACAAGTACAGTGTAAGGACCGATCATGCAAGTGAAGAGGGAAAAGTCCTCATCGACTGAAACTACGCCGTCCGTTTCTTGTTGCTCCGTCTCGTCTCCTGCACAAACACCTTGTGATTAATCTCTTCGCTCTTTGTCGTTAAGCTGAAGCTTAATCTCCTTAGTTAGTTAAGCCAATCTAATCCTCCGCCTCAATAGTTCTAATGTCCTGCACTCCCAATGCATCGCGCATCTAGTATGACATCCTGAACTTTAGTACGGTCAAAAGAATGAATGGCCCTAATGGATTAGGGCGCTCGTCGATAGAAATTAGAAAAAATGAAATTGGAAGTTCGGGTGTCGCACTAATGTCGCCTTTGTTGTTTTTGGAATTGCAAAGTTTAATTGTCGAGTTCATTTACACGGGATCGTTTATTTACAATGTCGCACCATTCGCACGAGCCGACTCCTTACCAAACCCAACACTTTCACTTCTCCTTTTCTCCAATTTTCTCTCTTGCTCACCGCCGGAAAACACCACCACCATCACCCACCCTTCCTCTCCCTTTATCCCTTCTTTTCTCTTTTTCTTCTTTTTCCCTCTGTCACTTGTTGGAGGAGTGCTGCCAGGTGGCGCCCATGCATGCCCATGCTTGTAGGGAAGGTGAACAGCCACCGGATTATCATTTCCCGCGGCTCACTCTCTCTCCCACTCTCCGACCAGCTCTCTCTCTCTCTCTCTCTCATCTCTCCGCCGGAGCGCCGCCCGCCGCTTGAGTCCACAGCCCGGAGCCGTCCGACCAGCAGCTGTCCATTCCACCGTCCCGTTTCGCCCGCGCCACCAGCAGTAGCCACGTGACCTCGGGAAACCACCACTGCTGTGCCCTTTTCTCTTCGCCTAGGTTGCACGCCGTAACCACCGCACTTGCCGTTGAGGCAAGTGTACTCTCTCACTGTATACTAACCATGATAATGTTTGCATGTTGATTTTGGGTCTTGGGTGGGGGAATGAGTTGGCTGGTTAGGGGTGGGAGAGAATGGTTTGGTCTCATAGTTGATGTTTATAATGGTTTGAACCCCTAGGAATGAGTTTTGTGAATACAGGACACTAGACCAAGTTGGAAAGGGATGTTTCATATTGAATTGAACTTGTGGCTTGGTATTTTCTTGGCTGAGAAGTAGTAAACCACAAGTTGAAAGTGTTTCCTGGAGTTTTTGTCTCGGTTCCAGAACTGATTTTGCTTGACACTCCTGGTTTTCCATTTTTATAGCACCTTTTGTGGTCCAAATCTTGCGAAATGTTCACCGTCAAAGTTTTTCAGAAAATCTTGGACTATAACATATTTAAATTTCATATTTTTCTAAGTTCAAATGGGTTACACAAAGGTCCAACTTCTTACTGAACCAAAGCTGTTTTATACAGCAGAACCCATGACATTCGTGCCTTCTCAAATTTATATGAACATTTCCACCTTGAATTTGGTCACACTTCCTTCACAAATTTTGATAAGGAAGCTCTTGTCTACGACATATGAAAATTTCAAAGTGTTTTAAAAGAGTTTGTTTTGTGAAATGAGCACTCTTTGTGACTCGGCGGACCAGTTTTGGTCTGTCTTTGAGCCATTAAAAGTGGCCTTTAATTAAAGATTTTTGGATTGTGTTCCCCATGAAAAATATTTCTTAAGGTTTTTTCTATGACATGTTCAAATTTCATAACTTTTCGAGGTCATTTACTATATTATTGGTCTTGGTTCCTCAAAATGCTCAAAACTATCTTATTTTACCCGTTGTTATAAAATCTTGAATTTCTATTGGAAGATGATGGCTTTTGATTTCTGGTCTACTAGAGACAGTAACCACACTTATCTAGTTTTTCAATGATACTTATTTGGCCCTGATCCGATATCAAATGCTTATGTAAATTGGGAAATCTTTGAAAGCACAAAATCTGAAAATTTTGGTTGTGAAAGATGTTTCGAATAAAATGAAATAATCGTTTGTGCATCTAATTGTTTGACTAAGAAATGATTGATGCCGTTGGTCTATGGACGACGATGCCTCAAGGAGCTTGTCGGGAAAGCGGGATGTCGTGGGTCAGTGGTCCATGTTGCCTAGGAAGAGTCATATCCCAGATGCCCTGGGAGTACGAACGGGATGCCATGATTAGTGGACCTACGAAGCCCGCGCCGGCCATTGAGTAATCCGGCATACACTGCAGCAGATCAATTTGGATGCATCGAACCCTGCTAGACGGGATGTTACTCCATGCGTAGCCAGGTTGCACACCAGACACATGTTCTTGGAGTGGTGATTAAAGTTTGATGAATGTCACACAACGCCTACAATGTTTGTTCATTGATTAACAATATTTTTGGCTGGTGATTAGTGCTCGAATGAAAAGGGAAGTTTATGTATGCTATGGCTAGTTGTGCATTGGTTTAGTTGTCTATCTATTTGACCCTCTCGAGGTGCACGATATTATCTGTTTAGTATGACGTGATAGAGCTTGTTTTGCTAAACTTTCGTCCACTGTTTGTTATTGACACTTTTTACAGATTAGTAGCCATGCTGATACTCCCTGCTTCCGAACTCTATTAGCTACGGGGTGCCTGTTAATTTTGAGGGTCACCCGTATGAATTTGTGAATCCATATTTCCCTGAGCTTTTTTTTGTGAAATGCATCTCCATCTTGACCACAGACATTGGGTCCTCGATAGGACCCATTCTTTTGGGGTTTGTCGCTATCTACGTTCGTGCAGGTGGACGGTTGGTGGGGCCACTCCCATACCATGGGCTGGATGGAGCTGATGATGATGCTAATAGCGGGGTTGAGTGAAGACAGTATCAAGGAAGAGGAGGAGGGAGCAAGTTTTTGAGAAAGACACGACTATCTTTTTTTAGAAATAGAGTCGTGTAGTGTTAAGCGATAGCCTTGTTTGTTTTTTGTTAGGGCTGGTGGGTCACAGTGTTTAGTCGGGTTGGAGTAGTTATGTAGTCTCCCCATGTTTTGAACTAACCTTTGTATCACCCGTATTATTATATGAGATGGATGGTATTTTCATAGCTTGCGTGTCTTTACATTTATATATTTCTATGTTTTTATGTCACATTCATATTATAAATGCTGACCTTTAGAAAGAAGCATCTTTTGCCTGCAAATAATCTGATAACTATTGAAAATTAGAGGATTCATCTTAAAAAGGGGTAGGCCTGGGACGCTACGTCTAACTTGCCTTTTTATTAGACTAGATCCATCAAATAAGGATTCATCAGGTTCGGGTCGGGTAAAATATGATCGGATCCAAATTGACTTATTTCCATTGACACAAATTTAATGACTTAGCCTAGGTCTTAACAAAAAAAGTTTGTCACTACAAGTAGAAAATTTTCCCCAATCAGCCATTCCATCATATTCCGCTGATATTACTGTTCATGCACTATTCACGTCTTCGTTCATCACTGTGTGGCATTGTAGCAAGTTACCCAAGTGTCAGGGAGTAACTTAACTAGTTGATCTCAAGGAATCGGTCTCTGCTGCAATTTTTTTCTGAAACGTCTCAAGCAACTTGTTTATGACCAAAGCCATTTGATCTCTCTAAGTTAGTGAGTCCACTGCAATAAATGCTAACAAAGAATGCCCCTTCATGAGGACCTCAGCAGACTAAAGCCGTTTGATCAACCTTCTGGTCGACATGCTGCAACTTTACACTGCCAAATGGTATACCGGTCTATGGAAATTGATAAGAAGTACCTAGAATGTTTGTAGAACTTGAAGCGATATCAGCGGGACATGATGAAATGGTTAGCTGGGGAAAATTTTCTACTTGTAGCTCTTATAGATATTGGAGCTAGTGCTTTCATTATTGGTAGAATTCTCTCGGGAGAAAAGAACTTGCTTAGTCGGTCTTCAGAGAATATATTTATGGATGGGTTCTTCGATGTTGTCATTATCAGAGCTATCAAGCCAATTTATTGAATTGGTCCAAAAATAAGAGGGATAGGTTTAGCATATTTGGAGAGATAGATTTTGATAGGAAAATATGGTATTTCATATTGCTGAAACACTTTCATATTTAACTAAATCTTGAAAACTCATACCCAAACTACGGTGATAGCACAGAGTGAGCCATAGAGGTGAATGGAGTTTAAGTAAGACACATTTAACGAGTTAAGGATACTAGGATTGCTATAATTTTCGTATGACACTCACTTGAGTGCCATAACTTTTGTTTGGCTCACTTAAGTGCCACTTCTGACAAAAAGTGATCACTTGAGTGCCATCGGCCATTTGACAGCTGGAAAATCCGACGCGGAGCCGATGTAGACAATATTTTAATATTTTTTTGAATTTTTTATTTTTTCTTTTTTTAAAATTGTTTTTTCAATGCTAGTGAGGGTCACCGGCAATCCTCGGTGGCTGCGAAGGCCTCGCCCAGATTGGGCGAGGGCTACCTTGCCCTTAGTCATGAAGGCTGTCGCTAGATCTGGGCGGCCTCGCCAGTTCTAGCGAGAGCCTTCATTGCCTCACTCGCGATTGATAAGGCCTCGACGGCCTGGCCGACGGCCTGGCCAACGGCCTTCGCAGCTGCAAGCTAGGCGATGAAGTTCTTGCTAGATTTGGTGAGGTCGCCTCGCTTGCGGCCGCCCAGATCTAGCGATGGCCTTTATGGCCTCACCCGCCACTGGCGAGGCCGTTGCCTTTGTGGCCGAGGGTAAGGCAACCGTCGCCCAATCTGGACAAGGCCTTCGCAGTTGGTGAGGGTTGCTGGTGACTCTCGCCAACATTGAAAAAAAAAGGAAAAAAAAAAGAAATTTTCAAAAAAATAAAAAAACATTTAAAAAATTCACATCAGATGGAAAAATAATAAAAAAAAAGCCACGTAGGAGGGTTTGTCAGAAATGACACTCAAATAATCTATTTTCACCGGAAGTGACACTTAAGTGAGTAAAAAAAAATTATGATATTCAAGTGAGCGCTGTACAAAAGTTATGACACTCCTAGTATTCTTATCCCCACATTTAACACCCATATTATTTTAGATTTTATTATTCTAAATCCAATTATTACTTATTTACTAAATATAACAAATCCATATAACAACATAGTCCGTCAGATATGGGTTCCCATTTTGACAGGTCTACTTTCTATACATGGATAGATGAGATTGTGTGGTACAAGACCGGGATTTGGGCTTATGACCTTATGAGGAATGACAACTAAGACCTAATTAATTTTTGTCCGTTTTGATATTAAACTTGTCAAATGTGTGGGTTGGGTTAGGTCGAGTTCAGGTCAAGTGAAAAATGATTGGAGCCAAATTGACCCATTTCCATGTAACCCAAATGTAGCAACTTATACCCGACTTAACTCATATTGTTAAAATACTTGTATATTTAATCAAATTCAAGAAAACTCAGAGTGAGTGAGCACGAGATTGAGAGAAAGTGAAGAGAGTGAAGAGAGAGTCATATAGATGGATTGGGTCTAATTAAATTATTGATTCATTTAATACCCATATTATTTGGGGTTTTATCATTTTAAATTCACTTACTGAATATAACTAACACGTATTATAACTCAATCCTTCAAATATGGATGAAGAAATGCGTTTATGACAAGTCTACTTTCTATACATGGGCAGATATAAGATCGTGCGCTACAAGACTGGGATTCGGGCTTATGACCATATGAGGAATGACAGCTAACATCCAATCGATTTTTGTCCCTCTTGGTATTAAGAAATCGTCCCCGAATTACGCGTGCATGTTATGCTGACTCAATTCAAGTGCTATTTTAATCACTAGCCTTCTCTTGTTAATCATTCGTGAAGCGCCGCAACGGATTGGATGACCGTCAATCCTCGTCGACTTTTGTGTTTGGACCTTTTTGGATCGCAAGTTGCTGTTCGTAGTCCTTGTCACTGACTTTCAAAGAAATTGTAGCTGAGTGTTGAGGGTTGGTCCACTGCCATTGATCAAGATAATCAAACTCCAGTGCTGACCACTTAATTACAGGTAGGACATGGGTTCGAAAATAGACATTCGAGCGACCGATCCTTCGGTGGACCCGACCACCGAGGCACGTAGGAGCGCTGCGAACTCATGGAGGAGGGGCCGTGTTGATATCGTTTTCGAAATCGACTCTTCCGAGCGAACGTGGACTCTGACGAGATACTCGAGTGGCATCAGGTAATTGGGCTGAAGGAATGGGAAATCGAGCGCGACATGCGCACGAGACTGCTTATTTCGTGCCTTGCATAGCATGGGCAAAGTTGAAATATTTAGCTAAAGTAACTTCGCGTCGATGCTGACGAACAGCGCAAAAGCGACCGATGGAGACTAAGGGTCCCAGTGGGAAGTGCATCACGTGAGTTGCTTCTTCTGGCTCTGGACATCGCACCAATACTAAATTAAGATTAATCGAATTGGACGAGCGATTAAGACGGATAATGTATGTTTGGTAGTCAGTCGCTTTCACTAGCTATGATTATACTCGCCCTAATTTTTTATTATATCTTCTTTTGGCTCGTTTGATTTGAGCAATGCTATGCTTATCTGTCATCGACCAATTGATTGTCCTTTAGTGTCGCGCGATTAGTTGATTAAGCCTCAACTCATCAAACTCAAATTTATCCCACCGACAAAATCAAAGGGACAAAATACAATATGATGAACGCATATGATGAGAGAGAGAGAGAGAGAGAGAGAGAGAGAGAGAGAGAGAGAGAGAGAGAGAGAGAGAGAGAGAGAGAGAGAGAGAGAAAGAGAGAGATTGCACATGATAAGGGGTCCTTGTGATCACAGCTGGTCGACCCATTTGAGTTTCAGGAAGATATCAACTTGTACTGCTGGCCATAGAGAGAGAGAGAGAGAGAGAGAGAGAGAGAGAGAGAGAGAGAGAGAGAGAGAGAGAGAGAGAGAGCACATGATAAGGGGTCCTTGTGATCAAAGTTGGTCGACCCATTTGAGTTTCAAGAAGATATCAACTTGTACTGCTGGCCATCGTTGATAGACAATTGAACTTCGTATATAGTACATAGTATGGAGTTTTTGACTTTCTATTAAGTGTACTTAGAAAGGGTGAACTTCATACAACATGATATAAATTCTATCTTCGTTTTCGTTCTACCAAAATAGCTGGGTGCTTGTCATTTAAAAGGTCCGTCGAATCTTGGAGGATAGTCGCAACGCACGTTTCCGAACCATGTGAAGGGGTGGAATTTGTCCTCGAGGGAGAGTGCTCGCGTGCTTCAAACGTTACCGAATTCTGCATTTCCAGAATCGATTGAACTGGATTTGGGATTTGGAATGATCCGAAGGAGGGTACTTGAAGGCGAAAATCAACCGAGGAAACTGGTGAAATGTCTAAGTCTAACCTCGGAAATTTGAATTATGCAAAACCTAAGAAGACAAGAGGGTTTTTCCATCTCTCTTGCCATAGTCGAAATTCATTTCATTGGAGAAGAAGTCGAGCAGGAAAAGCTGAACATGAAAAACAAGACACGTCCCTCGTTGGTGCGACACGGCTGTTTTGGTTTTAGCCCACAAGATTCGACACATCGCTCACGTATTCCTCGACCTCATGACTTATGTAAAATCCCTAAATATCTGGAATTTAAAGATGAAGGAGGAGGAGGAGATGCGTGGAACTTAGTTGGTAGCCATCACTTTCTATTTGAAATCTCGTGGGACACAGGGTTGGAAAAAGAACAGGAAGCTTTGCCATGTTTCCTGGAAAACAAACGCTCGTATGAAGACTAATGGAACCCTGCGCGTTTGCAGTTTTTTTCTTCTTGCGTTGCAAAGAATAGCGTAGCTTGAACATGAGCAAGTCCTTAAAATGATCTACCCGAACCTCGGGATGTTGACTTCCCCTTGAAAGAAAAAACACACGCGGGGTAGGAAACAAGGAATGAGAAGGTAGACTGGCCATTGAGTCATTAAACAAGACGTCATAGCTTTCTCAGGTGGAAATATCTATCCTTTTTGTATTAACGACGACCTGTTATAATTGAAAGATAATTATATTCATCTAACTTATAGTCAACCACACGCGCACAAAAATGAATAAAAAAAAAAACCTCTTATCCCCTTTTGGTCCTTTCTCCTTCCTTCCACACGCATCTCTCTCTCTTTTTGAAGCTTGTCGATCGCTACCGTGATCTCTTGCAAAGTAGCCGCCATCTTCTCCTTGTTCATTCTGATGCTTATCGCCATTGACTCTCGGCCAATTTGTACGTGGCTTTGGCCAGGACTCGCCCAAAAGTTCTCGTGCGATTCTCATGTTTTGGACAGGCTTGATAAGAAAATTACGGGGAAAAGTGTAAAAAAAGTCCTAAACCTTTGTTATTGATGCCAATTTAGCCATAAACCTTTTTTTGTACCAATTCAGTCTTAAACATTTTGCATTTGTGTCAATTTATTCATACACATTTTTTTGTGTCCAATTTAGTCCTAAACCTTTTATTTTTGTATCAATTTAGTCCTTTCATTTCGATTTTCGACCGATTTTTGGCGTGGATCTTGGACGACGAACTACATTACACCAATGAGGGAAGGGTAACATGCAAGGGTTTGGACGCTATTTCGCAAATGGGGTCTTGTTTCTTCCAAGCACGAAATGGGGGTCGTGCCCTACCACACAACAAAAGGAGCCGGGGCTAAGCCTCAAAACGCCCTTTTCACTTGAAATTTCGTGGGCAATCCCCATTGGGACCAAGCAGTCAACCGAATTACATGGCTATGGTACCACCCCTCCTTTGCGCAGCGAAGTTTTCCTGAAACGAGGGGGAAAAAAGACGATAGCTTGGAATTGAATGGAATTATTAATAGTATAAAGTTGGGGGCGCGGGGTGTGGTCGGGGAGGATGATGAAAGGAACAAGGGCAAGGACAGAAGCATACCGGGCATCTTGGGTTGGGGGGGGAGAGCAGGGCAAGGACAAAAGCATACCGGGCATCTTGTGGGGTGGGGGGATGGTACAAGGGCAAGGACAAAAGCATACTGGGCGTCGGGACAATCTGTAATGGGGACCTTAACACAAGGGCGGGTGGGGGTGGGCTTGGCAAGTACCCGTGTGAGCCAAACACCACCCAACTTGAAAAAAAAAATGATAAAATTTTCCAAAATTTAAAGAATCAAAGGAGGAAAAAGAAAATGTTGGTTGGAATATGCACACAATTGGGGGCAAAATAATTGTAAATTTTTAATGGTGTGCTGGGGTCTGGTTTAATGATTGTTAGTTTCCATCTTTTGAAGCAAACTCAATCTTTTTTCGTCTTTTTCCCCCATTCTCTACATTATTGTTTCTGCTTTCTCGCTATCAATTATTGGGCAGATACCACCATCACCTTAATCTAATGTTTACATATGGATATCAGATTCGCGCAAATGTTCGTAGGGGTCGTTCGAAGCGATAGTCAATCGATAGTGTCACCTTTGATGAGGTTTAGTTTTCTGGTACGGTCGGATTGTGCAAAAGTAAGTGAGATGTGTGGATTATTCATTTATACGTGATTTTTGGCATGTTTAGAAGGTAAGAACCGTATTTGAGCAATACGCACGAATGAGAATTTGTAACGAGATGAAAGAGAATTGGCAGCCCGTTGATCAGCATAAATTTGAGTTTTGACTTATATTTGTGAAGTTAAGTTTCACATACCATGAGAAAACCCTTAGTTATTGCAACCCCTTGTCATGGTACCTTAGTTGCTCACTAGAGGACTCAATGCATCATGAAGAAACCCTAATTAATCAACTTTAGCAAACCAAGACTCGTTGCACATGCCCTCCAAACTAGAGGTATCTATATTACATTGTGCTCCAAATCATCGTAGTAGTTGTTCGGACCAATCCATCTTAATCCCTGTAGTTAACACATCCACGGAGCTACAATGATAAGTTTGGCCATCTCAAAGTTCCCTCCGGGGTTCATCCACGAAGATTCCGGCAGACCGAAGTTATGGCTCAATCTAAGCATTTGGCAACAGGAATGAAACTCCTCCAGTTATGCTTAAGCAGGGTACACTATCTCAATAATCACTTCCAAATGTTCTCCCAAACTAAAAGTGGGAAATACTCGAAGGGTTTTCCATTGGCCATAAATGCTTAAATTGTTTTCACTTAGCAGAGTTCGAAGGGTTTTCTTTAGGCCTAATCAAACCCCCTCACCTCTCCACAAGAAAAAAAGCTGTCATATGCACTTGAAGTTAGCAAGAGAGAAATATATAGGTACTTTTGACACGCATATAATCTTGATACGTCAGCTTAGGGAGTCATCAAAAGAGAGTTTAAGCCTGATACTATTAGCATGTCGAGTTGATCACCTTCACTTAAAATACCATTAGAGTATTTATACTTCACATCACATCAATTTTTGGATGCGAGGCTTCTCTAATACCCCCTCGCCCAGCTGCTAGCGAGGCTCAAGCCTTGCTCACCCAGTGTAAGGCCGCCCTTACGGCCATCCGGCGAGGGCGAGCCTCGCCAGTGGTCGGCAACCTCGCCAGTGGTCGGCGAGGCAACCTCACCGGCCTTTGGCCTCTGGTTGGTTGTCGGTCCGGCGATCAGTTGGAGGAAGGAGGGAGGGAAGGAAAAAAATAGAAAAGAAAAGAAAATAATAAATAAAAATTTAAAAAATATTAAAATATTATCAAAAAGTTGTTTACGTCAGCTTTGGTGGTCGATCAGAGTTCATGTCAGCAAAATATGATCAAAATTGATCGGAAGGACTGAATTAGCATAAACACAAAATATTTAGGATTGAATTGGCACAAATGCAAAAAGTTTAAGATTGTATTAGTGCCAAAAAAATATTTTGGACTAAATTAGCGTCAATACAAAAAGTTTTAGGACTGAATTGGTACAAAAAAAAGTTTAGGACTAAATTGGCACAAATACAAAAGGTTTATGACTTTTTTGACACTTTTCCCGAAAATTAGGCCTGGTTAAGCGCAATGTAGGGCCGTCAAATGGGTGGCTGGGTGGGGTTGAATATGGTTTGATCCAAATCGATTCATTTATATGCAATTTGAATTCAGTGACCCATACACAACCAATAAAATGATGAAGATCTTTTATGCTAATCAAGCGGGAGGAGGAATTGAAATTTTAATTAAATGGAATGTAAGATATTGAAGAAGATCATTTATGCTAATGATGGCTTGCAACAACAAGAACTAAGACTAGAATATTACATAAAAGTAACAATGCCAAATGCAACAAATAAAAGGTATACTTCAATAATTAACAGACGAAACTTACAGAGTAATAAAAATAAAAATAATGGGGATAAAAAAGACACCTTGATATTTTTAATAAGGGTGAAGTCAAGCCGTTCTTGTGGGTCCATAAAGTCTTCTCTAAATTTAGAACAGTCTTAGAAGTCCATTTTTTTCTCATAAAAAGTGAAAAGTGAATTGTAAAGGTGGATTAAATTTTGTTAAAATTGTGAACCATTCAACAACCATATATTTTTGGACTTTGCCATTCTTAACCCATTTATGACACATTTTAATGAACATAGTTAACCCATATTATGATTTAGCCCATCATATATGAGCTAAGAAATCATTTTATGACCCACTTTGATAGGTTTAGCATGGGGCAAGATCCGGATCCACCCAATGATAAACTATACTTCAAATATGTCCCTCCTCGACAAATCAATCCCTTCTCGACCCCCATCACACACACACACACAAAAAGAAAGAGGGAAAATTGCCCAAAAAATCCTAAAATTATTGCACTTTTGCCAATTCGATTATAAATCTTTCAATTTTACCAATTAAATCCTCAACCTTTTCACATTTTGTTAATCAAGTCCATCCGGCTAATTTTTGCCATAATTCGCTTATGTCGATGCCGGCCGTCCTATTTGGCACAACCGGTGCTGATGTGGACAATTTCTTAATAATTTCGATATTTTAATATTTTTATTTTTCTTTTTTTTTTTTGGTAAAGATATTTTTATTTTTCTTTGCCTCTTTTTCTGCGTTTTTTTTTCTCTGCTGGCGACCCTCGCCGGTTCGGCCCGGTTTGGACAGTTCCCAGTTCTTTGGCACGCCCCTTGCGCGCGCACAAACAAAGCGGACATCTCCTTGCTACGCAAGTGTTTCGATTTTTAGGCCAATTAAGCATCAAGTCGAAAGGAGTTCGGCCGAAGCCCAATTCACCAGGCCTCTCTTCCTAACACGGGCAGCATCCGATGGCCCAATTGGCCGATCAATGGGCCCGGCACCGACCAATTGGGCCCTATGTATTTTGGGTGAGGGGGGAGCCTTATATAGAAAAACCTAGCTCCAAGATGGCGCCTTCAAGGCGAAGGTACTGCGCGAGGAAGGAAGACAAGAAGAGGGTTGCAGGTTGCAGAGCAATTCGCCGGGGGGTTAGGGTTTTTGCCAGCTCGTGCGCGCGCACCGAAGGGAAAGATCATCTCGGAGGTACCACCGATGGAGGAGGTCACCGAGGGGATCAACAACATCGCCATCACCGACTCGCACAAGAAGAACCGCATCCAGGTCTCCAACACCAAGAAGCCCCTCTTCTTCTACGTCAACCTCGCCAAGGTAACCGTACGGGAGCCGCCGTCCCTTTCCCTCTCGCTTTCCTCGTTTCGATTGAGGTCGTCTGGTTGCTGTTTGGTAGTTTCCGGGCGTTGTGGGTGGGGGGGGTTTGACGCGTGTTGGGTTCTGGTTGGTTTCTTGCAGAGGTATATGCAGCAGCACAATGAGGTGGAGCTCTCGGCTTTGGGAATGGGTACTGTGTTCTGACCCCATATCTAAGCTTCAGCAAGCTTTGTAGCTTTTTTTTTTTTTTTCATCAACGTGCGGCCTGTGTAGATGCAACAGTTGCCAGATACCGGCCTGACCGAATGTGGGTGTCTTGCAAGAAATTTGTGCTTCTCTTCGTTTTTGAGTGCCTGTCATTTAATTCATTGCTATATTTGTTAGTTTGATTAGTGCGTGTGCATGCATACTGTGCTGCGTCGGTAGTCGATCGACATGTGGGTTAGCTGCTTCTGTGGTATTTTGGGACTGAAATGGTTGGAAGCTATATGAGGAACCCTTCTTAGCTCCTTTCAGTTTTGTTGTTTCTGTTTGTGTAAATTGTTTAGAAGTCTTGGTTTATGCTACTCCCTCCATTTGAGCTATGTACACCGGCTAGAGTGTGGAGAGAGATTCAAAGTAGACATCTTAACTCGTGTGCCTCCCTTGGGTTTTTAATTGAGCAGTTCCTTTTTAGACCTTTCTTCAGGACTTATCCTGATTGTTCCATTGCTTTAATGTAACCTTGCAGATCTAGTTAGTTCAGCAACATAGCCATGGTGCCATTTCTTCAGCCATTTGTTGCTTCGTAAATTTTCACATGACTGTACTTCATTTTAATATGTTTTTTAGTAAAGTAGTCGTGGTCCTTCTATCTATAACCCTTTAGAAATGAAAGAGAAGAACAGTTGCTTATATGCAGTTAACTCAAATGGGTGTTTATGTGTCAGCGTATATTGTAAGTAGGGAAGTTGCCTTTCAAATTATACCTAAGTTTATGAGAGCTCACTGTGATCCTGCAGTTTAATAACACAACAGAATGTGTCGTTTGAGGGCTTGTATAGCATGTAAAATGGTTGAAGGACTAACCTTTTGTTGTGAATGCTGAAATGCTTAATCATGTAATCTCAATTTTTTCGCTCTTGGAAATATAAAATTAGGAATCATTTACTTGGAGAAAAGACAAGTTGAATTTCGTTGTCTGTATGTATGTAGTTCATATTGGCAGTTCGTGCGATCTTCATTCTACATATCCTTAATGGAAATCCATCTTGCTTCTGCAGCTATTGCGACGGTGGTGACAGTGGCAGAAATTCTGAAGAACAATGGCTTGGCTGTTGAGAAGAGTGAGTTGTCTTTTTGTGTATATCTGGTTAAGAACATGCAGGACTGTTAGTAATGGTTGCTCATAATACGAATGCAGAAATCATGACATCTACTGTCGATATCAAGGACGATTCCAGAGGAAGACCGGTGCAGAAGGCTAAGGTACACATAACACAAGTTAATGAAAAGAAAGTAGCTAGGGCATATGAGAAATAGATAATTTTCCTCCACAATCTTTAGAGAAAAAAAGAAAAGGACAACACGGACTACTCTGTCAAATAAATTCAAACTTGATATGTGATTGACCTTGGCTGAATGTGTTAATGTAAGGATGGCAAGTTTTGGTTTTAGGGATGAAAAGGTTTATTTAGTACTTGAGTTGGAAAATTCGTTCCTGTTTGCTGGCTTTTCTCTGTGATTTAATGTTCGAGATCGCATTTTGATTGATCAATTCTCTGTCTGCCTATGAATCGGCTCTGAGCACAGAAGTTCCTCTGCGGAGTTCCTATGTCAACTGATCTGAACTACTGTTGTTCATGCTTGTTTCAGATCGAGATAGTACTTGGGAAGACGGCAAACTTCGATGAGATTATGGCAGCTGCTGCCGAAGAGAGGGAAGCCGCGGAGGCGGAGGAGCAGAGCTGAGAAAGGGGCGTTTTGTGCTCAGTCACATGTCTGTTGTTTATGCTGAATACGCGTGTTGCTGGATGGGTTTCGCTTAGTTTTGCGGATATCTTGGACTCGGAACGCTCTAAGATATGCTTGTTAGTCAATTAAGAAGAACTACATGTTAGCTGCGATTTTTAAAGCTGCCGTTTTTTGTAACAAGCATGCGCCATGCAAAGTGTGACTTCATTGTTAGGGTCTCTATTCAATTGATATAGTCATTAGAGTTCTTGGCATGCATCTACAGAATTGGCTTCACTCTTTTCTCTCATTAATTTCTCGTCTCGTCATTCCGAAGAGAAATGATCTTCTTCCTAGTCCTCATCTTGTTTTAACCAAATTTCGCTATTGTATGCTGAATTTACCAACACCCGGACTTCGCTAATCGATTTTTCTTTACTCGGCCGAATCATTTATAACAATCTCCTATGTTCTATACGATCTAATTTTGGTAAAATTGCGCTTCTGACGAGATTGACATTAGAAAATTTCGAGTAAAACATTATGTTTGGTCCAACTTGGATGATCCAAGTACATCGATGCGATGTGTTGAAAAGAGACGGTGTTTGTGTACATACTTGAGAAGCAAAGGATGACATGGAGATACGAGGGTGCCGTACCGTTTATTTTGGGCCTATCGGGCCGGGCTTAGGGGAAGCTGCATGGGCCTGAGCCCAACCTCGCGCAGTACCAGAGTTTCGATCGCCTGCCGCAGGATTCACAGCTATCTTCATCTTCATCTTCATCTTCTTCGTTCGTTCGGTTCTGCGATCGCCGATCTACCTGCGCGGTGATTATCGATCGTCCTCCGGTGTCACGCCCGACTTCCGATAGCATCTTGAGAAGGAACCGCACGAGGCCTCGCGCCTCCGGTCGCCGCCATGATTCAGATCTCGGCGGTGCCGGTGAAACCGCTGTTCAGCGTGTTGGTGGTCACCCTCTCCGTCCTCCTCGCCATATCCGTGCTCGCTCCTCGTTCCATCTTCTCCCAGACCTCCTTCTCCTACCTTTCCAGGTATGTAGTGCGTGTGATTTGTCTCGCTCTGCTTTTTTCGAGGGAATAGCATCTTTAGTTCGGTTCATTCGCGGGAGATTTTGGTCGAAGCCTTTCTCGTTAGGGTCTTGATTTGAGCTGCTTGAGCCCAGCTCGAGATAAGCGAATCGTTAGGACAGTTTAATTGCGCAGCAGCGCTTTCAATGCGTCGGCAGCGTGTCTGAATTGGCACTTACGAAGTCATTTCGGAAAATTTGAGAACTTTGAAATCTGTCGCAGAGAGAATGTCGACATATGGAGCGTGAGGAGGACGGTGGAGTGGAGACCTTGCCAATGGTGGCTTCAGGGACATCTGACCGGTTAGTTTTTGCTTTCTTCTTTATCGACACCAGAATGCGCGATTATTGTGTTCATGTACCCTCCAGCGTCTATCGTGGTCCTTTAAACTATAAAGTAGCAATGCATTGAATGGATAAAGGGTGCGGAAACAAGAACTTGAACTTCCAAAACGCAATTCATTTGCTGGGATCGATTACAAAAGCCATAGGATAGGGATTGCTGGGGTCGATTGCAAAAGCCAATGGATACAGGGTGCGTCTATCGTGTCTCGTATGGTCCATATGTCCTTCTGAGGATGAATGTGAAACTGAGCTCTTGTTTGGTGGTTGGGCTCGTTGCAACTCGGTTCTCACACTTCTTGGGATAGGGATGCAGTTAGGCTTGATTAGGATATCGGGTTGATTATAGATATTCTGAGAACCATTTTAATTGGCTTTCATTGCAGACAATTGCATTGGTTTTTGTTGAATTGCTGCAGCTCTACCAGAGAAGAGTAATGGATACATCCGCATCGATTGCTATGGTGGCCTCAATCAGATGAGAAGAGATGTGAGAGCTTAGTAAATCTCTCGTTTGCAGGCTTCATATCCTCGTGGATAAGATTCAAGAATCACTCGCTAACTTCGCTAAATATGATATCTGCAGCTATGTGATGGTGTTGGCATTGCTCGTCTGTTGAACGCCACACTTGTTATGCCAAAATTTGAAGTTGCTGCGTACTGGAATGAATCAAGGTATTACCCCATATCTTCTTTTCTCCATGGCATTGGAGCTAGTAAGTTTGGTAGAATTGTAGCTTGAGCAAAATACAGTTGTATTTGTGGAACACATGCTATGAAATGTGGAAAAGAAGAAAAATATGAGAAAACAAAAGAGATGAAGATTATTTTTTGGGAACTTGGGGCATTTCATAAACAGAGGTTCAATTGGTCCTCTGGGCCTCTGGCTAGTTGGCTAAAAATAAAAGAAAAAGAAATGGTAAGGGAGTGTTGCGGCATGCGGCTAAGCTATCTCAAATGAACATGCACACCTTTCTGTGTATTACCTTTGGATATGGAGAGAGCATAATAAGAATTTACGAGGATGACTAATGTCTTCTAAGATTTTGAGGAAGAAGATTGTGAAGTTCACTATACATCAACGTTATCTAATGCAATTCCTTATCTTCAGCGGTTTTGCAGATGTCTTTGATGTTGACTACTTCATTCAACAAATGACTGGCTTTGTGAGAGTTGCTAAAGAGTTGCCCCCAGAGTTTGCATCAAAGGAACCCTTTCCAGTAGATTGTAGCAAACGCAAAGGCCAATTTGATTACCTTGAAAGTGTCCTTCCATCTTTATTGGAACATCGTTATATTTCTATTACACCAGCAATGAGCCAAAGACGGGATAGGTATGATTCTGCACCTTTCTCATGTTTGTATGGCTCTTTTTTCATAGTTTCCCATGTGTGAGGGGTGTAGTCTTAAGTGGATGACGGATGTTTTGGTTCCAAGAGGTCTTCGAACTGATTAACAACTATGGCCAAAGTGAACACTGATTGACTGGCTTTTTCTCTTGGTCTATGTGTCTCATGGTTAACCTTCCTTTCTTTTTGGGACAATTCCATTTTACTGGTGTTTAGAAAGCCTTCATCAACCCAAGATTTAACAAAGCAAAAGATGTAAATCTGTGTCCCTCTTTTTAGGGAAATTTGTTTGTTCTATTCTGATGCTTATCATATAATTTGCAGATATCCAGAGTATGCAAAGGCTTCTCTCTGTCAAGGCTGTTACAGTGCATTACGCTTGACCAAATCTTTGGAGAAGAAAGCTTTGGAGCTTCTCCTGGCCATACCCAAGCCCTTTCTTGCACTTCACCTCCGTTTTGAACCCGACATGGTTGCCTACAGCCAATGTGAGTATACAGGTCTCTCACCATCCTCTATGGAAGCCATTGAAGCCGCTCGGGGAGATAAAAAACCATGGACTGGTGATCTGGCCAAAATTTGGAGGAGACGGGGGAAATGCCCCCTTACACCAAAACAGACGGCCTTTATACTGAAAGCCCTTCGGATTCCTACCAATACACATATTTATCTAGCTGCCGGTGATGGTGTCATGGAAATTGAAGAGCTGACATCTATCTACACTAATGTGGTCACCAAATCCGTGCTTCTCAGCAGTGAAGATTTCAAAAGCATGCACGGGAACACAAAAGCTGCTTTGGATTACTACGTTTCAATAAACAGTGATGCCTACATGGCTACATACTTTGGGAACATGGACAAGATGGTTGCAGCCATGCGCGCCTTCAAGGGCTTGTACAAAACTCTTTTCTTGAGCAGAAGAGCATTCTCAGAACTTACTTATAAGGGCTTGAGAGGGAAAAGGTTGGCGCGAGCACTTTGGGAGGCTCATAGGGATGATTTTGTTTTGGGAAGAGGATCTGCATTGCCCGATTGCTTTTGCGAGTTCAAATTTTGATCTTGACGTCTGCACTTCGAAAAGTTTTCCCTTTGTCTCTTTTCTATCTTCTTCTATTAGTGCATCACCAGGGAGAGCATCGTAGTATTCTTGTCGACACTAACCCAGGTTAGCTCGAGAGCAGGTTCTTTACCTTCCCATTTGTACTTGGAACGTCATGTTTTGAATTTTGACCATGCTGATTGGAAAGTTGTGGAATTGTATGTCGTGCAGAGTGGAAAGTTCAAAATGTGGACATTTTGCAGAATTTTTCACTTAACACCGACTAAGTAGAATGGAAGATTAGACATCAGGAAGATATATTGAACGTCATCACACGAAAACCAAAACCTGGTCATTCACATTGCAAGAAGATGGAAGATTTGTTATTGGCTCAGAATGCCTTCGAATCTTGCCTTGATTTTCTAAACGCCGCCGGGGTCACTGGCCAGAACTGTTCAGGCTGCACTTACGAATGTAGCAACAATCAGAGTTTCCACGAGTTAATTCACTCGACTCCACAAACTTTGACCACTTCCATATATCCTTCTCAGTTATGGCACTTCTTGCTACAGATTTGTGCAAACAAATCGGTTTTTAAATTGGATATATTGACGAAATAGCTCCTAAAAAACTAGTCACTAAATAGTGCCAAGCACAAGAACCTGTTGGGGTTCTTATACCATGGAAACAGTTCAACGAAAATTGACAGCAGCTTTGTTAGACATCAATATAGTTTCGAGCAGCCATTTGTTCTGAAATCGAATGAGAACTCGGGTGAGACCAGACATAGTAACATTAGGTATCGCTGGGAAGAGTTAGCTGTCGACAAAATGAAAATAACAGTTAAATATGGTGTAATATGGCTGCAACTAACGTCCATCATGAAAAAAAAAATCCTTAAACTCGCTTTCCGTTTTTATATTGAGATCCGCTCTTTTGTCAAACTACCAAGATACAAAGGAAAATTGAAACCCAATAGAATGACAGCCAGAGTTGATTTTCCTTAGCGTCACTAAACCCAGAACAACAGGCTCCATTAGTCCTTTGAAGTGATTACAAGCAGCCCCAGCGCACCGATAAGTATATACTGCAAGGAACAAGATAACCAGAAGTAAAAAAAGCCCCTCATCTTCAAAAATAGCTAGCAAAAGCCATGACAGCATCCGTAATGCAAATCCTACGGCAACAAAACTGTGAATGCAACCGCAGAAGGCAAATCCACTAGGGTATCCACGAAAAAATACATTAGAGTGAAGAACCATTTAACTTGAGCCTGCCAGAGATTTTATTAAGACGTACCTTGATTATAGGTTTCTCAGTCATTATGATCGTAACCCAACCGACATAAGGTAAGAACCTGCATACAATCAGGGTCAGGACTATGAGAAATAAAAAGCGTAAAACAGAAAAAAGAAGGCTTCGAAAGCAAGAGACTCTAGCACAACACTCAAAGAGGTCGTAGACAAAAGCTTTACCCAACAGCTCTTCCCATAATGTGATGCCGCTGAAGCCACAGCTGCCCATGAGCATATAAGAGCCTGTCATCTCCATAATTGTTGTCACCTGTCAATATAAAACGAAATAAGACGAGATGTTAGGACCTGAACAGACAAATAAACCAAGCTGTAGTCTCACCACACAAAACCGAAACATTAGGCAAATAACGTTAATTTAGAAACCACCTTTTGTGAGGACGTCGACCTCTCCAGTATCTTGGTGTTCGTGTACCTGCAGGGACAATTGGTCATTTTAACTAGCCTAGAATTCTACTCATTCAACTGATGTAGAGAAGATGCATTTTCCCCTCTCCTTTTCTTTTCTCATTCTTCAGGACACAAACTCAAGCATACTAATCAAGAAGGTTCAACAAAAAGAGACGAATAGGCTTTACATAATTGAGGTGAAATGTCAAGCAAGGAAACTATGAGCTGATCTAATTAGCTGATATGCAAAAAGAAATCGGGGATGGAAATCAAAGTAAATGATTAAGAAAAGAAGGCTGAGCTATGAGATAAGAAAAAAAACTTGTATCTGATACAGAGAAAAAGGGCGTTCCATGCTCCCAAACTGAGAGCCAAAATGTCCACAAAGAAATTGGAGATTACAAGTAAACTACTTCTACACAATGAGCTGAAAGATGGAATATCTTATGTATGACTTTCTTCCTTTAAGGCAAATTCTTGAGTTGCTTAAAACTAGAAATCACATAACTCAATAAGCAGGAAAGATACCTTTATTACACGATGCACAATCGGAATTTCACGGCCCTGAACACGACAAAAGATTATCAGAGGAGAATGAACCAAAAAATGCAGTGGAAAAATGAGCTACAGAAAAGCAAGAATCACAAGTTATCGGGAGAAAAGGAGGTAGTGTATGATGCTCGCAATTCTAAGGTAATAAGAACTAAAGTAGCCAAACAAAGAGGGAAAAAGGAGCTTACATCGATATTAAAAACAACGATTTCTCCAGCTCGAATAGGATCCTTGCTCATGTGCAAGAACAATATGTCTCCCTGCAAATCAGGTTTAAGGGAGTCATTAGCTGACAAAGGCAAGAAACAATACAAACAAATTAATTTGAAAGTCTGGATTCTTGACATAGAGTTTGGCAATGAAAGAAAAACATGAATCTATAAAATTTGAAATATAAAGCATCTGAAAACCAGAGTTTTGCTAATGCATTTGCCAGTTACACGCTAGTAAGCATCTATAAAATTTTGAAATACATGAATCTATAAAATTTGAAATACAAAGCATCTGAAAACCAGAGTTTTGCTAATGCATTTGCCAGTTACACGCTAGTAAGGAAGTCAAGTACTTTAATATGATAAAATCAGATGATTTCAATAGTAAATTGCACTTCTTTCCCTGATATATATGTACATATATGTCTAGAGGTTCAACAAAATGAAGTCAGAGTGACAATTATATATCTATCTATCTATCTAGTTATCTATCTATCAAAGCTTTAACACTGAAGTGGATTGGCCCAATATTTCTTGCAACTTTAACAAAGGATGCATGAGGAGACAGATCCAACTGGTTATAGGCAACATGAACTGGAAAAACCAAAAACAATACAGAGAACCTGGGCCATGCTTCTAACAGCTAAAGTGGTCATGATAACCATGTACACTAGTATGCCTACTTTAAAGCATTGTAACCCCTAAGAAGAGTCAAGCAACAATACATAGATGACCACCAAAATATGGAGCTCCATGCATGCCATGCAAACATCTGATACAGTATTATAATGACAGGTTCAGAAGAACCAATTACAGAATGTCATGGACTTAACACAAGCGACCGTGTGTTCAATGATCACAATATGGTGTGGCACATATTTAACTATAGCGACTTTGATGGAAAGTGGTATACAAACGAAAGACATGAAAAGTAAAACCACAGAACAACTACCGGTGATTCATAAATATTTGCAACTCTGACTTATAGGCTTTGTAGGTTCAATAATCCACAACACAGGCTTGATGAATTTATGGAATAAGATTGTAGATAATGAACCAAATTCAATACACTTCAGCTAGCAAAACTAAAAATGAAGGATCTTTAAAGTAATTCTCACATAAGCCATGAAGAAATAGATCGCCCTACCCTCTTAAACCCTGGTTCCATGCTCCCAGAGAGAACAACAACAACAGGAGATTCGCTGCCAGTAATGCACATCAAAGCCTTCCATATAATTAGAGCCGACGTGACAATCATGCCTAAACCCAAAACATGAAAAAAAAAAAAAACATACACAACTTATGAGAGCAATATCTCCTTGTCAACAAGAATAAGAGATAAAATTATGTCGAGAATCGGAACACCCACATAATCAAAACAGAAAGCCCATTGAAAATCAACCTACCACCGTTTGCAATCTACATCAACACGCTTTTTCTCCGAAAAGATCGACAAACAGAGAGGTTTAAAGAAAACCCAAATCGAATTCACTTCCCACCGGGCCCACTCCGGACCAAAAATCAAAACTTTGGAAACTCCATCCGCCAATTTCATCTCCATTTTTCAAGCAGCACGAAGAGAATGCCCGAAAACGAAGGGGAAAACAAGGAAAAGAAATCGTGGGTACGAACCCAGACTGACAGCCTGAGTGAGGAGCTGACGGATCTGAATACTCCGGATGGAGTCCACGGTCTCTCCGATCCAACCCATGCTGATCTCTCGCTCCCTCTCTCCCTCTCCCTCCGCCAAGAAAATTCAGCTGCGAATTCACCTTCGCTTCAAGGCTTGCGCAGAGAGAGAGAGAGAGCGACGGCGCGGTGCGTGCGCGTACGAGCTTTTTGCCGTTTCCTTTTCTCCCCTCTCTCCCTCTCTCCCTCTCTCGGACAAAAGGGGTCGTTTCCTCGTCAATTTCCCTGGGACAAAGAAAAATAGGAAAAAAAAAATTAATTAAAGAAAAAAAAGCTCGAATATTCACTTATTAGTAATTCTGAGCTCATTTTATTTTTAATTTCTCATACTTTTTAAACCTTCTTTTAAGGATGTAAAGCTGAATTCGAGACTTATGCTGGAATTAGCGGAAGCTAGTAAATTTCTGGATGAAAAAGGTATTCTTCAATTTTTTTTTCACTATGTTTTATCCGCTATTTAATTTTCTTTTTATTTTATACCGATAAAATGATATATCATTCGTAGTTTAACGTGTATATTTAAGAAATTGCTTACGCTTTATTATAGGTTGCTATTTGTGATTGTGAAATTCTAGTAAAATTACATGGAATGGAATGCCTATCGTACCATATTTCCTGTTTAGAGAAAAGGATAATTTTCTTAACATTTAATGCATTACCATCTATAACAATGCTATAAGTAAGAATGTGGTGGAGAAATATGTAGGAAATGTTGCTGTTAGTATTGCAAAATACTTATAGTTGTTCATCACAATGCATTTTTTTGCTATCCTGAGTAATTAAAATAAAATCTAGGCACGTTAATTATGGTAATAAAATCCATCGTAATCATCAATACCTGATAGGTATAAGCTATCTTATCTTATTATGAAGACAGAGTAAATAAATAAAATTAATAATTTTTTAATATACAAAAGATAAACTTAACACATTATTACTGTACCAAAAAAAAAAAAAACTTAACACACCATGTCACTTAATAATTCAGATGAATATATCACAGAGTATAGTGAAGAAATACCCTTGAGTGCACAAACTTCTTAAAAAAGAATTTGCTGCAATTGTGCCAAAACTTTAAGGTTTTGAGACAGTCAAATCAAGTCATTTCGAACAGCAAATTATTATCGGAATGAATATGAAATCAAGTCCTGTTCATGTGTGGTTCAATTTACGGAACAAGATGGATCTACAAGATCGTTTGAGCCTTCTCGATCCAACACCTGTCAAGTAGATCTCCACGTCCAGAAGCGGACACATCCACGCGCCTACCTCCGCCATTCTTTTCAGTCTCTGGAGTCTGGACTCCCTGCAGATTTCCTCCACGAGAAGAAGAAATTCCGAATAAAATAAAAGTTTTCTTGTACCCAGAAGAACTCGCTACTGAACGTGCAACGAGGAGGAGAACTTTGATTCATCATGGCGCTTCTTGTTCCTGGTGGGTGTGCAAGATTGAGCCCTTCCAGCTCTTCGCGAGTAAGGAGTAGGAGATTCGCTACGTTCGCTGCTCTATCGACGCCTCGAAAGGATGCAGTGGACTGGGTCGCGGCCACTTCGAGCTTCTTCGAGCAAGACTCGAGACCCATCATGTTGTTCGATGGTGAGCTCTCCCGTTTGATTGAAACGTGTGATTTTAGAGAGCTCAAGTCCTTGGCTTATTGAATATCGCAGAGGCATGTTTCCGTCTTGTGCTTCAGAGAACGGTTTGGACCGATTTTTAGAGGTTCTTCCTTTCAGGACGGGTGGATTCTTCTGCTTTCACGTCTATCCATTCTCACGCGACAGATTCCGGTTATGAATGGGTGTTACTGTCGTTGCAAAGTATAACAATTTTAATTGAACATGCTAAACAGTTAGATTTAACTTGAGTTCTTGTTTTTTGCGTTTATTATCTGCTTTCCTACTCGTGTTGAGTCGGGTTAGAAGTTGAGATCCTTTGTACCATTGCTTGGTGGATTACTAATAGACTTGCTTGCCTTTCATTATTAGGGAATTAAACTGTCATTAAAGGGGAGCTAAGTTATTGCAGTAGAATGTTAATAAATGGATGAGCTGAATGATTGGCCATAAGGCCACTTTGTGTTTTTTCTTATGATGGAATACATGTGCTTTGATAGGTGTGTGCAACTTATGCAATGGAGGTGTGAGGTTTGTTCGAGCAAATGACAGAAATAGGTGAGCATCTGTTTCCTTTCCCAGTTAAGGGATGGGTGCTTTGTTGCTCAATTGTGTTAGCTGTTAAGACATACCATGTCTAGAAGTTAAAAACTTTTGGGGTGATTGTGCACCAAAGCATCGTAAGCATGTTTTAGCCATTGCTACCAATATTGGCGACTCGATCTGAAGGTGCATCCCAATTGCATTTCTATCAGTATTTAATTAGTCAAGCTTATTTGTTGCTGCAGGAAGTAAAATTGCGTGGTTTTTGTTGTCTTTTTTCCTTCTCTTTCTGCTCTAGTTGCTTATGAACCCAAACCTCCGTTCAGATTTTTAGCTCTATCGTGAACCCATCTTTTTCCCCCCTTTTCGGGTGATTTTCAGGAGAATCAGGTTTGAAGCACTCCAGAGTGAAGCAGGGAAGAAGCTTTTGAGGAGATCTGGAAGAGATCCGGATGATATATCAAGTGTTGTACTCGTTGAAGAGGAAAGGTAATACAACAGGTCGATGTGAAGGAATCACAACTTCAAGCAGTCTATTTACTTGCGACTTGTGAAGAAGCTGAAGAACAGAAGCAATATGGTCATTATTCATGATGAAAAGGTCCTTCAATTTGAATATGCTCAGCTGCAAATGAAATAACGGGAAGTGTCGTGACAGAATAGCTTATAGACGTGAAAAAGAAAGAAACAGGAGACATAACCTTTACTGTAAATTTCAGGTCATATATCAAATCGGATGCTGTGTTGAAGATAATGGAGTATATTGACTTGCCCTTCCCTCAACTGGCATTCTTATTGCAGTTTGTTCCCATGTGAGTCATCCCATCACCCAATACTGTTATCCTCTATGTTGACCAATTCCTATTTCATCCTGTGAATTTTAACTTGATGGAGCAGTCTGAATTTTACCTTTTATCCTTTATGCAGAATTTTACGAGACTTTGCATATGATAACATGGCGAACAACCGTTATGCATTCTTTGGCCGCTCAGAGTCGTGCGAGATATAGGCCTGTTGAGTTGATGTGCAAGTTAAGAGGGCAAGCTTGGGTTCAGTCTCGACCTCATCAAATACTTAAAGCGTTCAACAGAAGTATGGGGATTGATATGCAGAAGCTTCAAGCTACGGATCGAAGAAATTGTTCTGGTTCTCATGCATTTAGCTACAAATAGTGGTCGAAATGTTTTAGCTCATATGCAGATAGTATAAAGTAATAGTCGATGTTAAGAGAGATACTTCAGCCCTGTATCTGCAGCTCCCTAATGCAATAACATTTGTGATAATATTGTCAATTGCAATATAATTGCCGGAGAGGAATCAAGGAAATTCGATACATTGTATTGTTGAAATAGGTGAATTTGAATTCCGATACTATGGCATTAGGAAAAATCAATAATGATCAAATTTAGCTCAATAAAAATCTCATTTTTTTCTAGCACGGCTAGCTACATACAGGTATAGCCAAATCAAGACTAGAGGCCACAGGACTACCATGCGGGGCAGGTGGAAACCTGCATCCGATAATTAACAAAGAAAGAGATTCTCGGATAGCAATAATCTCTGTGTGAACCTCTTCCCGACCAGGCTAGTACGAATCGGATCCGACTTTGATGTGCCTGGATAGCTAGAGAACCTCCTCCGTTCCTTGTATGTGGGGCTTTTCCAATCTATTGTGCTTCAAAGCTGCTCTGACCGTTGTTTGGTTTCAGAATCAGACACACACAGTTTGTCCACCCAATGTTGCAGAGAACACCTCCTCGATAGTGAAGGGTGTGCGACAACGAATCATGTCTTTCGAAATTTTTTTTTTGCTCGAAATAATTGTTTTTATTTCGTGCTCGTGAACCGATTTTGATCATTTGAAGGTGTTTAGAATGTTTTAAAATTTCTATTCCTGAAATATTAAAAGAATAGAAATACGTTTGGTAACGGTATAAAATTTCTTTTTATTAATAATATTTTAAATATTTTAATATTTCTTTCTTTTCTTTTTTTCTTCTCCTCCTTCTTGTCCATGGCCGGTAAAATATCTTTTAATTAATAATACTTTTATTAAAAATAATTTTTTTTTATTTTTTTGGCCATGGCCGGTAAAAAATTTCTATATTAATAATACTTTTATTAAAAAATAATTTTTTATTATTTTTGGCCATGACTGGTAAATTTTTTTTTTATTAACAATATATTTTTATTTTTTTTTTGGCCATGACCAAGAAAAATTTTTTTATAAATATTTTTATTAAAAATTTTTAATGAAAGTATTTTTATTTTATTTTTTTTTGCCATGGCTTGGTCGTCGGTTATGGTCGGTAAAATATTTTTTTATTAACATTTTTAATTAATAATATTTTTAAAATATTTTAATAAAAATATTATTAATGAAAATATTTTTTTCCTTCTTTTGTCATGACCTGGTTGTTGGTCATGGCCGATAAAATATTTTTTTTAGTAATAATATATTTATTTTCACAATCTAATTGCGTAAAATAAATTTTTTTGTTCATGATTGATAAAATATTTTTTTTATTAATAAAATTTTTATTAAAATATTTTAATCTCGTCGGATATGACGAGGAGCCCTCATATCAGATTCGGAAAGAAAGGACTCCCCCACATCTCGCCGCGATCACAACCGGTGGGGATCTTGAGCCCCTGAAGGAGGATGAAGAGAAAGAGGGACCCGCCAGGCGCGGCCACGACGTCCGTTTGTGTCGACGGCGGCGGCCATTCGTCGTCGTCGTCGTCGTCGTCGGGGGCCGAGTTCGAGGTGTTCTTGAGTTTCAGAGGCCCCGACACCCGCCTCAGCTTCACCGACTGCCTCTACCACTCCATGGTTGGAGCTGGGATTCGCGTCTTCAGAGACGACGAGGAGATCCGCAAGGGCGAGAAGATTGGAGGCGAGCTACTGCGTGCCATCGAGTCCTCCAAAATATACGTGCCCATCTTCTCCAGGAGCTACGCATCCAGTGCGTGGTGTCTTCGGGAGCTCGCGCACATGGTGGAGTGCAGGCGCAAAGCGGATGACAAATTGATCCTACCCATTTTCTACGACGTGAATCCCGACGACGTGAAGCTCAAAACTGAACTGTACGTAGACGCTCTGGAGAATCACAAGCACCTTGGCCGTGATGATGTTCGGAAATGGGAGGAGGCCCTGATCGAGGTCGCAAGAATCAAGGGATGGAGCTTGAAGAACAGAGGGTAAGTGTCTGGGTTCTGAAGCTGCTTTAACTAACAACATAATTACAAATATTCACCGGACAAAAAAAGTAGATTTTGGATTGAAATGATGATGCGTACTCGTGATGCTTTTCCTTTGGGGCAGTAAGCTGTATGAATATCACACGGAAGAAAGAATGGTATGCTGCCTCTTTTCCAGAAAATTGTTAACTCTTTTACACGATGTAGGATTGAAAAGATTCAGAGAGAAGGAATGATAATTCTCCTTCTAAGACATCAATTGAAGGATAGAAAAAGAAGAGAATCGGATTTCGATGTGTGCCGCTTGCTGTTTGGCCATCGGCTCCGATCACTTTGTTCGATTGAAACCCTTTTCCTCTTCCTTTTTTTTTTTTTATAGCGGTTTCACTCCTTTATAGGTATAGGTCGGAAACGCAGAACTAAAAACTTCCTCAGTCAGACGGGATAGATAGATCGAGCGCGTCTTTGCCTTCTATATAATATGACTTTCATAGTTAAATCTGTTTGCAGATCTCTACAAAAGTGAAGTGATCATAAGGAATAGAATTTTCTCCCATTTCTTGTACTTACTCCTACCAACACGGTTTATTAGTTAATTTTTTTTTCTTTTTTCCTAGTAATTATTGTCTTCCTTTCCCAAACCCCTCTTCTAAACATAGTGCAGACGTAATTCTTTCATAAGTAGAGATTTCCTTATCCTTAGGAAAGTGATCTTCTTTACAGTAAAACCACCATATTCAGAAATCGGACTAGTTTCATGTCTGCCATATTCCTCAACTTGACAGTTTATCCTTCATCTGTTCTATGCTAAGAATCTTCCGTCAATATGGCAGCCATGGTGAAATCATCAACACTATTATTGACGAGGTTTTGACTAAGCTGATGAAAAGGAGGAGAAATCTGCCCGATTATTTAGTCGGGATTCATGATCACATGGAAGCTATCATGGACTTGTTAAACGAAGGTTCTCGTGATGTTCGTTACCTAGTCATCCATGGAATGGGTGGTATCGGTAAGACAACTCTTGCAAGTGCTGTCTTCAATCGAATCTCTAATCAATTTCAAGGTTGTAGCTTCCTCTTGGACATTCGCGAATCCGCGCAACATGGTAGAATTATTGACGTACAAAAACAGTTCTTATCAGAAACTCTCCAAGGCAGCTCTCCAAAGATCCACGATTCCGTTGATGCAGGGATTGCCATAATTGGAGAAAGGTTTCGTGATAAGAAAATTCTCCTTGTTCTTGATGACGTGGATAAGTGGGACCAACTCACTAAACTAGCAGGAAAGAGCCATTGGTTTGGTCCAGGAAGTAGAATCATCATTACAGCGAGGGACATCAACTTTTTGCCAATCAAAGAGGAGGACGAAGAGAGTAATTTCCAAGCACATTTTGAAGAGTTTAAAATATATGAAATGACGGAAATGGATACTTTCTATGCTCTTCAGCTTTTTAGTAAACATGCTTTCAGGATGGATTTTCCACCAGATGACTATGATGATATCTCACGCAAAATTACTAGTAAAACAGGTGGACTTCCACTAGCTCTCGAGGTTATCGGTTCCTCACTTTGCTGCAAAAGCAAAAAGTTTTGGAAAGACACGTTGAAGAAGCTAGATTTGATGCCGAGGCAGGAAGTCTTCGATAAATTAAAGATCAGCTATGACATGTTGGTGTATCATCAGAAAGAGATCTTTCTCGACATCGCATGCTACTTCATCGGAAAAGAAAGACTCCACCCGTACTATATGTGGAAAGCTTCCAACTATTTCCCAACAAGTGAAATACTTGTCCTTACTCGTATGTCTTTGATCAAGATTGTAGAAAATGATATACTGTGGATGCATGACCAACTTAGAGATCTTGGAAGAGAAATTGTTCAGCGCGAGGATGTCAATGTTCCAGGGAAGCGTAGCAGGTTATGGGTACCCAAGATTTCGTTGGACGTGGTTCGGATGAAAGAGGTAGGCTACAGTTACTTTGCTATTTTCATCATAGAAAAAAGACCAATACATTTACCAACGGTTGTGGAGTTAGTTTCTTGTAGGTAAACTTTTTTGGTTCAATTATTCTTTTGGCAAATATAAAAGAAAAGATTTGCATAAAAGTTTTATTGATGGTAATATCATTACATATCATATCTAGAAGGTGTTGATGAATTACAGTTACAACGTGAAAGTAATTAGTATCAAACACTTCAAGGAATACGTTTGAATACGAAAATTGTTCAAATTGCCACTTCCGAGGCCATCAATGCTTTTCAAGTCTGATTTTATTCCTTTTTGCTAAGTTGGTAATCGTTAGCAACATCACTCTGCATTGAGACATCGACCCCTCTCTTGAAATTTGGTAATAGATTTATTCAATTGTAATCCTACAATTTGCGGATTTAGTATTAATGGTCCATCTCTAACATTTTTAAACAATATATAGGAGACTTTTATGAAAGCAAATCTTTTCGGTGCATTGATCCTTTATTCTGTAGAATTCCCCAGGAGTCCTAAAACGAGTAGGACTTTCCAGCTCATGTCCTCATCTTGTCATAAAACTCATGAAATGTAAGGTAGCTTTTGATCCACAGCGTCGCAATCCAGTTATAAAGACAAGACAGTCGGAAATTGTTGTGACAACTTTTTCTTATATGCAAAACCATTGCAGATCTTTTATGTTTCAGAAAAATTAGATATGTAGGCAATATTTTCTATCAAACGATTTTGCTCAGTGATAATAAAGTTCTTTGTTACCATCTTGCAACAAGATCTAACTAAACCGATGGATTGAAAATATTTCATATAGTATAAAGAATACTTTCCAACTGTATGAACAAGTCACATTTATTTGATTGACTCTATCTTATGCTTTTCTCAATATAGATATGCGCTAAGCTATAATGTGTGTTTTCATTACTGAATATAATCACCTTCTTAGACTTGTACAAAACCATGTTTGTCATCCAGTTTGAATGTCTACTTATGCTTTTCGTTATCACCAGGGGACAGACAAATTGGTAGCACTCCGACTAACGGGACACTCAAAAGTGTACAACTTCACTAGTGAAGAATTTTCAAGGCTGCCCAATCTAAGATTCTTAGAATTTGAGGGCGGGAACTTAGAAGGGGATTTTAAGAATCTTCTCTCCAAGTTAAAATGGCTCTCTTGGAGTGATTGCCCTTCGAAATTAAACGCGACGAATTTATGTCTTGAGAAACTAGCCGTGCTCGAGCTTTCGGGAAGTAACATTACTGAAGATTGGGACGGATGGGGGCCATGCCTGGTACAACATCACATCGTACAATTTACTTTTTCTCTTATTGTTCTTGCTAGCCAAATGACCCATCTGCCTTTCTTGACTTGGCTGATTCTTGGTTTGTTTTTCTAGGTGAGCGAGAACTTGAAGGTTATACAAATCACCCATTGCCCAAGCTTAAAAAGGACTCCCGAATTCTTAAAATGCATGAATTTGAAGAGATTGGTTCTTCAAGGTTGTACAACCTCACTAGTGGTTGATGGTTCTCTCTCGAAACTAGAGCACCTTAAGCACTTGCAAATCAAACCGATGGGTCCTCTCAAGAGAGATGATTGCAACCTTTTTGCTGTACCTTCTGTATTAGGTGATCTAAAATCCCTCACAACGCTAAAAATAGAAGGGACGCCAGTTCGAGAACTTCATCATTCCATTGGAGAGATGAAGAGTCTGGAGTATTTGTCTTTAGCAACTTGTTGTTTGCTTACAACACTTCCAGACTCTATCGGAAAATTGGAATCACTGCTTGAATTGAAACTGGATAACACGGGAATCACAGGATTACCTGATTCTATTGGAGATCTTAAAATGTTGAGGAAGATGAGTCTTGTTCAGACTCGAATAAAGAAGCTACCAAACCCAATAGGAGGGCTACAATCCTTGGTTGACCTGGATTTGAGGGCAACCAATATCTCAGAATTACCTTCTTCTATTGGGAATCTCAAAAGGTTGGAGATTTTACGTCTAGACGGGACGGCAATAAGAGAGCTACCAAGGGCCATAGGGATGTTGGAGAATCTTAAAGAGTTGAAAGCCCGATGTTGTCAAAATTTAGAGCAGGGAATTCCTAGTGAAATTGGGGGTCTATCCTTTTTGAGGATGCTAGACCTTTCAAGTAGCAAGATTAGGAGATTGCCCACAACTATGGATCAACTTGCTCATCTCGAACAACTTTGTCTATATGGGTGTGATAAATTTGAACAATTTCCAGAGCTCCCCACGAGTTTGAAGGACTTGGAGTTCTCACCTCATTTATTGTGGACCACCATTGACCTCTCATACCTAACTACCTTAGTCAATCTTCATATATGTGATAATGATGACACTCCTTTGTTGTCCGAATTCAGACATGGAGCTCCAAAGATAGAGTGGATCGAGGGATTATCTAGTCTGGAGAGATTGACACTCGTCGTGAGAGATGTCACTTTTCCTCAAATTAGTTTGGCTACTCTTTCTCGGCTTCATGTACTTAAGATTACTTGTGTTGACCCCCGATCTCTATTGGGGCTTCCATCCAGTCTTGAAAAATTGTCTCTATTCGGTGTCAAGTCGCCGATGGAAATGTCCCTCTTTTCCAACTTGACAAATCTGTCCAGTTTGGACCTTTGTAAATGTCATATGAAGGAGGTCGAATTTGATGATGTGCTTGGACAACAGCTCGTGAAACTCCATAATTTGGAGGTGAGCGATAGTGAATTGCTTGAGAGGCTATCCGTATCAAGATTAAAAGGGCTCCGATCGTTGAGAGTGTTTGATTGCGAATGGATAATGGAGATTAGAGGTGTGGAGGAATTGGGATCGCTAGAGACATTAAATATTCACAGATGCAGTTGCTTAGGAAGGTTGCCTGATCTATCAGAATTAAAGGAGCTGCGGCTATTGAGTCTCTCGTACTGTCCATTGCAAAATTTGCCTGCTTTACGACTTCCAGACACGTGTCTTTTGGCAGTTCAAGAATGCGGGATTTCGCCTGGTTTTGCTGGCGATTACAAAAAATGGAAGGATACTTACAGTCATAGTGGGGACGATACCAACAGCCAACTCTAGAAAGAAAGAAACATCTCATATTCTCTTATAGTTGGTAATACTTTATTTGGTTTTTTCTTCCCCTTTATTTTATTTTTCCTTTTCTTCCTGAGCAATTTTCTATCTGTTCCTGTTAGAAATATTCAGTATATAGCATGCATCCATGTTCACCTTTAGTATTCACATGATTGAGGGAAGGTCTTATTCATAATTCATGGATTATTATTTACGTTATCGGGGGAATTATATGGTGGTTCATATATGGGATGATGACTATAGAAGTACTAGTTGACGGAATAAGGATTATTAACTCGATTACTTAACGGGTAATGATATTTTTACGATAACAATAATTTTTTCCACGATCTAAGATCTAGAAAGTTTCTTTCACGGCACTAACAACTTCGTCCACAACCATTTTATAACTTAATATGC